>OX336388.2:110391893-111119393 GCA_946902985.2 Meconema thalassinum
CCAACCTTTGATCTTCCATCGTATCAGACACTGGACAAATTTCTACTCGAAACATGTAATGCATTGGATTCGATCGAAACTAAGAATTGTGATCGCACAAAACAGCTGAAGCAGGTAGGCGCTTCATCTAAACCGAATGCGTCTGGTTTCAAACCGAGGCCATTCACGAACCCAGGAAAAAATTGTTTCCTTTCACAGAAAAATCAGAAATGCCCGCTTTGCACGGAAGAACATCCCATATTTAGATGCAGAACATTCACTTCTATGGGTGTTTATGACAGATGGCGGGAGATCAAGAAGCATAAGCTCTGTGTTAATTGCCTGTCTGGAAATCACTTCGCTAACGAGTGCACTCGTTCATGTTGTAAGCTGTGCAAGTATAAACACAACACCTTGCTTCATAGGGACCAAGGGTCACCGAACCACATTAATAGTCAGACTTCAAACAAGAGTATTGTGTCCAATAATACTTCATTGTCCCCCCTTAATTAGCAACATAGTAGTAATGCTGTTTCATTGCACAATCACAACAATGATGTTTCCTCTCATGTATTGTTGTCGACAGCAGTAGTGAATGTCAACAATTCAGAGGGAAAAACCCGTCATGCTCGGGTTGTGTAAGACAGCGGCTCGAAACTCAACTTCATAACCAGGGAATTAGCTCATCAATTACGATTGTTAAAGACAAAGACTAATATTCCGATACAGGGTTGCATAACACTACCATCAAGGTGGGGTCGGTGGTAAGAACAAAGATTTCTTCGCGGTTCGGTTCCTTTGAACGAATCATGACATTTCACGTAATACCTTCAATTACTGGTCAGTGCTTGCCCACTAAAAATATCAACATCACAGATTGGAGTATTCCTGAGTTTATATTAGAAAACCTTGCGGATCCTCAATTTAATGTGTCATCATCCATAGACATTCTCATTGGAGCAGAATTCTTTTACGATCTTATCGGCGCAGAACAATTTCAGCTCGACAGTTTCTCAAACAAACTACCGTTGTTTCGCAACACGGCTCTTGGATGGGTAGCAGCAGGTAGTGTTGGTTTGTCTGAAAAGCACGCAGATAACAGTTCTTCCTGCCTCTTTGTGTCAGGTAAGATATTCAATGAGCCGGGGAAAGCACTGCTTGGCCAAGGACATTCTGAGCAAGAGATTAGTGAGAGGCTATTTACTGACGGTCACAGAAGGAATCCACAGGGTAGGTTCATAGTCCCACTACTCCATAAAGAGGACCCGAGTCAGCTAGGTAGCAATGTTAATGAGGCAATTAGACGGTTTCACAGCCTAGAGAAGCGTTTTGAAAGGCAGCCCCAAGTCAAGTCGGAGTACGTACAGTTTATGAGAGAGTACACTGACCTGGATCATATGGAGGAAATTCCCAGTAATGAGATAAACAAACCATTACAGTACTACCTTCCGCATCATTGTGTATTTAAGGGTAATTCATTGACAATGCGCACTCGCGTGGTATTTGATGGCAGCTCGAAGGGCGATTCTGTGTTATCGCTCAATGATTTGTTATTAGTAGGACCAATCGTTCAAGATGATTTATTTTCAATATTGGCTAGATTTCGCATGCATCGCTATGTATTGACCGCTGACATAGAAAAATGTATCGGCAGGTCCTCATAGAACCTGCACATACTGACTTTCAGCGTATCGTGTGGAGGGAGTCCCCTAAGGACGAGCTTAAGCATTATCGTCTCAAAACAGTCACATATGGCACGTCATGTGCACTCTTCCTGGCCACAAGATGCCTCTCTCAATTGGCGAATGACACTAAGGAGGAATTTCCTGAAGCTTCGAATGTAATACGGCGGTATTTTTATGTTGACGATTTAATGACAGGTTGTGAATCAACTGACGGCTTAAGAACCACTCACAAGTGTGTTTCAGATATTTTATCCAGTGCGGGTTTTACCTTAAGAAAATGGTGTTCGAATGAGCCCAATGTGCTATCGAGCATTTCTAACCACGAAATAGATTCCAAGTACATTATTAAGGTAGATGAAGGTGAAGACTTGAAGTTGTTGGGGCTATCTTGGAAACCCATCACGGACACTTTTCAGTTTGAGTTGAGAAATGATTTCAGTTCGACACAGATAACCAAAAGAATAATTCTATCAGACCTGGCTAAAATATTTGGCCCCTTAGGGATTTTGACCCCAGTATTGATTAAGGGTAAGATTTTCGTCCAGCAACTGTGGCAAATGAACTTAAATTGGGACGACGCTCTCACAATAGAACTTCAAGATAAATGGATTCGTTATATGCAGGATATTGCTAAATTGAAGGAGTTCAAAGTGCCTTGTCATGTTTGGGCAATAGAATTTGTGGAGTATGAAATTCATGGATTTTGTGACGCGTCTCAGATTGCTTACGGCGCATGTGTTTATGTAAGATCTCAGACAGGAGATGGTAAAATAACAGTTCTCTTATTGTGTTCTAAGTCTCGCGTTGCGTCATTAGGCTCAGTAACTTTACCAAGATTAGAACTATGCAGTGCTGTATTACTTGCTCAGTTGGTCGAAAGAGTCATGAGATCCATAAACGTAACTAAAGACAAGTGTTTTTGTTGGACTGACTCCACAATAGCATTAGCATGGATTTCGGGCCATCCACACCAGTGGAAAACATACGTCGCTAATCGAGTGTCGCAGATTCAACAGTTGACAAATATTGATTGTTGGCAGCACGTCTCTACTCATCATAACCCAGCAGATATGATCTCGAGAGGAGTTACCGCGGAGAAGCTGTTAAATTCATCATTTTGGTTATCGGGACCATCTTGGCTTTCAGATAATAAAGACGAATGGCCTTCGCAGCAGAGGCATAGCTCTCAAGAATTACCTGAAGTTAGGAAAACTAAAATTGTTCTAGTGTCATCTACAGAATCCCTTGGATCGAATCTGATTAACAGATACTCTTCCTGGAGCAAGCTGATTAGAATAACAGCTCTCGTGCTCAGATTTATCAAAAATCTTAAAACTAAAACAGACAGACAAACAGGTGCTCTTAATCCTGTAGAACTAGAGCAGGCTAAGTATTTATGGTGTAAAATTGCTCAAGGTTCTGAATTTTCACAAGACATAAAGGCTCTCAAACAAAATTTGCCACTGCCCAAGGGAAGCAAATTACATGGATTAGCACCGTATTTGGATGAGCAGGGTCTGTTACGGGTAGGAGGCCGTCTGCAAAATACTAAACTATCGGTCAACTGAAGACATCCTATTTTATTACCTGGCAATCATCGCATTACAATAATGTTATTTGATCATTTTCATTTTGTTTTTCTTCATGCTGGAGCTCAGACTTTATTGACAATGATGCGACAGCAATACTGGCCTCTATGTGGGAGGAACGGTGCTCGAAAGGCAGTGTATCGATGTAAGACGTGTTTTCAATTCTCGTCTCGGCCGTATCAACCGTTAATGGGATCGCTACCTGAAAGGAGAGTAGTTCCCAGTCGACCATTTGCATCTTCAGGAATATATTTCTGTGGCCCAGTATATTTACGGCCTTCGTCCAGGAAGGGCGCTCGGATTAAGGCATATATAGCAATGTTTGTTTGTTTGTTTGTTTGTTTGTTTTGCCACAAAGGCTGTACATATTGAACTTGTAAGCGATCTGTCTACAGCTGCCTTTTTAGCATCACTGAAAAGATTCATGGCTAGACGAGGAACTTGCACCCACATATTCACTGACAACGCAACTAATTTCGTAGGTGCATCACGTGAGCTAAAGAAATTCTTTAATGATAGGAATACCAAGCAGTCACTCATAAGCTTTGCTACAGATAAGGGGATTCAGTGGCATTTTAGTCCTCCTGGTTCACCTCATTTCGGAGGGTTGTGGGAGGCTGCAGTTAAATCAGCTAAGTATCACCTTAAGAGAATAGTAGGAAACGCTGCATTGTCGTTTGAAGAAATGACTGCAGTGCTTGTACAGATAGAAGCAGTTTTGAATTCGCGCCCCCTCTGCCCACTATCCTCTGATCCCAATGATCCGGAAGTATTAACCCCATCCCACTTCCTGATCGGTGGCTCATTTCATCTTCCTGTGGAAGAAGATGTGTCTCAGACTCCCTTGAATAGACTGAAGCGCTGGCAACTGCTTCAGGCTATGTTCCAGCAATTTTGGCGCCGATGGTCCAAGGAATGCCTCGGACAACTCCAACAGCGTACTAAATGGCGGTCGCCTGGACAATCCCCACAAATCGACACTCTGGTTGTTCTTAAGGAAGAGGGCGTGCCCCCACTTCATTGGAAATTGGGCCGTGTCGCAGCAGTGCATCCAGGAACCGACGGAGTTACGAGGGTTGTTACCATCAAAACACCCAGCGGAGCTCTTTTGAAAAGAGCAGTGTCAAGACTTTGCTCATTGTTGAGTGAAGAGAAGTGAAGTGTTTAAATGTTTTGTGTACATAGTGTTTATTTGAACTCCTATTCCAGTTAATAGAACAAAGTGACAATATTTAGTTGTTTGAAATATTTCCTATTTCAAGGGGGGAGTATGTTGGCAACTCTGGCACTGTACATACTCTAATGACAGTTGGTCCCCCTGCTGGAGGGTTGTTGACCCATTAAGAGGAAGGGTCGTTTTCTTACCTGCGTCAAGGAGGACTCACTACCAAGCAGGTAGCACTGGCTACCGGACATGGTGTCATTCGCACGCATGTAATATCTACTGTACTTGTTCAGTGTTTAATCATGTACATACAATGTAAAATATATTTCTTTATACAGTCCACCACATCTTATTCTATGTATTCGACACAGCTGAAACCAGTTGAACGGGACCTCGATCTTATTCTCTGGTTAAATAGCTTAGTTCATAGCTACTTGATGAGTGGACTGTATTTGGCGTATTAGCAATTCATTCTTACGTAATGAATGGACTGTAACTGGCATGTTTTAACTTCGTTTGTAGTATAAATGGAAATAACACTATTTTATTTCACACATCTTCTTATATTTCTGAGGAGCCTTAAAGCCTCCGGGTTTGTAATGTTTTTTGCTAGTTATAAGATTCCTCGTCCTACAATGTCTTGCAGTAAGAGCCGAATCTCCTACAATTAATAATATCATCTCTGGAATACAGAGAAGCAATTAATAAGTCATTCTCCTTCTTCACTGCCTCCTAGAGACTCAAGTCAGACACAAGAAGTGTGCTGCTACCGGGTGAGTTAGCCGTGGTCGTTGCGGCATGACTAATGGCAGTCGCTCACATCCGGGAGGCGAGGAGGTTCGAATCCCCCCGCCGGCAACCTTGAAGATGGTCTTCTGTGGTTTCCCATCTTCCTTCCAGGCAAATGCCGGGGTTGGTCCCTAACTATAGGCCACAGCCGCAACCTTCCAACTCCTCTTCCAACTTTCCTCCCCAACGGTACTTGTAGCTCACCCATTGGGTGTCCGTCTCGAAGCAGCTACAAAACTGGCGAGCCGAACATGTCCTCGGACACTCCCGGCACTAAAAGCCATACGCTAAAAAAAAAAAGTGTGCTGCTATCTAGTTAATGAGTGGAGAAAGAGCAGTGTTGCAATTACATAGCCAACCTTGTATTACACATGTATTATTTGTACTATACTGTTTTAATTGTACACCTAGTTATTTTCATTAGTTTGATTTAGTTACTGTTAGTTTAAGTTAGTATACATCTCAAGATAACACACTGTGTAATTTTAATTAGTGTTTTATTATTATTATTGTTTACTTTAAGTTAGTATACGTTTTAAAATAACATACTGTGTAATCATAATGCCACTGTAATTGGGATGAAAATCCTGTTGTGCGCAAATAAATAAATAAATAAATAAATAAATAAATAAATAAATAAATAAACATGAAACCTAAACACCACAGATACATACCCCTGCAACTCAGAGGGATCGATAAATCTATGGTACAGTGGCATAACATAAACATAGCATTCTGAAAGAGCAGTCAAAGAATATACCAAACCTGAACACCAGTTATAACTACTCCGAAAAGACCGCCAATTTACGGTCGTTACAGCCGATAGTCACACAAACTGGCATTCTTTTTATTTTGCTAAAAATATTATGTGAAAATTAAGGATGCACACTTACATGGTTACTGAATAAGAATAAACCTTCAAATTTAAAATAGAAGTAAAGATTCAAGGAGAAATAATTTCAACTCTGAGATTTGCTGATGACATTTTCATTTTAGATGATTTTCCAGCGTTTTCAAATGGTATGGACTCAATCTTGAGGAAAAGAATTCATGATGAAAATCAATAAATGTAAAAGAAAAATAATGGAATGCAGTCGAAAGAAATCAGAAACCCCTATTGAAGCCAAATTGGCAGGTGAAAAACTAAAGGAAGTAGGAGACTTTTGCTACTTAGTAAGCAAAATAACCAGTGATGGACGAAGCAAAGAGGATATAAAAAGTAGGTTGGCTCAGGCAAGGAAAGCATTTCTACAGAAAAGGAATCTGTTGACATCAAATATAGATTCAGGTATTATGAAGTCATTTTTGAAAGCCTTTGTCTGCAGCGTGGCGCTCTATGAAAGTGAAACGCTCTATGAAAGTGAAACTTGGACTGTCGGTGCAGCAGAAAAGAGAAGAATGGAAGCATTTGAAATGTGGTATTACAGGACAATGACGAAGATCAGATGGGTAGATGGAGTAACAAATGAAGAGGTAATAAGACTAGTGGGAGAGGAGAGAAGTTTCTGGCGACTGTTTATGAAGAGAAGAGATAGGTTGATAGGTCACATACTAAGACATTCAGGAATAACAAACATAGTTTTGGAAGGAAGGGTCGAGGACAAGAACTGTAGGGGTGGATTTCACCGGGCAAAGAAAACTATTTAGAATTCATTAAATTTGCCAATTGCTGTACACCTTATCAAGTTCCACATGTTTAACAGACGAGAAACCCTATCTCCTTATAATTCCGAAATCATTTTGGTCATTCTTTGCCGAAAGGGTGGGTCATATAAAAAAAATGGTATGATTGTTTTCTGCTTTGCCTTTTTTTAAATTTGTTCTTGGTCTTTTATTTTTAGTTTTGCTTTTTGCTCTGTGTTTTTGGTTTTGCTTTTTTGAATTTTACATTTTGTGTTTGATAGTTTTCTGCTTTTGCCTTCTTTTAAATTTGCTTTCTGTATTTTATTTTTGATTTTGCTTTTTTAAACATTTTGCTTTTTGTTTTTGGTTTTGTTAATTTTCTGCTTTTGCATTTTTTTGAATTTTGCTTTGTGTCTTTTGTTTTTGTTTTCTGCTTTTGCTTGCTTTAAGATTTTGTTTTTTTGCTTTCTGTTTTGGCCACTTTTTTTTGCTTTCTGTTTTGGCCATATGTTTGTTCTTGCTTTATGCGGGGGGAGAGGGGGGGGGAAATAAGACGATCAATGAAAGCAAACCTACATGTTTGATCTCGATAACATTTGATACGTTTTATCTGCACCTCTTGGGGCAGATGACCTCGTAGTTCTGCCTCTTAAAACAACAATAACTAACTAATAACTAACTATTTGCACCTCTCAAAAGCTCGGGAACGAACATATTTTACACAAGAAAAGATTTTGTTCTCAAATTATAAACGTACTGAACCCTTATTGATCTACGATAAATAAGTATTCATAATTTATTATTATTATTACTGCAGCCCAGGCAGTACTTGTGGAAGTTGATGAGGATAAAGGCAAGGTAGCGTGTCGCAATGATTGCCACAGAGGAGAGCTTGTAGCTATTCTTGAAGAACGGCCTGGTAAACTGAGTTCAAGGCCAAATTGTGTAACAACTTGCACCAGAATTGGAATCATAAAGGGATGGTCACGAGTTACTTACAACCGACCTACGATTGAATCACCCAATCAGGAGAGACCACGCCAATATCACGCGATGGAAGGCGTCAGTGGTAAAAAGCGCGCGGAATTGATTATCTAAAGAACCGCCGATCGGAATTATCTCCGCACGAGTGCGATGAGACGTTTGAATTATTTGATGAAGTTTGACACTAGTCCCATCTGTGTGAGATGAAAACTCTGGAAAAAAATTCTAAATCCACCCCACTCTTCCGTACCCTGTCAGTTTCTAATAAATTGGTCGACGTGACGCTGTTCGATGTCTTTCTGTTCGTGAGCTCTGTGAGCTAACTTCACGCCCGTTTGTATAACGATTTTAACGCTCTGATATAATTTGAAGTTAATTTATTTGTGAGCTCTGATGAGCTAAATTCACGTCAGTTGTGTAGCGATTTTTTTAACGCTCTTAATTATTTGAAGTCAATTACTTTGTGAGCTTTGTGAGCTAAAATTTCACGCCAGCGTGCGTGATGATTTTAAACTTGTATATTATCTTAAAGACAACTAATTTCAGCTCTTTGGGGCAAGACTTGTAACGTTCTAATTACCGCTCACCCGAGCGAAGGTCATGCAGAGCAGTGTAGAGATTACCGAGCGAGATAGCGACTGTGAGTCAGTCAGACTTTAAAACTTGTATTATCGGGTCAGTGGCGATGGACTCGAAGTGTGTATTTCCTATAAATTTTTAAGAGTATTTTTCATGTGTGTATTGCGCGTGTGTGAGCGATATTTAGGGAAAGACTTCGTAATTAATCGCATAGGACTATTTGTGGGCGAATTTAGTAACCCACAAGCGATTATAGCCAGGTCAAATTATAATAACATTGAACTTTTCTTCCAAGGAGACTACATCAAGATGTCCAACATGTGGTCAGGAGCTGGGATGATGTCCGACGCTTCAACGAAGACGAATATGGAGTGCTAACTTTTCCATAGGGAAATGGGCTGAGATGGATGTCATAATGTTCTGCAAGCTGAGACGGTGATGTACAACAATTGATTATTCAATTATGTAGTTAGATTGGCGGGGGAACTTTTGTAATTAGTTCATTTTCTTTTTCTTGTTTTAGAGTGTTTTTCTGGTACCGACACTAAATGTTTTAAATGTACGTTGGCACGTGGCCAAAGTGTTTGTTGTATTTTTTTGAGTCATATTTAATGTACACGACGCGTGTACGTGATTTTTATCCATGCAAATGCGAAACCCGTTACATTCGATAAGTGGTGCTTTATTAAAGTTCATATTTGTGATAGGATAGGGAGGTAATTACTGTAAGATGTTTGCTGAACAGGTTATTATTCATATTAGGGTTGCCGAGCGCAACGAATTAAGATGTAATTGTAGAACACCTTAGTTCTAAATTTGATAGATTTTTTTTAGTCCTTTTCAGGTTAATTAGTCACGGCGTAGAACGGTGGCGCCAGCAAGTGGAAAATATTTATGTCTTTTTATTTCAGGGTCTGTCAAACCCATACGTGTGATTCTGTGTGTGTTATTGTGTCAGGTGTGTGTGTTGATTCTACGTGAAGAGGGTAGAGGTCCTACCGCCCTCATATTTTGTTGTTGTTGTATTTTTGATGGAAAGGCAGGGTGCTCTAGGGAGACCGCTGTTCCTTGTCCATAATGCTGATTCTTGGATTTCCTAGTGGAAATGCCGGGATATTTTGTTCTGACACACACACACGTATTATTGTGCTTTGGGGCACGCTTCTTCGAGATTCGATCCCCTGCCTTGGGAGATCGAGGTTATTGTGACACGTGGGTTGACAGATATGCAGATTTCCACAAATCGCCCGTCTCGCCTGGTGACTTATATTTTTGATAGGCAGTCCTGTTGTTCCGACTGGCCCCTTTAAGCTTTCATGTAGCAAACCTGTTCATTGTGATGGTTATTTTTGAACCATAATTAATTGGGGAGTTCGCCATGTGTGTGACGGATTATTGCATGTTGTATGGATAGATGTTTGTGTTAATAATGTAAATGTTGGCTTTGAGCCTAGTGATGTGTTTATGACTCAATTCATGTAATTTAGGATGTCACACCTGTGTGGTGTAGTGGTAGGGAACTTGTAAATTTGACGGCGGTCATATGTGTATTTCTTTTATTGGTCACGTGGTAACTTACTTGTGTTGATTTGTGTGAGAAGTCCTAAGTTTTTAGGCAGTAATTGTTTTGCTACGGCAGTTTGATTCCAATTTCATGCGGAAATTATTGTATTGTATATTTTAAGTATAGGAAGTGTCGGTTTAGTTTTAAGTGTTATATAGTTGTTCCCCGCGTCTGTCTAGCTCCAAGCAATGTGGATTCGTTGTCTGAATGTTTATTCTGGATGATGACGAATCATGCATTCGATTGTACACATCGTGAAGCATGCAGAACAGCACACGCGCATACATTGTCACTTTTGTTGATTTTTCTTAGGGACACTTGGTCCGTGTATTAATCTCTCCAGAGGTTTGGCCTAGATTTGGCATATTTTATTAGTCAGTGGGAGTCATATTGGGAGTTTGTTTTGTTAATTCTTTTGTATAGTTAGGTGATTTGTTATTAAATTCATTTGTTTTAACCCTGGCTTCACTTTTTCCTGCATGTTATTTTGTTATATGTTACCCTGCATGTTAATGAAGCGCTTTAACAACAACTTACGATATGGACTGTTACACCCTCCGAAACTGAGTCTCGTAAGCTTCTTTGCAAGGGTTCAGTACACAATCCAATTGCTTAACTGCGGTGGCGTCTGGTAGCTAAGTTCTGAACTAGTAGTCGTTGACGGTGGCGTTTGGCGGCAAAAGTAGGAACTATTTGAAAAATTCAAAAGTCTGCAGTCCTTACTTGAATTAAAAAACGGATAACACACACTAATACAGTCATCACTAGGGCTCGGATTCGAGCATATTTGCATATTTATTTCCTGAATAGTACACATTGAAAGAAGCCTTTCGGTGGTATTTTCACCTCTCTGGGACCAACAGAATTGAAATTTATCGAGCATATAAATGCATAAAACCGCGGTTTTCAGAATAGAAGCATATAAATGCATATTCTTGTGGTTTTCGTCTAAATAGTTTGTTTTTCTTCGAATTCTACCCTCCCCGAATTAGGGCCCTGACCATCATTAAGGTTCGAAAACAGAAATAATTATTGAAACGCCTATCTGGTGCGAATAATGGAACCGCAGGTTTTCAACCTTTAGTGAGGTCGTTCTCGTCATTGAAACTTTTATTGACTGATTTTAAAAAATCATTCAAAACTGAAAACATAGAAAAAAAAACTTATTGTACAGACCAATGCAGATCTACTTCATTGACTCACCTAATTCTGAACATTTTGTAAATGAACTTTTAAACTGTAACTTTTATAAGAAAACTTCTCTCATATATACTTGAAAAACTTGAATGGGAGTATTAGAAAATAAAGCTCGTAGGCCTATATAAAGGTATGTTATTGGTTTTTTCGTTTCACTTTCTTTTCTATAGTTTACAACAATGTTTTTTCGAGCATATTCTGCATATTTAACCGCATATAACAGTTTTTTCGAGCATATCTATCGAGCATATAATGTTTTTTTTTACGAGCATATCTATCGAGCATAAAACACACGGTTTTCGAGCATATCTGGAGATTTTATCGAGCATATCGATCCGAGGCCTGGTCATCACAATTAACACCGGTTATCAGACAGATTCTACACACACACAAAGTACACAGGGCTACATGCCCGCGTTGTCGCAGCCCCTAAACTTAAGAACCAACCAATCCAATTGCTTGTTGGAAATCCGAAGAAAAAAAAATAATAATAATGATTTCATAAAATTAAGTTTTTTTCTTTCTTTAAATTATTGATCCCCCTAATCACCCCCTCCCCTCCTCCCCTCACCCTACCGTAGTTACGCAACTGCACTCCTCTAGTATAAGTCCGTCTACGTAAGTTTGTACTTTTTGACAGTTATCGCGGGAACAATATAGTCCTACTGAATAAATCAATCCGCCGTGCCACGTGCATTGTAGCCAAAGAGCCATCACCCACTTGGCAGTCAGCAATGGCCGCGTGTATTCCTTCAAGTGGTTAACAGCTGTTAAGAGTTGCCTAAACCTCTATTCATCTCGCAATATCAATTCATTGCCCTTTTTAAAAGAAACTTGCATTTCTTAGTGGTATTTATCTGATCAAATATGTGATAGAACGAATTTCTTGTCCACTTACAGTACGACAGCTGCGTTTCGAATCACATTGAACAGCTGTAAAAAATGCACCGGGATAATTGCGTCTTTTATGCCAGTCTTCCACATAAATTATGCAACTAGACAATGCCTACTTCTGTAAATAAATATAACCTAAACACCGAAGATCGCCAGTTATTTGGAGTGTTGGTTTTGAAATAAAATTGCGGCATTTGCCTGGCGTAGAAGTGAGACACCACGGAAAACCACTTCTACGATAATTGAGTTAGGAATCGAACCCGGCTCTCTTCAATTTTGCCTCACAAGGCTGAGTGTACCCCGTTCCAGCCCACAGACAAGAATTATATTTCTTGGCAGAGCAGGGATCGATGAATCGAGGCAGACATATAATATTTATAATAATAATAATAATAATAATAATAATAATAATAATAATACGGTAATACATTGCCTAGTGACTGGACCTCTGCTTTGATTCATCCCCTACATGAAAAAGGAGACTTGACCGGCATCAACAACTATCCAGACTCTCGGCTAGGAGAATACCAAGCAGGATTTAGAAAAGGACGCTCTTGTACGGAACAGATACTCAACTTGAAATCAGTGCTACGGCAAGCAAAAATGGCTAGTAAGAAATATGTCATCATTTTTGTTGATTTTAAGAAGGCGTATGATTCGGTTTACAGACCTACCCTCATGAAGATCCTGCAAGAACTAGGACTAGACGAGAATACACATAACCTTATCCAACAGACTTTAAAGAACACCAGGTCACGAGTGAAGTTCAGAGGAGCCTTCTCTGAAAGTTTTGAAATTAAGTCAGGAGTAAGACAGGGAGACGGTCTCTCACCTCTCCTCTCTACAGGCCGGACGTTTGTTTTAGACGAGTGAAAGATCTTAATGGAAGCCTGGAGGCCAGTTACTCCTGTAACTGTGTTGTTATCAGCTGTCCCAAGCGATCCGATGATTGACAAAGCTGTCTCACACTACTGGTGAAGTACAGTCATTGGCAAATATAATGACGTTCTGTTCGTAACTACGTAACGTGTACTTCCGCGTCACACAATACTTTGACGTGGACTGTACTCTCTACTATGGTCTGGAATTCCATTACATCATCGGTGGTGACAAGTGTGAAGCGGTAGGGTGAGAGAGTGACTGTGTGCAGGCTCACCCGCAGGCTTCAAGGTCAAGGGCAATCGTCTAAAACAAACGTCCGGCTTGTAACTGTGCCGTGGAAAAGGTGATAAGGGAGTGGCGAAAGGAGCTAATTAGTCAGGGGGTACCAAGTGGTATCACTTTGGGACACAAGTGCAATGGGCTCAGTGTTGATTGCCTGGCATTTGCCGACGACCTGGCACTTCTATCTCATCCAATAAAAACTTCTGTGAAACAACTTAATGTTCTCACGCAACAAGCAGCTAAGGTAGGACTGCATGTGTCACTTGAAAAAACACAGCACATCACAAACATCAGTGAATCTCCTTGTACACTGCATTTGGACCAGGGCGAGATCAAGAAAACTGACAGATATAAGTACCTAGGAGAATGGCTGGAATCGAATCTCTAGGAAGTAAGGGCATTATCAACTCAAGTTAACAAGTTAGAAATCGCTTATCAACTAACCAAGAACACATATAATAAGAAGTGTCTCTCCCGAAAGACTAAAATGAGACACTACCAGACAGTTATACGTCCTGAAGCCTTATATGCTTCAGAATGTCTAGTATTCAACCGGAAGGGACTCACGGACAAACTCGAAGTACAGGAGAGAAAGATAATGAGGAAGATATTGGGGCCTGTTAAGGAAGGTAATGAATACAGAAGGCGACCTAATCAAGAGCTCTACACGTACTGTGAAAGAATCACGGATGTTGTTAGGAAACGACGTCTAGCATTTTATGGACACGTCTACAGGATGCATCCTACCAGGTTGACAAACCAGCTCCTCGGTTACTGGCAAAAGCGGAAGACCGAGTCACCATGGTTGTGGGAAGTGAGCAAAGATCTGCAAGAACTTGGAGGGACGGAAAGAGACTTAAAAGACCGGACATCTCTCAGGAAGATGCTTCAGCAATTGAGGTTCCAGGACAAACCGCCAAGAAAGAAAATAGGTGCCCTCTGGAGCCAGGAGAGGAGGGAACAACACAGCCAGAGGATGCGTAACTACTGGGCAAACATCAAAGCTCACTCCAAATGTAATAGTTGAATGTCGTGGTCCTTAGATGGCCTATTCGAAACAAGAAGAAGAAGTACGGTAATACAAATAACATATGAACGGCCTTCCAATTCTTCGCTCCCAATGCCGCCCTCCTGATCATTTTCATGGTCATTATCAGAGTCTTCAGTATCATCATTATCTTCCAGCAGAAGGCGACATACTTCATATACTGTAGATGACCATGGTGTAAGTATGACGGCTCGCTGACAGAATGTTTTTTACTCGATTGGGCGCGCTATGACAGCAGCAGGTAAAATGTTACACCTGTGGAAATATTCTTTGACTCATCGTTTCACAATGCTTTCATTGGCGTACAAATTAGCTTTACACTGATTATTTCGTAAAACCTTTATTGACGGAATGAGTGGCTACTATGACTACTGTACTAGGAAACTCCAGAACAAGGATTTTACTTTCCTCTTCATCATCGGGAACGCCCTTGAGTAAATTATGTTTACACTTGTGTTAAGTGGTGAATACACATCTTGGCATGAATCACCAAGGGAATGACAATAGCTCAGTGTTATCTCAGTGTCCTTGAGACCATTCTTCTGGCTGGCAATTATTCTCTGTTGACAAAATTACTCTAACAATGACAACATTGAGTGTGTCCATTGATAACGTTATCAAGTTCCATCTTCCTCAAGCCCCACATACTTTGGAACTGACGTCAGATCTCAATCTTATCTGAGGCCGATTCGGTGGCGTAGTTGGTAGCATGCTGAGTTTCTATGCCCAATGTCGCGGATTCAAACCCGGCCGAAGTCATCGGAGTTTATAAGAGCATTAAAAATCCCTCAGTATGCCTTCCTTCGGAGGGGAAGTAAAGCCGGCGGTCCCATGTCATAGATTTATGGCAGGAGAAAGAACCTTCCACTAACTAAAATTGTGTGAAGCTAAAATGTGGAGGTTAGAATTGATAACGCTCTATTAGTTCCAACGTACCGGGTGAGTTAGCCGAGGTCGTTGCGGCATGACTGTTGGCAGTCGCTCACATCCGGGAGGCGAGGAGGTTCGAATCCCCCCGCCGGCAACCTTGAAGATGGTCTTCTGTGGTTTCCCATCTTCCTTCCAGGCAAATGCCGGGGTTGGTCCCTAACTATAGGCCACAGCCGCTACCTTCCAACTCCTCGACCCTCCCATCCAACATTCCTCCCCAACGGTACTTGTAGCTCACCCATTGGGTGTCCGTCTCGAAGCAGCTACAAAACTGGCGAGCCGAACATGTCCTCGGACACTCCCGGCACTAAAAGCCATACGCAAAAAAAAAGTTCCAACGTTCGCCGCCAGGTGCTAACTGCGATGCCACCAAGTAGCCAAGTCCGCAAGCTAGGTGTCGTGGACAGTAGCATTTGGTAGCAAAAGTAGGAACTACTTGAAATTAATCGTCTGCAGTCCTTACTTAAATTAAAACAGATAACACACACACACTAATACAGCCATCACAATTAACACCGGTTACCAGACAGATTCTACACACACCTAAAGTACACGGGGCTACATGACCGCGTTATTGCAGCCCTAAACTAAGGACAGGCCCTTGAAATCTCTG
The DNA here is from genome assembly GCA_946902985.2 of Meconema thalassinum. Taxonomy (NCBI): domain Eukaryota; kingdom Metazoa; phylum Arthropoda; class Insecta; order Orthoptera; family Tettigoniidae; genus Meconema; species Meconema thalassinum. The sequence goes on from OX336388.2 coordinate 110,407,697, forward strand.
ATAATAATAATAATAATAATAATAATAATAAAGCTCCGTCCCCTATTGGAAATACACACCATCTGCAGTACTCGAAAATGCCACACACAAGCTCTATTGGGACAGAGGAGTTGTGACAGATGTCGCAGTCAGTAACAACCGGCCAGATATCATTGTCATCAATAAAGTACACAAAGAGGCATTACTGATAGATATCGCATGTCCCAACACTCAAAACATCCAAACAACAGCTGCTACTAAAATATCTAAGTACACAGAGCTGGCAATTGAGATAAAGCAGATGTGGAAACTTGATTCGGTGACTACCATCCCAATAATTGTATCATGTACTGGTGTTATACCGAAAACTCTCCACAGTAGTCTATCAATATTGAATCTGCACCCGCAGATATATATTGAACTTCAGAAGGCAGTTCTGTTAAACACATGCCATATTGTTAGGAAGTTCCTTGGTGACAATGCCCTGGCCGAATACTCAGCAAAGCTCGATGATCCAGACGGGAACATAGCTCATCCTACAAATGAAGGAGACTCGTGAAGACTGCGGGCACGACATGGATGTGATGTCTCTGAACATGTAATAGAAATTATCTCAGTACAGATGGTTCCTTGCTAAGGCCGAACCAGGCTGTAACAGAAAATGTAGCCAGTATTTGCCGTGATACTGTTGTCAAACAATAAACTATAATAATAATAATAATAATAATAATAATAATAATAATAATAATAATAATAATAATAATAATAATAATAATAATAATAATAATAATTGTGTCTCTCTAGCAACACCAAACTGAAACACTACTCGTGAGTTATTCGCCCAAAAGCTCTGTATGCTACAGAGTGCTTGGTACTGAACAGGAAAGGTTTGATGGACAAACAGGAGATCCAGTCAAAATCGATGACGAATACAGAAGAAGACCAAATCAGGAGCTGTACAGATATACTGAGAAAATCACAGATGTGGCCAGGAAGAGACGTCTGGTTTTCTACCGACATGTCTCAAGGATGAACCCAACAAGACTAAACAACCGGCTTCTCAACTACTGGGATCGTGACACCGTGGCTAACAGAAGTTAACAAGGACATCCAAGAACTAAAGATAATGGAAAGTGGTATTAGAAACCGATCACATCTCAGAAAGATACTTGAACAGCAGAGGTTTCAGGACAGACCACCGTGTAAGTAAACCGGCACCATCAGTACAAGAGAGAGAAAGGAGAACCATAGCCAGAGAATGCGCGAATATTTGGCAAACATCAAGACCCTCGCCAAGCTGAAAAGTTGAACGTCGTGGTCCTTAGCTGGCCCATCCGAAGGAAGAATAATAATAATGAACCACTCGTAGATCTTGATATGGTTATGTATTTTCGGCAGGGCGTCAATCTGAAATTAGCGTAATCGATTTCCCCGCTATAATGGGAAGCAAGGCAACCACCGTTCGTCATCTATACGTTGATACAGGAATAAAGATGATGTTGATGATAATGATGATGATTGTTCAAGGGCCTAACATCTAGGTTATCGGCCTCCAATGTTTGGGTGATATTGAAAATGATATGGAAACTTAACGTAACTACGAACTTACATACTAGTATAACAAATGGGGAGGGGATAAGGTAAATAAAAAAAAGTCCTCTCGGTACGCCGGAAGGCGGAGGTAGATTTCACCGGGCAAGCCTGGGGATGGGCGAAAATAGGCAGAATATGCAGGTTTTCGTAGAAGGATCAGACCTCATTTATTGCGAGAAAGTATTTTATAATCGGAGTTTAATTAACTTTGTTTTTCGTCATTTTATGCATATATTAAACATTTTATTGTCTTAAGGGGACGGTAACATTCTTGTCATTTGGGGTCCATTTTTATACTTGTGGTCACACTGTCCTTATGCAAGATTTCGACACTGATGTGTAACTATCTAACGGTCTGTTACTTGTTCACGCAAAATTTTATCTCCCGCAGATATTTTGGTTGGTTCCTCAGTTTAGGGGCTGCGAAAACGCGGTCATGTAACCCCGTGTACTTTGGGTGAGTGTAGAATCTGTCTGATAAACGGTGTGAATTGTGATGGCTGTATTAGTCCGTAATTCAGGTAAGGACTGCAGACGGTCAATTTCAAGCAGTAGTTCCTAATGTTGCTAACAAATACTACCGTCAACGACACGTAGCTGTGAACTTGGCTACTAGATGCCACCGCAACCAACAACTCGCATCGAACGTTGGAACTTCCCCTGCAAAGGAAAGCATACTGAGGGATTTTTAGCGCTCTTAGAAAATCCGACGACTTCGGCCGGCTTTGAACCCGCGACCTTGGGCATAGAAGTTCAGCATGCTACCAGTTAAGTCACCGAAGCCGCTTCACACTTAGATAGAAAACTGAATGTGATCTCGTGCAAGTGCGTTGTCATGGCAACGTCTGAAGGCTCATCCCTCATCAATTTAGTAGTGTTGTCATGGCAACCTCTGATGGCTCTTGGCATTTCTTATAATTCCGAAATCATTTTTCTCATCCCTTGGAGTAATGGTGGGTCATATCAAAAATTCTTTCAGACAAAAGTTTTAGGTAATTATTAGGGGAATATTGTCCATTTTGTACGGTTTTGATATTGTGCCTATTAAGAGAGATATGATTAATGTTTCCCAAAAAACCCAGTTTTCCCACCCCTTTGGTCAATGTTTGGTGCTATCAAAAAACTTTTCAAACATAAATTTTTGAGCCATATCCGACACATAGTATGAACTTTGAATGGATTCGATATTTCAAATATTAAGAGAGTTATAGCGATATTTCACTTTTTCGAAAAAAGCACCTCATTTTCACCCCCGTCGACGAACTCGACCGAGATTTTATAGGGATACATATTATGTAAAAATTTCAAAGTGATTGGTGCAAAATTGCGGTATTTATCGTGTCCACAAGAAAGTGATTATATATATATATTGAACCCTTATTGATCTACGATAAATAAGCATTCATAATTTATTATTATTATTATTATTATTACTGCAGCCCAGACAGTACTTGAGGAAGTTGACGAGAATAAAGGCAAGGTAGCGTGTCGCAATGATTGCCACATAAGGAGAGCTTGTAGCTATTCTTGAAGAACGGCCTGGTAAACTTGAGTTCAAGGCCAAATTGTGGTAACAACTTGCACCAGAATTGGAAACATAAAGGAATGGTCACGAGTTACTTACAACCGACCTGAGATTGAATCAACCAATCAGAAGAGACCACGCCGATATCACGCGATGGAAGGCGTCAGTGGTAAAAAGTGCGCGGAATTGATTATCTAAAGAACCGCCGATCGGAATTATCTCCGCACGAGTGCGATGAGACGTTTGATTTATTTGAAGAAGATTGATACTAGTCCCATCTCTGTGAGATGAAAACTCTGGAAAATTTTTCTAAATCCACCCCACTCCTCCGTACCCTGTCAGTTTCTAATAAATTGTTCGACGTGAAGCTGTTCGATGTCTTTTCTGTTCGTGAGCTCTGTGAGCTAACTTCACGCCCGTTTGCATAACGATTTTAACGCTCTGATATATTTGAAGATTATTTTATTTGTGAGCTCTGATGAACTAAACTCACGCTAGATTGCGTAGCAAATTTTAACGCTCTTAATTATTTGAAGTCAATTACTTTGTGAGCTTTGTGAGCTAAATTCACGCCAGCGTGCGTGATGATTTGAAACTTGTAATATTATCTTAAAGACGACTATTTCAGCTCTTAGGGGCAAGACTTGTAAACGTTCTAATTAGCGCTCACCCGAGCGAAGGTCAAAGCAGCGCAGAGCAGTAGATTACCGAGCGAGATAGCGACTGTGAGTCGCTTGTTTGTCGAGCCAGTGGCGTTGGACTCGAAGTGTGTATTTCATGTATATTTTTAAGTGTATTTTTTATGTGTGTATTGCGCGTGTGTGAGCGATATTTAGGGAAAGTCTTCGTAATTAATCGCATAGGACTATTTGTGGGCGAATTTAGTAACCCACAAGCGATTATAGCCAGGTCGAATTATAATCATTGAACTTTTCTTCCAAGGAGACTACATCAAGATGTCCAACACGTGGTCCGGAGTTGGGATGACGTCCGGCGCTTCAACGAAGACGAATATGGAGTGCTAACTTTTCCATAGGGGAAATGGGCTAAGATGGATGTCATAATGTTCTGCAAGCTGAGACGGTGACGTACAACAATTGATTATTCAATTATGTAGTTAGATTGGCGTGGGAACTTTTGTAAAGAGTTTATTTAGTCTTTTCTTGTTTTAGAGTGTTTTTCTTTGTACCGGCACTAAATGTTTTAAATGTACGTTGGCGCGTGGCCAAAGTGTTTGTTGTATATTTGATTTTCTTGGAGCCATATTTAATGTGCACGGCGCGTGTACGTGATGTTTATCCATGCAAATGCGAAACCCGTTACATTCGATAAGTGGTGCTTTATTAAAGTTCATATTTGTGATAGGAATGGGAGGTAATTACTGTAAGATGTTTGCTGAACAGGTTATTGTTCATATTAGGGTTGCCAAGTGCAACGATTTAAGATGTAGTTGTAGAACACCTTCGTTCTAAATTTGATAGATTTTTTGAGTCCTTTTCAGGTTAATTAGTCACGGCGTGGAACGGTGGCGCCAGCAAGTGGAAAATATTTATGTCTTTTTATTCCAGGGTCTGTCAAACCCATACGTGTGATTCTGTGTGTGTTACTGTGTCTGGTGTGTGTGTTGATTCTACGTGAAGAGGGGTAGAGGTCCTACCGCCCTCGTATTTTGTTGTTGTATTTTTGATGGAAAGGCAGGGTGCTCTAGGGAGACCGCTGTACCTTGTCCATTATGCTGAGTCTTGGATTTCCTAGTGGAAATGCCGGGATATTTTGTTCTGACACACACACACGTATTATTGTGCTTTGGGGCACGCTTCTTCGATACACACGTGGGTTGACAGATATGCAGATTTCCACAAATCGCCCGTCTCGCCTGGTGACTTATTTTTGATAGGCAGTCCTGTCCCGACTGGCCCCTTTAAGCTTTCATGTAGCAAACCTGTTCATTGTGATGGTCGTTTTGGAACCATAATTAATTGGGGAGTTCGCCATGTGTGTGACGGATCGTTGCATGTTGTATGGATAGATTGTTGTGTTAATAATGTAAATGTTGGCTTTGAGCCTATTGATCTTGTTTGTGACTCAATTCATGTAATTTTAGTATGTCACACCTGTGTGGTGTAGTGGTAGTTTACTTGTAAATTTGACGGCGGTCATTTGTGTATTTTTTTATTGGTCACGTGTTAATTTACTTGTGTTGATTTGTGTGAGAAGTCCTAAGTTTTTAGGCAGTAATGTTTTTGCTACGGCAGTTTGATTCCAATTTCACTCGGAAATTCTTGTGTTGTATATTTTAAGTATAGGAAGTGTCGGTTTAGTTTTAAGTGTTGTATAGTTGTTCCCCGCGTCTGTCTAGCTCTAAGCAATGTGGATTCGTCGTCTGAATGTTCATTCTGGATGATGACGAATCATGCATTCGATTGTACACATCGTGAAGCATGCAGAACGACACGCGCGCATACATTGTCACTTTTGTTGATTTTCTTAAGGACACTTTGTCCGTGTATTAATCTCTCCAGAGATTTGGCCTAGTTTTGGCGTATTTTAATTATTAAGTGGGAGTCATTTTGGGAGTTTGTTTGTTGTTAATTCTTTTGTATAGTTAGGTGATTTGTTATTAAATTCATTGTTTTTAACCCTGGCTTCACTTTTTCCTGCATGTTATTTTGTTCTATGTTACCCTGCATGTTAATGAAGCGCTTTTAACAACAACTTACGATATGGACTGTTACACCCCCCGAAACTGAGTCTCATAAGCTTCTTTGCAAGGGTTCAATATATATACATAAATTATATATAAACGTTTGAACTGACGGTGGTTTTGGGGTCTAGGGGATGTGAAACGCGAAGATATGTCAAAATTTTCCGGAAGTCGAAACATGGTACCCATTGCAATAGTTAGCTTTCTAAAGAAATCTACCTAACACAGGAGGAAAGACAGTATGTTCTCAACCTTCGAAAAATGAGAATTGAGGGACTTGGAAGGAAAGAAAGCGTCGAAAACGAAGATAGGAAAGGCAAAGAGGAAAGGGATCACCCCAGAGTCAATGGTAAGAAGGGAAAAAACCTGACCCAGCTCAGGAACCCATCCGGGCCGCCAAAACCCAGTCGTGAGCCCTTGAGGGTGTAGTACTACTATCCAGGGTGAGGCTATATACATCCTGCCTCCTTTAGGGCCTTCAGCAGAAGGCAGGAGGAACCATGAAAATAGGTCTGCCCAGTCGAAGAATGAGGGAATCAGGAAAGATGAGACAAGGGCCAAAAAAGGTTGGAAAATGAAAGACTACCTAGGCCTCGGATACTCTAATACCGTCGGGGTCGGAACAGAACAAGAGTTGACCAATGGTGGTCGACAGGAAAAATGAAAGAGTGGGTCTTGGCAAAAGTGGAGGCAACGCCGGAATCAGCTGGGGTCCCGTAGTCGCCAATCCACGACCCACAAATTATGAGCCCCTGGGGGGAAAGGGGGGGGGGGTGATTTAAGAACATAAACATTTCTTTTGGTTGATGTAATTGTTTTTTTTTAATAATGGTGAACTTTGAAAGGTGTAAACATTGTCTTCAACAGAAATGTGCAGTGAAGGACAAGAATGCGTTTCAATGATTAATATATCCACGACACGCCATTCTTCACTGCAACTACCGAGGAAGAAAAGTACAAAGAATTTCAAAGATCCAAGGAAGCTCAGAAAAGTCGTAAACATATTCATATAGGCCTATCGGTGGCCGCGGTGGCCGAGTGCGCTAACGCGCTACCTCGTGCCTCGCTGGCATCGAGAGAGCGTGGGTTCGAATCCCACCTCGGCCATCCTGAAAATGGTTTTCGTGGTTTCCCATTTTCACCACCAGGCAAATTCCGGGACGGTTCCTTTCAATAGGTCCACGGCCGATTTCCTCCCAATATCCCCTCCCTGACCCGTCCTGAAAAGAAAAGTACATGGCCATTGGCTGCATTAATAATTTAAAAAATCTGAAAAATACAGGAGATAGGTCTACATTATTTTAATTTGGATTTGTTTTGTGTTTTTTATTTGAATAGATTTTTTTGTTTTATTGTACTTATTCAGTTGTTTTTTAATCATTTTGATTAATATGTATATTTTTTCGGATTTAGGTTATTTTGTTTTATTGTACTTATTGAGCGATTTTAGAATGATTAATAATCTGTTTTTTTATTTTGATTAATTATCTTTATTTTTTGGAATTTTTGATCTGTTTTGACAAATTTGATTAATTTTGAATGCTTTTTTTGTATTCTGACAAATTGTTTTTTATTTTTTATTTTCTGAGCTTTTTTGGTAAATTTTGACTTATTAAGGGTTTTTGGATTAATTTTGATTAATATATGAAGTATATTTTTCTGGATTTAGAATTTGTTTTATTGTACTTGTTGAGCTGTGTTTGAATAATTTTGATAAACATTTAGTTATTTTAATTTTTTAAATTTGATAAACATTTAGTTATTTTTATTTTTTAATAAATTTGTTTTGGACTTTTTGAGCTGTTTTATCAAATTTGATTAATTTTGAATGCTTTTTTGTGTTCTGACAAATTGTTATTTTTTATTTTCTGAGCTTTTTTGGTAAATTTTGACTTATTAAGGGTTTTTGGACTAATTTTGATTAATATATTAAGTATATTTTTCTGGATTTAGAATTTGTTTTATTGTACTTGTTGAGCTGTGTTTGAATAATTTTGATAAACATTTAGTTATTTTTATTTTTTAATTTTGATAAACATTTAGTTTTTTTTTAAATTTTGATAAACGTTTAGTTATTTTTATTTTTTAATAAATTTGTTTTGGACTTTTTGAGCTGTTTTATCAAATGTTGAAGGTATTTTGGATTCTTATACATTTATTTTGGACTTTCTGAAATTCTTTGACTAATTTAGATTGCTTTTTTGGGGGGTTATGGATTTTGACTTCTTTTTTTAATTTTGAGCATTCTTTTACTAACTTTCAGTGACGTATACTGATCTGAAGATCTGGGCTACCACTGAGCTCAATATTACACAAAACATGCTTTTGAACTGCCGTGCGAAAAGAGTTCATATTTGAAAACCCTTCATTTGAGCATACATTAACTTCACGACTAAATAACGAACACGGCCAGCAATACAATTTAGACAGTTTAGAACTGGCAGATAACCTATTTCACCTAGCATATGTAGATGATGTGAAATGACGTGTATACAATGGCACACAATTGCAGTTCTGGTGTAGGCCTTGTCATATGTATAATATGAACTTTCACACTGTATGGACGACGACTGAAAGAAACTTCTAACAAACTCTCTATTATACAGTCATTGGCATTTAAAGCCCCCGCACATTTTTTTCCATAATCTTCTTACAAAATCACAACTGGCACAGTTAAAACAAAACACTACATAAAGATTCTTCGACTTACACACACACTTAAATAAATCACACATCGAAAATACTGTAACTTCTAAACATATTCACATCTATGTGCGCGATAATGAATATTTATTGTAGGCTATTTGTTGCTTAATTAAACGCTGTAGCGGCAACTCGCTCGCTATGAGCACTGTGCCTGAACGGAACAAGGGTGGGTGCGGAGAGATGGGGAGAGCGCAGAGCGGCGTAAGACTGCCGCTTTCTTGATAGGTTTCTACTGCGTTGCCGCGTTGACTACCAACTAACCATTATTTCTTTCGATAAAGAAGAATGTGCACGAAAGACACGGTTGTTTGAATGCTTTGTTGAAACTGTAATAAAGTGTTATTATTTTTAATGTAATTTTCTTGGGCTACCGCCGGTAGCCCTAAGAATACGCCCCTGCCAACTTTCAGTGATTTTGATTGATTTAGTCCCTAATTTGCCACGTAATATAATTGGACATAAATACGTAAGTTATTTGAAAGTTATCAATTATTAAGAAAGAAGGGAAGACACAAACACTCACCTAGGATGGCTCGGAGATGACCCTCGAGAGTCTGTAGCACTGTGGATTTAATTTCCTTGACAGATTTGCCCAAGAACTGCTCAGAAGCCGTCTGGAGAAGTTCGTCAGCCTTCATGATCTTACACTGGGCCACTCCGGTGACGGTAAGCGGTACTCCTTGGGCCGTCTCCACGTACTCAGAAATGGGGTTGAGCGTCATCACCTGAGAATAACAACACACATGATTTACCTATATATATTACTAGCTGTACCCGGCATGCGTTGCAATGTCAATCAAAGAAAGTGTTGGCATTGTAACTTTGTTTGTTGAAATGCTTTTGGATACATTTTTTTTCTTTTTCCGTTAACTGCCTCTAAACTATTGTAAAATGGATTTACTATCACAGAAACATTTGTGGGAGCGTGCTCAACAACTCACCAAGGTATCATCGCAATCGGATGAATGGTATATGAAAGCATACGGGATTTTGTTGAAACGATTCGGGTGCCGTCTCTCATTATTTGTTGAAACTGCTTGTGCGCTACCTGTTGCAAAATGGAATTCCTACGTCAGAAACATTCGCAGGAGTGTACACAACAACTCACCAAAGTTTCATCGCCATCGGATGAATGGTATATGAACGCATGTGGGACTTTGTTGAAACGAATCACGCCCCGTAACTCATTTGTTGAATCTACTCGTTCGTCACCTATTGCAAAATGGATTTACTAATTCATAAACCTTTGCAGGAGTGTACACAACTACTCACCAAAGTTTCATCGCAATCGGGTGAATGGCATATGAACGCATGTGGGACTTTGTTGAAACGAATCACGCGCAATTTTGTTGAAGCTACTCACGCGCTATCTATTGTAAATTGGATTTACTATGCCTATAACCATCCCGGGAGTGTGCAAAACAACTCACCAAAATATGATCGCAATCGGATGCATGTTATATGAACGCATTGCCAACACTCATTTGTTGAAACTACTCGCGCACTATCTATTGTAAATTTGATTTACTATGCCTATAACCATCCCGGGAGTGTGCACAACAACTCACCAAAATATGATCGCAATCGGATGAATGGCTTATTCACGCATACGGGACGAACAAACAAACAAACATTCATTCATTTAGTTAGTTATTGTTGTTTTGAGGGGAGGAACTACGAGGTAATCTGCCCCTCTTAACACTGATTAAAGCATGCAAATTTGGAATGGGATTTAAAATTTAGAAGTGGACACCTACATTTGAAAAGACCAAAAATTAATAAAAATAAAAATAAAAAACTACGGAAAAACAATAAATTAGCATTCAAAAACGAACAAGTCTTTGAGTCAATGTAACCTACACTGGAAAATTTAGATTGCAGGCCCGAACCCACTCTCACTTATAACGCAGATAACGCGATCAGCAGCCATCACGTCATCGGCTAATACAAGTTTGAGTGTTATCTGCAAACCTAGGTTTCTTCGTAAGTCAGCAAGATCCAAAAACTCGGTTAAAATGTGGGTCACGGTGAAAACGGCTCCACAGGTACAAAGTGGGGGTCTTCCCTTTTCATTAGGTACGAGTGGATGAATCTTGTATGATCTCAGGGCCATCCAGTCATTGCACTCCGGGAGCACTGGGCAGTCAAACTAGCGCTCCTTCCCCTACCACCACTACACTGTGGCAGCGAGGAGACGGACGATGTTGGGACCACATACGTACGTACAGTCGGGCGGCCGACGGCTCTTTTGGGATTGTTGACATATTAATAGGGCTGTTTTGCCATAACAAATATACCGCATGTACAAATCGAATGGTACTCCGATGTATGGAATGTGCAGGAAACGAGCACAAGTGTTTATTTAGTAAAGAATATTGTGATTTATTCCAAACTGAAATGTGAACATATTAGAGAGAAAAATTCAACAAAAAATTGTGTTCTTTATAACACATTACATCTCTGTTGCACACTAAACATTTGGCATGCCCTTTATAAGCTGTACAGAAAAATGAAATTCCCCATTCTGCTTTAAAGACTGCTGCTTCACCACTCCTTTTTTGTATGCTGTTCAGTCATGACCACTGCGAAACTGATTTACTTACACGCTGTCAACAAAGCGCATTGGACCAGACTTGCGACTGATGGATCGGCTGCACACTCAGCCAGCCAAGCTCCTCCCACCACTTCTGAAACTACCTTCCGCCAAAGCGCTCAGAGCACAGCATTAGAGCGCGGCAGAAGCGCTGTCTGGATGGCCCTGTATCTATCCTTAGCCTACACAAAATGACGGACTCCCTCCGTGACCGGAACGAGCACCGCCACACTCAAGCAGTTCCCAAAAAATGTGGAAATCACTACGGGCAAGGTCTGGACTGATGGTGGACGCACCAGGTTGAAGATCCCCGTGTGGTAAACACTTTGTCCGGCTGCGTGAAGAAATCCGTAACCGCTTGCTGCACACCCCCACGACAGGAATCGTCGACCCTTCAATGCCTTTTTTTAAGAGAGAGATCAGGACAATAGGGCGGTTGCTCGAGTGTCGCCCACTTCTGCTGGTGTGCCTTCTAGGTTACGACCTTTGCGGCATGGGGACGTACGTTATCATGAAGCAGCAGCACCCCTTGTTGTAGTTTTCCCGGACGTTTCGCCTTAATTGCACGCTGCAATTTCTCCAATGTTGCGTAGTACCGTTCCCCAGTGATGGAGCGACCGAAGGCGTGATCCTCGCATGACGAGAGATCAGGACTATAGGGGGGCCGCTCTACTGTCTCCCACTTGAGTTGGCGTACCTTCTGGGTTACGACCTTTGCGGTATGGGGACGTGCGTTATCATGAAACAGCAGCGCCTCTTGTCACAGTTTTCCCAGAGGTTTCGCCTTAATTGCACGCCGTAATTTCTCCAATGTTGCTCAGTACCGTTCCCCAGTGACGGAGGGATCGAAGGCGTGATCATCACATGGGGAGAGATCAGGACTATAGGGGGATGCTCTACTGACTCCCACTTGAGTTGGCGTACTTTCTGCGTTACGACCTTTGCGGTATGGGGACGTGCGTTATCATGAAGCAGCAGCGCCCCTTGTCGCAGTTTTCCCAGACGTTTCGCCTTAATTGCATGCCGTAATTTCTCCAGTGTTGTGCAGTACCGTTCCCCAGTGATGGAGACACCAGGTTCCTTGAAATCAATAAGCAATGTGTCCCGGTAAACAATACACAGGGTGAGCATCACCTTTCCAGCGGATGGTTGGCTCTTGAACTCCTTGGGACGTGGGGACGAAGGATGACACCATTGCATCCACTATCGATAGCGGCTTCGCTGGCTTAGTTGGTAGCATTCTGAACTGCTGTTCCCAAGATACAGGGTTCAAACCCGGTCGAAGTCGTCGGATTCTTTAAGAGCGTTAAAATCCTTCAGTATGCCTTCCTTCGGAGGGTAAGTAAAGTCGGCGGTCCTATGTCATAAATTTATTGCATGTAAAAGATCTAAACTTGTGTGCAGATAAATTTCTATGTTAAATTCCGTTGGAACGCTCTATCAAAGTTCCAACGTTCTCCACTAGGTGTCAGTGACATCTGGTAGCTAATGTTGGAACTACTTGAAATTGAACGGCACTTGTAGCTCACCCTATGGGTGTCAACTAGAAGCAGCTACAGCCTCTGGCGAGCCCAACATGTCCTCGGGCACTCCCGGCACTAAAAGCCATACGATAAATAAAATAATAATCCACTTTCGATTCCGGTTCCTAGTGGTAGCACAAGTTTTCGTCGCCTGCAACAAATCGCTCCAGAAGCTTGTTGCGTTCAACATTTAAACGCATCAGGTGCTGCAGGGAAGCCTCCGTGGCTTATGCGGCAGCACGCCGGCCTCTCACCGCTGGGTCCGTGGTTCGAATCCCGGTCACTCCATGTGAGATCTGTGCTGGACAAAACGGAGGCAGACAGGTTTTTCCCCGGGTACTCCGGTTTTCCCTGTCAACATTTCATTCCAGCAACACTCTCCTCTATCATTTCATTTCATCTGTAATTCCTTTAATCATTGCCCCAGAGGAGTGCGTCAGGCCTCGGCAGCCGGCACAGTTCATATCCTCGCCGCTAGATGGGGGCTTCATTCATTCATTCCATTCCTGACCCGGTCGGAGACTGGAAGCAGGCGGTGGATTTTCATTCAGGTGCTGCAGGCAACCAGCCATCCGGTGTTCTTATTGTTCGGCATTCAACGCCGCGGGGTATCCACTGCCTGCAGACCTTCCAGTAGCCCTCAAATGGAATCTTTTTAATCACGCCTTATATTTCCATCACTTTCATTTCAGTCGTATTGTTAAATTGAACTAAAAAATAATCACCAGGATGTTGTTGTTTGAGTCTTCAGTCTTTTGACTGGTTTGATGCAGCGCACCATGCCTCCCTGTCCTGAGCTAATCGTTTCATCTCTACATAGCTACCACACCCTACATCCGAGGCAATCTGTTTAACATGTTCCAACCTTGGTCTAACCCTACAGATTTTGTCCTCGACCCTTCCTTCCATAACTAAGCTTGCTATTCCAGGGTGTCTTAGTATGTGTCCTACCAGCCTATCCCTTCTCTTCATTAGCAGTCACCAGAAACATCTCTCCTCTCCCACTAGTCTTAATACCTCTTCGTTTGTAAACCTATCTACCCATCTGATCTTCATCATTCTCTTGTAACACCACATTTCAAACGCTTCAATTCTCCTCTTTTCTGCTGCACCAATAGTCCAAGTTTCACTTCCATAGAGCGGCACGCTCCAGACAAAGGCCTTCAAAAATGACTTCCAAACACCTAAATCAATATTCGATGTCAACAGATTCCTTTTCTGTAGAAATCCTTTCCTTGCCTGAGCTAACCTACTTTTTATATCCTCTTTGCTTCGTCCATCACTGGTTATTTTGTTTCCTAAGTAACAGAAGTCTCCTACTTCCTTTAGTTTTTCACCTGCCAATTTGATGGCCATAGAGGTTTCTGATTTATTTCGGCTGCTTTCCAATATTTGTGTTTTACATTTATTAATTTTCATCATACTAGAGTTAATTTATAAGAGCTCCTTACCTCCAAGGACAGCCGCTGTACGTCCGTGACGAACCACCAGGCCCATGCCCAGCCGCCTACTATCGTCGCCTTGCGGGTAGAACCACAACAGCCACCTGAAACATCCAAAAGGCCATGCTGTCAAGAAAAATTATCCTTAGAACAACATAAACTACTGTCGACCAAAGTATTATGTGCACTCGAGTTTGAAGGTTGTTTGTTAAGTAACCAATAGACCTACATAAAATCCAATACCATCATTATTTTCGTCGTTCTATTTTACGTTAGGTCATGTAGGTTTGGAATTTTTAATTTAAATTTTAATATTTTTTATCGCCGTTGGAACACAAAAAGTGCACGTTTTTAAGCGTGTTTCAACCATGCGTCACATTTAAGAATTATAATCTCAAAAACCCGTCATCAGATCGAATCCAAATTTTAACACAATATACATTGGAATGTTTTATAACTGGTTTATTCATTTCAAAATAGTGTGTGTCCAAGAAACAAAGTTGTTATTATTTTTGTAAGGTAACTTTTTCTCGGCTCGGGGTGGTTGGAAAATGTAGTTTTTGGTTGCATTGTAATCCTCATACATCGAAAAGTTATGCTGTATGACTGTGAAATACGAAAATGAATTCACTTATTTTATATCGGTTTGTATTTCTACGGGGAAATAACACATGTTTCACCTGCTAGCCGCTCCGGCAAAAGCTGTACAGCGTTGCCGAAATGGTGCCCACACGCTTCATGGCGCGTCTCGCTTGGAAGTGATGGGCTCCATCTCAGCAACGCTGTAGAGCTTTTGACGGAGCGGCTAGATGGAGAACCAGGTGTTATTTCCTCGTACAAATACAAACCGATATAAAATAAGTGAATTAATTTACGTATTTCACAGTCATACAGCATAACCTTTTGATGGATAACGATTACAACGCAACCAAGAACTACATTTTCCAACCACCCCGAGCCGAGAAAAAGTTACCTTACAACAATGATAACAACTTTGTTTCTTGGACACACAAAATTGTGAAATTAATAAACCAGTTATACAACATTCCAATGTATAGTGTGTTAAAATTTGGATTCGATCTGATGACGGGCTTTTGAGATAATAATTCTTAAATGTGATGCATGGTTCAAACATGCTTAAAAACGTGCACTTTTTGTGTTCCAACTGCGATAAAAAATATTAAAATATAAAATTAAAAATCCAAACCTATATGAACTAACGTAGAATAGAACGAAGAAAATGATGATGTTATTGGATTTTATGTAGGACTATTGGTTACTTCACAAACAACCTTCAAACTCGAGTACACATAATACTTTGGTCGACAGTAGTTCTATTGATTGCAAACAAGCCGGACTACAGAGCCGCAACAGTCACCTGCAGCATCCAGAAGGCATACCTGTCGCAAGTAAGAACCGAGTTGGAGTATGCCGCCGCAGTATGGGACCCACACCACAGGCACGGATCTAGAGTTTGGCTTTGTGGGGGGGGGGGTCACAAAATCGAAATTGTTAAGAAAAATGGTATCACTAACAACGCAATCACAAAATAACAAAACGTACAAAACCAGACCAATTTTTTTGCAAGCAACATGGATTGAAATTTGATGCGTTTAGCGCACAAACAATATTCGTACAAATTGCAACGGCGTGTTTTGCGACTTTTACATCGAGCTTCGAGAAAAGTATCAAGGTACGTTACAGTTTCGGCAAGTCGAGTTGGTACCGACAAAGGGGGAAAGTCACAGCTTAAATTGCGAACCAAGCTTGCAGTTTGCACGTCGGAAAAAAATTTTGGTGCGAAAAAGCCCCAAATTCCTATCCGTGCATTGCTGCACATTCATCGTGACATCACTATAGACATCGATTCGGTAATCACAAGGTTTACTAAACAAAATAGACGAGTTGATTTTGTTATATAAATAATATTTTTATATAACAGGTATGAAGTTGTAAATATGTACAGTTGTAACAGAACATAATAATTGCAATAAAGATATTTTCAGTATTGAATAAAATGAAAAAAACACCTGTTTTTTAGTTGAAGTTTTATTTGTCTGGTTATTGTGTTTTCGTTTTTTGAGTTTGCAAAAAAAATTAGTCTCCGTTTGGGAAAGGGGGGGGGGGTCATGACCCCCGTGACTCCCCCCCCCCCCGAATCCGCGCCTGCCACACCAGTCCTCTCTAATAAAGGAACTGCAAGGTCTCCAAAGGAAGGCTGCCAGATATGTGATGTATGATCACTAGGGCCCGGATTTATAAGCACTAAAAACCTGAAAATATGCATGCAAATATGCACTAAAAAGTTAGAATATATGCACGGAAAATAATGAAATATGCACTTAAAATATGCAATTTTTTTCACTTACCTATTTACAGATATCATTTGTTGCAAAAAGAAGCATCACAATAGGTAACTAGTAGTCTTTCAATATTTTCTGGAGACAAACTATGTCTATTGTCCGTCAAAATGAGTTTGGTTGGTTGGTTGGTTCCTTAGTTTAGGGGCTGCGACAACGCGGTCATGTAGCCCCGTGTACTTTGGGTGTGTGTAGAATCTGTCTGATAACCGGTGTTAATTGTGATGACTGTATTAGTGTTTTTTAATTCAAGTAGGGACTGCAACTTTGAATTTTCAAATAGTTCCTACTTTTGCCGCCAAACGCCACCGTCAACGACTACTAGGCCTAGTTCAGAACTAGCTACTAGACGCCACCGCAGTCGGCTCTTGGCAACGAACGTAGCAACCTAAGAGCGTTGTTTATATTCTTAACCTATCCAATTTAGTTTCACACAGGTGTAATTAGTGGAAAGATCTTTAACATGCCATAAATCTATGACATGGGACCGCCGGCTTTACTTCCCCTCCGAAGGAAGGCATACTGAGGGATTTTTAACGCTCTTAAAAAATCCGACGGCTTCGGCCGGGTTTGAACCCGCTATCTTGGGCATAGAAGCTCAGCATGCTACCAACTACGCCACCGAAGCCGCCTTCAAAATGAGTTTATAGGCTGAGAATGATCGTTCTACATCAACTGATGTGATTGGACAGTACTTATACACGGGCACCAAAGTTTCGGAGCATACATCTGGCAAGGATACCCTAGTTCCACTCAAGTATTGACTAATTAACTTAATCTTCTTCAGTCCTGGGTTCGAATTCAACACCTTTTCTAACTTGCATTTAATCTTCTCTCCAATTTCGCCTGCAGCGGAATTCAATGAAGATGCAGCTTTCTCAACGAGATCAAGTGATTCATGGAGGGGAGTGCCAGAAGATTCTAAGCTCTCAATGGCTTTTGGAAGTTTAGAAAAATGTGCATGAATGAAATTCACATCTTGATAAACATTGGCGGTTTCAAACACAACTTTTGAATCACGGACACACGCAATATGCTCATCTTCAAGTTTTGTAACCACTTCTTTCACTTCATTAAAATTCTCCTGATAAAATGATACTGCAGATAACCATGTCCCCCACCTAGTCAGGACAGGTTCAGGTGGCAAAGGAACTTCAGGTAGACAATCGTTGTAGAACTGGACACGATCTGGTGCTTTCAGAAACAGCTTCATCCCACATCCAATTAAATTGTTAACAGCTGGAAACTGTGTGCGTATTTCTTCTGCAATGCGGTGTAATCCGTGCGCTAAACAGGTCACGTGTATGAGTTTCGGATAAAATACTTGGAGGGCCTTTGCTGCTTTCAACATATACGAAGCTGCATATGTGAGCAGTACAAGCATATTACAACAATTATCCTCAATTTCAGATGTCCACAATAGTCGCAGAGAATCATTTACAAATCTTGCTATTGTGCTATTGTTGGTTTTCTCTAGTACTTTAAAAGCAAGAAGATGCGGCTTACCAGGTTCGTCTGGATGTAATTTACCAACCACGAAATTTGCTATGTAACGGCCACATGAATCCGTTGTCTCATCCACCAATATCCAGACATAGTTCCATCCGATATCAGAACGGATCAATTCCAGGGTAGATTCATATAGCGGAGGTAGGTAATTTTTCCTAAGAGTTGATTCATCTGGTATTTTTTGATTTACACAATATTTCTCAAGAAATGATCGCAGAACTGGATTGTTTAATTTATTCCATGGAATGTTGCTGCATACGAAAGCCCTACAAAGATCATTTGAAAAGTATTAAGAATACCGGACTTAGGCTTTACCTGCATAAGAAGTAGTTGTTGTGGTGTGCTGTTCTTCTCCTCCATTGCTTTAATATGTGCAGTTGTTTTTGAATGCTGTTCAAGCTGAAATTTCTTTTCACATTTTACTTCCTGTGAGCAAACTTGACAGTACACGATGACACCATCTGTTGAATAGTTCCTATTACCCAACACCCACCGATTTAGTAAATCTCTTCTCCTGCTCTTTTCCTTAGTCATTTTTAGAAACTAACACTTGAGGAGCAGGGCATTAAACTGGAACGTAACTAGTGAACTGAATATACTTCTATCCTGACGAATTGCCCAACCCCCCGAGATTATATCTCAGAGAAAGGAATTCCGGGAAGTCCAGCCAGCCTGCCTACCCATACCTAAGCTATCTGTTGCCATTGTCAGTTGTGAAAGTAAAGTGCCGTTACACAGAGAGTCGAAAACACCAATTAGTGAGGGATGCACATAATATAGGCAACTAGCTAGGGATGCACAAAACAGATTTATTTTAGTAGTTTTTGTAATTGTCCTTAAATTCAGACATATATACCGGAATATGCTGTTACGTCTAGAATATGCACTAAACCTCAAAATATGCATATGCATATGCGCATATGCATTTTTTTTAAATCCGGGTCCTAATGATCACAGAAGAACATGATGATGATGATAATTGTTGTTTTAAGGGGCCTAACATCTAGGTTATCGGCCCCTAATGGTTTGGGTGATAGCGAAAATGACAATGAAGTGGAAACCAGAACGAAAATTAAATGAGACGGAAAATAGTTACAAAAAGGAACTCTGATCAAACTACTCACAAAATGGAGAGCGGCAATACTTACAAAAGGGAATTTAGAACGAAAACACTCACAAAAGGAAGAGATTGAAAAATACGCACAAAATGTAGTTTAGGTTCAAAATACGCACAAAATGCAATGTAGAGTCGAAATACTTACAAAATGCAATTGAAATTCAAAATACTTACAAAATGCAAATGAGATTGAAAATACGAACAAAATGCAATTGAGGTTCAAAATACTTACAAAATGCGATTGAAATTGAAAATACACAATGCAATTTAGATTGAAAACCACCCATTTCAAATTCTAAATACTCACAAAGCGCAATTGAAATTCAAAATACTTACAAAATGCAATCGAAATTGAAAATGCTTACAAAATGTAAGGTAGATTCAAACTACTCATTTGGATTGACAATACATACAAAATGCAATTTAGATTGAAAATACTTACAAAATGTAATTTAGATTCAAAATACCCACAAAATGCAATTGGGAATCAAAATACTTACAAAATACAATTTAGATTGAAAATATGTGCAAAATGCGGTTTAGGTTGAAAATACTTACAAAATGCAACTGAAATTCAAAATACTCTCTAAAATGTCCTGCTCCTACATTGAAAGACTTACTAAAAAGCAATTTAGATTTTCAATCCCTACAAAATGCAATTGAGGTTGAAAATACTCGCAAAATGCAATTTAAATCGAAAAGACTAACAAAATGCAACGTAGATTGAAAATACCTACAAAATGGAGTGCAGAAGAAAAAAAATCACTGAAAGGAATTTAGATACACGAGGAGCCAATTAACAAAAAACAGTGCGGGAATCTTAAAGAGAAAAGAAAATATAATGAAAAGAAAAAGAAGGCTGATCCCTAGAAGATTGAGGGATCAGGAAAGATGAGAGAAGGGCCAATTAAGGCGGGAAGGTGAAAGACTCCCTAGGCCTCGGATACCCAAAAGGTGCCTGTACATAGGAGAGTGGTTTTCATAGAGCAAGTCTAGCTAGACCGTTGTAGCTAAACTGAGTGCGTGTACACTGTAGAGTAATTTCCCCTAGGTAGATCATTCGTAGAGCTGAGATAGACAAATCTACATAGAGCACTCTCTGAACCTGTGTACACTGTCAATCGTAAATGCACTAGGTAAAGCAGCGCTAAAACATTCTGAGAGCAGTGTGAGTCTAGGTTTGTTTGCGCTGTGTTGTGAGTTAAAATGTCTTCAAGAGACTGTTTAGCATATGTGGTGGTGGAGTGTGCCTGGTTAAAAAAGAAAATAATTATTTATATTCGTAAATTTAAATATAGGCGTTTTACGGTAATTTTGTTTGCTAAATATATGGCAAACTTAAAAACAGTTTTTGTTTTGAATATATTCATGTAGTACATAATTAATTGTTTGAAGAGAAAATCACTGCATATTTAAATATATTACATTTCCTATGTTTCTCCACTCCCCTTAAAAATAAAAGCCTCGTTTTTATTTTCCTCTACATTTCCTTAGAGTGGTGTACTTGAGATCGTCCTCACGCAATCTGAGTTTCCAATCATAAACTTTAATGCATCAAAATACTCCCAAGTACTCTGCTTAATGCCACCTTCATAGCCAGTTTTTTCTTGTTAATTTTCCGCAACAGCATTGAATTGGCAGCGGAGGTTGTGAAACTTTCTGCAAATTTCTTGCATAGTGCTTCCCATGGCTTCTGCTATCACCCGAAACAAATGTGCTTTCAATTGTCTGACTCTGTATTCTTTCACAGTACAATTCCAAATTTTTGGATGGGCTTCAATATGTTCAATTAATGTTATTGTTTTTTCGCGACTCCAAACAAATTCAACCATATTCAAACACTATAATAATAAACAAATAACCATAACAATCCACCACGGACTCTACGTAGAGCACTTTCCAATATTCAACCGGACGAATAGAGCTAGACTGGTCTAGCTAGGGCACCCAAATACTGTTTACACCGTAGAGTCAGCCGGCCCTAGCCAGAGCTTAGAGCGGTCTCCGCTAGGGTTCTCTACCAGCTGTGTATACTGGAGAGGAGCTTAGAGTGCCCTAGCTAGAGCTTAGATCGGTCTCCGCTAGGGTTCTCTACCAGCTGTGTATACTGGAGAGGAGCTTAGAGTGCCCTAGCTAGAGCTTAGATCGGTCTCCGCTAGGGTTCTCTACCAGCTGTGTATACTGGAGAGGAGCTTAGAGTGCCCTAGCTAGAGCTTAGATCGGTCTCCGCTAGGGTTCTCTACCAGCTGTGTATACTGGAGAGGAGCTTAGAGTGCCCTAGCTAGAGCTTAGATCGGTCTCCGCTAGGGTTCTCTACCAGCTGTGTATACTGGAGAGGAGCTTAGAGTGCCCTAGCTAGAGCTTAGATCGGTCTCCGCTAGGGATCTCTACCAGCTGTGTATACTGGAGAGGAGCTTAGAGTGCCCTAGCTAGTGCTTAGATCGGTCTCCGCTAGGGTTCTCTACCACCTGTGTACACTGGAGAGGAGCTTAGAGTGCCCTAGCTAAAGCTACTCTACGCTCTAGCTAGGGCAAAAGCTCTCCAGTGTACAGGCACCTTTTAATACCGTCGGAGTCGGAAGAGAACAAGAGTTGGCCAAGGGAGGCCGATAGGAAAAAAGACAGCACAAGTAAGTGGAAGCAATGCCGGATTCAGCTGGGGTCCCGTGGTCGCCAACCCACGTCCCACTAGATGTGAGCCCCTGGGGGTCACAGAAGAACAAGTGGTGTAATCAGTATGATAAACAAACTAGGGTGGGAAAGCTTAGAAGTCAGACGAACACGAATAAGACTAAAAGGCATGCTTCTATTATTTCACTGGAATCTAAACTTGCTAAACGGTCACGGGAGGTCATTGCTGCACTGAAAAAGGAATATGAATTATAAATTAGTTTGGTTGATTGGTTGGTTCCTAAGTTTAGGGGCTGCGACAACGCGGTCATGCAGCCCCGTGTACTTTGGGTGTGTGTAGAATCAGTCTGATAACCGGTGTTAACTGTGATGACTGTATTAGTGTGTGTTATCTGTTTTTTAAATTAAGTCCTGCAACTTAGAATTTTTCAAATAGTTCCTACTTTTGCCGCCAAGCGCCACCGTCAACGACTACTAGGCCAAGTTCAGAACTTAGCTACTAGACGCCACCGCAGTCGACTCTTGGCAACGAACGTAGAAACCTACGAGCGTTGTTTACATTCTTAACCTATCCAATTTAGCTTAGTGGAAGGTTCTTTAACATGCCATAAATCTATGGCACCGGCTTTACTTCCCCTCCGAAGGAAGGCATACTGAGGGATTTTTAACGCTTTTAAAAATCCGACGGCTTCGGCCGGGTTTGAACCCGCTATCTTGGGCATAGAAGCTCAGCATGCTACCGACTGCCCCTAAAATTGAGGAAATTCCTGCTAAATGAAGTGAGAAAATTGCAAAGTAAATTAGTTTGAAAAGTATAATTAATTAATCAATGAAATTTAAAACAATCCATGGCGCGGGGCCTCCCGGGCCGCGGATCCCTGGGCCGTCGCCCTCCTCACCCTCCCCTAGATCCGCCCCTGGGATACTGGACAATGCTTTTCTCCCTAACGTGTTTATACAGGTCATAGAGAATTCTTTAATAAAAATTATCAAATACCGGCTTACAGGAAAAGTGACGTAAGGTTGGTGAAAAATGTGTCGGAGATAGCGAGCGAGACCTCCTTCCTGTTCTCTCTCGACTCGAGTATCGTCCCGTTACTTCAGTGAACCCGTTACCTGACTGGCGTGAGACACGGCAGGTCGCGGTAGAGCAGGAGGCTTTGATATTTGACAAATGCGATGTTGTGTTCTTCCGCCAGTGAAGTTGCAAGATCGCTTTTTTGAATTCAAGAGGCCGTGGAATTTTTAAAATAAATATAGTGCGTGTCACGGCCTCCTAGAATCACATCAGGTGACCTTGAAATTACAATCGTGTGCATCAGTTCAATGCCTTGTAGCAAGCTTTCAAATTTTACCTTAAAAAAGAACACGTTTAATAAATATGCTACGACCTTCTTGACAACAATGCCAATGTACCTAAAACGTGTGTGTGATTCTAGTCGATTTGTGGGTCGGTGAAATATTGCTTGCCTATGTTTTGTGTCAAATGTTAAGATTATCTTGCAAAAGTGTTTTACAATTCTCTTTTATGATACTTTTGTTATACGATAAGAGTCTGTTCATCAAATACGACGAGTGTTATTCGGCGAGAAAATAATACGGATTTTACTTCCTGGGTGTGTAGTATGGACAGAGAGAAAACAGCTGTATGAACTAGGTAAGTACAGAGAACTGCATTAGCCTACAATGTATTATAGAATTAAGCTTCATAAATAAATCTGACTATCTAGGTTATATAATAAGGAACGCACTCAAGTGTCGATTTTGAATTATTATTATTTATTTATTTAAGCGAAAATTCCCCTACAGGAGAGCGATTAAACTAGATAACATGATGTCATTTGGAGGTGTGTCTCCTCCGCTCCTCAAAAAATCTCGTCATTTGCGCGGAACGCTCCCTCTTCCTCTCATCCGTCCCACTTTTTCCCAGGTTGTCGTAATGATCTTGGTTCAAACTTACCATTCGCGATTTTCGTCTGGCACTCAGTTCGGTCTTCGAAATTTTCTATAAGCTTACTGATTGCTTTTAAGTCTCTCTGTACCTCTTTAAGCCATCCTGTGCCGCATTTACTCTGTGTTATGATACTAAGTAGTTTCTTTGGCAATCTGGAGGTGGCCATTCTGTGGATGTGAGTGTAAAATTTGGCTGTGCGTTTTCTAATTTCGTCTGTTATCGTATGGGTCTTTTAATAGAGTTCTGTACTAGGTCTCTTCATCCAAATGCCGTTTCTTTTGATTGCTCCGTAGATCTTCCGGAGAATTTTTCGTTCCTGATTTTCCAGTTTCCTAATCTTGGAATGACCATCAAGTACTATTGTTTCAGCGGCATATGATGCTTCTGGAAGAATAACTGTTAAATTATTATTATTATTATTATTATTATTATTATTATTATTATTATTATTATTATCCCTATATTATTCTGCTAAGGTTCCATTCCAGTTTTGTACCGAAAATAAGGTCCCATTAACACCAACCTACACATATGGGGTACCTACAGGTTCAGCATAACCCAATGCGTAAGTGAAACGCACTCACTTACTCTTTAAATGCCTCACAATTAAAAAATACCTTAAAACATATATATTTACAATGAAAGAATGCAACACGGTAACCACTTCTATGCCCAAATAGCGGGTTCAAACCCGGCCGAAGCCGTCGGATTTTTTAAGAACGTTAAAAATCCCTCAGTATGCCTTCCTTCGGAGGGGAAGTAAAGCCGGCGGTCCCATGTCATAGATTTATGGCATGTTAAAGAACCTTCCACTAATTGCACCTGTGTGAAGCTAAATTGGATAGGTTAGGAATGTAAACAACGCTCTTAGGTTACTACGTTCGTTGCCAAGAGCCGACTGCGGTGGCGTCTAGTAGCTAAGTTCTGAATTTGGCCTAGTAGTCGTTGACGGTGGCGCTTGGCGGCAAAAGTAGGAACTATTTGAAAAAATCTAAGTTGCAGTACTTAAATTAAAAAACAGATAACACACACTAGTACAGTCATCACAATTAACACCGGTTATCAGACAGATTCTACACACACCCAAAGTACACGGGCCTAAATGACCGCGTTGTCGCAACCCCTAAACTTAAGAACCAACCAACCAACACGGTAACCATGGTAACAGAATCTCACAGGTCCATCTATTTCTGTAAGACGCAATGCAATTCCAATTATTACATTACTGTGAAAGTTTCCAGACGGTTATAAGGTTATCACGGAACCAAATTAAGCTGTAAAATTCATCAATACATACAGTATAATGCACTTAAGAGGGTCAAGGGGCACTCTAGAATTTTTCACGCAATTTTCACGTGTGAGTATGGTACGAAAGGTCTTTTTCACCCGACTATAAAGGGTCTCCGAAAATCACATTTAAAGGCCCTTAAATTAACAGTGTCTGTGATATTCCCAGTAAACTAACTTTGCTCTGATATACCTATGAAGGAATGACAAAACCCTAACAACTGCACCAGTAGCTGAATTGATAAAGTCTGATTATTCATACCAAGTCATAGCATTCATGATTGAGATTTTGCTAATTGTACTCTTACAACTGGAATATTCGCAGGCGAAGCCGCGACGGGTAATGCTAGTCATTATTATTATGTTAGGCCTACTTCACTCTCAGAACATTATCTGGCAACTATACAGATTATAAGAAATCAGTCCATAATCACCACTTCTAAAAAATATTTTCACTAGCCCATGAATTTTCGAAGTAATCTGGTTGTCACAATAATGACTGCCTTTTGCATTGACTTGCATAAATTATTATTATTATTAACATAATCGTGCGATAGGGCCTCAAAGTACAGCGCGAATCGGAGGTCATCTGATCAAGCCTGCGTGGTCATCGTGACTGAACCCTCATCCGTTACTACCTTGGTTTTAGGCCAAGGGGCACTACTTCTCACATCAAGTAACTACTCAGTTGTTCTCACGTCAGTTGTTAAGTTTTGTTTAGGAACAAGTGTTAAACGGTTCGCCAAGCCTCGCCTTGCCTGTGGCAGAATCCCGTTCTTTCCACTGGTAGGGAGGGGTGGGCTTGCTACCTGCCTAACCCCGCTCCCCAAGTACCGTACATTCTTTCGACAGTGCCACTATTGTGCTCAAACAAGTCACCACGGGATGAAAGGTGCTGCAGACCTGCTGCTATGCAAACTCGGAAGACTATATCGAACGAGTGACAGTGTATTAATGTATCAACATGTATTGTATATAACTGTGTAATATAATATAATTAGTTAAATGTTCCACAGAAGTCCAGTGATTTGAAATCCCAGCACTATAAATTACAGTCCACCAGAGTATATTCTTCACATTTATTATCAAACTCTCTTCATGGTCCTACCGGCCGGATTTCTGTGGAACAAGGGACGTGTGTTATGAGCTCGTGCATCATTTCATATCGATGCCTCGCGTTGTGCATTGTAACGGTAGCCTCAACGCGAAGTATGAGCGGTAATCGTGTGTTTCTCCTTGAATGCAAGCTACTTCGATGATTCGTATTAACTACAGCGCGCAGTGGTGCACATTGAACCTCGAGACATTACACATGGAAGGAATTCAACTTTAAGCAACTTCGGTGAGTACATACTCATTTCTGGTTACCTGTATTCCTGTATGCTATTCCCATTATGGATCCTAAATTGAAAGCACTTCTCGTAAAGACTAGGGGCCTCGCAAAGGCAAATATTACTCGTTTACATAACTTCGTCAAGAGTTTCCAACCAGGGTCAAGTATTAACGCAATAAGGGCAAGGTTAGACGATCTACCAAAATTAAGGCAGAAGTATGAAGACGCGCAGGAGAGATTAGAATTAGAAGACGAATCCGAGGACCACAGTGAAGATAGGAATACTTTTGAGACTATGTATTATGATCTCGTTGATAAAATGACCACGTTAATTGAAGATAGCGTCGAGTTACGGTCAAAACAGAACAATCCTTCGAGTACTAAAAGTGATGGTCAGTCTAGTTCCGGCAAGAGAGAGCTGACACTTCCTACAATTAAACTACCTTCCTTCGGGGGACAGGTCACTGAATTCCGTCATTTTTGTGACACATTTACTAGCCTGGTAATAAACAATCAAGCAATTGACGATATACAACGATACCACTATTTGTTATCTTCATTAACGGGCGAAGCACATGGCCAGATTAAGAACCTTCCCATAACAGGTCCTAATTTTAAAATTGCTTGGCAAACTGTCTGTCTGAGATACAATAATCCTAGATTAATTGCCACAGCACACATCAACAACTTGCTGAACCTTCCACGTGTACACAATGAATCACCCACAGAGTTACGAGCACTTCTAAATCAGGTATCAAGTAACTTAAATGCACTTGAAGCACTTGAACTTGAAATCCCTCTTCACGAAATCCTTCTAGCGCAATTAATTCTTGAAAAGACTGATGACGTCAGCAGAAAACAGTGGGAGCTGACGTCATCAAATTCACAATTCCCAAGACTGGAAGTGCTAAGTAAATTTTTAGAGGACAGATGTCAAGCCCTAGAATTAATCAATGGTAACCGAATTCCTACCCCAGTTGTCAATTCTACCACTCAAAACATCACTAGAAAGAAGCTCACGAACCAAGTCAGACAAGTGTATGTTTCAAGTAACAATAATTGTTTATTTTGTACTGGCGTGCACCCTCTTTATAAATGTCAAGACTTTTCCAGTGTTAGTGTTGCACAACGAACAGAATTTGCCAAACAGCATAAATTGTGTACAAATTGTTTGAGACATGGTCACATTGTTGGTGATTGTTCTTCAGGTTCTTGCTATTCTTGTGGTTTGAAGCATCACACACTACTTCACCGCAACCGAGGAACTGGTCGTTCTCCTACCCCACGGCCGCCTGATAACACGCATGATAGGCAACAGGCAAGACCCAACAACTCTATTGTTACGCAACAACGTGCCGACACAGCGTCCTATTGCTCACTGAAAATTAAACCGCATACTCATATATTGCTCTCGACTGCATTAGTGAAAGTGCGTGATGGGGAGGGCCAACTTCAGACTTGCCGAGTCCTACTAGACTCGGGCAGTCAAGCACACTTCATCACGACTGCCTGCACACAACGACTGAACTTAAAGATGGTACGGAATAGAATTCCAATCCAGGGTATAAGTAGTATCGACGCAGAGTCGCATCATAGTGCAAACATAGAGGTGCATTCCATTACTAGCAACTATCAAGTAGTTATTAATTGTGCTGTATTGTCACGAATTTCAGCTGAATTGCCAGGATCATACATTAACTATCAAGACTGGCAAATTCCCGAAGAACTGACCTTAGCTGACCCCAGCTTCAACCAACCAGGTCAGATTGATATGTTAATCGGGGCAGAGATATTTTTTGATCTTCTTAGGCCTGAAAGACGCACGAGGAGCGGACCCTATCCAGTTCTTCAAAACACGGAATTCGGTTGGATTGTAGCGGGACAGTTTCAAATGGATAAGGCGAGCGGTCCGGGTTCACCACCTGTACAGTCATTCTTCACTATGAATGACCATTCACTCGACCAGCAACTTCAACGATTCTGGGAATTAGAAGAGATCACGCAACCAATCAGATCGAATGATGAAATCGAGTGTGAAAGGCATTTTGTTGACACAGTCAGGCGGGATGCAGAAGGTAGATTCACGGTACGACTCCCACTCTGTGGAAAACCATCAGAACTTGGAAACTCACTAACAATGGCTACGTCGCGGTTTCACAATCTCGAAAGACGCCTTGAAAGAAACCCTCAGTTGAAGGGGGATTACGTCAGCTTTTTAGAAGAGTACGAGACTCTAGGGCATATGGAGCCTATAACCACGGCGTCTGATAAGGAGGAACAGAGCTACTTCATGCCCCATCATCCAGTGTTCAAGGAGTCAAGTTCAACTACAAAAACCAGGGTTGTATTCGATGCCTCCGCCAGTACTACCACCGGACGGTCACTCAATGATATCCTCAGGGTTGGTCCGACAATCCAGCGAGATATCTGGTCCATTATCACCAGATTTCGCACTCACCAAATATGCTTTACGGCAGACATTCGACAGATGTACCGGCAGATAAGGATTGATAGTCATGACCGCAGACTTCAGAGAATCGTGTGGCGATCATCCCCAGAAGATCCTGTAAAACATTACCAGCTCAACACCGTCACCTACGGCACAGCGTCAGCACTCTTCCTCGCCACTAGATGCCTCCAACAGCTCGCTATGGAAGAATCAGACAGCTTTCCTGAAGCAGCGAAGATTTTACAGAGAGACTTCTACATTGATGACTGTATGTCTGGAAGTGCGACCGTCGAGGACGCGTTAGACACTCAAAATCAACTCATCAACCTTCTACAAACTGGAGGGTTCCAGCTACGAAAATGGTGTTCGAATCATCCCCGACTACTTGAAGCAGTTCCTCCGGAGTGGCGAGAAACCCAGCTCCCACTTCAACTAGATAATGGGGAAAACATTAAGACATTAGGCTTGCTTTGGCATCCTGCTAGTGACCAACTGCAAATCGTAAACGGCAACTTACAACTACGCAACCCAGTAACAAAACGGAAGGTACTATCAACCATAGCTTCAATCTACGACCCACTTGGGCTAGTGAGTCCAATCATCATCTCCTGCAAGTTCTTCTTACAGCAACTGTGGCAGCTACGTCTAGGGTGGGATGAAATTTTACCACCAGAGCTACTTCATCGTTGGCAGAAGTTGTGCGGCGAACTTCCACTTCTCAACCAAATTCGGATCGACAGACTTGTATTGGCAAGGGGAACTCCGTTGAACATACAACTGCATGGCTTTTCGGATGCATCTGAGAAGGGATATGGTTGTTGCATTTATCTTAGATCTGAAACTCAAGATGGAGACTGCGTTACGAAACTGTTGAGTGCTAAATCCAGAGTTGCACCATTGAAGCGCGTTTCTCTACCCCGCCTAGAGTTGTGTGGAGCCCTACTTTTATCTTGGCTGATTAAGAAGGTCAACTCAATCCTAAACCTGAATGTCACTAGCGTTCATCTCTGGACAGATTCCACAATAGTTCTTGCCTGGATTGCAGCGTCTCCCAACCGCTGGAAGACGTTCATTGCCAATCGAGTTGCGGAAATTCAGCAAACCACATCGATTAGGGACTGGAAACACGTTGCCTCAGCTGATAACCCTGCTGACATGATTTCTCGGGGGGTGACTCCAGAAACTCTCATTTCCAACGCCATGTGGTGGTACGGACCGTCGTGGCTTATGAAGCATTCGGCATCCTGGCCTACATCAGCCCCTTTAATAATACCTCAGGACGTCCCAGAACAGAAAAAACCTGTTGTTAGCCTGATAGCAGCTCAACCTCAAGATGATTTCATGAGGCGATTCTCCAAGTTAACGCGTCTCACGAGAGTAACGGCATATTGTATCAGATTTGCCGCAAATGCCAGACATCCTCGCAATCAAAGAAAAACGGGTGAGTTGGAGTTCGAAGAACTGCGTGTTGCATTACATGCATGCATCAAAATAGCCCAAGCTTCAGAATATGGTCCAGAAATTAACGATCTTCGGATGACAAGGGCCATTAGTAAAGGAAGCAAGTTACTACCTCTGAATCCTTTCCTCTGTGACCAAAAACTCCTTCGAGTAGGTGGTCGACTACAACAATCTGATCTCCCGTTTAACCAGAAACATCAGATAATTTTACCGCCAAGGCATCACCTAACTAAACTGATCATTGAAAATGAACATCTACGCCTGCTTCATGCTGGATGTCAACTACTACTGTCGTCGCTACGTGAGCAGTACTGGATACCTAATGGCAAGAGTACGATTCGTCACATCATTCATTTTTGTATTATCTGCCACAAACTTAAGGCAAAAAACGCTGAACAACTAATGGGTCAACTGCCGAATTACAGAGTAACTCCAGTCAATCCATTTATACACTGCGGAATCGACTACGCGGGACCATTCTACATAAAGGCAGGCTCTCGCAAAACCAGATCCAAAATCAAGTGTTATGTAGCACTCTTCGTATGCCTTTCTACTAGGGCAGTGCATCTAGAGATTGTAAGCAGTATGACTACCCAGGCCTTCATTGCTTCTCTAAGGCGTTTCATATCCCGTAGAGGCAGGCCAGCCCATGTGTTTTCTGATAACGGCAGAAATTTCGTTGGAGCCAATAGGGAACTGGAGGAGATAAGAAGATTGTTCAACGAGGGACAGCATCAACGTGATCTATCAACCTTTGCAAGCAGTGAAGGAATTCAGTGGCATTTTATTCCTCCTCAAGCTCCGCACTTTGGAGGAATATGGGAGGCAGGTGTCAAATCATTTAAACACCATCTTCGGCGAGTGATGGGCACCGCATACCTTACCTTCGAGGAATTGTCCACACTCACAACCCAGATCGAAGGATGTCTCAATTCGAGGCCTCTAGTCCCGGCATCCGATGATCCTGACGACCTAGTTGTCCTTACCCCTAGTCACTTTCTCATTGGCCGACCAATCACTGCACTACCCCAACCAGATCTGAGTAATGTGCGTGTAAGCTTGCTTTCCAGATGGCAGCAAATCCAAAGACAGTTCCAAGGATTCTGGAAGGCGTGGTCAACCGACTACTTGTCCCATCTACAACAGAGAGGAAAATGGAAGAAGGAAGGGCGCAACGTCCAGGCAGGCACGCTGGTGATCGTGAAAGAAGACAAACTTCCCCCACTGTGCTGGAAGCTTGCAGTGGTTGATCAGGTCCACCCTGGAGCTGATGGACTCGTACGTGTTGCCACTATACGTACCTCTTCCGGTACATTCAAGAGACCCATTACAAAACTTTGCCCACTTCCCATGCCAGACAACGGCATTTGTGAAGGTGGTGTTTTGACTAACTAACTATGTTCATTGCTTTGTGTTCGTTTGTTTGTTGGTGTTATATTTCAGGTGACTGTTTCTGGAAAAAAGTGTTAAACTCTTTTTTGGCGGGCGGCATGTTTAGGAACAAGTGTTAAACGGTTCGCCAAGCCTCGCCTTGCCTGTGGCAGAATCCCGTTCTTTCCACTGGTAGGGAGGGGTGGGCTTGCTACCTGCCTAACCCCGCTCCCCAAGTACCGTACATTCTTTCGACAGTGCCACTATTGTGCTCAAACAAGTCACCACGGGATGAAAGGTGCTGCAGACCTGCTGCTATGCAAACTCGGAAGACTATATCGAACGAGTGACAGTGTATTAATGTATCAACATGTATTGTATATAACTGTGTAATATAATATAATTAGTTAAATGTTCCACAGAAGTCCAGTGATTTGAAATCCCAGCACTATAAATTACAGTCCACCAGAGTATATTCTTCACATTTATTATCAAACTCTCTTCAAGTTTCTCGTGGAGCCAAGAGTCGAACAGGAACCTCCTTGGTAAGGGACAAATGTGTTATCACTGCACTAACGCATTCATTTCATTTCATCCCCCATTAACTCCCTCTTACAATGATGGCGTCAGGAAGGGCATCAACCGTAAAAACCACCCGCCACATGCAATTATGTATTTCATATTCCAAACTATGCTCCACTGTTGGCCATCTCAAGATATTTTTTAAGAAAAAAATAGACTAATTCATACGAATATAGGCTACAAATACCAACTATTTAGATATATGACATTTTCGCAATAGCACATTATCAACAAGCCTATAATGGCAATAATTAAGACACGAGCGTGTTTATAAAACGAGCGAAGCAAATTTTATAATTTCCATACGAGTGTCTTAATTACCATTATAGGCGAGTTGAATACGACTGTTTCTGTTCGACGATAATTACAACTTTATTTTATATTCGAACATAAATATTCATAAACATCTGTCGAGATTCCACCAGTTACATTTACTGAACAGAGCGCATGCGACGGCGACGCAGAGAATACCTTGTATTCGACCACGGCCTCCTTGAATACCCCCCACTGACACTAGCCACGCAGTGAAATTTAAAATACGAGGCCGTGGAAGTCAGCGCATGTGCGATGCTACCCTTACCTCATTGGTCAAACAGCTGTATCGTAATGAAAATCTTGAACTCTGATTGGTGGAGAAGCTGTAGCATAATGAAACTTGAACTATAGCCTAATGAACCTCATTAAGATGCAGTTTTCTGACAAATAATATTTATATTTCGGCATGGTCGATTCTTATCAGCATCAAATTAAAGCCCACATTTGTTACAGATATGTTGTAAACTATTTTTACAAAATCATAGAAAACCCAAATAAAATATTATTAACAAAGCTTTGCTCGTAATTACAGTGGTAACTGGTACATTTCATTAATTAATGTATATTAATTTAGGAACTCGTGCATTGTCGGGTTTCCGCCGCCATGACAATCTGCAAAATTTTCTATAGAAATGGCTAATGTTAGTAAGATACAGGAATTGAATATTTTATCGCTAGAGGCTGTTATTGCATTTTTTCAGAGTGCCAACATTATTGTTTCCAGGCCAATATTTTCATCCAGACCAATGGTTTTCGCCTAGACCCTGCGGGCTACGTTAGTTAATATAAACACCCCTGTTTTTGTCACGCACCGTGGGGGTAGTCACGCATCATTAATCTTTATCCAAGCCAATGGTTTTGCTTAGTACTACAATCAGTAATTTTCACCAATAATTACGTCCAGAGTGTCGCCGGGGAAGTGAAGTTGGCAGCATAACCTAATCAAACATGACGACGTATTTTTAGCCTACTTTTCACATTTTGCAAAAATGAGGAAAAAGTAGACTTGTGAGATCGGGCAAATGTGTGTCTGTCTGTCTGGCTGGCTGTGTGTGTGTCCCCCTATCAACTCCTAAACGGCTGCAGGAATCGAAACAAAATTTGGTAGGAGTAAAGATCTATACCTGAATATCTCACGGCCATATTTAAAAATGATGTCAGTGCTACCAACTGCTGAAAAATCGCTATTGAAATTTGAGCTCCATGTTGGATATCTTGGAAGCTATGAATGGGAGCTATTTCAAAATTGGCACACGTATAGATAATAATATTGCAGTTTAATTTCCAGGAGGCCATACATGGCAGTGTTGCCAAAATGATTATAAGCCTGCTGATAGGTCCAAATTTTAAATGAATATAAGTTCTAGAGTATCAATTGGATTTCAACCAAATTTCGTATGTGCTATGGGTACATAAACAGATATGACTGAGCATATTCTTAAGAGCCACCAGGGCTGCCAACTGTTAATAAATGCTCTCAAATTATTTTATCCAAATATCCATTTATCAGAAAGAATGCAAGCCGACAGCTTTAAACTATGCACACGTATAGTACCCGACATTCTAGATTAATTTGGAGCAACTAATGGACCTCAGTACTACCAACATGAATCTAAGCCTGCTGATAGGACCAATTGTAAATACATGTAACTTTCATAATATCAATTGGATTTCAACAAATTTCGTATGTGCTATGTGTACTATAACAGATATGACTATGCGCATTCTTAAGTGCAACCAGGGCTGCCAACTGTTGATAAATGCTGTCTCTATTTTTTTTTTACCCCAATATCAGTTTATCAGAAAGTATTCAAGCCAACAGCACTAAACTTTGCACACGTATAGCACCTTACATTCTAGATTAATTTGGAGTAATTAATATACGTCAGTGCTTCCAACATGATTCTAAGCCTGCTGATTGGTCCAATTTTAAAATACATGTAACGTCTATACAAATAAATGGATTTTATCCAAAATTGGCACAACAATAGATCATAATAGTTCAGATTATTTCTGACCAATACATGCATGACATTGTTGCCAACATGATTTTACGCGCGCTGTTAGATCCAATATTTAACTGCATGTAACGTCCATGTTATCCATTGGACTTCAGACAAATTTTGTATTCTGTACCTTAAGAGATGGAACTAAGAATATATTCAGTCACCAGGGCTGCCAACATTATGCCAGTTATATTTCGAACTAATAAGAAATTTCGTTATTACCAACTCAATTTCGTCATTATTCTAATTAGGTCCATATAGATTAATCATTGGAATGAATCTTACATTTCGAGAAAAGTAGGCTCTTTAGTTCGCCATGGAACTTCTTGTTATCATTTCAAATGATCTTGTCGACTTCGTCGTTATGCTTTGGGTCTAACGTTACGCGGGCGGAGACGGTTGCGTTACGGAGACGGAGACTGTGACGTCATGCAGCCGCGCGGGAAGCCAAAGTTAAAGGGTAAAGGACGGCGAGTGCGTGACGTCATGCAGCCACGCGGGAAGCCTAAGTTAATGGTTAATGGAGTCTGTTGAAAGAATCCTGGGGCTTCGAGCGACCTGGGGCTTCGAGCGAAACGAAAAGAATACAGGGTGACTCCTCAAGAGGTGTACAAGATGCCAGATAAGAATACAGGGTGACTCCTAAAGAGATATATAAGATGCCAGATAAGAATACAGGGTGCCTCCTAAAGAGGTGTGCAGGATGTCAGAGCAAAATACAGGGTGACACTTAACGAGGTGTACAGTATGTTAGACTCAATCAAATACAGTATGTTAGATTCAATCAAATACAGGGTGGCCCTTGAAGAGGTTTGCAAGATATTAGATTCAAATAATGGGTGACCCTAAAGAGTTGTAAAAGATGTCAGACTCAAATACAGGGTGACCCTTAAAGAGGTGCTCGCGCGGGAAGCCTAAGTTAATGGGTAATGGAGTCTGTTGAAAGAGTCCTGGGGCTTCGAGGGAAGCGAGAAGCCCTCCTGAGCCTTTCTAACACGGGTAGCATTTGTAGCATGCGTCATTTGAAATGATATAACGTCTAGTCTTTCAGACTGACTGTAATTTTTTGGTAAGTTTATTACTTGAAAGTTAATATTACAACTTCCTTATTTTTAAAGTGTGGACGTGGTGTTTGTTAATAGCAGCTGGCTTCAATAACATGGCACAGTAAGTAGAAACGATTTTCAGAGCTCTACTAACAAAATAACGCACTTTGAAAACGGACACAGGAGAATTCACGAGAGCCTTTATTATTTTTGACTAAGATGTGATACATTTATTAAATACCTATTGGTATTTCATTTAGATTAATATCAGACAA
The DNA here is from genome assembly GCA_946902985.2 of Meconema thalassinum. Classification (NCBI taxonomy): domain Eukaryota; kingdom Metazoa; phylum Arthropoda; class Insecta; order Orthoptera; family Tettigoniidae; genus Meconema; species Meconema thalassinum. The sequence continues at coordinate 110,443,457 of OX336388.2, forward strand.
ATTCTACACACACAGAAGAACACGGGGCTGAAATGGCTAGGATGTCCAAACCCCGAAATCAAACAACTATCCGAACACCAGTCCAGTCGTGGGGAATGCCTTAGAACACTCTGTTACCCTGGTGAGTGCACCTAAATGAGACATGGATGTTGTTGTTTGAGTCTTCAGTCTTTTGACTGGTTTGATGCAGACCTCCATGCCTCCCTGTTCTGTGCTAATCGTTTCATCTCTACATAGCTACCACAGCCTAAATCCGAGGCAATCTGTTTAACAAATTCTAACCTTGGTCTACCCCTACAGTTCTTGTCCTCGACCCTTCCTTCCATAACTAAGCTTGCTATTCCTGGGTGTCTTAGTACGTGTCCTACCAACCTATCTCTTCTCTTCATTAGCACTCACCAGAAATATCTCTCCTCTTCCACTCGTCTTAATACCTCTTCGTTTGTAACCCTATCTACACATCTGATCTTCATCATTCTCCTGTAACACCACATTTCAAACGCTTCAATTCTCCTCTTTTCTGCTGCACCAATAGACCAAATTTCACTTCCATAGAGCGCCACGTTCCAGACAAAGGCCTTCAAAAATTACTTCCTAACATCTAAATCTATATTCGATGTCAACAGATTCCTTTTCTGTAGAAATGCTTTCCTTGCCTGAGCTAACCTACCTTTTTATATCCTCTTTGCTTCGTCCATCACTGGTTATTTTTCTTCCTAAGTAACAGAAGTCTCCTACTTCCTTTTAGTTTTTCACCTGTCAATTTGATGTCCATAGAGGATTCTGATTTATTTCGGCTGTATTCCAATATTTTTGTTTTACATTTATTAATTTTCATCATGAATTGTTTCCTCAAGACGGAGTCCATAACATTCAAAAAACTCATTCAAATCCTCAGGCTTGTCGGCTAAGATGACGATGTCATCGGCAAATCTCAGAGATGAAATTATTTCTCCTTGAATCATCACTTGGATAACAAAACCAAAAAAAGACAACTATCGACTAACTGCAGTAGTAATCGACTGTGGTTCATTCGATATACTAACACTTCAGGCAAGTATCCTCTCTCAGTCCCCCCTCCCACACAAACAGCTGTAATGGTACCGCTTTTTTAAAATCGCATCGCAGTTATTCCTAACATTCTTTTGAGAAACCCGAGAAGAAAACTGGTAAGAAATGGTCAGAAGAACCCAGCAAAATGATAAAAAGATTTTTGGAAGAACATAGGGCGAAAGCCATCAAGCCAAGTTACAACGCATTCTTGGAATGGGGAAAAACGAAAATTAAATTAAATTAGTAATTAAAATGTCAAATATTAAAAATGAAAATATCAAAAAATAAATTAGCAAAATAAAATTAAAAATAAAAATAAATGTAAAAAATATGAAATGAAATAAAAAACCACAAATAAAAATAAGAGAGAAAAGAACAACACCGGAGACGAATGCGGGAACACTGGGCGGTAGTTAAAGCTCGGAAGAAGAGACAGTTCAACTGACGTGGTCCCTAGTTGGCCGAATCGAAGAAAGAAGAAGAAGAACTTAAAGTCTCATTTTTAAACTTTTGGGACATGGGTTGGCGACCACAGGACCTCGGCTGAGTCCGGCATTGCTTCCACTTATTTCTGACAGGCTCCTTTGCGTGATCATTCATGTCGACCTCCCTTGGTCAACTCGTGTTCTCTTCCAACCGGTATTAGAGTAACCGAGGCCTAGGGAGTCTTTCATTTCCCCGCCTAAATTGGCCCTTCTCTCATCTTTCCTGATACCCTCATTCCTCGAGGGGTCATACCTCTTGTTTTTCTTTTCATGATAAGATCAAGGCCCTAAAGGAGTCAGGGTGTGTGTAGCCCCACCAGTTATGGTGCACCCTGGATAGTGCTATACCCTCAAGGGCCCATGGCTGGTGAGTTCGAGAATTGGCAACCCAGAGGGATTCCAGAGATGGATTCGTGTTTCATCATCAAACTGCTATGGCTCTGAAAGGATTTTATCCCGCAATAATGCTCACAGCTGAGCTAGTAACCGTTTCATCAGCTACGCCACTCAGGCGGCTTATTTCAGAAAGAATATAGTGCTGGTGGATAGTAGGGGTGTTGATGTATTTGGCTTTTAGTGCCGGGAGTGTCCGAGGACATGTTCGGCTTGCCAGAGGCAGTAGCTGCTTCAAGCGGACACCCATAGGGTGAGCTACAAGTTCCGTTCAATTTCAAGTAGTTCCAACTTTCGCTACCAGACATCAAATGATATCTAGTGGTGAACATTGGAACTTTGATAGAGCGTTCCAACGAAATCTAACCTAGAAATTTAGCTCCTCACAAGTTTAGTCTGTGGGATCTTTCACATGCCATAAATCTATGACATAGGACCGTCGGCTTTACTTCCCCTCCGAAGGAAGGCATACTGAAGGATTTTAACGCTCTTAAAAGATCCGGCGACTTCGGCCGGGGATGAACCCGCTACCTTGGACACAGCAGTTCAGCATGCTTCCAACTACGCCACCGAGCCACAGGGGGTGTTGAAGAAGTAAGTATAACAGCTATGTGAAATTTCCAGCGAAACCTTTGGTAATCAAACAAACAGGAGACAAATTAATGTACTTTCAATGAACTCGCCCAAGTAGTGATTACATTTCTCAGTAACTGATATTAAACAGCGAAAACATACCAATGACCTCCTTACAAATGTAGGTCACACCGAAGCTTGTAGAACATCATACATTCTCATTGTAATTCAACACTCGTACGAGTAACTTGAAACAGAAAGAAAAATGGCTGCCTTTTTTTAATAACAATGTGTAAGAAAAACAACTGAAAAAAAAGACAAATATAATATGCCAAATGTATTCTTTATTTTGTAGGCAGTTTAAGATCAGTAGGCCTATCATTCTAAAGAAATCGAATCACTTTCAATGGGTGGAGGTCTCTAGAGAACACACTTTCGAACGAGTGTTGATGTGATGGTAGAAAGGAAGAGAAAGGGGCGGAGTGGCTGGCTGACATTGACGCTCATTGAAGCATTACTTTAGTGCAACAAGATCAGGGACAAGGACGCGCGCCGCACCTTCTCGGTCTCTCTCAGCTGTTTGTTGGAGCCAAGATCCGGAAGTGGGACGCACTCTTCTACAAAACAATATAGTATTGTATCTAGGTGAGAGAAATTACCTTGGTGCATGAATGATGGGATTTTAACGATGTACTGTATTTTCATTAAGTTCGTGCACCAGTACGTTTAGTTCAAGCGTATTTAGGAGGCTGTGAAACCGCTATGTCAAGGATTTCAAAGCTAACAATAATGACTTGTATTGCAGGCAAAGATAGTAAGCATGTTTAGGAGGCTGTGGAACGGCTATGTCAAGGATTTCAAAGCTAATAACAATAATGACTGGCATTGGTGGCAAAGATACTAAACATGCGTAGGAGGCTGTGAAACTGCTATGTCAACGATATCAAAGCTAATAGTTATGACTGGCATTGCTGGCAAAGATAATAAGCGTGTTTAGGACGCTGTGAATCAGCAATATCAATGGTTTTAAAGGCAAAAATAATAATAACTGGCAATGGTGGCAAAGATAAAAAGCTTTTTAGGAGGTTATGAAACTGCAAAGTTTTAAGGATTTCAAAGCTAACAGTAATGACTGGCATTGCTGCCAAAGATAATAAGCTTGTTTAGGAGGCTGTGGATCACCAACGCCAATGGTTTAAATGGCAACAATAATAACTGGCATTGGTGGCAAAGATAATAAGCGTGTTTAGGAGGTTGTGGAACTGCAAAGTTAAGGATTTCAAAACCAACAATAATGACGTAGTAATGCTAAAGATACTAAGCGTGATTAGATGGCCGTGGAACTGTTATATTGTCAAATAAACTATAGCAGGTATTGGGCACGGTACCTTTACCTCAGTTCCGATCGGTTTCGTAGGCGAGAATGAAGGACGGAAATTATCGTTTCAGAACGGAATTTTCCAATAAAGTGATATCGAGAACGATCATTATCAACGATCTTGTTTGGCCAACACGGACTGGTCATGAGGTACAGTTTAGGATACACCAACACGAGTCACAAGGAAACCGTTCAATCCGTTGACTTAATCTGCTCATATTGATCTCAAGGAGAGGATAACGATTTAAAAATTAATTCCCCAAGAACGGCAGTACACTTTATCTTGTTTACATACAAATAATACTATGCGTTCGTTCTATCACCAGCTTTCTTTTTCAATAAATTCAGACTTCTATCTAGCAGACTCTTCATTACTGAGGGGAAGACTTATTAACAATGTGGTATTCCCCATGAGTATCAAATATCTATATATTAAAAATATTGATGAAAACTTATCCGAGTCCGTCCGGCCATTCTATCCGTTCGATTTTCTTCATTCTATTTTATGCACAGATTTGTCATAAAGTATTACAAATCACTTAACTTTCGCCTTCCTCAAATTATTTGATTTTTTCATCTTTTTCCAAATTTGAAGCAATCATATCTGTGGTTCTAATTGAGGTATGCAGGTCGTTTTGGTCTAAGAACACTCAGTGACTCAAACGCTTTCATTTGAGCTCTTAACAATTCAAATCGGATGATTCTAAGGAAAGTTATGAGCATTCGATATTACATCTCATTTTTTCAACATTTTTTCTCATTGTAGCGATCATATCTTTGGTTCTAATTGAGTTACACAGTTTGTTTTGGTCTAAGAGCACTCAGTTGATCACGTTCTATCTTTTGAGGTATTAAATATTTAAATTGGTTGATTCTGAGGAATGTTATGGGTGCCGAAGCGAATATTAGAAATATTTATGAAGATTTAGCCGAGTCCGTCCGACCATTCTATCCGGTCGATTTCCTTCATTACTTTTTAATTGAAATGTATTCATGCACGGATTTGTTATCAAGTAGTACAAATCACTTAACTTCCGCCTTCCTCAAATAATTTGATTTCTTGAACTTTTTCCAACGTTTTTTCTCATTGAAGCAATTATGTCTATATTAAAAATATTTATGAAATTAAACCGAAAGGTCGACGCACAGCGAACAATGTCTGGAAGGAAGTATTGTGAAATAAAGGTTATAAACTATTACATAATGTCGTAAATTTTTAATTCCAATACTGAAAAATAATGCTGCGGAGCAGTACGGGCGCCCTAGTTACTGTTTTATATTTGTCGAACCTAAGTATGAGGATTCGTTTACGTTTGGGTAATAAAGGGCTTTGATTTGACACGTGCAGGGGCTTTAGTGAGTCTGTTTATTTTCTTCTTTAAATCGACACTGGCGACAATAAGGGATTTCGATATTATCGAGACCTTAGATTCTCATTTATAACAAGTAGTTCCGTGAAGAACTATACAGCCCATTTTCATATATCCTACTCATGTTAATTGCCTCTATTAAAATACAAAATTTCAGTTTGATTGTTGTGATAGATTCGTAGATATTGAGAACCGTCTAATTATTTCAGATATCGCCATGTTGGATTTGTTGGATTATTGTGTGCGTGTGGTATTCAAAATTCAATCGCATGATTAGGACACGAGAAGTAAAAACGAGATTTTAAAATTTCGCACAGCTGCCATTTTGTGGTTATGAAAACAATTGAAATAAATTAGATGCCAGGGGATTAACATTTGTATAAGCATTTAACGTGCAACGTTTCACTGCACTCGGATAGTTAATTTGCGAGAAACGTCCATTTAAATATTTATACTTCGAGTCGCCGCCATGTTGGATTTGTGCTCACCAGGTTACTGAAAGTCCTATAGGTGAACTTTTATTCATAGCCTCTATGAACATAAAAAATGTCAGTTTGATTGCTGTAAAAGATTCTTAGATATTGAGAACCGTCAAAATATTTCGGATGCTCGCCATTTTGGATTGTTATATGTAAAGGCCATAGAGTTGTGAACCATTAAAGGAAAATTATTGCGTAGCTTCATTATTTAAACTTTCACTTCTATCGCATGATTACGACACAAGAAATAAAAACTTAATATTAAAATTTCGCACAGCCGCCATCTTGAGGTTATGTAAACAATTGAACTAAATTAGATGCCAGTGCATTACAATCTGTATAAACGTTTGCTGTACCAAATTTCATTACGTTTGGATGGTTAAATCGCGATAAAAGTATATCTAAATGTCTCAACTTCGCTTGGCCGCCATGTTGATTTTATAGTTAGCAGGGTTTTGAAAGTCTCACAGGTGAATGTCTAGTAGTCCCCTTTATCACCGTACAAAATTCCAGGGTGATATAGGTAATAGTTTCGGAGATACTGAATGCTGGTGAAATATTTCGCACAACCGCTATATTGGATTGGTGAGACACAATAAAATTTTAAGGGCACGGTCGGGGTCGACCAGACGGGTGCTATGATCTTACCGATTTTCATTGAAATCGCTCCATCCGTATAGAAGTTATTAGACACACACACACACACACACACACACACGAATCACACACAGACACATGGACAAAAGGTGTTCTCATAAGCCTCTTTTTTTTTATAAAATGAAAATAGGATACAAATGCCTTGTAAGGATAAACTCACATCAGCCATCCTGGAAGTGGTTTTGTCCGTGCTTTCCCACTTCCACTCCGGGCAAATGCCGGGATGGTTCCTAAACTTCAGACCACGGCCGTCTCGTTCCCCAATACTCAACTGAATTACAAATACACACACAGACACACACTACTACAGTTACCCCCAATGTGTTTGTAAGTACGGTATGTCTATTGTCTACCCCTAATTGATGTGTAACATCTTTCCACTCGGTTGCTGGATATTTTTGTGGGAGTGATTTTGAAAAATGGGACGGAAGTGGATCGGACGGATGTGTGTAAGACGCACTGCCAGCTGGATCGTAACCCTCCTGGACATTCATCAACACACAAAAATCTTTTTTATTTACACACTAATAATACATAACAATTCCAAGACACTCTTTTTTTTTCACTGCCTACTGGATGATACTCTGCTGCTAATCATATCAATATGACTCATTTTAACTGAATCCATATGAAATTACGTATTGGTCTGTGAATCAAGAGGTCCGGGAACTGGGCAAGCCTTTCATGATCTGCTGCTGTGCACATTGCATTTACTCGCAAGTTGGCCTATTTATAAGGAATTTAAGGTTATGAGCGGTCTCGCGTCTATTAATCTAGTTGATCCATATCGTACTCCTTATTTAGGCTAGTGCTGGTGGAAGCTACAAATCATCTAATAAAATGAGTTCCGTATTATAAACTACAAATCTGTAAAACACTTCCTTTTACAATAGATTAATATTTGTGCCAATAATATTATAAAATACCGGTGTATCAACAATTTCACGTGAGGTTTCTTCCATGTCAGATGTTGCACATCAAATGCAACTACAGTAAAGGCGGCTTCGGTGGTGTAGTCGATAGCATGCTGAGCTTCTATGCCCAAGTACGCGGGTTCAAATCCGACCGAAGTCGTCGGATTTTTAAGAGCGTTAAAAATCCCTCAAAGTGCCTTCCTTCGGAGGGGAAGTAAAGCCGGCGGTCCCATGTCATAGATTTGTGGCATGTTAAAGAACCTTCCACTAATTACACCTGTGTGAAGATAAATTGTATAGGTTAAGAATGTAAACAACGCTCGTAGGTGCCTACGTTCGTTGCCAGGAGCCGACTGCGGTGACGTCTGGTAGCTAAGTTCTGAACTAGAAGTCGTTGACGGTGGCGTTTGGCGACAAAAGTAGGAACTACTTGAAAATTGATCGTCTGCAGTCCTTACTTGAATTAAAACAGACACACACACTAATACAGTCATCACAATTAACACCGGTTATCAGACAGATTCTACACACACCCAAAGTACACGGGGCTACATGACCGCGTTGTCGCAGCCCCTAAACTTAAGAACCAACCAATCAACCAACTACAGTAAGGCCCGTAAATATTTTTATTCCCGTTTCCAATGGGGTCGGGGATGAGATGTGATGAAAGTCCTACGTGGCTAATGGTTTTTACGGCCAGATGCCCTTCATAACACCAACCTCATGAGTTAGTTATTGCTGTTTTAAAGGGCGGAACTACGAGGTCATCTGCCCCTCAACCTCATAAGAGGAGTTAATGAGAGATGAAATTAATGTAGATGAATGAAACTAGGCAAAGATGTGGAAGGAAGCGGCCGTGGCCTGTCAGAAGATACCGTCCCACCATTTGCCTGGAGATGAAAATGGGGGCAATACCACGAAAAACCATTTCAAGGGCGGCCGACGGTAGGGCTATAACCCACGTCTACCGAGTCCGCAAAGAGCTTGGCCCCATGGCCTAGCGCTGCGCGTTAGCGAGCGTAGTTACCACTGTCGGTCACTACCGTTACCACAATAACTTCTTCTTCCTCTGTATGTGCCGTCTCCGCGTCGAAGATTGACGGTCATCATTGCAATCCTTTCTCTCGAAGTTGCCGTTCGAAACAAGAGATGCTGAGTCAAGTTCAAACCACTCCAGCAAATTCTTGAGCCAGGAGATACTCCTCCTCCAGGCGCGGATTCAAGGGGAGGGGGGGGGGGGGGGTCACGGGGGTCATGACCCCCCCCCCCAAACGGAGACCAATTCTTTTTTGCAAACTCAAAAAATGAAAACACAATAACCAGACAAATAAAACATAACGAATTTTGCCTGAAAAACAGATTTTTCATTTTATTCAATACTGAAAATATCTTTATTGCAATTATTATGTTCTGTTACAACTGTACATATTTACAACTTCATACCGGTTATATAAAAACGATTATTTATATAACAAAATCAACTCGTCTATTTTGTTTAGCAAACCTTGTGATCACCGAATCGATGTTTATAGTGATGTCACGATGAATGTGCAGCAATGCACGGATAGGAATTTGGGGCTTTTTTCGCACCAAAAAATTTTGCCGACGTCCAAACTGCAAGCTTGGTTGGCAATTTAAGCTGTGACTTTCTCCCTTTGTCGGTACCAACTCGATTTGCCGAAACGGTAACGTACCTTGATACTTTTCTCGAAGTTCGATGTAAAAGTCGTAAAACACGCCGTTGCAATTTGTACGAATATTTTTGGTGCGCTAAACGCATCAAATTTCTATCCATGTAGCTTGCAAAAAAAAAAAAAAATCTTGTTTTGTACGTTTGGTTATTTATGATTGCGTTTTTAGTGATACCATTTTTAGCCTATTTTCAATTTTGAAAAAATAGGCTTATGAGATCACCTTTTGTCCGTGTGTGTGTTAGTGAGAGTGTGTGTGAGGTGTGTGTGTGTGTGTGTGTGTCCCCTAATAAAATCTAAACGGCTGGAGCGATTTCAATGAAACTCGGTAAGTTCATAGCGCTATTCCCGGCGACCTCGACCGTGCCCTTCAAATTTTGTTACGTCTCACCAATCCAACATGGCGGCTGTGCGAAATATTTCACTAGCATTCAATATCTCCGAAACTATTACCGATATCGCCCTGAAATTGTGTACTGTGATAAAGGGCACTACTAGAAGTTCACCTATGAGACTTTCAAAAACCTGGTGACTACAAAACCAACATGGCGGCCAAGCGAAGTTGAGACTTTTAAATAGACTTTTCTCGCGATTTAACTATCCAAACGTAATGAAACTTGGTACAGCAATTGTTTACACACATTGTAATGCATTGAAGTCTAATTTAGTTCAATTGTTTACATAACCTCAAAATGGCGGCTGTGCGAAATATTTCACTGACATTCTATATCTCCGAAACTATTACAGATATCACCCTGCAATTTTGTACGGTGATAAAGGGTACTGATACAAGTTTACCTATGTATATTTCATAAACCTGTAAAGTACAAAACGAACATGGCGACCAAGCGAATTTGAAATATTTTAATAGACTTTTCTCGTGATTTTACTCTCTGAGCGCCTGTAAAATGTGGTACAGTAAATGATTTTGCAGTTTATAATGCACTGCCATCTAATTTAATTCAATTGTTTACATAACCTCAAGATGGCGGCTGTGCGAAATTTTAAAATTAAGTTTTTATTTCTTGTGTCGTAATCATGCGATCGAAGTGAAAGCTTGAATAATGAACCTAGGCAATAATTGTCCTTGAATGGTACATAACTCTATGGCCTATACATATAACAATCCTAAATGGTGAGCTTCCGAAATATTTAGACGGTTCTCAATATCTATGAATCTTTTACAGACACCAAACTGAATTTTTTAATGTTCATAGAGACTATGAACATATGTTCACCTATAGAACTTTCAGTAACCTGGTGAGCACAAATCCAACATGGCGGCGACGCGAAGTATAAATATTTAAATGGACGTTTCTCGCGATTTAACTATCCGAGTGCCGTGAAACGTTGCACGTTAAATGCTTATACAAATGTTGATCCACTGGCATCTAATTTATTTCAATTGTTTGCATAATCACAAGATGGCTGCTGTACGTAATTTTAAAATCTCGTTTTTACTTCTTGTGTTCTAATCATGCGATTGAAGTTTGTATACCACACGTACACAATAATCTTAATGTAATAGTACAAAAATAAAAATCCAACCTGGCGACCATCTGAAATATTTAGACGGTTCTCAATATCTACGAATCTGTTACAGCAATTAAACTGAAATTTTGTATGTAGATAGAGGCAATTAACATGAGTAGGATATATGAAAATAGGCTGTATAGTTCTTCACGGAACTACTTGTTCTTAACAATTTCGATTCTGTGACTCCCCCTCCAAAGCGAAACTAGATCCGCGCCTGTCCTCCTCCCTGGTCTGCGTCGTCCTTCAATCTTGCCTTCCATGATAGCTGCTGGAGTCGGTACTTGTTATTTCGAATCACGTGGCCGAAATATTTTAGCTTCTGTCGCTTGATGTTGTAGAACACCTCCATCTCCTTGCCCATCCGATCCAGCACCTCGATGTTTCTCACCTTGTTGGTCCACGATATACGAAGCATACGACGATACAGCCACATTTCAAATGCTTCCAACTTCTTCTCCAAGGTTTTAGTTTACAATAACACGGGTTATTAATATAAACCCAAGTATCACAATGTCCAAGATCCGCAAATGAGACTACAACAATTATAACAACCTTTGTTAAAGACCACAGACCGTTAAAAAAGATACAAATTATTCTCAACAAAATAAAAATAAAAAAACAATAGAGAGGAAAGAAGAGAAAATTGAATCCCATTCAATGGATCAAACTGCGTGTGTGATGATAACAGTGTTTCATAAACGGAAACCATTATAAAATTCCATCAGCAAGAATGACGCAACAATGCCAGTGGGGGGAAGAGAAAGGCCGTACGTAGTTTCACGCACCTTGATCTTCACTTGAACCAAAACGTCTGTTTTTTAACACAATAGCAGGTCCCTCACTTGTGTTCTACTGTATGATGTAAGGACATCGCTTAGCTTGTCTCTCTTTTTATGCAATCGGTCGTCAGGATGATGTAATTTATTCTATTTGCTGTTCCACCTGCTGCCGTAGTTGGTAGCATGCTGAGCTTCTATTCCCAAGATCGCGGGTTCAAACCCGGCTGAAGTCGTCGGATTTTTAAGAGCGTTAAAAATCCTTCAGTATGACTTCCTTCGGAGGGTAAGTATAGCCGGCGGTCCCATGTCATAGATTTATGGTATGTTAAAGAACCCTCCACTAACTACACTTGTGGAAGCTAAAATTTGTATAGGTGTATTTTCTTGGCAAACGCTCTTAGGTTCCAACATTTGTCGCCAGGAGTCAACTGCGGTGGCATCTGGTAACCAAGTTCTGAACTAGTAGTCGATGACGGTGGCGTTTGGCGGCAAAAGCAGGAACTACTTGAAAACATTCAATGGCCTGAAGTACTTATTTGAATTGAAGACAGATAACACACACTAATACAGCCATCACAATTAACACCGGTTATCGGACAGATTCTACACACACCCAAAGTACACGGGGCTACATGGCCACGTTGTCGCAGCCCCTAAACTGAGGAACCAACCAACCAACCAACCACCTGCTGCCGTAGTGGCTAGCATTCTTGTCTGTAACCGCTGGGGTCCGGCTCTGCCAAGATATTTAATTCTGGTCTGAGGGCTGGAACGGGATCCACTCAGCCAGGCTCGACGAGAGGGAGGGGCAAACGGGGCTGCAGCCCTGGGGGCCCGGTCTTGCTTAGGGCCCTGCCAAAGTAGGAAATCCCAGAGTAGACAAATGTTTTGTATTTGCCAACAAATTTGACATTTCATGGTGTTCAATGTATCTGAATCAATTTTTCTTTTCCGGAAGTGTCCGAGGACATGTTCGGTTCGCCAGAGTTTATAGCTTCTTCTATGCGGACACCCATGAGGTGAGCTACAAGTACCGTCGCGTGTGGAGTGTTATCTGGGGAGGAAAGTGTGAATGTAAGGACGAGGAATCAGAAAGTAGCGGCTGTGGCCTATAGTTAGGCATTTGCCTGGAAGGAAGATGGGAAACCAGAGAAAACCATCTTCAAGTTTGCCGGCGGGGGGATTCGAACCTACTCGCCTCCCGGATGTGAGCGACTGCCTGCAGCGTATAGTGCGTATAGCCTACACAACAATTTGTTCTACTTGACTTTGAACCGTGTTTCATTTCGAACTTTTACAGTTAACTGGTACGGCACCTCAACAAACGCAGTCTTATCACGTCGCTACACCTCACTGACAAGCAAGCAAATCCTACGTCAAGTCGCGCTACTTGACACCAGAGCGCAGCAAGATCCATTCGTACGAGGTCTTATGTCGAGCTGGATCGGAAGTCTCGCACAACAAGAACAATTTATAGAAGCACGCCCTGGAAGTACTAAATGCAGCGCAAGACAAACTGAGTCACAATGATCATGTTACTGCGGGATTATCCACACGCGAGACGAACTGGCGTCAAAGTGATCAAGGTACCATTGGACGCTATAAAAATAAATGCGCAAGCCCAAATGACGTCACATTGATCAAGGTACCACTGGATGCCACGCACTGACGTCACTACGATTAAGTTACCAGTGGATACAGCGCGGAAGCAGCGCGGGAGACAAACTGACGTCACGATGACAAGTGAGCATCTACTATCCGGTCATGGCCTGGCGGTACAACAATAACTTACGTCACTTCACAATAGATACCTCTTTGAAGTATTTAACTGCTTGTGGATTTAGATAATGCGCAAAGATATTGTTTATGAAATAATTTAAAGCATTGCTCATTTGACAAACAGCAGTCACTAAGTTAGGAACCATCCCGACATTTACCTGGAGTACAAGTGGAGAAATCACTGAGAAACACTTCTAGGTAGAGGCCTGTGGGGCCTCCAGTCCCCCCCCCGAAAAAAGCCAATAAAAATTAAGAAAGTGTTGCTTAGGTAAAAGCATAAAATAATTGTACATTCGGTTGTACCCTAATGTTAACTTATTGGCTAAGTTATAAACAATATTAAGATTGAAATTAGACTACCTCGTGGTGTAGTGGCTAGCATTCTTGGCTGCCGCCCCGGAGGTCCAAATTCGATTTCCGGCTCTGCCAAGAAATTTTAGTTCTGGTCTGAGCGCTGGAATGGGGTACACTCAGCCTTGTGAGGCAAAACTGAGAATTCCACAGCACGGTACTTTTGAGAAATAAATTATCAATTTATAAAAATAAAACTGTTTACCTTTCCGCTTAATAAATTGACAAATATTTGGATATTTGCCATTCATACTCCATAGGCCATAATAGAAAATTCATTAAGTATAAAATTTTATTTGTGTTGTGTTACACAAAGTTATATGCTCTAAGAAATTGGTATATATTTCTGGGTATTTTGCGGTGACAATCCCCTGATAATGCTCTCAATTTTCCAGGAGAGGAAGCCTCCCGCCCCCTTCTCCCCCCAAAAAATTGTATATACGCCCCTGCTTCTAGGATGACTAAGATGGTAATGGAACCAACCTCTTCTCAGTTCTACCACACGAGGTGGAGGGTTGACAGTCCACTATTGGTACTACTGTGAAAAAAATCCACAGCCTGCTTCCAGTCTCCGACCGGGTCAAGGAATGGAATGAATGAATGAAGCCCCCATCTAGCGGCGAGGATATGAACTGTGCCGGCTGCCGAAGGCTGTCGCACTCCCCTGGGGCAATGATTAAATGAATGACAGATGAAATGAAATGATAGTGGAGAGTGTTGCTGGAATGAAATTGTGACAGGGAAAACCGGAGTACCCGGAGAAAAACCTGTCTACCCCCGCTTTGTCCAGTACAAATCTCACATGGAGTCACCGGGATTTGAACCACGGACCCAGCGGTGAGAGGCCGGCGTGCTGCCGCCTATGCCATGGAGGCTAATCTGGTACTACTGTATTTGTTAAACACAAGAACCAAAGAAACGAAAACATTATCACCATGCTGGTATTTTTAACGTACGTCAGAGACTGTTGAGCAAGAAAGGTCTAGGTCAAGACCTTCTATTACTTGACTTGGCGACCGATTCTTACGTAATTGCATATTTAAAAAAAAGATACAGTCAGTCTGAGAGACTAGACTTTATATCATTTCAAATGACGCATTCTACAAATGCTACACATGTTAGAAAGGCTCAGGAGGGCTCTTTGCACTCGCCGTCTCCGTATCGCATAACGCCAGACCCCAGGAGTAAACTCAGACTCTGTGCATATGCACTGAACAACATGATGACGTCATACACGCCGTAACCGTAACGCATAACGGTAGACCGAAGCATAACGATGAAGTCGACAAGATCATTTGAAATGATAAAAAAAAAAGCTTGGCTCAACAGCCGATTAAAAGCCTTAGCCTACCAAGCAACCGCCACTTAGTCACATGCAGAGTTGCCAATCTTGAAATGGGAAAGAACTACACCCTTCACTTTAAAACACCAGAAAGGCACCGTCTGAACTCCATGATTCAGAACACTAGAAAAACAACAAACAAATATAAATATATAAACTGATTTTTTTAAACTTACATTTCTTTCATTAACAAGAAGTTCCGTGACGAACTAAAGAGCCTACTTTTCTTAAAATTTAAGATTCATGGCAATGATTAATCTATATGGATCTACCTAGAATAATGACGAAATTAAGTTGGTAACATCGAAATTTCTAATTAGTTAGAAATACTGTATACCTGGCTGGCATAATGTAGCCTAATAGAGAACTACAGTTGGCATCCCTGGTGACTGAATATATTCTTAGTTCCATTTCTGAAGGTACAGAATACAAAATTTGGTTGAAGTCCATTGGATAGCATGGACGTTACATGCAGTTAAACAATGGATCTAACAGCGCGCGTAAAATCATGTTGGCAACAATGACATACATCTATTGGTCAGAAATAATCTGAAATAATATGATCTATTGTTGTGTCAATTTTGAATGAAATCCATTAGTTAGTATAAAAGTTACATGCATTTTAAAATTGGACCTATCAGCATGTTGGTAGCACTGACGTATATAAGTTACTCCAAATTAATATAAAATGTCAACTCTATACGTGTGCATGGTTTAAAACTGTCGGCTTGCATACTTTCTGATATATGGGTATTTGGATTTAAAAAAATGAGAGCATTTATTAACAGTTGGCAGCTCTGGTGGCTCTTAAGTATACGCTCAGATATATCTGTTTATGTACACATAGCACATACGAAATTTGGTTGAAATCCAATTGATAGTGTGGAAGTTATATGCATTTAAAATTTGGACCTATCAGCAGGCTTATAATCATTTTGGCAACACCGCCATGTATGGCCTCCTGGATTTAAACTGCAATATTAGACTATTATCTATACGAGTGCCAATTTTGAAATAGCTCCCATTCATACCTTCCAAGATATACAACATGGAGCTCAAATTTCAATTGCGTTTTTTCAGCAGTTGGTAGCACTGACATCATTTTCAAATATGGCCGTGAGATATTCAGGTATAGGTCTTTACTCCTACCAAATTTTGTTTCGATTGCTGCAGCCGTTTAGGAGTTGATAGGGGGGCACAAAACACAGACAGATAGACAGACATACAGACAGAAGGACAGACAGACAGACAGACAGTCAGACAAGCAAACAAACAAACAAACAAACAAACAAACAAACAGACACACATTTGCCCGATCTCATAAGTCTACTTTTTCCTCATTTTTGCAAAATGTGAAAAGTAGGTTAAAAATCTTCTTCTTCACTTTCGGAGCCTGCTACCGCTATTACATCTTTAGAGCAGGAAGGTGTAGTATTCCTGTATCTCTGCATACAGTACTTCCAATTTTGGCCACTATATCCTACAGCCTACTAGGCAACAAACAAACAGCGACCGTGGGTTTGAGATAGATTTACAATACTAACTGTGGTTGCGTAGGAGCCTTCGCATGAAACTCGGAAATCCCCTGGCAGCTGGGAAGAAAATAGATGATAGGCGGATTCTTTGTACAAGTGCACTTGCACTGAGCCCTGCATATTGCGCTTTCTTAGCATTTATGCACGAGAATGAGAATTTCAGGGTCTTCCCCTGCTGGAGTGTTGACTTTGACACGGGTAAGACTAAATGTTGCCTAACTTTATTTATTAACTTTATTAAAATGATTACATGGCTCTCAGGATTTACTTATTAGTCATAGGGGACAATTTCATGGAAAATCCGTTAAGCACCAGATTTGGGACTGGTTTTAATTAAATAATACCAGTATTTCGCTATGGCGCCATATGAAAATTTCTGTCACCAGATGAACTTCAGAAACATCAGATCTGGTGATAAAAACACCAAATTGGCAACACTGGTCACATGGCCTGCAATTGCAGAGCGACGCGACGCGACTAGTGGTCAGCACGACGTGTCTTGTTGGTTGGTTGGTTCGTTCTTAAGTTTAGGGGCTGCGACAACGCGGTCATGTAGCCCCGTGTATTTTGGGTGTGTGTAGAATCTGTCTGATAACCGGTGTTAATTGTGATGACTGTATTAGTGTGTGTTATCTGTTTTTTAATTTAAGTACAGACTGCAACTTAGAATTTTTCAAATAGTTCCTACTTTTGCCGCCAAACGCCACCGTCAAAGACTACTAGTTCAGAACCTAGCTACCAGACGCCACCGCAGTCGGCTCTTGGCAACGAACGTAGGAACCTAAGAGCGTTGTTTACATTCTTAACCTATACAGTTTAGCTTCACACAGGTGTAATTAGTGGAAGGTTCTTTAACATGCCATAAATTATTTATGACATAGAATCGCCGGCTTTACTTCTCCTCCGAAGGAAGGCATACTGAGGGATTTTAACGCTCTTGAAAAATCCGATGACTTCGGCCGGATTTGAACTCGCGATCTTGGACATAGAAGCTCAGCATGCTACCAACTACGCCACCGAAGCCGCCTGACGTGTCCTGTTATTGCACTGTTGTTGTTGATTCATTTAAGGGCTTTGGGATATCTTGGTTATGTAGCCGCGTGTACTTGACTGTGAGTTGAATATATCTAATAACCTGTGTCATTGTGATGGCAGTACTGGTGTGTACATTTACAATTGGGACTAGGAATGGGCAGGAGACGACCGTTGATTTGATTAAGTTAAGGAATCTGTTGACATCGAATATAGATTAAGGTATTAGAAATACATTTTTGAAAACCTTTGTCTGGTACGTGGCGCTCTATGGAAGTGAAACTTGGACTGATGGCGCAACAGAAATTAGGGGAATAGAAGCATTTGAAATGTGGTGTTACAGGATATTAATTAGCCTATACTGTTTATGAATTACAGCCGAAATGCAATACCTGTTTTTTTAATTGAACGCCAGAGGGCTCCCAACAAGTTCAATTTCAAGTAGTTCCAACTTTGGTTACCAGATGCCATTGTCACTGACACCTAGCGGCGAACGTTGGAACTTGATAGAGCGTTTCTTACTAGCCAAATAAAACCTACACGTTTTGTTACACACTACCAATAGGGATGTATAGAACTAGCACCGATAGAGCGCATTGCTGTTGTACTGGGTAAGCGCAAGGTGCTCTTCATTTGTCTCCTGTGTTCTCATGCCGCTAATATCCACGAATTTAAGTTGTTTAAATTGCTATTTTCGTGACTATACCGAACTATTGTAGTGTTCCTCTTTGAAAAATCAGGGAAATCCGATTTCGTGTCACTAATTTTCACAAAATAAAGAAATGAGGAAGAAACGGTTACATGCTATTAGAAGGAAACATTTCGGTGAAGAAAATCTGACCGAAAATATTAAAGTGTGTTCCCATCGTTTTCAACTCGATGACTTCACGAAATCTGTGTTGGGCAAGTGTGATTTACAAAGGGAAATAATTCCTACCTATAAACTGAATAGACATATCGATAACAACCACTGAATTTATGCGTTTGTATTTGAAGGTGAGAGAGCAAGATTAAAACCGGGCACTGTTCCATCGCTTTTTCCGTGGACCACGAACACAACAAAAATAAGGAAGAGGCCATACACAAGAAAATTGCCAGTTTACCACGATAAGCCTACAATATCGGAATCTGCATAAATTATCTCCATTGAAGTACGGTACGGGAAGAAATCGTCAATATACAGGAAGAAGTGAATGTAACATTTGTGACTCCTTTTTTCAAAGGCATCAATACTCGGACAAATACTTCAAGAATAAATGTCACAACATTAACAGTCAAAAACGTATTATGATTGGTTTCTTGAAATCAGAATTAATCGTCAACTTACATCTGCCCGACGGAGAATGTGGTACCGTTAGTGACTGACTTCTACATTCTTGAGTCATAGGCCTAAGTTAGCCAGATGAATGGAAACAGTTCATGGCCTTAAAACAGGGATTCTCAAACTTTTTAAATACTGTACCCCTAAGTCGTTTCCAAGGGGTACGGAAACGATTTGTATTAAGAAATTGACAAATTACAAAAGAACCAAACGTTGCGATGCATTTTGAGGTAAACAATACCGGTATCAACTTTCTTTGATTATGTTTACCTTAAAACAAGACCGTTTCATGTACGCTATCAATCAAAAAAATACACGAATCGAAGTCTATAAGCAATGGGATCTAGTGAATATTTAAATCTCTATTTATAAAAGGAAGATTATAGTTTTACGTGACCGTTAATCTAGAGATCATAAGGCACAGAGGACTTCCTCTTTACGTGGAATCCGAACAGGACAAGGCATTTCACTTTGAAAATCTCACATGCATTGACCGGGAAATCTCTATTTTTGATTTAAGTCTTATGGAGATACAGGCTATTTATCAATATAGGCCTACAATACTCAAGCATGCTGACTCCTATTCATAATTTGAATAATAAAGCGTGTTAGAATTTTGTTATTACCGCTGTAGCCTACTAATTCTTCCCTCCTCCCACTAGTTTTAGCGCCTCTAGTCCGTAGCTCATTTTACAGCTGTTTAACGCTTAAACGCTGAAAATCGTTCATAATATATTAGAGGATATACCTATAGAATTAATTAATATAGTCTTGGAGTAAAATTAGAGAAGATATAATTTACTTTAGCTTAGAAAACTCTGTCACAATCTATACATTCCTCGTAGCTGACTGGGGGAAACATGGGATGATCGCCTTGCGCATACCCAGTACTACACGAGCGCTATCTGGCGCGAACTTTCTCAGGCTACATCCCTATTGCAGTATTATTATTATTATTATTATTATTAGCGTATGGCAAGGAAACTATATACATAATATATACAATATATACACAATAATAAACATTGATTCACTTCAGGCATTAGTGTTATCCGTTATAGCTGAATGTCCAACTTTTGAACCCACTGCAGTGCCTCCGCTGTTGGTGATAGAAAGTCTTCCAATCTACCTGGATAAGCCCGTAGTTGACACTCGCTTAAAATGTGGGGAATGGTCTGGCGAGGGGCTCCACAATCATATTCTGGAGATGGTACAAAGTTCCACTTATAGAGAGAATCGCTGCACCTTCCATGACCTGTCCTGATCCTGTTCAGTCTGGACCAAGGATCATGTAAGTATAAGAGATTTGTCACTTTTGGTTATAGAATTTCCGAGAGAGAACACCGCCTGAGGCTATGGATTGTACTGCCAAGTCTGGCAACATAAATAGTAAAAAGCCATATGAAAGTAGCCTTTATTACACGTAAATGAACAGTATGTTCTGCGACGAGTTATTGATTATTGATGAATATAACTCAAACATAACTGCGCCTTTCGCTAGGTGCTGAAATATACGTCCAGATAGGAAAAGAATACATTTTGATATATATCAATGTTGGCAATGGATTTGTCACGAAAGACACAGTTATGCCGTTCTAGAGCTTAATTCACCTCTAGGCTAATTAAAAAATGCTCTCATACTCGACAGAATTGTTGGGATATTCGATGAATATAAAGAAAACTGTCCAAATGCACACACTACATTGCCATAACCTCACTTTTTGCCTAGCATGCCCGCAACCACCCACCCCTCCCCGTAGCCCTAAACCACAAATTTTATTGCAATGCAAAGGAGAATTGGTAAGAAAACAAACTAGAGATGAAATGCACACATTTATTCTCTATATATTTTTATTCGAGAGTAGCCCATATTGCCCACTAGTTTTACACATGGTGAACACCAGGAAGATGAAAATTGCCGTATTGTTCTTACTATCATTATAATTCTTACATCCCGGTGCTTGGCAATTTTTCCTCCCTTGCAGTGGCATGATTGACTCTCAATTCAATTCAAATAAACAATGAAAATACTGAACAAATCAAAACTACCAACAACACCACGAGGAAAATCAATCAAAACAGACTATTCCCGCTTCCTCCAGTCGGTTTGATGTGAGCGTTCATGAGTGCCAACTATGGAACCTTAGTGCTAAAATTAATTCTTCATTGGTTGGCAGAACAAACAGTACAGGGCCTTACCCCGACCCACGCGCTCCCTATGAACTGTCGTCCCCCTGGTCTGGACCAAGTTGCACGCGGTAGTTGGGAGTCCGCTAGCAATTTTTTCCCCTCTGAAGATGTTATGTAGGGGCAAGTCAGTGGAGTTATTCCAACCGCCTTTCCATTCCTCCAAAGCATCGAAGTTGGTGGATGTCTTCAGAGCAGCATCACAAAGAGGTGGATGTCGTGATTTCAGTCTTTGGAGACTAAGAGCTGGTATGTCGCCTAGAACAGGTAGCAGAGGATTCTTGCAGATCTTGTTGTACTCTCGAACAAGAGCACTGGATCTTCGTAAGTCAGGTGGCATTATACCAGACAACAGTGGGAGCCAGTGGACTGGAGTTGGTCTGATGGTGCCAGATACAAGTCGCATGCTGGTATTCAATTGTGGGTCAATATACTTCGTATACGGGCTATTAAGCCACACTGGAGCACAATAGTCGGCAGTAGAGAAAACCAGTGCTAAGGCTGAAGAGCGCAGGATGTTCGCAGCAGATCCCCAAGTATTACCAGTTAGTTTCTGAATAATATTGTTTCGGGTTTTCAGTTTCTTCGACAAGTTCAAAAGATGTTGCTTGAAGGATAAAGTCGGATCCAAGGTAACACAAATTGCAGTGGTAGGTTCTTATACGCGCCATAAATCTATAACATGGGCCCGGCTGCTTTACTTCCCCTCCGAAGGAAGGCATACTGATGGATTTAACGCTCTTAAAAATCTGACGAATAATGAAGATCAGATGGCTAGATAGAATAACAAATGAAGAGGAATTAAGACGAGTGGGAGAGGTCAGAAGTTACTGACGACTGCTATTGAAGAGAAGAGATAGGTTGGTAGGACTCCTAATAAGCCACCCAGGAATAGCAAGCTTAGTCTACAGTACAGTTGCTATTTTAATTAATTGTATTAATGCAGCCAATGGCCATGTACTTTCCTTTTCAGGACGGGTCAGGGAAGGGATTTTGGAAGGAAATCGGCCGTGGACCTATTGAAAGGAACCGTCCCGGCATTTGCCTGGTGGTGAAAATGGGGAACCACGAAAACCATTTTCAGGACGGCCGAGGGGGTATTTGAACCCACACTCTCCCGATGTCAGCGAGACACGAGGTAGCGCGTTAGCGCTCTCGGCCACCACGGCTATTTGAGCTGTCGATTTAATCGATCAATCAGACCGATAATAATAATAATAATAATAATAATATATTTTTTTAGCGTATGGCTTTTAGTGCCGGGAGTGTCCGAGGACATGTTCGGCTCGCCAGTTTTTGTAGCTGCTTCGAGACGGACACCCAATGGGTGAGCTACAAGTACCGTTGGGGGAGGAAAGTTGGAATGTAAGGACTAGGAGTTGGAAGGTAGCGGCTGTGGCCTATTGTTAGGGACCAACCCCGGCATTTGCCTGGAAGGAAGATGGGAAACCACAGAAGACCATCTTCAAGGTTGCCGGCGGGGGGATTCGAACCTCCTCGCCTCCCGGATGTGAGCGACTGCGAGCAGACATGCCGTAACGACCACGGCTAACTCACCCGGTATAATAATAATAATAATAATAATAATAATAATAATAATATCGTATGGCCTCCGGTGCCGGGTGCAAGCTTTGTTATTTGACACCCAGAGGGCAGCTTGCATGTCAAATTTTGTTGTTGCTTGAAGCACTATGAAAGTCAAGGAGGTTAGATATCTAAGCTCCTTGAACACTATAGCGCATACTAGTAGAAAAATGAGGAACTTTGAATTGGCGGAAAATCTCGAGATTAATGTTGCCATTATGAACACGGCTTACTGAATTCAAATGGGTTCTTTGACATGCCAACATCGTATGACATGCGTGTCGTGATTTTTACCGCCTTAAAAAATATCCCTTACCACGGCCAGGAGCGAACCTGCAAGCTTGGGGGTTGGTAGTACGACACGATAACCACTCACCCACCGTGGCAAGCTAATCGGACCGATTATCTGATTCAAGTAAGGAGTGCATACATTCGATGTTCAAGTAGTTCCAACTTTTGCTGCCAAACGCCACCGTCAACGACCAACTAGTTCTGAACATAGTTACTAAATGCCACCGCAGTCGGCTCCTGGCGACTAACGTTGGAACTTAAGAGCGTTAGTACAAGATAACCTATAAAATAGCTTCACACAAGTGTAATTAGTGGAGGGTTCTTTATCATGCCATAAATCTATGGGACCGTCGGCTTTACTTGCCCTCCGAAGGAAGGCATACTGAGGGATTTTTTACTCTCTTAAAAAAATCCGGCGACTGTCGGCTGGGTTTGAACCCACGACCTTGGGCATAAAGCTCAGCATGCTACCAACTACGCCACCGAAGCCGCCCATTGTAAAATTGACAGGTCATTAAAGTTAGCTGATGCTCATGCCTTTGCTTCAGAAAGATAAAAGCGATAATATCTCCTTAATTGCTTTCTTCTAAACTTAGGAATTTGTCCACCGCTTTTACAAACAGGAAAGGAAATACCGGGCAGGCTATTATTGTCTTATTACTGAAGTCTACAAGTCGTTGGTGGAACTAGAAGATGACGTCGCGGACCCTATACAATGGTGGAAAATACATTCAGTTCAACTTCCACATAAGCCTCCGTGGCTTAGGCTGCAGCACGCCGGCCTCTCACCGCTGGGTCCGTGGTTCAAATCCCGGTCACTCCATGTGAGATCTGTGCTGGACAAAACGGAGGCAGACAGGTTTTTCTCCGGGTACTCCGGCTTTTCCTGTCAAAATTTCATTCCAGCAACACTCTCATTTCATTTCATCTGTCATTCATTTAATCATTGTCCCAGAGGAGTGCGTCAGGCCTCGGCAGCCGGCACAGTTCATATCATCGCCGCTTCATTCATTCCATTCCTGACCCGGTCGGAGACTGGAAGCAGGCTGTGGATTTTCATTTTAATTTCCAACTTCCACATCTCGAAAAAAATTGCTTTGCATTCCAGCTACTTCAGCTCCGTGGGAGAGATTGTGAAATGACGCTAGAAATATTGTTACTAAGAGAAGGGCAGCCCTTAGTAGTTCTGAGTAGTAGTTCAACTTACAGACATCTCTGAAGTCCTGGAATAAAGAAGTGTGACTGTGAAATTCAACTTCAAACTCTTGTGTCATTAAATAATCAATATTGAAATATATTTTAAATAATATTAACTTGGCCGGCCCCGTGGTGTTGGGGTAGCGCGCCTGCCTCTCTCCCGGAGGCCCCAGGTTCGATTCCCGGCTCCATGAGGGATTTTAAAAACTGACGTGAGGGCTGGAACAGGGTGCACTCAGCCTCGTGAGGACAATTGAGCAGCTGTCTGACAGTGAGGCAGCGCCCCGATCACGAAGACGAAGATAACGGCCGAGGGGACCCCATGTGCTGATCACGCGTCACCGCAATATCTGCAGGCCAAATGGCTGAGCAGCGGTCGCTTGGTAGGCCTAGGCTCTTCATGGGCTATAGTCATCATCATCATCATCTTGCACAGTTTCCAGCCACCTGTCTCTCGGTCTCCCTCTCGGCCTCTTTCCTTCCCACTTCGTCTCGTGTACTCTCCTGGGTATCCTCTTCTCCTCCATTCGTTTTACATGTCCATACCATCTAACAAGGGGAGGATACGATGCATGGGTCACCGATTCGAACCATCTTTAGTGCACGTGTAGGGCATGACCAGGCGTATATCAGGTGCAAGTAGTAAGGTGCGCTTCTCAGCCGATTCCGAGAAATTAATTATTAATTATTCGAAATTGCTGTACGGCGTTCATGTGCGTTGTTCGTTAACGTGAAGCCAAGGAGCGCGTGGTGCAGCGGTAAGAGTTCTGCTTTGTAAGCGCAGGATCACTGGATCGAATCCCACCGGTGAGCCTTTGGATTTTTTTTGTAAACATAGGCAATTCGTAAAACTGTAGGTGTAGTGAATACTGTTCATTTTGCAGTCAATTGTAATAACGTGTTATGTGAGCGGGAAAAGGGAGTCGGAATAAATCGTACAGGAGATTGATGAAATAATACCTTTGTTCACAGTATTTGCTGTTAGTACAACTGCCCGCCGTTATCGTTAGTTTGTGTGCAGGTGACCTCGCCAGGTCCGAACACTTTCCAACCAATACCCATAGCATGAGACACTACTTGCGGGGTACGGGGTGGTCTGATGGTTCACTGACGTGCGATGAACGGAACAGACTGGGCTATCAGTGTATAAACGTATACATATAATAGAATACCAATGTATTTGCAATGCCCCGACTGTACATTATGTAATGTCACAAACGTTCACCCCCTTACGATAATTTCGCAATCCCTTTTCCCGCTCACAGAACACGTTATTACAATTGACTGCAAAAAGAACATTATTCACGACACATGCAGTTGTACGAATTGCCTATGTTTACAAAAAAACAAAACAAAAAGGCAGACCGGTGGGATTCGATCCAATGACCCCGCGTTTACGAAGCAGGGCTCTTACCGCTGAACCACGAGCGCCTTAGCTGCTTGTTAACGTACAGCGCACATGAACGCCGTACAGCAATTACGAATAATTTATAATTAATTTCTCGGAATCGGCTAAGAAGCGCACCTTACTACTTGCACCTGATATACGCCTGGTCATGCCCTACAAGTGTAATAAAGATGGTTCAAATCGGTGACCCATGCATCGTATCCTCCCCTTGTAAGTCTAGATTTCTCTATACCATCCTGTAATGGTTCCTCCTTCATTAATTCTCTGGTCCTCTCATTTCTTATTCTGTCCATCTTTGTAGCTCCAATACTGCTTCTCAAGAACCTCATCTCACTGGCCTGTATTTTGCTCTTCTCCCTTCCTTTCATAACCCAGGTCTCCGAGGCATACGTCAGGATAGGGACATAGTACGTCCGATATATGATCTTTTTGCTGTTCTGAGGGACATCCTTGCTCCATAACATGCTTCTCACACTCCTCCGGAATGCTTCTGCCTGTCTCCCTCGCTCATTTATTTATCTATCGTTTCTTCCATTATCTTGTATCAGGCTTCCCAGATACTTGAAACTCTCCACTTTCTTCAGCTGTTCCCCACCAATTGTTATTCCCGTTGTGGTTCTTTCCTCCTTCCTCGTTGTGATCACCATCTCACTCTTATTTATGCTAAATTTCATCCCATATCCTTGTATTATTCCTTCCCACACGTCCAACTGTTCCTGTACCTCCTCCTCCTTGTTTCCCCAAATCATCAAATCATCAAATCATCTGCAAACACCATTGCTTTCATTGCTTTTCATCTTTATGGGCTGTAGTGCCAGGGGTTATTAATATTATTAACTTAAATGCTTTTCAATTTCTTTTTACTTGCACGCCACCAATACAATTAAAATTTAAAATCATATCGTCCTCATTGCAGATGGAATTGTGAATCTTTTAAAATATTCAAAGTTTTTTTTTCTCGAACTGATAGTCTACTGTGTGAAATCGACTAAAATTCGAATAATCGACCAATTAGCCAATTAAAGTCTTTCGGTTAACCAATCCAAATTTTTAACTCCTAGAGCGCGGGCGCCGTAATATTACGTTCGAAGGTAACTTTTTAAAATTGCGGCGAGCGTAATATTACGTTGATCGATTTCTCGCGCTTTGTGTTGGAGACGAACGTAATATTACAGTTCTAGCACTGGCGTGTAGGTGCCAGTAAGCATGAAGTTGCACATACTATCGCTAGATAGCACCACGTCACTGTTCAGCGGAAGAATATCGATCTGTTCGAAGGCAAGCGATGCAAGTTCAGGTAGGTCAAATCTGTTTTCCTTTCC
Organism: Meconema thalassinum; assembly: GCA_946902985.2. NCBI lineage: Eukaryota > Metazoa > Arthropoda > Insecta > Orthoptera > Tettigoniidae > Meconema > Meconema thalassinum. The sequence goes on from OX336388.2 coordinate 110,470,114, forward strand.
TTTGTTTTTATTCTTTCTGGACAGATTTCTCTCTCGCAAAAACGTTGAGTTTATTCTATGACTTGTTTAGTATATTTGGGGTTATAATTCGCATTACAGATCCTGAATCTGACGCAACCGAAGAGACAGTTCTCCCTTCTACTTCTGCGGCGCGCCCGCTCGTTCCAGGAAGTGAGCGCGCGCAACGGCTGTTTACGGCATTTTTTTTTACATTATAGTTTTATTTTCAATCGTGTCGGATTTTTGTTAAATTTGTAGTGTAAGGGTTCGGAAATAGAACGGACTTTTCAATTTATTTGTAACTCAAACCACATTCAGTTTGTGGAACATAGCCATAAATACTGGAAATCAGCCAGCACAGGGGTGAGGAGCAACATTTAAGGCATCAGCAGGGAAAGTGTTAATCAATCGACAGCTCTAGTTGTTATGGAACGAAGGGTCGAGGACAAGAACTATAGGGGTGGACCAAGGTTAGAATATGTTGCCTCGGAGGTGGCTTCGGTGGTGTAGTTGGTAGCATGCTGAGCGTCTATGCTCAAGGTCACGGGTTCAAACCCGGTCGAAGTCGTCGGATTTTTTAAGAGCGTTAAAAATCCCTCAGTATGCTTTCCTTCCGAGGGGAAGTAAAGCCAGCGGTCCCAGGTCATAGATTTATGGCATGTTAAAGAATCTTATGTGAAGCTAAATTAAAGGTTAGTTTGACTAACGCTCTTAAGTTTCAACGTTCGTCGCCAGGAGCCGACTGCGGTGACATCTAGTAACTAAGTTCAGAACTAGTTGGTCGTTGACGGTGGCGTTTGGAAGCAAAAGTTGAAACTACTTGAAAATTGATCGTCTGCAGTCCTTACTTGATTTAAAAACAGATAACACACACTAATACAGCCATCACAATTAACACCGGTTATCAGACAGATTCTACACACACGGGGCTTCATGACCCCGTTGTCGCAGCACCTAAACTTAGGAACCAACAACCAAGGTTGCCTCGGATGTAAGGTGCGATAGCTATCTAGAGATGAAACAGCAAGCTCAGACCGAGGGGCGTGGAAGGCTGCATCAAACTGGCCAAAAGACTGAAGTCTTGAACAACAATACCGCCTTAGCATACGCCTGGAGTAGAAGGAGGGAAACTACGGAGTCCGACTTCTAGAATCCCTGAAAAGGGCGGGAATCGACTTCCTAACTTTGACTCACGAGGCTGATCGTACCCCATTCCAGCTCTCAGACCCGAATTGCATTTCTTGGCGGAGACGAGAACCAAACTCCGCGGGGACAGTCCATAAAAATGCTAGTCACTACACCACGAGGTTGAACTGTAGTAGTGTTAGGACATGAAATCATAATGTTATTGGTTTTACGTCCCTTTTAACTACTGCGGCTTTTAGAGACGCCAGGCTGCTAGAATTGTTGCCCCGAAGGGGATCTTTAACGTGACAGTAAATCTACTGATGCGGCTCCATCGCATTTATGCACCCTCTGACTGCACCAGAATTCGATCCTGCAAACCTTACGTCCCTTTTAACTACTGAGGCTTTTAGAGACGCCGGGATGCCAGAATTTTTGCTGACTGCGCCAGGATTCGATCCTGCTACGTTGGGCACTGCAAGCGAGATCGTTACCGCTAAGCCACGCAGCCAGCTATGAAATAATGATCACTCCCATCATAGGAGCATATGAATCCACTGTTCTTTCCTTTTTTTTTTACAACAAATAACATCCATATAATTACATTTCTTTTGTTTTTGATAATTCTGTTTCCTTGTTAAGAGCTGGGAATACCTTGACCCACCGAACAAGGAAGACAGGACAGGGAAATGCTTCCCGATGTTCATTTTGTGTCATTTCCGTTAACGCTTAGAGTATTCATTTCCACCAGTGGGAATTGCCCAATTGACGAAGTATAGCATTACGGGAAGATAGAGGCAAAATGTGACCCAAAAAATCATTTTTTAAAATTTCAAATCATGATAGCTTAGAGTCTGGTTGGTTCCTCAGTTTAGGGGCCGCGACAACGCGGTCATGTAGTCCCGTGTACTTTGGGTGTGTGTAGAATCTGTCTGATAACCAGTGTTAATTGTGATGGCTGTATTAGTGTACTGTATGTTATCTGTTTTTAATTCAAGTAAAGACTGTAGACATTGAATTTGCAAGTAGTTCCTACTTTTGCCGTCAAACGCCACGAATACTAGCTCAGAACTTGGTTACTAGACGCCACCGCAGTTGGCTCCTGGCGACGAACGTGGGAACCTAAGAACGTTACTCAAATGTTTAACCTATAATTTAGCTTCACACAGGTGTAACTACTCGAAGGTTCTTTAAAATGCCATAAATCAATGACATGGGACCACCGGCTTTACTTCCCCTCCGAATGAAGGCATACTGGGGGAATTTTAACGCTCTTAAATAATCCGACGACTTCGGCCGGGTTTGAACCCACGATCTTGGGCATAGAACCTCAGCATGCTACCAAATAAGCCACCGAAGCCGCCTTTTTTTAGCCTATTTTCAATTTTGAAAAAATAGGCTTATGAGATCACCTTTTGTCCGTGTGTGTGTGATTCGTGTGTGTGTGTCCCCCTAATAAAATCTAAACGGCTGAAGCGATTACAATGAAACTCGGTAAGTTCATAGCACTATTCCGGGCGACCCCGACCGTGCCCTTCAAATTTTGTTTCGACTCACCAATCCAACATGGCGGCTGTGCGAAATATTTCACCAGCATTCAATATCTCCGAAACTATTACCGATAAGACCCTGAAATTTTGTATGGTGATAAAGGGAACTACTATAAGTTCACTTATGTGACCTTTCAAACCCTGGTTACTACAAAACAAACATGGCGGCCAAGCGAATTTGCGATTTTTAAATAGACGTTACTCGCGATTTAATCGACCAAACGCAATGAAACTTGGTACAGTATATGTTTATATACATAGTAATGCATCGACATCTAACTTCGTTCAATTGTTTACATAACCACAAGATGGCGGATGTGCGAATTATTTCCAAGGCATTCCCTATCTCTGAAACAATGAGCGGTATCTCCCTGAAATTTTGTACGGAGATAAAGGGCACTACTGGAAGTTCATCTATAAGACTTTCAAAAACCAGTTAACTACAAAACGAACATGGCGGCCAAGCGAATTTAAAAATTTTAAATAGACCTTTCTCGCGATTTAATGTTCCAAACGCAATAAAATTTGGTACAGGAAATATTTATACACATTGTAATGCACTGGTATCTAATTTAGTTCAATTCTTTACAGAACCTCAAGATGGCGGCTGTGCGAATTTTAAAATTAAGTTTTTATTTCTTGTGATGTATTCATGCGATCGAAGTGAAAGTTTGAATAATGAACCTACGCAATAATTTTCCTTTAATGGTACATGACTCTATGACCTATACATTTAACAATCCAACATGGCGACCATCCGAAATATTTAGACGGCTCTGAATATCTACGAATCTATTATAGCAATCAAACTGAATTTTTTAATGTTCATAGGGGCTATGAACTTAAGTTCACCTATAGGACTTTAAATAACCTGGTGATCACAAATCCAACATGGCGGCGACGCGAAATATAAATATTCACATGGACGTTTCTCGCAAATTATTCATCCGAGTGCAGTGAAACGTGGTACAGTAAATCCTTATACAAATGGTAATCCACTGGCATCTAATTTATTTCAATTGTTTCCATAACCTCAAGGTGGCAGCTGTCCGAAATTTTAAAATCTCCTTGTTACTTTTTGTGTCCCAATTATGCGATTGAAGTTTGAATACTACACGTACTCAATAATCTGCATGTAACAGTACATAACTCTAGGACCTACATATATAAAATCCAACATGGCGACCATCCGAAATATTTAGTCGGTTCTCAATATCTACGAATCTATTACAGCAATCAAACTGAAATTGTGTATGTTGATAGTGGCAATTAACGTAAGTAGGATATATGAAAATAGGCTGTATAGTTCTTCACGGAACTACTTGTTCATATTCATGTTCCTTTTTCTCAGAACCTATCACATAAGTAAATAAATGAATGTTTTTCTACAGAAACCTTCCTCGAGAAATTATTTACAGAATGGTGAAATCCGCATCAAAATCCATCCATCCAGTGGTTCTCGAGATTACCCGTTACATCCAAAAATCGGGGACTTTGTTTTATACTATGTGGATATACCGTACTACCACGTAAACATAGATTTAATAGCCTAGATGTAATGGATCTGATGTTGATCGCTTGACGATCGAAACTGGTCATCCAAGTGTATTTATTATTAATAATAATAATAGATACAAAAGAACAAGAAAGACAAAATAGAAACAGCGTATGGAGCAATATCACAAGTAGAATTTTTTAAATACCTTGGAGAAATAATTCTTCCTTCAGGATTGGACAGTTTGGCTAACACAGAAAGAGCCTCAAAACTTCATAGAGCATTCAGACTAACATGGGATCACTATAATAAAAGAGTAATGCCACATAATGCAAAACTGAAACACTACAAAACAGTTGTACTACCGGAAGCTCTATATGCTTCAGAAACCATAGCTTTAGGAGGTCATTCTAAAATTGCAAATATAGAAAAGCAAGAACGTAAAATTCTTAAAAAATATTCGGCCCCACACAAGAAAACGGAATTTGGATTAAAAGACAAAATTCAGATCTATACCGTCACACAGATAGTTTCAGCAACACTGTACGAAGAAGACGTTTAACATTTTATGGACATCTCTTCAGGATGGACGATTATAGACTTACAAAAAGGTTATTCAATGTAATAAATTCTCAGAAGTCAAGGATAGCCTGGCTGGATGAATCAAGAGAGGACCTGCAAGAGTTGAACATCGGAGAAAATATTTTGAGAAACCGCAAAGTCTTCAGGACCGCAGTAACAAAGCACAAGTTTAGGGTGAGAACTAGTGGCAGGACTGGAACCAAGTGGACAGAAGAACGGAAGAAGCAGCACAGTGGCTTCATGAAGAGATTTTGGGAAGATAGGAAGGCGAATATCATCAAGCCGAAAAACAAGTTCAGGAGAACTCCTAAACATACGCAGTTCTCCTGGTAAGCACGCAATTTGCCTAACAGTGGTGGCCAAACGGTAGGATATCTTACAGGGGAGTCTTCACTCTCGTTTACGGTCGGCGGCAAACTTCTATGAAGAAGGTATCCAAAAACTTGTGCCATGCTATGACAAATGCCTAAAAAAGTTCGGCAGTTATGTGGAAAAGTAGTTTAAGAGGTGTAGAATGTTGTGGAATAAATATTTTTTCTGTATCTGTACACAATTTAATTTAATTACCAAACGGAACTTACTTTCTGGACGTGCCTCGTACCTATTCCTAACCTAGTTACAGTATTCTCTATGTTCTGTATTCTTGTTCTTATATCTAATATTTGCAAAATTGTTAATGTTTCTAGCACGTTCACTTTATTTTTAGTAGAGTTTTAACTGTCCTCAATACATTTTCGCTATTGTATTTAAGGGTTCACTATGTTGCACTGAGTTGCTCCTTTCCTTTCCTCGTATATACTATGTTTTGAAAAGGAGCTTTTCTAGGGTCTTTCACTCTTGTCTGTCTCTTGCTCTTCTTGTCCATTGTGGTCCGGCAAATTTCTTGAATGTGTCAGCTCAGCGTGTCCTCTGTCTTCCTAAGTTTCTCCTGCCGGTTCTGGGGTCCCACATCGTTAGTCTGTGCGTCCACTTTCTATGCTCCATCCTCGCTACGTGGCCTCCCTATTTCCATTTTAGTCTGTCCGCTGTGTTGAATATTTTTCAGGTTTTGGGAATAACCCATCACAATTGGGTATAATCTAATCGTATCGTGTTGACCAACTGAAAACATTAAATTTCGATTAGTAAGGCAACACTGAAAAATGGCTTCCAACACGATAATATTATGTAAGTCATGACCTCGCTGTTCCGCCCCTTAAACCAACAATAACTACTAAACTAAGTCATGAGTCATTTACTAAGGGCCGGATTTTTAGGTTTTTGAAATTGTCATTTTAGGCTTCGGTGGCGTAGTTGGTAGCATGCTGAGCTTCTATGCCCAAGATCGTGGGTTCAAACCCGGCCGAAGTTGTCGGACTTTTTAAGAGTGTTAAAAATACCTCAGTATGCCTTCCTTCGGAGGGGAAGTAAATCCGGTGGTCCCATGCCATAGATTTATGGCATGAAAAAGAACCTTTCACTAACTACACTTGTGTGAAGCTAAAATTTGTAGGTTAGTTTGATAACGCTCTATTAGTTCCAACGTTCGCCGCCAGGTGCTGACTGCGATGACATTTAGTAGCCACGTCCGCAGCTAGGTGTCGTGCACCATAGCATTTGGTAGCAAAAGTAGGAACTACTTGACAAAATTAATCGTCTGCAGTCCTTCTACCTGAATCACAGATAACACATATTAATACAGCCATCAGAATTATCACCGGTATCAGACAGATTCTACACACACCCAAAGTACACGGGGCTACATGACCGCGTTGTCACAGCCCCTAAACCAACCAACCAACCAACCAGGTGTTTAATAGGTAGAATAGGTTTTTAAATAGGTTTTATGTTTAAAGTGCAACCAATTGGGGTGCACAGCCAAAGACGATGATAACTACAGCCCTGGCTCTGTGTTACTCCGTTGCTGAGTACGCTTGTCCTGTTTGGTACAGGTCCAGTCATGCTAAACAAGTTGACACTTCTCTAAATGAAACATGACGACTTATCACTGGCTGTTTGAGACCAACACCACGAGATAGAATCTAGTGTTTTCCTGGAATCGACTCACCAGATATTAGAAGAGAAGTTGCAGCCATGACTGAGAAAACCAAAGCAATTACCTCATGCGGATATGGACCTGCCCATCGACGATTGAGGTCTAGGAGGAGTTTCCTGAATACAACAGAAGATCTACATGAATCTGCTAAGTCCACAAGGTTAAGATTATGGAGATCTAGAAATACTCAACTTGATGGATGGATGCTACCAATTGAACATCTTCCTCCAGGACATGAGGTACACTGGTCCACGTGGAAGTCATTGAACAGGCTTCGCAATGGTGTTGGTAGATCAAGAACCAATAGGCCTATGTTAAACTAGGGATTTCCTGGCACATCCAGGCTATGTGATTGTGGTGAAGTCCAAACCACAGTCCATTTCATGAATTGCATTAAGTGTCCTTTAAGTTGCACAATGGAGGACTTGATGGCTGCGACACCTAATGCCCGTGACTTGGCAACATTTTGGACAGACACTAGTAAACTCTCGATTATCCGCGGGCGGTTTATCCGCTTTGCGGATTATCCGCGGTGCCTGTAGGAGAACATTTTTTTTTATAAAAAAGGAAGGTTTTGAAACCGAAAATTATTTCTCAAAAATTGAAATAAAGTTACTAAATACTTAAACGTAATAAAAATCGTAAATCGCAAATACAGTACAGTACACTTAATAATGTACAGTACAAAACGTGTACAGTAGTTCAGTATTACTGTACTGTACTGTATATCGGTCACTCATGATGCAGCATTAGGACACACTGACAGGATTCTTCAATACCTTGAAGAGCAAGACGACGCATCACTTTGTTACAAGATGGTGTTGAGAAAACTCAAATCACAAATAAAGAAAAAGTGTTTCACTACGAAAAAGCAAAAGCAAATGATCGATTTTTTGTTTAACAGTAAACAAGACTTTTTAATAACACACATAACATCGACTGAGTTTTGTTATCATGTACGTCCTTTTATTGTATAATAAACTTATTTAAAGCACTTGTGTGTTGCTTTTTAGTGCCTTCGACCTTTGTTTAACCATTACCAGCAATGTTGCGGCTTATCCGCGATATCCGCGCCAGTCAATTCCGCGGATAATCGGGAGTTTACTGTATTTGATATGTGCATTATTAAGTACCACATTTTTAAATGTAAAATGTATACTTCTCATACGAATAAATAAATAAATAAATTTTTAAAGTGTAGCAAAAGTTGACATAAATTCCGCAAAGCTTAAAATTAATGCCTAATTGCTAGTAGAAAATCTGATTGCAACGAGAGTGTAAATATTCATAATGTTGAATTTTGGGCTTATTCCGTGTTTTATTATATTAAAATTCGACGCGTTTCGAAAGAAACCATGTCTTTCTTCGTCAGGAATAATCTGGAATACGACAATGTTGCTAAGAGAAAGCAACGAAGAACATATAGAAGGTGCCCAAAGATGGACGCCATTATAGCCCCATGTTAGGGACAACGGAAAGAGCAGTGAATTACCTTCTCAGGGTTCTGATAATAGGTAGCCAGGATTCACTGAGATTGTAGCCGGTGTCGCGGTTGAAATTATCTGGGTGTTAACGTATTTCAACCGCCTCCCTGATGATTCTGGGACGATATTGCTTTATACGGGCAAGAACATCCACTCCTTGGAACATGACATCATGGCCAGGTGTTAATGCATGATCGGCAACAGCTGATTTATCAGGTTGAAGGAGCCTGATACATCTATTATGTTCCTTAATGCGAGTGCATATTGTTCTCGAAGTCTTCCCGATGTAAACCTTGCCACAAGTACAGGGAACTCTGTAGATACCCGGTTGTTGCAATTTAGGCAAACTGTCCTTAGTTGGTCGCAGGAGTTGCCTAATCTTAACAGAAGTTCCAAATACAGTCCGTATGTTGTACCGACGTAGGATTTTAGCAATACGATCCGTCGTGTTATGTATGTACGGTAGGTAAGCAGTTCCTCTTACATCTCTTTTCTCAACTGACGTCCTATTATTATTTGTTGGATTCAGAACCCTAGAAATCAAAGCCTTGCTATAACCGTTGCTCTCAATATCGTCCCAGAATCATCAGGGAGGCGGTTGAAATACGTAAACACCCAGATAATTTCAACCGCGACACCGGCTACAATCTCAGTGAATCCTGGCTACCTATTATCAGAACCCTGAGAAAGTAATTCACTGCTGCTTTCCGTTGTCCCTAACATGGGGCTATAATGGCGTCCATCTTTGGGCACCTTCTATATGTTCTTTGTTGCTTTCTCTTAGCAATCATTTGTCGTATTCCAGACTATTCCTGACGAAGAAAGACATGGTTTCTTTCGAAACGCGTCGAATTTTAATATAATAAAACACGGAATAAGCCCAAAATTCAACATTATGAATAGTAACACGGGCCGTGAAAGTCTAAATTAGAGTGTGAATATTTTACATAATGATACGTCTCTTATCAAATTATCACCGTGAACTTCACACTTTTAGGCAATATTTGATATCCTTCAATATGTTAATTATTCAAATTTATTATAATACAACCAAGGTTGTCAGAGCTGATTTTCACACTGTAGCCCGTTTTGTTAATTGTGTTTATTTAGGTTCAACAGTGTCCAGTGATGGCATTTCAGACATGGCAATAGCCCTCAGAGTGCAGGTAGGATGGATGAACTGGAAAAAGACGTCAGGTGTATTGTGTGATAAAGGATAAACCTGAGGACTAAAGGAAAGGTGTATAAGTCAGTAGTGAGATCTGCAAAGATTTATGGAGCAGAGACGTGGGCACCATCTAAGGCACATTGTAACGCAATGAAATGAAAGTGTTAAGAAGAATTTGTGGCGTCACCAGAGCCGATAGTATTAGAAATGAGAGAGTAAGAGGCAGCGTTAAAGTGACGGAGATATCAAACAAGGTTCAAGAGAGGAGACTACAGTGGTATGGTCATGTCATGAAAAGGGACAACACTTATGTTGGAAGACCAAGAAGAAGATGGAGGGACTGTATACGAGATGACTTGAGGGAGAAACATCCAAAGGAAGAGGACGTATGGGACCGAGGGAAATTGAGAAGACTTGCCAGGAACGTCGACCCCACTTGAGTGGGTAAAGACGAAGGAAAAGAAGAAGAAGAATATCGGATTCTTGGAAATAATAAGAGATTCATCCCCACTTTCCATACAGTAAATAACTAAACAATAAGATATAATCTGAAAAGTGCTGAATATATTTGAATTTTCTAGCAAGTAGGATTTCTCTCAATCGATTAGAGCTAGAAATAAACACTATCTTCAGGTTTACTTTTAAAAATTATGGACTAACAATTAAAATATACTACAATAAATGGAACAAAACTGCAATTAGGTATTTTTAGGTAGTCGCATATCATTTTTTTTATTTTTTTATTTTTTAGGTACTACAGAATTCATGAATGTGCCTCTTTTGGGTGTGATTCGGAAAAGTATTCAACTACAGGGTCATCGAAATAGGTTGCAGCAATTTTAAAAAATCCTATCTCCCGTTGAAAGTGAGATAAATTAATAAGTCAACCTGAAAACTAATCAGGAACTCATCGGGTTTTAGTTTTAGATGTGACTGTAGGCAGGGACGGATCTAGGGGAGGGCGACGGCCAAGGGTCCCACGTAATGGATGTTTTAAATTTATTTAATTAATTAATTATACTTTTCAAAGTAATTTATAATTCAAATTCCTTTTTTCAGTGCAGCTATGACCTCCCGTGACTGTTTAGCAACTAAATTTATCGGCAAATTTGCGAAGTGTATGGACAAAATGCGATGAGTGATTCAATGGTGAGAAGATGGGTCCGACAGTTCGATGAAGGACGTAGTGAAGTGCATGATGAAGAACGAAGTGGGCGTACATCTTTGGTTACAGAAGAACTGGTTCACGCGATTGATGACAAGATCCGGGAAAACCGCAGGTTTACAATTAGTGCTCTCGCTATGGAATATCCCCAAATCTCACGATCACTAATTCATGAAATTGTTACCGAAAAACTGAACTTTCGTAAACTTTGCCGACGTTGGGTACCAAAGATTCCTACGGAGCAACACAAAGCAAAATAGATGGGTAGTGCACTTCAGTTTTTGACCCGTTACAATGAAGGCGGCGAAGAATTTCTGACACAGATAGTCACAGGAGATGAAACTTGGGTTTCTTACGACACCCCTGAAAGTAAGCGGCAAACAATGGAATGGAGGCACACTTCATCCCCAGCAAAGGTTAAGCCGAAACAAATCTTGACACCTCGGAAAATGATGTTCACAGTGTTCTGGGACTGGAAAGGCATCTTACTCATTGATTTCTTACCTCGTGGTCAAACAATCAACGCAGATGCTTACTGCGAGACACTTAGGAAATCGCGCCACGCAATACAGAATAAGCGCCGAGGGTTGCTGTCAAAAGGTGTTGTTTTTCTTCACGACAACGCACGACCACACACTGCAAATGTGACGAAAAACCTCCTACAGGGATTTGGCTGGGGCGTGTTTGACAACCCTCCGTACAGCCCTGACCTCGCTCCTAGCGACTTTCATCTGTTCACACATCTCAAGTCTTTCCTTGGCGGTCAACACTTCAACAATAACGACGAACTGAAAGAAGATGTTTCCAACTGGTTGAAGACACAGGCGGCAAACTTCTATGAAGAAGGTATCCAAAAACTTGTGCCACGCTATGACGAATGCCTGCAAAAGTTCGGCAGTTATGTGGAAAAGTAGTTAAAGAGGTGTAGAATGTTGTGCAATAAATATTTTTTCTGTATCTGTACACAATTTAATTGTATTACCAAACGGAACTTACTTTCTGGACGTGCCTCGTATTATTACAAAAATGTTCTGTAGAGTATTAAAAATATTGTAACTATTCTTTATTTTATTATTATTACCAAACTATTTTCTATCTGATTTTATATTTTTTAATTTCCTATTGTTGTGGGCACCAACTTATCATATCGCCCAGGGCCCCGCAAGGCCTTGATCCGCCACTGACTGTAGGCCTACTCCAACCCGTGACCTTCAACCGATGCGCAGAATGAGGCGCGACAGGAAGCTGCCACACCAATGTTTCAGTAGTGAGTGTGATTGCAATGGCGACAGTTCAGCAGAAAGCACAGTGTGTGTTGTGTGTTATAACTAGAGCTGGGATTTTATGTGATATCAAGTGGCATAATATGTACATAAATATGTAACAAAAAGCGCCAAAATATGTAGCAAAATATGTAGATTGGGTAAAATATGTAATATATAATTAATATAAACTAACCATTTTATCAGTTACATCGCACTAAGCACGCTTTATATTACATTTTGTAGCACATATTATATGAATATTATCACACACATATTCAAAAGGAACTTATTATTTTCATAACTCAAAGCACGTTTGTTCATTAAATTTTGTAGCACGGTGAACTATTAAGTATTTTTCAATCTTATCTGGGGTTATATAAAGGCGTTTGTTACTTAGGATGTTCTTATATGCAGAGAACGATCTTTCAACATCACATGATGTAAGTGGGGCAAATTTTTGGAGAGGAATTTTCGCTGGAGAAATGTCCTCGGGAGGATCAAAGTCATCTCCATTTAGAATTCGGCACACTGTGAAATGTTGAATAACGAGGATTTCCCTTCAACACTTTTCGCAATTTACTCAATACACTTGCACCAGTTTCCCCATGCACAGCACTTAGTTTTTCAATAGCATCATCTATGGTGCAAATAGAATCTTGCAGTGGCAGTCCTGATGTTTATGGACACGTTTGATGCTTTCTGGAAGCCAGCAGAAGTTGCCCCTGATGTAGGTGATTGAGGGGACTACTTTGGAGTCACTAAAGGCAGCATTTCCAGGATCAAAAGAATCCACCACAGTCTTTATAACATCTAGATGCTCACTATAGAAGTTAACTGCTTCTCTACATGTCCCCCACCTCGTTAACACGGGTTCCGGCGGCAGTGGTATCACTGGCAAGTGCTGTTTGTAAGATAGCACTCGTTGTGGAGCTTTTAGAAAAAAAACTTTTTTGTTGCTGAAATTAATCTATTCACTTGCGGAAACTTAGCTTTAATATCTTCGGCAACACGTTGCAGTCCATGAGCCAAGCATGTAAAAAGGAGCATATTGGGATAAAACACCTTTCAAGCAGTTGCAGCCCTAAGCATATATGCTGCAGCATCAGAATAGATCACTAATACCTTTTCTTCTTTCATCTCAGTCAGCCACAGGGCTCTTAATCCATCATTCACAAATCTCGCAATAGTTGAGGGATTTGTATAGTCTAGCTCTTTACAGTAGATCAAACACGGTTTTGAGGCACTGTCAGGTTGTATCTTCCCCACCACAAGATTTTCAATAAATCTACCCTTAGCATCCGTTGTTTCATCAACAGCAAACCATATGAAAGAATTACCTATATGCTGTCTTATGTTGTGCATTACCTCGTCGTAGCAGACTTGAAGATAATATTCTTGCGTAGTGTTGACTGGTTAGGAACATGTTGCTTGCAGTATTTTTCCAGAAAAGATATGAATTCAGGCACTTCAAGTTTATACCATGGAATATTGGCTGCAATCATTGCACTGCATAAGTCTTTATAAAAGGGGTTACTTGAAGGTGAAGGCTGCATCTGTGGTAAAAGGATTTGTTTCTTTTGTAGACCTAACTATTGGTTTTATCTATGCAGAGCACTTCGTGGATGTTGCTCAAGCTGGAATTTCATGGAACATGCGATATGTTTGTTGCATGCTTGGCAAATCACTATTTTGTCATCAGTTGCAAAGGACTCGTCAACTGCAATCCATGATTTTAACTTTGAAGCCAGCGAGGACACTACTGGTGACATATTGACTCTAGAGGAAACTGATGTTCATGAACTATGTTCTTCAGCTGTTCAAAAGGAACTAAAACCTAATTGAGACATTTCAAAGGAAGATAGCTCTAAGAATAGATTTGGAAATTCCTAAGTACATAACAAAGAGGTCACAGAAATACGCTTAGAGAAATATTCCTGGAAACTCCAACATGAAAGTGGCTAGTTGTAAAGCAATTAACTCTAAAAGGGATGAAAGATTTAAGACGGCACATCTCAAGTAACAGTTTTCCAGCAGCTAATTGGAACCTTTAGAAAAAAACTATTTCGCAAGGGTCTCTACCTGCACCTATCATCCTCTCAAATACCTGTCCCTCATAATTACCTTAATCCCCCTGTTGAGAGGATAGACAACAGCCCCACATTAAGTGTGAAACTTCAATTCAGCAATTTATTTCATATGAAAACAGGAACATATGTAATTTTAGGTAATGTCACTAAGAATATGTACAATACACACAAATATGAAAAAATATGTAAAATATGTAATTACTAGGGCTCGGATTCGAGCATATTTGCATAATTTTTTCCTGAATAGTACACATTGAAAGAAGCCTTTTGGTGGTATTTTCACCTCTGTGGGACCAACAGAATTGAAATTTATCGAGCATATAAATGCATAAAACCGCGGTTTTCAGAATAGAAGCATATAAATGCATATTCTTGTGGTTGTCGTCTGAATAGTTTGTTTTCCTTCGGATTCCTCCATCCCCCCTCCCCGAATTCGGGCCCTGACCATCCTTATGGTTCGAAAACAGAAATAATTATTGAAAAACCTATCTGGTGCGAATAATAAAATCACAAGTTTTTAACCTTTAGTGAGGTCGTTCTCGTCATTGGAACTTTTATTGACTGTTTAAAGAAAATTATTCAAAACTGAAAACATAGACAAAATTCTTGTTGTACAGACCAATGCAGATCTACTTCATTGACTGGCCTAATTTTGAACATTTTGTAAATGAACTTTTAGACTGTAACTTTTATAAGAAAACTTCTCATATATACTTGAAACTTGAATGCGAGTATATCGCAGTGTATCATACATACAATTAGAAAATAAAGCCCGTATATAAAGATATGTTATTGGTTTTTTCGTTTCACTTTCCTTTCTATAGTTCTTAACGGTGATTTTCGAGCATATTCTGCATAGTTAACCGCATATAATGTTTTTCGAGCATATCTATCGAGCATATAATGAGGTTTTCGAGCATATCTAACGAGCTAAAAACACATGGTTTTCGAGCATATCTGGAGATTTTATCGAGCATATCGATCCGAGCCCTAGTAATTACATAGAAATCCCAGCTCTAGTCATAACTGTACAGCGCACTTTCCGACGTGTTTATGGTAGGGATCCCCCTCATGCTAATAGCATTAGGCGGTGATATGAACAGGTTCAGGCAACTGGCAGCGTTCACGTGAAGAAGTCCCTCGGGCGCCCTAGAACGAGTGATGAAACAGTCGAGCGCACATCGAAACATTATATGGAATGGATAAACTCGTTTTAATATCTCAACTAGTTCCTGAGCTACGATTTTTTGAAATTGCTGCAAACTTTTTCGATGACCCTGTACTTCTGTATTTAGAAGTAAGGAAAAAATAGACAAAACCCTAAGAATCCGGTCCCTAGTGAAGACTACGTTTATTTTTATTTATCGTATGACTTTTAGTGCCGGGAGTGTCCGAGGACATGTTCGGCTCGCCTGAGTCTGTAGCTGCTTCCAGCGGACACCCTTATTAGGGTGAGCTACAAGTTCTGTTCAATTTCAAGTAGTTCCAACATCCAGTACCAGATATCAATGATGCCTAGTGGTGAACGTTGGAACTTTGATAGAGCGTTCCGATTAAACTAACCTAACAATTTAGCTTCACACCAGTTTAGTTTGTGGACGGATCTTTTACATGCCATAAATCTATGACATGGGACCGCCGGCTTTACTTCCCCTCCGAAGGAAGGCATACTGAAGGATTTGTAACGCTCTTAAAAAATCCGACGACCTCGGCCGGGTTTGAACCCGCTATCTTGGGAACAGCAGTTCAGCATGCTACCAACTACGCCACCGAAGCCGCTAAGACTATGTTAATAACCTGTAAATCTGCCTCTAGCTCTAACTAGCAGCCTTTGAAGTGCTCATTACAAGCACCTGTCAGGAGTAAACAAGTTTTTTATTAGGTACATTGTACTTCTGAATGAGAAGTGAAAGGTAACTAATTGAAGTTGGACAAAATGAGACCCTCTAGCTTAGTTCAGACTGGAGTAACGCTTTTTCTATCTCGGTGCTGGCAAAAACTTTTATGGTTGGCCTTTTTTCAGAGGGTATTTTCAGCTCACGTAACACCGGTTGTTCCAAAACATATATATATGGTGCGTTCAAAAAGTAACGAGCCGGAGGCATAATTACAGAAACCAGTACCTGTATGTTAGAAGTATTGGCCCTGGCTGTTGAGGCACTTGTCCCACTGTGACACGAGGCGGTGAATGGTTGTCTCATAAAATTCCCTGGGCTGCGATGTGAACCAGTTCCGCACGTACAGCCAGACGTCGGCGTCCGAGGTGAATCGTTGGCCCCGCAGAGCCCTTTTCAGGGGACCAAACATGGCGTAATCACAGAGAGAGAGAGAGGTTTGGACTGTATTGAGGCTGGCCGAGAACCTCTGCAGGAGTGCCGCGACTGTGTTGGCCGTATGAGGTCGTGCATTGTCGTGGAGCAGAATGACCCCACGGGTGAGATTGCCTGGTCGTTTTGTTTTGATCGCTTGGCGAAGTGTAGTCAAGGTTTGCGAGTAACGCTGGGCATTCACTGCTGTCCCGTGAAGCATGAATTGTATCAGAAGGGGGTCATCTTGGTCTAAGAAGAACGTCAGCATTACTGGCAGCGTTGGACGATTGATGCATGCTGCTGCACGCTTTATATCGTCACATGACGTGCACGCGTGCCCTCTAGCGACTGGCTGTGACCTTCCACGCTCTGGTCAGAACGACACCTCGTTACACATGCCACGATTAGCCGATGTCGTCACCGGTTTGCGCATTCCAGCCTCCGGCTCTTTACTTTTTGAACGCACCTTATACATACATTTTAATTTGAGACTGATTTGCCTTTCAGCGTCCAGTCTAGTCTGCAAGCCTCTGTTTGTGAACAAGTCGCCTCTATGATCCCTTATTATCAGTTAGCACTGCGGTCTCCTCGGCTTCTACACCTCTCACTTAGAGATCGTTCAACACTGAATCTAACCATCACCTCCTAGGTCTGCCTCTACTTCTCTTACCCTCTACAGCCGAACTCATTAACCTCTTAGGTAATCTCTCCTCCCCCATGACCCCACCATCTGAGTCGGCTCATACGAACAGCTTCATCTAGCGTGTTCATTTCTAACTTAGCCTTTATATCTGCATTATACTTGCCACAGTGTGTGAGTGGTTATCGTGTCGGGCTACCAACTCCAAGCTTGCAGGTTCGCTCCTGGCCGTGGTAAGTGATATTTTTTTTGGAAGGCGACAAAAATCACGACACGCATGTCACTGACAACTAGTGGTGAACGTTGGAACTTTGACAGAGCGTTTCAACGAACTCTAACCTAGAAATTTAGCTTCACACTAGTTTAGTCTGTGGAAGGATCTTTTACATGCCATAAATCTATGACATGTGACCGCCGGCTTTACTTCCCCTCCGAAGGAAGGTATACTGAAGGATTTTAAAGTTCTTAACCGGTTTGAACCCGCTATCTTGGGAACAGCAGTTCAGCATGCTACCAACTACGCCACCGAAGCCGCTATCCCCCCCAAGAAAATGTCCTACAAGAAACACTGTCAGTTCTCAAATGACCGAAACGATTTCCTACCCCCTCAGGAATGCACACTTTCCGTGTCCGACTGGAACAGCTAGTCATCATAATTTTTCAAATTTGTTAAATATACACTCTGCATGTTCCACGACACGCTCTTCACTAGTCTTATATGGCGGCTTCAGAAAGTATGGGCGTAAGTGTAATGGATCTGATGATGATCGCTTGACGATCGAAACTGGTCATCCAAGTGTATTTGTTAATCTCATGTAACTTTTTCAGGATTAGGGAATAACCCATCTCCTTTGGGAAAAATCGTGTTGACCGACTGAAAAGCACCAAACTTTTGTTTACTATGGCAACACTAAAAATGGCTTCAATCACCATAAAGTCTATTTGAGTCAATAATCACTTGTAAATTTAGATTGCTGGCCCTAAACCACTCTCACTTATAAAGCAGATAACGAGATCAGTAGCCACAGCATCATCGGCTAATCATGTACGTTTGAGTGTCATCTGCAAACCAAGGTTTCTTCGTAAGTCAGCAAGATCCACAGACTCGGTTGAAATGTGGGCCACGGTTAATACGGCACCACAGGTACAAATCCTTAGCCTACACAAAATGACAGTCTCCCTTCGTGATCTGAAAGAGCTCCGCCACACGCGAGTAGTTCCCTTGATCACTCTCAGCTTACTAGGCATTGGGTCAGCTAGCCACTGACAATACTTGTCGGCGTAACTGAGAGCGAATACACTGAAGAAAATGGAAATTGCAACACCATGAACGTATGTAAACGATCAAAGTTTCAGACCCATTGGATTGTTGCTACATGTCTCCCCACGTCATTGGTCGCGGAGGAATCAACTCCAGTATACTGACTCTGATGTAGCGTAGTTGACTTGCAGTGTGTGCAGTGAAGTGTTCCCCGTCAAACATGCCTCGACGACAGAGAAGAGCACGCTATCAACAACTGTCGCCGATTGAGAGGGCTCGGATTATTGGGCTGTGTGAGGCTGGATTATCGCTAAGGACTGTCGCTGCACGTGTTGGCCGACAGGCATCTACGGAACAACGTGTGTGGCAGCAGTGTTCAAATGAAGGTACTCACACTCGTAGACCTGGCACAGGCCCAGCGCGACAGACAACTGTGAGAGAGGATCGTCGCATCATTCGGATGGCCCGGATGGAACCCCATGCAACAGCAGCGCAAATTCGAGCAGCTGTGGCACCCTATGGTACACAACAAACAGTTGGTAATCGCCTGCGTGCAGCTGGCTTACGATCCCGTGTCCCTGCAGAAGGTGTTCCATTGACCCCACAACAGCGACGTGTAAGGCTGGCCTGGTGTCGAGAACGATCGACGTGGGTCGACGAATGGCATAGGGTCGTCTTTAGTGATGAATCGCGCTTTTGTCTTGCCCGCAGTGATCGCCGGAATCGTGTGCGCCGACGTACCGGGGAGAGGGGCCGCCCAGACCTTATTGTTGAGAGGCACACAGGGCCAACACCAAGCATTATGGTCTGGGGAGCTCTTGGCTTTAATGTGAAATCACAATTAGTGCTTGTTGAGGGCACTATAACTGCTCGACAGTACGTTGATAGGGTACTCAATCCAGTGGTTGTCCCTATGATGGCGAACATTGCTAATGGGATGTTTCAGCAGGACAATGCCCGGGTTCACACTGCACGCGTCTCCAGAGAAGCTCTCCACTACATCACAACCTTAGAATGGCCCGCCAGATCCCCGGACCTCAGTCCTATTGAGCATGTGTGGGACATGATGGGCCGACAACTGGCCAACCGTCCTCAGCCACCCACAACTCTGAAACAACTGACCCGTGCAGTGCAGCAAGCATGGGTCACAATTCTTCAGGGAGCGATTCAGGGCCTTATTGACTCCATGCCTCGCCGAATTCATCAATGTATTGCAGCTCGTGGTGGGCACATCCTGTATTGATTGTTGTCCAAACTTGCGGTCAGAAGGACCTGAAAGTGTAATCATCGAATCACAACCGAACACTCGTCCTGCATGTTCAATTGTTCAATTGCAGCAATGTAGCACCACTCCTTCTGGGTGTTGCTATTTCCATTTTGTTCAGTGTATCTCTGGCGGGTACGTCCATTGGCCGAGTTGTTAGTGATACCGAGGGTGTTCGACAGGATAAATGACAGATAGGTGCCCGGTCAGTAGCGGCTGGCAGATAATTGTTCTGGGTGTTGCACTGTTGCAGTTCAGAGAACATCACATAGTCATCGGATTAAACGGATGAAAAAAAAAAACGTAAGTTATATTTGAGGGCGAGAAAGAACCGGGTGTGTCACAAGTGCACGCAAATTACATTGCAGTTGACGGAGCATCTCGGATGTCTCCGTCTGCACCTTGGCTCCCTTGTTACAATCAGCAGGCAACTTACAGCCGAGATAACTGTTGGGATAGGACATACTCTGCCATACCCTTCACTATTGAGATCTGGTCGGTGCTTGGGCCTGCCAACGACCACACGGACGAGCGTTCCTAGATAGTTGGCGCGCTTCGCTTTCTCAGACAGTTCACAGTAACTTACTATAAGATTTCCCTGAATCATTAAAGAACAAAATTCTGAATTCCTATACTTATAAATGGAAACGTACGGCTTTTATTACTAAAAAAAGTGCCAGTCAATCTGAAAGACTAGACATTGTATCATTTTAAATTCTACAAATGCTGAAAAATGCTAGAAAGGCTGGAGGCTTCTCGCTTCGCTCGAAGCCAAAGACCCTTGACATGTTAGAAAATTATCTGCATAATACTTATCTTGTTTCAAATTACTCGCGAACGGCAAGTGCAAACCAAGGGCAAAACAAGGTCAAGCGCGCGGGATGCTGTCACGCTCACCAGAGCGCGCGGGACGTGCCCCTTCCATCCACTCTAAAACACTTATAGTGGGCGATGTATTGAAGATAGAGATATGCTCTCGCGGACTTTTTTCTAGAATTTCTCAGGCTGACCAAATCTTACGCTCATAGTATATTGATATTTTTAACGGTTTGCCCAGCGTAAGCTTAAGAAGCGCACGGACGCCAAGTTTGTTTTCAACTTTTTCACTGAAATCGTTACTGCTTGGCTTCCTTTGATCATACATAAATTATTTTCTACCGGATCTTTCCTCGAGATATCCTTTACAGAATGGTGAAAACCGCATCAAAATCCATCCAGTGTTTCTCGAGATTACCCGTGACATCCAAGAATCGGGGATTTTTGTCGTATACTAAAGAAGTAGAGATTGACGGGGAACACGTGCACCAAGCGGTACTATGACGTCACACAGCTCAGTGCATCTTGGTACATTTCGTCCCGTCACCGTAACGTAACGCCAGACCCCAGCGTAATGACGAAGTCGACAAGATCATTTAAAATGATAAAATATCATTAGCCTACGGTATTATATTTATATATTTCGTATGGCATAAAGGATACATATGTTACAAATAAGGTGAAAAACTTAACAAAATGTAAATACTGTAAGTTCTGACAGGGAAGAAGATACAAGCATTACAAATGGATGTCAAAGGAGTTTAACCAATTCACTGCTTCATCTGTAGCCTCATGTATTTCTTGTATCGTCCCACTGAACCTCCTTATTGGGCATTCCATGGCAATGTGATAAACCGTCTGTGGCACTTCACTGCAATCGCAGGCTGGACTGGCGATCGTCTTCCACTCATGCCTCCAATACTGGAATCTATAAGGTGCATTCAAAAAGGAACGAGCCGGAGGCTGGAATGCGCGAACCGGTGACTACATCGGCTAATCGTGGCGTGTGTAACGAGGTGTAGTTCCGACCAGACGTAGAAGGTCACATCCCGTCACTAGAGGGCACGCGTGCACGTCACGTGTCGGAACAAAGCGAGCAGCAGCATGCATCAATCGTCCAACGCTGCCAGTCACATTGCAAACAGTGACATGGAGGCGTCAACCGAAGAGCAAAGAGGTGTTGTTCGGTTTCTGTCAGCGGAAGGAATAGGGGGAACGGACATTCATCGCCGAATGTCACAAGTGTACGGCGAACACTGCATGTCCCTTGCAAGGGTCAAGGCGTGACACAAGTGCTTCAGGGATGGACGGGTGTCGTTAGCCGATGATGCCCGGTCTGGGGCACCCCCCTGCATTACCGACGACAACGTCCAGTTGGTTCATGCACTCATTACCCAGGACCGCCGAGTGACAGTGAACGCCATAGCCGCCGTGGTCGCTCCACGACATTGCACGACCTCATACGGCCAACACAGTCGCGGCACTCCTGCAGAAATTCAAATGGGAGATTCTCGGCTACCCACCATAGAGTCCAGACCTCTCTCCCTGTGATTACGCCATATTTGGTCCCCTGAAAAGGACTCTGCGGGGCCAACGATTCACCTCGGACGCCGACGTCCAGCTGTACGTGCGGAACTGGTTCACATCGCAGCCCAGGGAATTTTATAAGACAGCCATTCACCGCCTCGTGTCACAGTGGGGCAAGTGCCTCAACAGCCAGGGCCAATACTTCTAATATACAGGTACTGGTTTCTGTAATTATGCCTCCGGCTCGTTACTTTTTGAACGCACCTTATACCATGCCGGGTTCTTAGTCGATTTAGTGACGTCCAAGTTTTTCTGGATAAGTTGAAACCAGGGGGGCGTTGAGTTGGATCCAGAATTAGATGATATTTTTCTGGATTCGAGGAAACCCAATCGTTGCGCCATGCTTGATAGACATTAAATTACTCTTGAACCAATTCCTCATCTAGTAACCAGGGAGGTTACCAAGATGTCAATCTGAGATGTGGTTGAAAAATGTCCCGATGAATTGGTAATTAAGGATCTTTACAGTATTTTTCCCATTCATTCGTCAATACCGTCAATTACGGCATCAATCGTTATTCTAAAAGAAATCTGGTCGTTGTACAACACTGCAACCTTATTACCGGCCACCACTGTGCCCCGCACAAGCATGTGGAAGCAATGCCGGACTCAGCTTGGGTCCCGTAGTCGCCAACCCACGGCCCACTAGTTGTGGACCCCTAGGGGGATGGGGAGACCAGCCAGTCAGTACGTAACTATAAATGTCTTTTGACGCCAGGTGATTAACAACAGTTTTCTTTTCCTGAACGCGACAGACTTTTTCAGGAATGTGGGTGACGTCACACTTCGGTAGGCACGTCATGATATAAGCCAAGCCAAAGCAGTCAGTGACCGCTAAGCCGCGAAGGTAAAGGGATCCTTCAGTAGCATTCCAGGTCACGTGGAACATGCAGTGAACGCGCACGCGACTCCTGGCACGTAGGCCATCGCGCTCTTCATGAACGTCAGAACAGTTGCCTAGCCCGTAGGCACTTAAATAGCGGGCTTAATGTCGACTCAAAGATGACAAATAAGGGCAAAAAACGGTCATTTTACTAGTCATTAATGACAAGCCTTTAGGGCGTTTCATTAAAAGCTATAGTCGTGCCAGTCATAGGATCCCCAGTCAACACACCTTAACCGTCATAATCCTGCTGCTCAATACCAGCCAACTAGTTATGAGAGTTTGCTATCTCCTTCCTTCCTTCCTATGGATCAAGCCCTGCGCAGATGCGTATATCCGCGGATATACCCACGGGTATCCGCAAAATGTTTTGCCATGCGGATAGAGTTTGCATGGCTGTGCGGATAGCGGATGATGTGTAGAGTAAATTTTCGGATAGTTTTTAGAAGACAATGTTGAACTGGATTTTAAAAATAATAATTTTAGTTTTTGCAAAGATCTGCGTCTTTCACGTTTCTTGTTACTCAATAATAGAGAAGTGATAGAAGCCAATCATGGAAATACCCTCAATTAGTGTTGACGTCTCCCACAAAAATAGTACATTATGCACAATTTCCATACCAGTGTCTTAATTACCATCATAGGCAAGTTGCATACGACTGTTTATGTTCGACGATAATTATAACTATTTTATGTTCAAACATAAGTATTCTTAAATATCTGTCGAGATTTCGCCAGTTTTATGTACTGAACAGAGCGCATGGGACTCAGAGAATACCTTGTATTTGACCACGGCCTCCTGGAATACCTCACTATGATACTCGCCACGCAGTGAAATTTAAAATCGGGCGCCATGGTAGTGAGCGCAGGTGCGATGCTATCCTTACCTAATTGGTCACACAACCGTTTCTTGAGCTCGGATTGGCTGGAGAAACTGTATCATAATGAAAACTTGTACTATAATGAGCCTCATTATAGTACAGTTTTCTGACATATAATATTTACATTTCACCATGGTCGAACATAATAGTACATTATGCAACGAGCCTATAATGGTAATAATTAAGACACGAGTATGTTTATAAAACGAGCGTATGCGAGTTTTATAAATTCCATACTCGTGTCTTAATTACCATTAGTAGTGGTTTTGTGAGAGTTCTAATGCCTCCTCCTCCTCCTCACCCTCCTCACAAGATGGCGGCGGTGCGATATCTCTCGAACGCATGGTCGGATTTTGACGAATGAGGTGTCATTGAACTCGGACTGACACTCCCTTTCCAATGGACAACATATTTCCACCCCAAAAATAAAATCTACCCTACTAGGGGGTGAAATGGTAATTTTTTAGAGAATCTCACTTTCCAATTGCAACATGTGAGAGTTTGAATGCCGATATGGATTTAAACGTTGTTCTACATAAAGTGCATGTGTTCGGTGGATAGCCACTATGAATTAACATGCTTGTTTTTGTTTTTTACGCATGCCCACTCATAGCTTTTGTAAGAGGGTGGGGGGAGTGGATCCCTGTGGATGGGTTATTGTTGACAGGTCATTGTGGACAAGTCATTGTGGACGAGTCCTTGTTGACGAGTCCTTGTGGACAGGTCCTTGTAGACGAGTCCTTGTCCCTTTGGACTGATCCCTTTGGACCGGTCCCTTTGACCTGGTCCCTATGGACTGGCTCATGAATTTATTTAAATTATGTCAAAGGGCCTAACTACATTTGCGTGTGTTGAACTGACGTTGTTCACCAACCCCCACTACTATAATGTGATAACGATATGAAAGGAAAGTGACGAAATACATGTGAACACGTGTGAGATGACCTTATTACTGTCCTCCTTGTGAAACAAGTTACATCCTGTTTTGGTTCATACGTGAGAAAATGCAAGTTCATGTGTAATATGGCCTAACACACACAAGTGTACACATGTGCACGTGCACGATAAGAGCTAACAAGTCACAACCTGTTTTGACAGTGGTGGGAATAAGGCTAGAGACATGTACAAGTAGTCAAATTACTCCGGCAGACAACCCCTTTCCTATGGATAACTTATTTCCACTCAAAAATAAAATCTACCCCTACTAGGGGGTGAAATAATTTTTAGGTAAAAGTCGCTTTCCATGTCCAACATGTGGGAGTTTGTATGCCAATATGAAATTAAACTCGTTCCACATAAAGTGCATGCATACAACTGAATGCCGCTATGATTTATCATTTTTGTTTTTTGTTTTACGAATGCGCAATTGTTTTTTTTTTTGTAAGAGGGCGGGCTTTTTGAATAATGATTTATAGATACGTTTTTTTTACAAATTAACCAAAGATCAAAAAACTAATAGGTCATCGGCTTTTTAATATCTTATGAACTAAGAAAGCTAGGGTCTTGTATGAGGGGTCGTTGGACTTGGGGTGACGCCCTGTTTTTGAATGTATTATTCATTTTTGGTCAAAAGGGCCTAACTGCACTTTCGTTAATATCTCGCTAACTAATAATCACAGAGGGTCAAGTGAGGTGTCATAGGACTTAAAATGGCCAACCCCTCCCCATGACCAATGAATTTACCCCCCCCAAAAAAACAGCAAGGTCATTAACCTAAGATTTTATCAACTAATAATCAGAGAGGGACAAGTGAGGTGTCACAAGACTCAAGATGGCCAACCCTTTTCCATGACCAACGAATTTACCCAAAATACCCAAAACAGCAAGGTCATTGACCTAAGATTTGATAAACTTATCAGTAGAGAGGGTCAAGTGAGGTGTCATAGGACTACGAATGGTTAACCCTTTCCCATGACCAATGAATTTACCTCAAAAATTCAAAACAGCAAGGTCATTGACCTGAGATTTTATAAACTAATAATCGGATATCAACATGTGAGGTGTCATAGGACTTAGAATGGTCAACCCTTTCCCATGGCTAATGAATTTACCCAAAAATACCCAATACATCAAGGTCATCGACCTGAGATTTTATAAACTTATAATCGGATATGGACATGTGAAATGTTTACAGTGAGTGATGAAACATAGCTAGGTAGTGAAAGAATTATTGTAGGCTACATGTATGGTGACTGACAAATCTTTCACCATTGGAACTTGTTTTCAGATCAAACTGCAGTACAGAGAGAGTATAGGTGGTAGGTATGGGATAATAAATGACAAATGGTGTATACAGAATCAGATTTATCGATTCAAGAAATAAGAGTAGACAATCTTTAATTGATTGGTTAAAGAGGATAGCTAAAATCTAAAATGGTGACTACATTGAACTAAACTGAACCAAGCTGAATCAAACCCAACCAAACCGAACCAAACTTAATCAAAAACAAACCAATGGTTTAAGTGTAAAACTTGTGGGTGAATGTGGTCATTGGTAATGTCAGAAAGGAAAGGGATAACGCTCTACCTATAGAGGGTAAGGTAAAGCTAGTGCATGATGCTAATGCACACACACAAGTACATGAACCACACACAACTATCCTATACAGTTATTATGGGTTGACTGTTAAAACTTGCTCAGTGGTTACTGGGACAAGATGGTCGCTACACACAACAAGCTTTAAATACCTGAGGCTAATAATCTATACACACACACACTCACACACACTTGTTCTAAACTAAACTGTCTTGCTGGCAGAGCTCACACAGTAGGTAAATGACAGAAATGCTTGGCTAACAGAAATACAATCATTTTCGGTTGTCTAATGTTACCAGCTAAACATTACGTGCTATAGTGGTGAGCACATGTGCCTCTTTCACTGGTGATCTTAACTCGATTTCTAGCTCTAAGGCCTAGAACGAATCAAACTAAGAAAAAAGGGTATGGTGACGCAGTGGTTAAACTGTTAGCCTTTCACTAAGGTAGACAAGGGTTTGATTTTAGGTTAATATGCATGTCATAAACAAACAAAATAAAAGCAGAGATAATGTTTAAAACTGATTACACTTGTCTCTTTTCAAATTATTACTTAGATTACAAATACAAAACGTGGATTGGGTTTGACAAACAGTTAATGCTTCCTATCACATACTAGACTGTAAGAAAGCCAAACAAGCAAAAGGCGTAGGTAGAGCAGTGGTAAAATCGCTATATGTAGAGAAATACCTAACGGTTTTATGAACTGGCAAAGGTATGTCGCATAAACAGTGCAGGATACAATCCAACAACCATAATTTTTATCTCGTGGACAAGAGAAAACATATATATATATATATATATATATATATATATATATATATATATATATATAGGGATATATAGAAAGCTTGTGTGTGTGGGTAGCATTGGTTGTTTGACCAGAGAAAATACGGTGAGGTAGGGTGGGGAGAGGGAGAATTAGCACTTATATATGAATGGAAAATAGATTTTTTCAATCGTTTTGTTTTTCAAATGCAGTAGTAGATAGTCGTTTTTGTAAAACATTCTTACTTGCAGTAGTAATAAGCCTCTATGGTTCCGCTAACACATAGATAGACTGTATTATTGCCATGGTCAAGCACTCACATTAAGATCATTTACAAAATCATAAAATGAAAAATAAAAAATCTTGTTTTGGAAATATCGTTTTTCAACATACACACAAAATAAATATATAAAAAAATTGTAAACAGCAAAATGGAAAATCCATGTTTCCATATAGACAAAATTTAAAAACCTTAAACGAACATTTAAGAAAATATATGCAAATGGGAAATTTACAAATGTGTAAATATGAAAATGGAAAAATCCATGTTTCCATATCATGAAATTGAAAAACATCAAACTGTCATTTTAAAAAATGCAAATAGAAAATTGACAAATTGCAATGTGTGAAATGTGAAATTGAACAAATGGCTATCATTATTTTAAAAAAAAAGAACATGGTGCTCTATGGTTGAGGTGTGAATCAAACCCCCTCTACTTATTTGGACCACTCGAGACTGAGTAGACTAGTTTTAGTTGTCATACCACTTTTAAAAGTTTGTGTTAAACCTAGGAATTGAACCCAAGAGCTTGTAGGGGGGGGGGGGGATCCAAGGTTATAATATGTTAAACAGATAGCCTTGAATGTAGGGTGTGGTAGTTATATAGAGATGAGACGTTTCGCTCAGGGCAGGGAGGCATGGAGATCTGCATCAAACCAGTCAAAAGACTGACGACTCAAACAACAACATGTAGAGCTCACCAAAATAATGTTGTGTAACGGTAAATGTTAGTCAACGAACAGTAATGCATTACTAAAACCCATGACACGATACCTAAGAGCTTTTCTAAAATTATTTTAAAATGCCTTTAACCCTATATTAAACACCCAGTTCACAAGACTCATAACTGCAATGTTATGGTCAAACAAAACAAAATCTATATTTCAAAACAAACAAGTGGTTTAGTCAATGTATACTGGAAAAAGTTTTATAAACACTCAAGTCCACAAAAATAATTAAATTAGTAACTGTCAGGTTGACCGAGTGGTTATGGTGTTTGACTTAAGTTCAAATTTTCTGTACAAGAAAGCAAGGGTTCGAATCCCTTACCTGATATAACTATTACCTCAACATGGCTTGACCACACTGTATTATTGTGTACTCGGTACACAAACCATAGATAGAGTGTATTGTTTAAGGTCACTCTCTTTGCGAACATAGTCCGAGACTATTGATGGTTAACAAATTGCATTAATAGTGGGACATAGGGATAGCAATTAAGAAAAACAGACAATACCCATACACTATTTTTATTTATTTAATGTAAGTACTTGTACAATAGTTATATACAAACTACAACTCTCTTTTGTCTATTACAATCTAGTCCTTTTCGATCCACTTGCATAACAAGGCAGATGACTTTGTAGTTCAGCCCCTTAAAACAACAACAACACTACCTCTTGCATAGTCTGTGATGTTGATGACTCTTGAGGCGTGGAAGATGGATACAACATAACTTTTACAACAGGGGTTAAACGTTGCTCAACAAACAATGCACTATTTTGAGTAGAAACATCTTTCTCTTGTACTAACTTATTAGCATTCTGATGATTTTTTGCCAACACCATCAGTGTTTTGTCTGGAGCACTACATTGATGATCATTCACACTTAAAACCACACCATTTCTACTTTTCATATTGCCTCGACATCTTGTTGACCTCTGTTTTGAGCATCGCCAGAATATTAAACCTTTTACATTTTATCGTCTCTAGTTATAAGAGTAGCCTTTATAGAGTACACGTTGTTTACCTCGGTTAGTTGTAGTAAGTTCCATAGTAGTAACTAACCTGTTAGTATGATTTGCACACTACAAAAGGTTATCTCTGTTCTGGTAATAGAATTATTTAGCGTTGGCTTTTATAATTAATATGTACAGTTAAAAGTGATAGAAAAGTGGTAGAAACGTGGTAGCAAAGTGGTAGACAAGTGGTAGACAATTGGTAACATAGTGGTAGAAAAGTGGTAGCAAAGTGGTAGAAAAGTGGCAGAAAAGTAGTAGAAAAGTGGTAGCAAAGTGGTAGAAAAGTGGTAGCAAACTAGAAAAGTGGTAGAAAAGTGGCAGAAAAGTAGTAGAAAAGTGGTAGCAAAGTGGTAGAAAAGTGGTAGCAAACTAGAAAAGTGGTAGCAAAGTAGCAGAAAAGTAGTAGAAAAGTGGTAGCAAAGTGGTAGAAAAGTGGTAGCAAACTAGAAAAGTGGTAGCAAAGTGGTAGAAAATATTACATGTATTGTTATGAAATAGTTTAAGCGGTTACATGGATTCATTACACTATAATTTTAGCATCTCGAAGCTCATTTTCTATATCCAAAAGTTCTTCCTCATATTTAGTATGACCAGCCTGTTTACAGGTATGCAAGTACTGAAGCCGCTGGATTAGCTTATTGGGATTGTTCCAGTTAACAAATTTAACAAATGATTTTTTTGGGTGTAAACCATCATCATCATCATCATCATCATCATCATCGTCATCATCATCATCATCATAACCATCATCATCATCATCATGGTTATCATCATCAATATAATTATCATCAATATAATCATCACTATTACTATCTAATCCTTTTTGTTCATCTTGCAATGCAACAACCTTTGGCATAGTTTGTGTTGTCTTTGATAGTGTTAGAGGTTTCTTAGACGTTAACGACTGTCCTAACATGTCTTTTTTCAGGAGATAATAAATGCTCTTTAACAAACAAAGCACTGTCTTGAGCCACACTATTTTTTTCTTGGTCTATTTTTTTTTTTTTTTTTTTTTAAATAATGATAGCCATTTGTTCAATTTCACATTTTTACACATTGCAATTTGTCGATTTTCCATTTGCATTTTTTAAAATGACAGTTTGATGTTTTTCAATTTCATGATATGGAAACATGGATTTTTCCATTTTCATATTTACACATTTGTCAATTTCCTATTTGCATATATTTTCTTAAATGTCCGTTTAAGGTTTTAAATTTTGTCTATATGGAAACATGGATTTTCCATTTTGCTGTTTACAAATTTTTTAAATATTTATTTTGTATGTATGTTGAAAAACGATATTTCCAAAACAAGATTTTTTATTTTTCATTTTATGATTTTGTAAATGATCTTAATGTGAGTGCTTGACCATGGCAATAATACAGTCTATCTATGTGTTAGCGGAACCATAGAGGCTTATTACTACTGCAAGTAAGAATGTTTTACAAAAAACGACTATCTACCACTGCATTTGAAAAACAAAACGATTGAAAAAATCTATTTTCCATTCATATATAAGTGCTAATTCTCCCTCTCCCCACCCTACCTCACCGTATTTTCTCTGGTCAAACAACCAATGCTAACCACACACACAAGCTTTCTATATATCTCTCTATATACACACATCAAAAAAAGTTTTGCATCACCTCGGTTCCAAAAGTTCCGGAACCGTTAAATACAAAGGGAATAGAGATCAACACAAACAACATTTCAGCTCGTTTTATTGCTCATGAGACCCACACATTGCATGTTGTACCATCATACAGCTAGACTTTCAGCATTTGTGGTCCAGATTGCAGTACACACCACTACCTCTAATACCCAGTAGCACGTCCTCTTGCATTGATGCATGCCTGTATTCGCCGTGGCATACTATCCACAAGTTCATCAAGACACTGTTGGTCCAAATTGTCCCACTCCTCAACGACAATTCGGCGTAAATCTCTCAGAGTGGTTGGTGGGTCAAGACGTCCATAAACAGCCCTTTTCAACATATCCCAGGCATGTTCGATAGGGTTCATGTCTGGCGAACATGCTGGCCACTGTAGTCGAGCGATGTCGTTATCTTGAAGGAACGCATTCACAAGATGTGCACGATGAGGTCGAGAATTGTCGTCCATGAAGACAAATGCCTCTCCAATATTCTGCCGATATGGTTGCACTATGGGTCGGAGGATGTCATTCAGGTATCGTAAAGCCGTTTCGGAGCCTTCCATGACCACCAGTGGCGTACGTCGGCCCCACATAATGCCACCCCAAAACATCAGGGAACCACCACCTTGCTGCACTCGCTGGACAGTGTGTCTAAGACGTTCAGCCTGACCAGGGTGCCTCCAAACACGTCTCCGACGATTGTCTGGTTGAAGGCATATGCGACAATTATCGGTGAAGAGAACGTGATGCCAATTCCGTGGGGTCCATTCAGCATGTTGTTGGGCCCATCTGTACCGCGCTGCATGGTGTCGGGGTTGCAAAGCTGGACCTCGCCATGGACGTCGGGAGTGAAGTTGCGCATCATGCAGCCTATTGCGCACAGTTTGAGTTGAAACACGACGTCCTGTGGCTGAACGAAACGCATTATTCAACATGGTGGCATTGCTGTCAGGGTTCCTCCGAGCGGCAATCCGTAAGTAGCGGTCATCCACTACAGTAGTAGCCCTTGGGCGGCCTGAGCGAGGCCTGTCATCGACAGTTCCTGTATCTCTGTACCTCCTCCATGTCCGAACAACATCGCTTTGGTGCACTCTGAGACGCCTAGAAACTTCCCTTGTTGAGAGCCCTTCTTGACACAAAGTAACAATGCGGACGCGATCGAACTGCGGTATTGACCTTCTAGGCATGGTAGAACTACAGACAACATGAGCAGCGTACCTTCGTCCTGGTGGAATGACTGGAACTGATCGGCTGTCGTACCCCCTCCGTCTAATAGGCCCTGCTCATGCATGGTTGTTTACATCTTTGGGCAGTTTTAGTGACTTCTATGAACAGTCAAAGGGACTGTATCTTGGATACAATATACACAGTCAACGTCTATATGCCGGAGATCTGGGAACCGAGGTGATGCAAAACTTTTTTTGATGTGTGTATATATGTTTTCTCTTGTCCACGAGATAAAAATTATGGTTGTTGGATTGTATCCTGCACTGTTTATGCGACATACCTTTGCCAGTTCATAAAACCGTTAGGTATTTCTCTACACATAGCGATTTTACCACTGCTCTACCTACGCCTTTTGCTTGTTTGGCTTTCTTACAGTCTAGTATGTGATAGGAAGCATTAACTGTTTGTCAAACCCAGTCCACGTTTTGTATTTGTAATCTAAGTAATAATTTGAAAAGAGACAAGTGTAATCAGTTTTAAACATTATCTCTGCTTTTATTTTGTTTGTTTATGACATGCATATTAACCTAAAATCAAACCCTTGTCTACCTTAGTGAAAGGCTAACAGTTTAACCACTGCGTCACCATACCCTTTTTTCTTAGTTTGATTCGTTCTAGGCCTTAGAGCTAGAAATCGAGTTAAGATCACCAGTGAAAGAGGCACATGTGCTCACCACTATAGCACGTAATGTTTAGCTGGTAACATTAGACAACCGAAAATGATTGTATTTCTGTTAGCCAAGCATTTCTGTCATTTACCTACTGTGTGAGCTCTGCCAGCAAGACAGTTTAGTTTAGAACAAGTGTGTGTGAGTGTGTGTGTGTATAGATTATTAGCCTCAGGTATTTAAAGCTTGTTGTGTGTAGCGACCATCTTGTCCCAGTAACCACTGAGCAAGTTTTAACAGTCAACCCATAATAACTGTATAGAATAGTTGTGTGTGGTTCATGTACTTGTGTGTGTGCATTAGCATCATGCACTAGCTTTACCTTACCCTCTATAGGTAGAGCGTTATCCCTTTCCTTTCTGACATTACCAATGACCACATTCACCCACAAGTTTTACACTTAAACCATTGGTTTGTTTTTGATTAAGTTTGGTTCGGTTTGGTTGGGTTTGATTCAGCTTGGTTCAGTTTAGTTCAATGTAGTCACCATTTTAGATTTTAGCTATCCTCTTTAACCAATCAATTAAAGATTGTCTACTCTTATTTCTTGAATCGATAAATCTGATTCTGTATACACCATTTGTCATTTATTATCCCATACCTACCACCTATACTCTCTCTGTACTGCAGTTTGATCTGAAAACAAGTTCCAATGGTGAAAGATTTGTCAGTCACCATACATGTAGCCTACAATAATTCTTTCACTACCTAGCTATGTTTCATCACTCACTGTAAACATTTCACATGTCCATATCCGATTTTAAGTTTATAAAATCTCAGGTCGATGACCTTGATGTATTGGGTATTTTTGGGTAAATTCATTAGCCATGGGAAAGGGTTGACCATTCTAAGTCCTATGACACCTCACATGTTGATATCCGATTATTAGTTTATAAAATCTCAGGTCAATGACCTTGCTGTTTTGAATTTTTGAGGTAAATTCATTGGTCATGGGAAAGGGTTAACCATTCGTAGTCCTATGACACCTCACTTGACCCTCTCTACTGATAAGTTTATCAAATCTTAGGTCAATGACCTTGCTGTTTTGGGTATTTTGGGTAAATTCGTTGGTCATGGAAAAGGGTTGGCCATCTTGAGTCTTGTGACACCTCACTTGTCCCTCTCTGATTATTAGTTGATAAAATCTTAGGTTAATGACCTTGCTGTTTTTTGGGGGGGTAAATTCATTGGTCATGGCGAGGGGTTGGCCATTTTAAGTCCTATGACACCTCACTTGACCCTCTGTGATTATTAGTTAGCGAGATATTAACGAAAGTGCAGTTAGGCCCTTTTGACCAAAAATGAATAATACATTCAAAAACAGGGCGTCACCCCATGTCCAACGACCCCTCATACAAGACACTAGCTTTCTTAGTTCATAAGATATTAAAAAGCCGATGACCTATTAGTTTTTGGATCTTTGGTTAATTTGTAAAAAAAAACGTATCTATAAATCATTATTCAAAAAGCCCGCCCTCTTACAAAAAAAAACAATTGCGCA
The DNA here is from genome assembly GCA_946902985.2 of Meconema thalassinum. NCBI lineage: Eukaryota > Metazoa > Arthropoda > Insecta > Orthoptera > Tettigoniidae > Meconema > Meconema thalassinum. Next base: position 110,504,088 of record OX336388.2, read on the forward strand.
TTCGTAAAACAAAAAACAAAAATGATAAATCATAGCGGCATTCAGTTGTATGCATGCACTTTATGTGGAACGAGTTTAATTTCATATTGGCATACAAACTCCCACATGTTGGACATGGAAAGCGACTTTTATCTAAAAATTATTATTTCACCCCCTAGTAGGGGTAGATTTTATTTTTGAGTGGAAATAAGTTATCCATAGGAAAGGGGTTGTCTGCCGGAGTAATTCGACTACTTGTACATGTCTCTAGCCTTATTCCCACCACTGTCAAAACAGGTTGTGACTTGTTAGCTCTTATCGTGCAAGTGCACATGTACACTTGTGTGTGTTAGGTCATATTACACATGAACTTGCATTTTCTCACGTATGAACCAAAACAGGATGTAACTTGTTTCACAAGGAGGACGGTAATAAGGTCATCTCACACGTGTTCACATGTATTTCGTCACTTTCCTTTCATATTGTTATCACATTATAGTAGTGGGGGTTGGTGAACAACGTCAGTTCAACACACGCAAATGTAGTTAGGCCCTTTGACATAATTTAAATAAATTCATGAGCCAGTCCATAGGGACCAGGTCAAAGGGACCGGTCCAAAGGGATCAGTCCAAAGGGACAAGGACTCGTCCACAAGGACTCGTCAACAAGGACTCGTCCACAATGACTTGTCCACAATGACCTGTCAACAATAACCCATCCACAGGGATCCACTCCCCCCACCCTCTTACAAAAGCTATGAGTGGGCATGCGTAAAAAACAAAAACAAGCATGTTAATTCATAGTGGCTATCCACCGAACATATGCACTTTATGTAGAACAACGTTTAAATCCATATCGGCATTCAAACTCTCACATGTTGCAATTGGAAAGAGAGATTCTCTAAAAAATTACCATTTCACCCCCTAGTAGGGTAGATTTTATTTTTGGGGTGGAAATATGTTGTCCATTGGAAAGGGAGTGTCAGTCCGAGTTCAATGACACCTCATTCGTCAAAATCCGACCATGCGTTCGAGAGATATCGCACCGCCGCCATCTTGTGAGGAGGGTGAGGAGGAGGAGGAGGCATTAGAACTCTCACAAAACCACTACTACCATTATAGGCGAGTTGCATACGACTGTTTATAATCGACGATAATAATAACTTTATTATATGTTTTAACATAAACATTCATAAATATCTGTTGAGATTGTCACTAGAATTTTGTGATCGGGTGCAGCACTGTGTAAGATATCTCTGATTTCCAAGCTCTCTGACCGACCGACGCATGCGCTCTGTGTGCTTCAATGCCATATGTGCAGATTGAGCACCAGTATTCAGTAAAAAATTCACCGAAATGTCACGCGCTGTGTAGAAATTGGATTTGGGGATATTAAGGTACTGTGCTATTTATTGTCTGATATTCACCAGTATATTTACGCGAACATATGGACGGTGCACTTTCGGTAATTTATATAGACATGTTGGATTTTGAGCGCATGCGCGAAGGTATCCTTATCTAATTGGTTAAACAACTGTATCTTGAGCTGTGATTGGTGGGAGAAACTGTTTCATAATGAAAAATAGTGTTATAATGACCATCATTATGATACAGTTTTCAGACATATAATAGTCAGGGTCGAACATAAAGTCCTTTATAGTGTACCTGCGCTTGCCTGCGTGGTTCAGGGGCAGATGACCTCGTAGTTCCGCTCCTTAAAACAACAATAACTAACTGCCTGCGTGGATATACCCGACGACTAGGTAAGTGTTATAATTAGCCACTCGCTGCTTAACATGTCGTTACTCGGAGGGACAAAACTCAGTCAACATTGTATTGCGATTGACACATAACCTAGGGGAACGAATTTCTCCTCAAATGTCTAAAGGTGTTGCTTTAGTACTTTACGCTTTATCTAATAAAATAAAAATATCATTGCAATGCCAGCGAATTCGGTTAACAAACGTGCGGATGCGGTTTAAAGTCGTGCAGATGCGGGACGGACGCGGATAACAGTCGTGCGTATGCGGGACGGACGCGGATAACAGTCGTACGGACGCGGGGCGGATGCGGATAACGTTTTGCTTATCGACACCAGATGTCCCTCGTGGTTTAAAGGTACTGTGGCTATTGATATTTTCATGATGAAACATCAATACAAATGCTTTTCAGTCGGTCATCACGTTTGTACCTAATTATAATGGGTGTTATTCCCTAAATCTGAAAAACATTACATGCAATTCATAAATTCACTTGGGTTACTAGTTTTGATCGTTAGATCCTTTACACTCAGCCTTGTGAGGCAAAACTAAGAAGAGACGGGTTCGATTCCCAACTCAGTCATCATGGAAGTGGTTTCCCCACTTCTACTCCAGGCAAATACCGGGATGGTTCATAACTTAAGGCCACGGCCGCCTCCTTCCCAATCCTCTCCTGAATTAAAAACACACACACTAACACAGCCACAGGTTATCATAAAAAATGCACATACACTCAAGTATACGGGGCTGAATGACCACGATGTCGCAAAGCCCTAAATCAATTAACAACTGGACAGGAAGTACGACACAGAGTAGCCTGGAACAAGTAAGTGGAAGTAAAGGCCAACGGACTCGGCTAGAGTCCCGTGGTCGCCAACCTACGTGAGATCCTTGAGGTCGCACACCAAACATTTTCAATAACAGCTATCATAATCCTTGAAAATCATCTTTGTCGCCTTGATGCTTGAAACTTTTCAATATTGCTGGAAGGAAAACAATGACTGAGGCAAACAAACAGTAGTGGCAATGGGTTGTGATGAGAAAGTTAGATGCTTGTTTGTGGCGAGCGTCTAGCCGTTAGAACACGCGCGAGCTCACTTCACTGCTATTCGTGCTATGTTGTCTGCTATGTGCGAATGTTGCTAAATTTCGTGTTACGCACGCTTTTAACAAAAAACAAACGGCTGGAATGATTATTTATTCATCCATCTATTCATTCATCCATCTCTTTATTTATGTAATCATTCATTCAGCTCTTTATTTATGTATTCTTTCATCCATCTATTCAATCATCCATCACTTTATTTATGTATCCATTCGTCTATTTATGTATACATTCATCAATCTCTTTATTTATGTAATCATTCATTCAGCTCGTTAATTATGTATTCTTTCATCCATCTCTTTATTTATGTATACATTCATCCATCTCTTTATTTATGCATTCATTCATCGATCTATTCATTCATCCAACACTGTATTTATGTATTCATTCATCTCTTTATTTATGTATACATTAATCAATCTCTTTATTTATGTAATCATTCATTCAGCTCTTTATTTATGTATTCTTTCATCCATCTATTCATTCATCCATCCATCACTTTATTTATGTATTCATTCATCTATTTATGTATATATTCATCCATCTCTTTATTTATACATTCATTCATCCATCACTTTATATATGTATTCATCCATCCATCTATCCATTCATCCATCCATCACTTTATTCAATCATCTCTTTATTTATGTAATCATTCATTCATCTCTTTATTTATGTATTCATCCATCCATCTATTCATTCATCCATCCATCACTTTATTCAATCATCTCTTTATTTATGTAATCATTCATTCATCTCTTTATTTATGTAATCATTCATCTCTTTATTCATGTATACACTCGACCATCTCTTCATTTATGTATTCATTCATCCATCCATTCATATCTTTATTTATGTATTCATTCATCCACCCATTTATTCATTCATCTCTTTATTTATGTACGCATTCCTTCATCTTTTTATGTATTTATTCATTCATCTATTTATTTATGTAATCATTCATCCATATCTTTCTTTATGTATTCATTCATCCATCACTTTATTAATTCACCTCTTTATTTATGTAATCATTCATCCATCTCTTTCTTTATGTATTCATTCATCCATCACTTTATTTATGTATTCATTCATCATCCATTTACTCATCCATCTTTATTTATGCATTCATTCATCCATCTATTCATTCATCTCTTTATTTATTTATTTATTTATTCATTTATGTACTCATTTATTTATTAATCCATCTATTTATTCATTTACTCATTCATTCATTTATTTTTATTTTAGGCCGATGAGCCCGGATTGTGCAGTCATACAGAGGACAGGTTGTGAAACTCAGACATGTGCAATTGATACATGAGTGGCTTTCCGGGCAACTGAAAATTCACTTATCAATTGCACATGCGTGAGGGTCGCAGACTGTCCTCTGTACGACTGCGAAACCGAGACTGACCGCCCAAAAACCGTGGCGTAGACTGTACATCTACCGCCGCACCGGCAACGATTCGTCAGACGGATAATAAATGTGGCAACCTTGTTACAAGACACCTGAAGGGGTTTTATATCTTGCGGTCAAGCACCCGACATATTATGGAAGCTAAGTAAATAGGGCTATGGCCTCGCCATCGGCCGTGTAATCAGCCGCATATCTCCAGGTCATACAAGGCTTGCACAGTCATGTACAAGTAAGATAACAATCTCCTCACAACAGTTCCACGTTTGAACCCGCGGCTTAATTCCTCATACCTTAGGCCAGGGGCAGAGCCACCGAGAGGATTTAAGGGCCTCTATGCCATTTTCATCTCGGATCCCACTTTAAATAATTTTAATTTTGTTATTAGTATAATCTTCCCGTTTGGCCATGATACCCAGAGGATTAAGGGACTTCTCGGAACTCAACTCACGTCACTCACTCACCTTCCCGACCCGCTCGCCGGACCGGCCGGTGGCGAACAATGACTCACCTACTAGCGCTGTTCCACAGCACTATCTTTTTAGCCTGCTTTTCACATTTTGCAAAAATGAGGAAAAAGTAGACTTATGAGATCGGTCAAATGTGTGTCTGTCTGTCTGGCTGGCTGCGTGTGTGTCCCCCCCCTATCAACTCCTAAACGGCTGCAGCAATCGAAACAAAATTTGGTAGGAGTAAAGATCTATACCTGAATATCTCACGGCCATATTTGAAAATGATGTCAGTGCTACCAACTGCTAAAAAATCGCAATTGAAATTTGAGCTCCATGTTGGATATCTTGGAAAGTATGAATGGGAGCTATTTCAAAATTGGCACACGTACAGATTATAATATTTCAGTTTAATTTCCAGGAGGCCAAATATGGCAGTGTTGCCAAAATGATTATAAGCCTCCTGATAGGTCCAATTTTTAAATGCATATAACTTCTACACTATCAATTGGAATTCAACCAAATTTCGTATGTTGTATGTGTACATAACCAGATATGACTGAGCGTATTCTTAAGACCTACCAGGGCTGCCAACTGTTAATAAATGCTCCTAATTTATTTTATCCAAATACCAATATATCAGAAAGTATGCAAGCCGACAGCTTTAAACTATGCACACCTATAGTACCTGACATTCTATATTAATTTGGAGTAACTTATATACGTCAGTGCTACCAACATGATTCTAAGCCTGCTGACAGGTCCAACTTTAAATACATGTAACTTCCATACTATCATTTGGATTTCAACCAAATTTCGTATGTGCTATGTGTACCATAACAGATATGACTATCCGTATTCTTAAGAGCAACCAGGGCTGCCAACTGTTAATATGTGCTTCCCTATTTTTGTTACCCTAATATCAGTAGATCAGAAAGTATGCAAGCCAATAGCTCTAAACTTTGCACACGTATAGTACCTGGCATTCTAGACGAATTTGGAGTAACTAATATACGTCAGTGCTGCCAACATGATTCTGAGCCTGCTGATAGGTCCAATTTTAAAATGCATGTAACTTCTATACTAACTAATGGATTTCATTCAAAATTGACACAACAATAGATCATATTATTTCAGATTATTTCTGCCCAATACATGCATGACATTGTTGCCAACATGATTTTACGCGCGCTGTTAGATCCAATGTTTAACTGCATGTAACGTCCATGCTATTCATTGGACTTCAACCAAATTTTGTATTTTGTACCTTAAGAGATGGAACTAAGAATATATTCAGTCATCAGGGCTGCCAACTGTAGTGCTCTATTAGGCTACATTATGCCAGGTATACAGTATTTCGAACTAATTGGAAATTTCGATATTACCAACTTAATTTCGTCATTATTCTAGATAGGTTCATATACTGTAGAATAATCATTGGCATGAAAAGTAGGCTCTTTAGTTCGTCACGGAACTTCTTGTTTTTTGTTTTCATTTCAAGTTTAAATTTACAATTTTCAAGTTTTTTTGAATTCTACATAAAATTCTAAAGAAAATGAGTCCAAACGCGACTGAAATGCTTCATATCCACGGTGTGATAGGGGGTCAAAACTTATTTATTTTCTGTATATGTTTGAGATTTTCAAACTAGTTACAATACAATCATAAATGACATGTAATAAACGACAGTTTAAAAAGTAAGAAGTCCGAGTTTGGACTCATTTTCTTTAGAATTTTCTGTAGAATTCAAAAAAACTTGAAAATTGTAAATTTAAACTTGAAATAAGAAAAGTTTTAGTGCTGTGGGACAGCGGCAGTAGGTGAGTCATTGTCCGCCACAGGCCGGTCCGGCAAGCGGGTACAGTAGGTGAGTGACGTCAGTTGGGTTCCGAGAAGTCCCTTGATCCTCTGGGTATCATGGTCAAACGGAATGACTACTAGCAATTCCGGAAAGACAATAATGCCAATTTGAGAAAAGCACGTGATGTACAGTCATATTTTTTTTAAACTCATACAAATCTTAAAAAGACGGTATATTGGCTTTCACGGCCCGTGAATTAAAACTCAGCAATTTTTCTAGGTTTATGCCGTGTCTTGTGTGGGGTTTCACCTAAGAACACCAAGCTGGCTCATCAGCGGACTCTTGTTGTCCGTGCCCGGACCCCCACAGGAGTAGCGAACTGTGCTCTACCTCCCTACTTGGAGCGCACCTGCGCCTCTTAACTGCGAGAGTTAAAGCTCAAGCAGCTTTTCATCTCCCTATAAAGTTTCGCTTCTTTTATAAACATACTCGTGTCTTAATTATTGCCATGATAGGCTCGTTGCATAACGTACTATTAAAGCATATTTGGGTTGCGTAGTTGGTAGCATGCTGAGCTTCTATGCCCAAGATCGCGGGTTCAAACCCGGCCGAAGTCGTCGGATTTTTTAAAATCGTTAAAACTCCCTCAGTATGCCTTCCTTCGGAGGGGAAGTAAAGCCGGTGGTCCCATGTCATAGATTTATGGCATGTTAAAGAACCTTCCACTAATTTCACCTGTGTGAAGCTAAATTATAGGTTAAAATTTGACAAACGCTCTTAGGTTCCGACGTTCGTCGCCAGGAGCAGATTGTGGTGGCATGTGGTAACCAAGTTCTGAATTAATAGTCGTTAATGGAGGCGTTTGGCGGCAAAAGTAGGAACTACTTGAAAATTCAATGTCCGCAGTCCTTACTTGAATTGAAAACAGATAACACACACTAATACAGTCATCACAATTAACACGGTTATCAGACAGATTTGGCTATGATACTCAGAGGATTAAGGGACTTCTCGGAACTCAATTGACGTCACTCACTCTCCCGACCCGTTCGCCGGACCGGCCGGTGGCGGACAATGACTCGCCTACTGGCGCTGTCCCACAGCACTAAGTTAAACCATTTTTAGACTAATTTCATTTTATGAAAAAGAAATAGGCTTGTGAGATCACCTTTTGTCCGTGTGTCTGTGTGTGCGTGTGTGTGTGATTCGTGTGTATGTCTCCCCTAATAACTTCTAAACGGCTGGAACGATTTCAATGAAACTCGGTAAGATCATAGCATCATTCTGGCCGTCCCCGACCGTGCCCTTCAAATTTCATTGTCTTCACCAATCCAACATGGCGGCTATGCGAAATATTTCACCAGCATTCAGTATCTCCGAAACTATTACATATATCACCGTGAAATTTTGTACGGTGATAAAGGGCACTACTACAAGTTTATCTATGTATCTTTCAAACACCTGTAAAGTACAAAACGAACATGGCGGCCAAACGAAGTTGAAATATTTTAATAGACTTTTCTTGTGATTTAACCATCTGAGCGCAGTGAAATGTGGTACAGTAAATGATTATACATATTGTAATGCACTGGCATCTAATTTACTTCAATTGTTTACATAATCTCAAGATGGAGGCTGTGCGAAATTTAAAAATTAAGTTTTATTTCTTGAGTCGTAATCATGCGATCGAAGTGAAAGTTTGAATAATGAAGCTAAGCAATAATTTTCCTTTAATGGCAGATAACTCTATGGCCTATAGGCTACATATAACAATCCAAAATGGCGAGCATCCGAAATATTTTGACGGTTTAATATCTACGAATCTTTTACAGCAATCAAACTGATATTTTTTTTTATCTTCATAGAGGCTACGGACATACGTTCACTTATACGACTTTCAGTAACCTGGTGAGCACACATCCAACATGGCAGCAACGCGAATTATAAATATTTAAATGGACGTTTCTCGCGATTTAACCATCCGAGTGCAGAGAAACTTTGCACGTTAAATGCTTATACAAATGTTACTCCACTGGCATCTAATTTATTTCAATTGTTTTCATAACCACAAATTGGCAGCCGAGCGAAATTTTAAAATCTCGTTTTTACTTCTTGTGCTCTAATCATGCGATTGAAGTTTGAATTCCACACGTACACAATAATCTTCATGTAATAGTACATACATAAAAATCCAACCTGGCGACCATCGGAAATATTTAGACTGTTTTCAATATCTACGAATCTATCACAACAGTCAAACTGAAATTTTGTATGTTGATAGAGGCATTTAACATGAATAGGATATAATTATGAAAATAGGCTGTATAGTTCTTCACGGAAGTACTTGTTTTAAATTTCATGTTTGAATTTACAATTTTCATTTTTTATGAATTCTACATAAAATTCTAAAGAAAATGATTCCAAAGGCGACTGAAATGCTTCATATCCACGATAGTACACAGGAAAAATCGTGCATTTCTTGAAAAGTCAACGGAAATATATTTATTTGTTTATAATGTGCTCTTAATCAAATAAACAAGACGATAGCCCCTGCTAGAACTGTAGTGCGTCCAGCCCGCATATCACTAGTGCCAGGCGGGTAGTCTGAACACATGGGGCGCACACAACCCATTATGCGAGAGTTCTCGCACGCAGTATTAACTAATACTGCAACTAAATAAGTGTACATATTGTGCATACTTTCACCACATTTTCCAGCCATAGATTTTATAGCCTAAGTGTATTGGATCTGATAATAAATAATAAATAATATCGTATGGCCTCAAATGCCAGGTGCAAGCTTTGTTATTTGACACCCAAAGGGCAACTTGCATGTCGAATTTCGTCGTTCCTTGGAACGCTATGAAGGTCATGGAGGTTAGATATCTAAGCTCCTTGACACTATAGCGCTTTCTAGTAGAGGAAGGAGGAACTATTGTGTTGGCGGAAAATCCCGAGTTTAATGTTGCCATTATGAACCGACGGTAGTGGCTACGCTGGCTAAAGCGCAGCGTTAGGTCATGTGGCCAAGCTCTCTGCTGACTCGGTAGACGCGTGGGTTCGAGCCCCACCGTCGGCCGTCCTTGAAATGGTTTTCCGTGGTTTCCCCATTTTCAATACCAAGCAAATGCTGGCACGGTACCTTCTGACAGGCCACGGCCGCTTCCTTCCACATCCTTGCCCAGTTTCATTCACCATCATTCATTTCATCTCTCATTAACTCCTCTCATGAGGTTGGCGTCAGGAAGGGCATCCGGCCATAAAAACATCGCCACAAAGACTTCCATCGCATCTCATCCCCGACCCCGTTGGAAAACGGGAATAATAAGGTGTAGACATACAATGTTGCCATTATGAACACGGCCTACTGAATTCAAATGCGTTCTTTAACATGCCAACAACGTACGACATGCATGACGTGAATTTTATCGCCTGTCAAAAATCACTCACCACGCCCAGCAGCGAACCTACAAGCTTGGGGATGGTAGTCCGACACGATAACCACTCACCCACCGTGGCAAGCAATGGATCTGATGATGATCACTTGATGATCGAAACTGGTCATCCAAATGTATTTATTAATCTCCCGTACATCTTTTTCAGGTTTAGGAAATAACCCGTAACAATTGGGTACAATCGTGTTGACCGATTGAAAAGCACCAAACTTCGTTTACTAAGGCAACACTGAAATATTGCTTCAAACACTATAATTTATTTTATTTATGTGTTTATTTATTTATTTATTTATTTATTTATTTACCCTAATTACCACAATAATTGGTAAATACGAGGCACGTCCAGAAAGTAAGTTCCGTTTGGTAATAACATTAAATTGTGTACAGATACAGAAAAATTATTTATTGCACAAAATTCTACAACCCTTAAACTACTTTTCCACATAACTGCCGAAATATTGCAGGCATTTGTCGTAGCGTGGCACGAGTTTTTGGATACCTTCTTCATAGACGTGTGCCGCCTGTGTCTTCAACTAGTTGTACGTTGGGTACCAAAGATTCTTACGGAGCAACACAAAACAAAACGGATGGGTAGTGCACTTCAGTTTTTGACCCGTTACAACGAAGGCGGCGAAGAATTTCTAACACAGATAGTCACAGGAGATGAAACTTGGGTTTCTTACGACACCCCTGAAAGTAAGCGGCAAACAATGGAATGGAGGCACACTTCATCCCCAGCAAAGGTTAAGCCGAAACAAATCTTGACACCTCGGAAAATGATGTGCACAGTATTCTGGGACTGGAAAGACATCTTACTCGTTGATTTCTTACCTCGTGGTCAAACAATCAACGCAGATGCTTACTGCGAGACACTTAGGAAATTGCGCCACGCAATACAGAATAAGCGCCGAGGGTTGCTGTCAAAAGGTGTTGTTTTTCTTCACGACAACGCACGACCACACACTGCAAATGTGACGAAAAACCTCCTACAGGGATTTGGCTGGGACGTGTTTGACCACCCTCCGTACAGCCCTGACCTCGCTCCTAGCAACTTTCATCTTTTCACACATCTCAAGTCTTTCCTTGGTGTTCAACACTTCAACAATGACGATGAGCTGAAAGAAGATGTTTCCAACTGGTTGAAGACACAGGCGGCAAACTTCTATGAAGAAGGTATCCAAAAACTTGTGCCAAGTTCGGCAGTTATGTGGAAAAGTAGTTTAAGAGGTGTAGAATGTTGTGCAATAAATAATTTTTCTGTATCTGTGCACAATTTAATTTTATTACCAAACGGAACTTACTTTCTGGACGTGCCTCGTATTATTGACAATCACAACAGTGTATAAACACGAATTTGGAAATGACGAGACCTGGAATCCATCGTACTGTTGCACTTTATGATTACGAATCATGTAGACTAACGGTAATGTCCACAAAAATAAGCGGCACGAGAATTCACAGCAATAAACCTTAAGACAGTCGTTTGTGGTTATTCTTGTCCGAAGGCGGGAAACGGTAAAACTTTATTGGTGTTGCGATTGTCACGATTAACAATGTTTATCAATTTTGCTCTGAAACTTCTTAAATAAGCTAATTAACTCACGACACATTGCCATATCGCTGCAAAGTCACAACATATAATTTATACCAGATTAGCAACCCACCCCGGCTTCGCCCGGGAACAGTTATGAATGCATTACGTGATAAGCGCTTTTTTCCGTTTTACGTCTCGGCATGATGGGTTAAAATCACTGACTGGACTATTAATTATATTATCATGGTGATGAATGTGCAACGAATTCTTGTCAGACGTAATTTAAGAATGGCGAGGTGCATGAAACACAATCCCCCCCTTTCGTCCAATCTTAACTTGACTGTGTATTTTGCGGAACGAAAAGTTCACAGGCGAAATGAAGAAAAGCCGAGTTGCAGTTCCACTCTTCTATGAAGTCTTAACTCAACACGACTCGACAGTTTGCTGCTGGCTGCTGAGGTAATAGGCTCCCCCCGCTAGCTAGGCTGTAACTGAGGTGACAGGCTCGCCCCTAGTTAGCTCATAAATTGTCGTCTCAGTAATTGAATGAAGATTGTTGGATGAAATTAAAACGTAAAAATACTTATAGTGGACGATGTATTGAAGATAGAGATATGCTCTCCCGGACTTTTTTGTAGAACATTTCATGCTGAACAATTCTTACACTCATAGTATATAGATATTTTAACGGTTTGCCCAGCGTAAGCTTAAAAGGTGCACGGAAACCAGGTACTTTTTCAACTTTTTCACTGAAATAGTAACTGCTTGACTCTCTTTGATCATAAATAAATTATGTTATACAGAAACCTTCCTCGAGACATCCTTTACGGAATGATGAAAACCGCATCAATATCCATCCACTGGTTCTCGAGATTACCCGTGACATCCAAGAATCGGGGACTTGATAGAGATATGAAACGGTCATACATTGAGTTTCGTCTGAAATTCGTAGTGTTTCGCTTTCTAGGCCGGGGAGTGTAGATAGTTGACTAATGCAGTATTCCGGATGTGACATAACAACGGCAATTTATTTAGCGTTTGGCTGTACATATCAACATTAGTCAAAAATAGATGTGTATTTACATTATTTACAGTTTCACTTTCAAGTTGTTAATAAAGTCTATCACAGCTGGGCCTGCTTCCACAAAGTCACTGAAGTTGCCACTGTAGGAATGCGTCGGGCAGTCATTCACTATATGCCGTATGGTCTGCCTGGGATCACCACAACTGCATTCTGGTGAAGATATATATCCCCATTTGTAGAGAAGATCTGCACATCTACCATGGTTTGTTCTTATCCTGTTTAGCGTTGACCATGTTTTCCGGGGTAGATGGAAGCCACTTGGTGGTGTTGTGGAGTTTGTGATATCTTGCAGCTGACTTGGAATGTTTTCCACCAATTCTTCTTTCCAGTTTTGCAGCAGGTTGAAGTTTTGGTTCACCAGGTGTCTCGCTGTCCGGATGGAGGGGTTTCGCGAGCGTAGACGTCTCACTTCAGCAGCAGTGATGTCCTGGTGTATTGGTAGCTGGTCGTTGGCAATATTACTTCATTATGACACTATGCAGCATAAAGAAATCAGAAAACCCTCCTCATCATCATCATCATCATGAAACACTTCCAGCGTGCTGGGTAGGGTGGTGTAGAACGAGTCTTCGCCATTGTTATCTATCCAGGAATGTCTCCTCCCTCACAATACACTCCCGGTTTCCTCCTCTTATCTCCACATCTTGTCTCAGCTGGTGCAGCCATTTCTCCTTAGGTCGTCCCACGGATCTTCTTCCAACAACCCATATTTCTAGGTATGCATGTGCTGTTCTTGTGTTATGCATCCTCTTTACGTGTCCATACCATACCACTCTTTAAGTCCTTAATCTTTCATCCACCAAATCTACTTCTAATTTCTTTCTGACGTCTTTATTCCTTACCCGGTCCCATCGTGTTTTTTATAGGATAGGTCTTAGAAACTTAATTTCACATGCTTGGAGTTTACTGAGCTCTTATTTTTTAACGTACATGTACAGGTAGAAAGTATCATCTGTACAAAGTCATTTTGGAAAACCCTTTGGACGTGAAATTGGCAAGAGAAAAGCCGAAGGAAGTAGGAGACTTCGGTGGCGTAGTTGGTAGCATGCTGAGCTTCTATGCCCAAGATAGCGGGTTCAAACCCGGCTGAAGCCGTCGGATTTTTAAGAGCGTTAAAAATCCCTCAGTATGCCTTCCTTGGGAGGGGAAGTAAAGCCGGTGGTCCCATGTCATAGATTTATGGCATGTTAAAGAACCTTCCACTAATTACACCTGTGTGGAGCTAAATTGGATAGGTTAGGAATGTAAAGAACTCTCTTAGGTTCCTACGTTCGTTGCCAAGAGCTGACTGTGGTGACGTCTAGTATCTAAGTTCTGAACTAGTAGTAGTTGACGGTGGCGTTTGGCGGCAAAAGTAGGAGCTATTTGAAAAATTCAAAGTCTGCAGTCCTTACTAGAATTTAAAAAAACAGATAACACACACTACTACAGTCATCACAATTAACACCGGTTATCAGAGAGATTCTACACACACCCAAAGTACACGGGGCTACATGACCGCGTTGTCGCAGCCACTAAAAACTTAAGATCCAACCACCAGACTTTTATTACTTAGGAAGCAAAATAACCAGTAATGGACGAAGCAAAGAGGATTTTTTTTAAAGTAGGTTGGCTCAGGCAAGGAAAGCATTTCTACAGAAAAACAGAAAAAAAATATGCCGACATCAAAATAATGTAGATTTAGGTATTACAAAGTCATTTCTGAAAGCATTTGCCTGGAGCGTGGTATTCTATGGCACTGTTGGTGTAGCAGAAAAGAGGAGAATAGAAGCACTTGAAATGTGGTGTTGCAGGAGAATTATTAAGATCAGATGGGTAGATAGAGTAACAAAAGGGGAATTAAGATGACTGGGAGAGGAGAGATGTTTCTGGCGACTTCTAGTGTTGCACAGGGCAATATAATCAGCAAACATCATGCACCACGTAAGCCATCACCCTATTGAATATGTATGGACTCAATGCGAATCCCTGAGGCAACCCAACTCGAACTGGTATCCATTTGCTCAATTCTACGTTGCTTCTTGCATTTTTTTTTTGTTAGTTCCATCGTACATATCCTAGACAATTCTCACATACTTTTCCGGAACTGCCATGGTATTCAAACCGGACGCAGTCCAATTGCGCCAGTTAATTACACTGATAAAATCGAACAGACTTTTGACGCCAGTGTAATCTGCCCCTTCGATAATCGATAGCAACTTCCCCTCTCTTCCCTTTCTCTGCAGCCAACACATACCTAACTGTTCACATGTTTCAAAGTTTCGTCATAGAGACTGTTGGACCGTCCCAGGTGTGTCAATTACTAAAGTCACATAACCTATTATGACCTAGCGCCCAGGTTATGGTAATAACTATGTAGAAGAGTTTTATCCAAAGAATACGATATGTCATAATTAAATAATAAATACATATGTTTCAGTGTTTTGTGCTAGAACCCAATATATTTCGTACAGCCCTGCATGGCAGAGTGTTTATAGGAAATCCAAGAGCCAGTCGGTCATTCTGCAAGAACAAATAAGAATATCTTCGGTTTGGGGTTTTCACAATGGTAGTTGTGGGGGACAGAAGGTAGGGTGATTTCAGCGGAAGAGCCAGAACTTGGCTTGGGGCAAGTGGCGTGAAAGGACCTCGCGATGGAATGACAAGATAAGAAAGATCAACTCTGAAGATTAGCTGGCGCAATTCGCCAACACCGATTCAAACCTTTTGATAATTTAATACTGTAATTGTAAATATTGTTGTACATAAGCGAAAGGGAAGAAGGCAGGGATCTCCCAACACTCATTTTCTATTAACCACAACATTTGGTGCCGAAACCCGGGACCTTTATTCCTCCAAAGGCGTCTTGGTGGGGGAGGATGGTGGGAGAGGATGGTAGGCACCACCAAGCGGTGTCTGCGAAAGGTACTGGGGAAATCATTAATCGGCGAGGAAGACAAGACGCCGAGGCACATGTGGGCAAAGGTCCACACTGAGGAGCTCCTTGTTGGTAGAGATGCAGCCGTCAGGACGGTGGTTCTTCGCACCCCTACCAGAGCCACAATAACCCGCCCCATTCAGCTGGAGGTTGACCAGGGTGGGGAGGATGTCGAGAATTGAGACAATGCAACTCTTAAGAGTTGCAATCTATGGATATGATTTATGATTGTCGTTTGTTACTACGTACTTGACTTATCATCTTCGTGAGACTGAATAAAGATGAGATTACAGTGCTCCCGATACGCATTTCCTATTAACCACATCAGGGCTATTGACCAACTTAAAGAAGTCTAACGTATTAAGGATCAATACAACCAAAATGGACCCTTGTACTCTAAACAGTGAGGAAATCGAGGACTTACTTGGAAAGTGTAGGTGGTAAAAATGGAGTATTTGGCCAGGTTGTGTCCCAACGAATAAGGAAAGCGAATGCGCCTTAGTATGACTCGGGTATGGAAGAAGAGTAGAATATACATGAGGGTTTAACTCCACATGTTCCGAAGTAATGTAAAGTCTGTATTGTTGTACGGGTCATAAACGAGGAAGGTAATAAACGTTAGCACCTCCTCTAAGCTGCAAAACTTTCGTCAACCGCTGTTTGCGAAAAATATTGAACATCTACTGACCAGAAGTGAATTCCAACCATGATCTGTGGACAAGAACAGAAGCAATAGAGATATCCACGCAGATTAAACGGTGGAAATGGATTGAGAAGCCTTAGACTGGAACCCACAAGGGAGAAAGGGAGACCCAGACACTCGAGGAGAAAATCTAGCACTGGAAGAAGGAAGGACCTGGAGGGAAGTAAGGAAGATTGCCGTCAGTAGAACCGAATGGAGAGGCTTTGTTGACGCGCTATGTTCCATGATTAGGTAGCTGTACCAAGCTTGTTTTTCGTATGTGTTGAGTAATTGTGGAAATTTTTCACTGGCCATTAGTTTCTTTATTTAAGGACAGACGAAAATACCAGCTTTAATTTTAGCTTCTGACAATTTAGGGAAAACAATGTCTTTGCATATTGAAAAGCTTCAGCCTTTACAAACTGCTTCATGAGGCTTCATTTTATACGCAACGGAGGCATCAAAACATGATCATTGCATAACAGTACATTATGCAACGAGCCTATAATGGCAATAATTGAGGTTGATAATTTCCGTTCAGCATGAAAAGTTCTTCTACAAAGAAGTCCGCGACAGCATATCTCTATCTATACTAATATAATAAAGCTGAAGAGTTTGTATGATTGTTTGTTTGTTTGTTTGTTTGTGTGTTTAAACGCGCTAATCTCTGGAACTACCAGTCGGATTCGAAAAATTGTTTTTGTATGTGATAGCCAGATTCAAGAGGAATAGTTTAGGCTATGTAGCATTAGACTACACCTTAAAGATTGATTTTTGTTCAGTAAGTCGGAAGAACAAGCACTCCCAAACAGCTTCAATAATACCTAAGTTTATTGTTGCCTGGCAATGCGGGCTGCATCACGTCGCCCCCACCAGTGTTCTGGTGCAGAATTGCGAGCTGCTTATAAATTGCAGTCACGGGGAGTAATTAGTGCAAAACGATTTCTTAGGCCCCTTAAAACAGTTATCATCATGACAATAGTATGCCTCTGTATAAGGATGATGGTGTTGAAGCAGTATACTGAGGTTATCCCGTCAGTTCCAAATTCTTTAGCGGATTAGCTATCTGCCAATTACACTACCTGAGCAAGTCCCGTCAGTTCCGAACACTACCTGAGCGAGTTTCAGCTTAGTTTCCTACAGCAAAATTGTATTAATTAGTTTATTACTGAAACAAATTAGGTCCATTGTTAGCGCCAGCCGGCGGGAGTGGGTGCCCTCTTGAATGAATTGGCTCCTTTAACAGAGGGGGCGGGGGGGACTTCATGGACCGGTAGCTCCCATAAGCAGCTTTCGCCTTGTCAGTATCTGTATCAGCATGTGCCTTCGTGAAAATAATCAGTTTTGAGTTATATTTACTAAGTTCTTAAAATAGTATCAGCATGTCTTTGAACTGTTTTTCAGCATGTCTTTGGACTGTTTTTTAAAATCTTATTTACAAGTCACTTAGTAATCAGCACGTAACTTCTACGGATTGATCTTTTACTGAATTATTCTTCTCTTCATACTCTTAATCAATATGTACAGCAAAAATTGCTGTCAAATCACCGGTCTGGCTGCCTGCGTGGCTCAGGGGTAACGTTCTCGCTTGCTGGGCCCAAGGTTGCAGGTTCGTATCCTGGCGCAGTCAGCCGGCATTTGCGAGGGAACCGTGTCAGTAGATTTACTGGCACGTTAAAGATCCCCTTCGGGGCAAAATTCCGGCACCCCGGCGTCTCTAAAAGCCAGAGTAGTTAAAAGGGACCTAAAACCAATAACATAATTATTAAATCACCGGTCTCTTCTCTTTGGATTCTGTCATCCAGTGCCACATATTTTCTTTTCCTCTTTGTGGCTTGCAAATTCAAATCTTCCCGCATAAATTTTTCGTCTGAATTTCGAGACTCCTTCAAACACAACACCAAGTCTCTTACACGGGGATGAGGTTTCCCGCATTTCAAATTCAGCTTATGATTCCAACCCTCAACAGAGTTATTCGTTATATGCCTCTTCCCATGGCAATTCCACATTTCAATCGGAATATGCACGTTTTCAAGCCATTTCTCGACAAAATAATCAAAAAACTTGATTAACTTTTCATTATCCGGGGTCGTGCTATGATTGTGTAGCCAACCGTCTTCTACCTTTTTCTGGTTTGAGAAATGCAAGTGCTGCACACTCCCTGATGGTGTTGCTGATTTCCTGGCTAGTTTTATACATACCGGGAAGCCCAATTTCTTGTACTTTTCTCCAAATACAATGGCTTAAGTGGAATAAACAGCCTTGCACATGGACTCTTGGAAATACTTCTTATATCGCTTTGATAGCTCTAACCTCAAACCTCAGAACTGACAGCTGGATTTTCCAGAGACATTCGGAACAAGTGGGACTCATTAGATTATTTACTCAGGCGTGAATACGCGGTCGGAACTCATGTAACGTTTTTTCTAAGAAATTTGTTTTCGGAACTCACGGAAATGGAACTCGTGGGACGGAACCTTCATTATAATCCATAAAACAAATAAATCCACCGGGCGAAGCCGGGCACTACTGCAAGTCTTTAATACATCGCTCACTTTTTTTAGCCTATTTTCATCTATGAAAAAATAGGCTTATGAGATCACCTTTTGTCCGTGTGTGTGAGAGCGTATGTGTGTGTGCATGTGTGCCCCCCTAATAACTTCTAAACGACTGGAGCGATTTCAATGAAACTAGGTAAGGTCATAGCACCATTTTGGCCGACCCCGACCGTGCCCTTCACATTTTATTACGTCTCACCAATCCAACATGGCGACTGTACGAAATATTTCATCGGCATTTTATATCTCCAAACCTATTACCGATATCACCCTGAAATATTGTTCGGTGATACAGGGCACTAATAGAAGTTCACCCATGGGACTTTCAAAAAACAACCTGTTAACTACAAAACGAGCATTCCGGCCAAGCGAAGTTGAGACTTTTAAATAGACTTTTCTCGTGATTTAACCATCCAAACGCAATGAAACTAGGTACAGCAAATGTTTGTACATATTGCAATGCACTGCCATCTAATTAAGTTCAATTGTTTACATAACCTCAAGATGGCGGCTATGCGACATTTTAATGTTAAGTTGTTATTTCTTGTGTATTAATCATGCGATCGAAGTGAAAGTTTTGAATAATGAACCTATGCCATAATTTTCATTTAATGGTACATAACCTTATGGCCTATACATATAACATGCCAACATGGCGACCATCCGAAATATTTAGACGGTTCTCAATATCAACGAATCTATTACAACAATCAAATTGAAATGCTTTTATGTTTTTTACAGATCTCTTCAGATTATTAGACTCAACATACACATTTCCACCATTTCAAAGTATATTTCAATATAGCTGTTGATGAAAGGGAATGTTCTTGTCAGATCGTTAGTATACTGCGCAATAACAGTTCCCATTCCAAGATGTTGGCAACTCTGCTTTGACCTTCAGTGGTTTTGTTTTGTTTTGTTTTGAAGGGAGAGGCACTCGCTGCTATGTAACCGAAAATAACAATGAAAATTTGAAGTTATGGTCATTGTTGGTGCAATATATTGATAATAGGAAGTTACTAGTGAAGTGTAGCTATAGGATGAACAGGTAGAAAATAATGTTGGAGGGCGGGACTCACCGTAAGTTGCTGCTGTAGAGCTTCCTCCACTTGGCACTACAACTCCACCTTGCACAAGCTTCAAAGACAAATACACCCAAGGATCATGTAAGTATAAGAGATTTGCCACTTTTGGTTATAGAATTTCCGAGAGAGAACACCGCCTGAGGCTATGGATTGTACTTGCAAGTCTGGCAACATAAAAAGTAAAAAGCCATATGAATGTAGCCTTTATTACACGTAATTGAACAGTATGTTCTACGATAAGTTATTGATTATTGATGAAAATAACACAAACATAACTGCGTCTTTCACTAGGCGCTGAAATATACGTCCAGATAGGAAAATAATACATTTTGATATATATCAATGTTGGCAATAGATTTGTCACGGAGGATAGAATTATGCCGTTCTAGAGCTTAATTCACCTTTAGGCTAATTAAAAATGCTCTCCTACTCTACAGAATTGTTGGGATATTCGATGAATATAAAGAAAACTGTCCAAATGCACACACTATATTGCCATAACCTCACTTTTTGCCTAGCATGCCGGCTGCCACCCACCCCTCCTCGTAGCCCTAAACCACAAATGTTATTGCAATGCAAAGGAGAATGGGAAAGAAAACAAACAAGAGATGAAATGCACACATTTATTCTCTATATATTTTTATTCGAGAGTAGTCCATATTGCCCACTAGTTTAACACATGGTCAACACCAGGCAGATGAAAATTGCCGTATTGTTCTTATTATCATTATAATTCTTACATCCTGGTGCTTGGCAATTTTTCCTCCCTTGCAGTGGCATGATTGACTCTCAATTAAATTCAAATAATCAAAATACTGAACAAATCAAAACAACCAACAACACCACGAGGAAAATCAATCAAAACAGACTATTCCCGCTTCCTCCAGTCGGTTTGATGTGAGTGTTCATGAGCGCCAACTACGGAACCTTAGTGCTAAAATTAATTCTTCATTGGTTGGCAGAACATCCAGTACAGGGCCTTACCCCGACCCACGCGCTCCCTATGATCTGACATCCCCCTGAATACACCAGTATGAGCGAGAAAGAGAGAGAGAGACACACTTCCCCTGCCTGACGCACATGCGCAGAAGAAAGACTAGCAGTGGAGAGACAAGGGAGCTGGAAACACTCCCCCCTACTTTGGTGCGCTTGCGCATTGAAACATTCTTTTCTACCTGGTCATCCTATAGTTGGTTATTGTTGTTTTAAGGAGCGGTACAGCGAGGTCATCTGCCCTTAAGTGTAGCTATTTCTCACTGCTAATTTCAAAATGTTGTTAAACAATATAACTAAATCGTTGATTCCTTCCATTATTTAGCGCCATGCACTGTAAAATCGGATTGCGTTTGGATAATGGGGAGAAACAAAGACATTTCTTCACGTCAAGTTGCAGTTTTGTTCTTCTGTATGAAGGAAGATTTAATAAAAAAAAAATTGCTAGAGTCTAATATTTTGAACAGATCTGTAAGTAGGATATAATGAAATTAGGCTGTATAGTTCTTCACGGAACTACTTGTTTTTGTTTTCATTTCTTCCAACAATCTCTATTCAGTGGAAATTTTAATTACTTCGGAGCGAGTTTATGAGCATCCACGCCGCATCCACACGAGCGTTATCCGCATCCGCATGGCAGTTATTCGCAACCGCCTCGGATACGCTCGACTGTTATCCGCTTCCGCCCCGCATCCGCACGACAGTTATCCGCATCCGGACGACGATCGTTATCCGAATCCGCTGCCATTACAATAACATTTTTATTTATTAGACAAACCATAAAGTATCAAAGTAACACATTTAGACATTTGAGGAGAAATTCTTTCCCCTAGGCTGTGTGTGAATCGCAAGACATCCAGCAATTATCTTTACTTAGTATAAAACTAAGTCCCCGATTCTTGGATGTCACGGGTATCTCGAGAACCACTGGATGGATTTTGATGCGGTTTTCACCATTCTGTAAAGGATATCTCGAGGAAGATTTCTGTAGAAAATAATGTATTTATGATCACAGGAAGCCAAGCAATAACGATTTCAGTGAAAAAGTCGAAAACAAACCTGGCATCCGTGCGCTTTTTAAGCTTACGCTGGGCAAACCGTTAAAAATATCTATATACTATGAGCGTAAGAATTGTTCAGCATGAATAGTTCTACAAAAAAGTCACCGAGAGCATATCTGAATCTTCAATCGTTCGCCCACTATAAGTGATTTTAGATTAGACGGAAGGGGGATTTGTGTTTCATGAACGTCGCTATTTTTAAATTACGTTTGACAAGAATTCGTTGCACATTCATAACTGTTCCCGGACGAAGTTACAGTATAAACCCCCATACTTTGACTGAGTTTTGTCCCTCTGAGTAATGGCAAGTAAAACAACGGGCGGTTAATTATAGCACCTAGTTAGTTGTCGGATATACCCACGCAGGCTTAAGTCAACACTACTGTCGACCAAAATATTATGTGCACTCGAGTTTGAAGGTTGTTTGTGAAGTAACCAATAGACCTACATAAAATCCAATAACATCATCATTTTCATCGTTCTATTTTACGTTAGTTCATGTAGGTTTTGGAATTTTTAATTTATATTTTAATATTTTTATCGCAGTTGAAACACAAAAAGTGCCCGTTTTTAAGCTTGTTTCAACCATGCTTCACATTTAAGAATTATTATCTCATAAACCCGTCATCGGATCGAATCCAAATTTTAACACAATATACATTGGAATGTTGTATAACTGCCTTATTAATTTCAAAATTTTGTGTGCTCCAGAACGAAAGTTATCATTTTTGTAAGGTAACTTTTTCTCAGCTCGGGGTCGATGGAAAATGTAGTTCTTGGTTGCGTTGTAATCCTTATACATCAAAAGGTTATGATGTATGACTGTGAAATACGTAAATTAATTCACTTATTTTATATCGGTTTGTATTTGTACGGGGAATTAAGATATGGTTCACCAGCTAGCCGCTCCGGGAAATGCTGTACAGCGTTGCTGATATGGAGCCCATCACTTCCGAGCGAGGCGCGCCATGACGCGTGATGGAGCCCATCTTGGCAACGTTGTACAGCTTTCACCGGAGCGGCTAGCTGGTGAACCATGTCTTAATTCCCCGTACAAATACAAACCGATATAAAATAAGTGAATTAATTTACGTATTTCACAATCATACAGCATACCTTTTTGATGTATAAGGATTACAACGCAACCAAGAACTGCATTTTCCAACCACCCCGAGCCGAGAAAAAGTTACCTTACAAAAATGATAACAACTTTCGTTCTTGAAAACACACAATTTTGAAATTAATAAGGCAGTTATACAACATTCCAATGTATATTCTGTTAAAATTTGGATTCGATCTGATGACGAATTTGTGAGATAATAATTCTCAAATGTGACGCATGGTTGAAACATGCTTAAAAACGGGCACTTTTTGTGTTTCAACGGCGATAAAAATATTAAAATATAAATTAAAAATTCCAAACCTACATGAACTAACGTAAAATAGAACGGCGAAAATGATGATGTTATTGGATTTTATGTAGGTCTATTTGTTTCTTCACAAACAACCTTCAAACTCGAGTACACATCATACTTTGGTCAACACTAATTGAGGGTATTTTGCCTGACTGGCTTCTCTCACTTCTCTATTATTCTCATACAATCTAAGTGAATGCGATTAGGGAAATAACAAGAAACGTGAAAGACGCAGATTTTAGCAAAAACTCATATTATTTAAAAAAATCCAGTTCAACATTGTATTCTAAAAACTACCCTCATGTTTACTCTAAACATTATCCGCAGCTTATCCGCTATCCGCACTGCCATGCAAACTATATCCGCATGACGAAAAATTTTGCGAATATCCGCATCCGCGCAGGGCTTTAATTATAATCACCTAACGACTTCCTGTTGTACTACAGTAGAGAATTTACATGAGTGAAATTTAAACTTTAACACAGTGATCAGGATCAAATGATGGCCACTTGAGAGTCGAAACGCGTAATCCTAAATTGCCCCATTCAATTGTTTATTTATCGTATGGCTTTTAGTGCCGGGAGTGTCCGAGGACATGTTCGGCTCGCCAGACGCTGTAGCTGCTTCAAGCGGACAACCCATAGGGTGAGCTACAAGTTCCGTACAATTTCAAGTAGTTCCAAACTTTCGCCACCAGATGTCAGTGATACCTAGTGGTGAACGTTGGAACTTTTGATAGAGCGTTCCAACGAAATCTAACCTAGAAATTTAGCTTCATACAAGTTTAGTGTGGAAGGATCTTTTTACATGCCATTCATCTATGACATGGGACCGCTGGCTTTACTTCCCCTCCGAAGGAAGGCATACTGAAGGATTTTAACGCTCTTAAAAAAACCGACGAATTCGGCCGGGTTTGTACCCCGCTATCTTGGGCACAGCAGTTCAGCATGCTACCAACTACGCCACCGAAGCCGCTATTTAATTGTGATAATTAACTGATGCATGTATTTTTTTCAGGAGTCTATTTACATATTTATATCTTGTTCCCCTCCCTTTCACTGGGCACAAGTGTTGACCGATTGAAAAGCCAAAAATGACAATATTTGTTTACACAACACTGAAAGAGAATGGCTTCAAATCTCTACATTACAGTAGTTGGGAATCGAAACCAGACCTCCGGGATGATAACCAAAAACACTAGCCACTACGTCAGACATGGTAATTTTCGAATTTCTACATTTGCTGCAGGTCACCTGGTATACACTGACGGCATTTGGTTGCCTTGAAGTGACAATCATGTGGTCAGCATGTTGAATAACCTGGGTATTTTTAGTTCTAACTGTACTTTCTTGAAAACCACACCATTTGTTGCTCTTTATAAAGGGAAGGAAAGAATAGTCTGAAACCACCACAGAGAAAGTCTTTTAAGTTCCAGGAAGAGGTGTTTGCCAAGAGATTGGGCCGATGGGCAAGATGCCAAAACATTCCCCTAATTGTTACCTGGGCGCCCGCCTCTGGAATCCCAAGAATATTTCCATTGTCCATTGTCACACCAGTTTTTTTTCTTCGTGTGGGCTCCTGAGAGGGTTCAGTGCTATTTCGTCCAGGTGTTATTTCGTCCAGCAACAAATTTCCTTGAAAAACGTGCCATTTCGTCCAGCTCGGTTTTACAAATTATTACACAATTTAATGAGTGCCATCTCGACCAGACGAAATGTTGACAAGGGTTGAGGCAGTGCAGTGTGGGATTTCCCACCCATCCCTGCTGTGGAATTCCATTCGTCCCCTCCCCACCTCTGTTTATGAACAGAGGCTTAATTCGTTCGAATGATCTCTATGAATTAACATCCTTGTTATTTATGGAGTTTTCAACCATTACAAGGGGCCAACCTAGTTTATTACTTAACGGCTATCGGTATACAGTTAAGAATGAGAAGAAGTGCGGTGAAGTTGTGTGGCGTTGTGTTAACCGTTCTTGTAGTGGAAAAGTATTTACTATAAACCGTGAAATTATTAAAGAAGAGATCCACATTACGTGTGTTCCTGATGTGGCTGCACAAGATGTCCATAAAGCTATGACACAGGGAAAGAAGACAGCCCGCGAAGAGCTGATAAATCCATTTTACAAGTAGGTTTATATTTTTATTAGTGACAATATTTACGCCCCAGACTACCTTAAAAGACAGTACGCATTAAATGGAGCGCTCTGATGCCAGATCTACTGCATATATCAAGTTCTGCAAGGCCGGACACATGATGTAACATAACTCGTATAGAGGCGTGCTTTTAGGAAAATCTCAGGAAATTTCCAAAATATTTGTTTGTTGTATATAACTGTAGGCTACCTCATGCCTTGCAGCGAACGACGGCACAATATTTAGATAATTAAGATACACCGAAGCTCAGAGAGCGATTTTAATCCACATTTTTTCTATTCTCACTATGTTTTTACATTATAAGCATTACATAGTAAACTATAGTTGACTGGTGGCAAACGAGCGGGGAGAGTAACGTCCATTATTACAAACATCAAAAAAATACTTATTTTTTAACAAGAAACGCAATGAAATGAAACAGTTATTGTAGACCTGTCAAACTGTCAATCATAGGTGTTTGGACGAAATAGCACTAGTGGGCCGGCAGAGTGTCAACCACCTGCCTCTGTTCGTGTAATTTGGACGAATTAGCACCTGGACGAAATGGCACGACACCCCTGAGAGGTGCAAGTCTTTCTAGTTGACGCCCGTGGGCGATCTGCGCGTCGGGAATGAGAGATGGAATGGAAACATGTTAATATCGTAGTATGGCCTTGAGTGCTAGGTGCAAGCTTTTGTTATTTGACGCGTAAAGGGTAGCTTGCATGTCGATTGTTTTTGTTCCTTGGAACGCTATATAAGTCAAGGAGGTTAGATATCTAAGCTCCTTGACACTATAGCGCTTTCTAGTAGAAAAAGGAGGAACTTTTGTGTAGGAATGGATGATGATGAATGAAACAGAGCAAGGATGTGGAAGGAAGCGGCCGTGGCCTGTGAGAAGGTACCTTCCCAGCATTTTCCTGGTGTTCAAAATGGGGAAACTACGGAAAAACATTTCAAGGACAGCCAACGGTGGGGCTCGAACCCACGAGTGTACCGAGTCAGCTGAGAGCTTGGCCCCATGACCTAACGCTGCGCTTTAGCCAGTGTAGCCACTGCTGTCGGCATAAATTGAAGTCACTGATAGTTAACTAGTTTAGATGAAGGGATAATTCCACAGATTTATTTAACTTAGTACTTTGGGAATATTTAAAAGCTTCCGTGGCTTAGGCGGCAGCACTTCTTCAAAGGATGAGCCCTGAGCAGCTACTCATGCACAAATACATACATTATTAATAAATAAACATATAACACAATTCCAATAAATAATAGAACCCGAGGAAACTTAACCAATGGAATAAATAATTGAAGAGCTCCCTGGAATAATGTTGTAAGCGCCACTTAATAAAATATTGAGAAATGAAGAAATACTGTGGAAACATCAAAGTTGTACATTTTAAAGCAATTGTTGTCATCATCTTAGGGACAATGGCTGTTTGAACAAACATATATGATAATCTACACAAAATAAATGTAAAACAAAGAAATTGAAATCGCTTTGACAAAATGTGGCGCTTCCAACGTTATTCCAGAGGAGCTCTTCAATTAATTCAAATAAGGATAGGTGACGAGAGGTTACATGACTTCCGGGTCATGAGAAATAAATAAAATAATATGGTCATCATAAGTAATTAAACACGAAGATCAAGTAATGAAAGAGGATAGATAGTAAAAATGAAGAATAAATTAATTACCCTAAGATGTATCAAACATCAGTAGCTTCATAGAATTCACGAAGTTATTCCAGAAGAAACTCACTAATAAATCATTAAATACAGAGCCTAGCGTAGTCCCTCAACCGCTTAAGAGTGGGTGTCCCTCGATGCAAAAATGGGGGATCCTTCCAGCAGACGCAGACACCTCTTGTGAATGCGGAGCTGAACAAGACCCAAGCCACCTACTTATCTGCCCCCTACTGGACAACCCATGCACAATGGAAGATGTTTTAGAGGAAGTAACAAGGCCATCGCAGCTGCAGTTTTTTCGAAATGTTGACCGGACCCGAAAGTGAATGACCTAATTTAACTTTGTTATTTCCTGTTATCGTAGACTTTGTGCTCGGTATTCTCTCATTTGAATTAACCTTTGGGTTCATATTGAGTAGCACTCACCACATGGGGTTCGTACCTCAAGTTGCCTCATGGGGGGGGGGGGGGGGGGCTTGACAATAATTGTTTTTACGTTTTCATTTCTTACAACAATCTCCACTCAATTACTGAGACGACGGTTTATGAGCTAATTAGGTGCGAGCCTATCACCCCCAGTTACAGCCTAGCTAGCGGGCGAGCCCATTACCCCAGATACAGCCAACAGCACACAGTCAAGTCGTGTTGAGTTAAGACTTCAGAGAAGAGTGGTTGTGTTTTGAGTTTCCCTGGAAGTGCAACTCGGCTTTTCTTCATTTCGCCTGTGAACATTTCGTTCTGCAAAATACACAGACAAGTGATTGGACGGAAGGGGAATTTGTGTTTCATGCACCTCGCCATTCTTAAATTACGTCTGACAATAATTCGTTGCACATGCATCCCCATGATAATATAATTAATAGTCCAGTCAGTG
Source organism: Meconema thalassinum (assembly GCA_946902985.2). Classification (NCBI taxonomy): domain Eukaryota; kingdom Metazoa; phylum Arthropoda; class Insecta; order Orthoptera; family Tettigoniidae; genus Meconema; species Meconema thalassinum. The sequence goes on from OX336388.2 coordinate 110,532,073, forward strand.
ATTTTAACCCATCATGCCGAGACGCAAAACGGATATAGGTCTTAGGTCATTGACATCGAAAAATGAGCGCTCATCACGTAATGCATTCATAACCGTTCCCGGGACAGGTTGCTAGTAAATAATAAAGCACGAATGTGCCTATTAGTTCTCTATTCTCTGCTGTATACTCTGAGAGATTTTGTTCGTTTGTCACATTTGTTAAAGTGGTATCAGAGTTTACACACGCATTCTTCAGTCACTTGATGGTTGTTTTCGCTTCTGCAGCTTAATGTGCTTAGCCTAATATCTTCATATGTATTATTTACGAAGACGTGACATTAATGACCATATAAACAAACATAGTCTAAAGTTATAATTTAATATATACAAAATGATTTCTCTCCATTTCTAAAATTCTCAAGTGAAATGGGCCTTATGGAGATCTTATTGAATTTGTAGTTGCCTATCCTTCTTAAAGTCGTCTCTATAATTTGGTTGGTTGGGTCCTTAGTTTAGGGGCTGAGCCAACGCGGTCATGTAGCTCCGAGTACTTTGGGTGTGTGTAGAATCTGTCTGATAACCGGTGTTAATTGTGATGACTGTATTAGTGTGTGTTATCGGTTTTTAATTCAAGAAAGGACTGCAGACAATAATTTCAAGAAGTTCCTACGTTTGCTATCAAATGCTACCGTCCACGACACCTAGCTGTGAACTTGGCTACTACTAGATTTGGAATTTAAGCGCATTAATCAAACCTAACCTACAAATTTTGCTAGACACAAGTTTAGTTAGTGGAAGGTCTTTAACATGCCATAAATCTATGACATGGGCCTGCCAGCTTTACTTCACCTCCGAAGGAAGGCATAGTGAGGGATTGTTAACGCTCTTTAAAAAACGACGACCTTGGCCGAGTTTTAACCCGCAACCTTGGGCCTAGGAGCTCAGCATGCTACCAACTACGCCACCGAAGCCGCTTCTATAATTTGATTTTATGTACAGTGTGTAATTTTGGTAACTTGGTCCTGCTGCGAAACTCCTTGCAGCCCTATTGGATGTATTCTGTTAACTTGAGACCTCGGATACCTCAATACTGTCAAGGTCGGCAAAGAACAAGAGTTGACGAAGTAAGTGAAAACAATACCGCACTCATCTCTGGTCTCCAACCAACTTTGCACCGGTTGTGAGACTCTGTGGGGTTAATATAATGCTCTGCTGACATTAATGCGAAACTCCTTGCAGCCCTATTGGATGTATTCTGTTAACTTGAGACCTCGGATACCTCAATACTGTCAAGGTCGGCAAAGAACAAGAGTTGACGAAGTAAGTGAAAACAATACCGCACTCATCTCTGGTCTCCAACCAACTTTGCACCGGTTGTGAGACTCTGTGGGGTTAATATAATGCTCTGCTGACATTAATGCGAAACTCCTTGCAGCCCTATTGGATGTATTCTGTTAACTTGAGACCTCGGATACCTCAATACTGTCAAGGTCGGCAAAGAACAAGAGTTGACGAAGTAAGTGAAAACAATACCGCACTCATCTCTGGTCTCCAACCAACTTTGCACCGGTTGTGAGACTCTGTGGGGTTAATATAATGCTCTGCTGACATTAATGCGAAACTCCTTGCAGCCCTATTGGATGTATTCTGTTAACTTGAGACCTCGGATACCTCAATACTGTCAAGGTCGGCAAAGAACAAGAGTTGACGAAGTAAGTGAAAACAATACCGCACTCATCTCTGGTCTCCAACCAACTTTGCACCGGTTGTGAGACTCTGTGGGGTTAATATAATGCTCTGCTGACATTAATGCGAAACTCCTTGCAGCCCTATTGGATGTATTCTGTTAACTTGAGACCTCGGATACCTCAATACTGTCAAGGTCGGCAAAGAACAAGAGTTGACGAAGTAAGTGAAAACAATACCGCACTCATCTCTGGTCTCCAACCAACTTTGCACCGGTTGTGAGACTCTGTGGGGTTAATATAATGCTCTGCTGACATTAATGCGAAACTCCTTGTAGCCCTATTGGATGTATTCTGTTAACTTGAGACCTCTGATACCTCAATACTGTCAAGGTCGGCAAAGAACAAGAGTTGACGAAGTAAGTGAAAACAATACCGCACTCATCTCTGGTCTCCAACCAACTTTGCACCGGTTGTGAGACTCTGTGGGGTTAATATAATGCTCTGCTGACATTAATGCGAAACTCCTTGCAGCCCTATTGGATGTATTCTGTTAACTTGAGACCTCGGATACCTCAATACTGTCAAGGTCGGCAAAGAACAAGAGTTGACGAAGTAAGTGAGAACAATACCGCACTCATCTCTGGTCTCCAACCAACTTTGCACCGGTTGTGAGACTCTGTGGGGTTAATATAATGCTCTGCTGACATTAATGCGAAACTCCTTGCAGCCCTATTGGATGTATTCTGTTAACTTGAGACCTCGGATACCTCAATACTGTCAAGGTCGGCAAAGAACAAGAGTTGACGAAGTAAGTGAAAACAATACCGCACTCATCTCTGGTCTCCAACCAACTTTGCACCGGTTGTGAGACTCTGTGGGGTTAATATAATGCTCTGCTGACATTAATGCGAAACTCCTTGCAGCCCTATTGGATGTATTCCGTTAACTTGAGACCTCGGATACCTCAATACTGTCAAGGTCGGCAAAGAACAAGAGTTGACGAAGTAAGTGAGAACAATACCGCACTCATCTCTGGTCTCGAAGCAACTTTGCACCGGTTGTGAGACTCTGTGGGGTTAATATAATGCTCTGCTGACATTAATGAGTGTGTGTGTGTGTGTGTCATTAGCGGTACGAAATAAATTCTCCGAGGGCACTGTCTTGATGACATGTGTAGCTCAGATCTACTATAGTGGAATTCTACTGTACAGGAAATTACATAAATAAGGGAAAAGAGCTCCTCGTTTCAGGAAGACGGTGAGCTGTGTCACTGAGGGACAGTCTCCGAATTCAAATACAGGTAACTCTCGCTAATTCGGAGTAGCCTAATGGGAGCTACGTCTAGCCCGAATTATATAAAATATTGTACTGGTCAGTTTAGAAGTTGTAAAATCATGCAAATATGCCTTTAAGTGTCTAAATACCTTTTCCGCGATTGGTTATCCATAAACCTATAAAGGCTTTATAGGGAGGTGAAAGGCTGCTTGAGCTTTTAGCTCTCGCAGCTAAGAGGTGCATGTGTGCTTCATAAGAAGGGAGGTGGTGCAGAGTTCGCTACTCTTGTGGGGGTACGGGCGCGGACACCAAGAACCCGCTGATGAGCCAGCTTGGTGTTCCTATGCGAAACCCCACACAAGACACGGCATTAACCTAGAAAAATTGCTGAGTTTTAATTCACTGGCCGTGAAAGCCAATATACCAACCATCTTTTTAAGATTTGTATATTTTTTAAATTATGACTGTACATCAGATGCTTTTCTCAAAATGGCATTATTGTCTTTCCGGAATTGCTAGTAGTCTTTCCGTTTGGCCATGATACCCAGAGGATTAAGGGACTTCTCGGAACTCAACTCACTCCGGTGTCGTGCCGCATGCGACCCACGAATTTGCCATCGTGCCACTATCGACCCAAGCACTGATGTATCGGTGGAATCTGGGAATTTCTAACACTTCTTTCTGGGGGAGGAGGGATTACCCCGTCATGTAGACTGATTGAAAGACACTATGAGCCCTTATTTAACGTGTGACTTGCAACCAGTCAACATTTGTGTTGAGTTTGCTTTACAAGTGATTTGTGCAATGGAAGAATCCTATGTTATTACAACTAAAAAAGGAAAGCCATCTTTAGTGTTTGGATTGTTTTATCCCGTACAAATACAAACCAATATAAAATAAGTACATTCATTTACGTATTTCACAGTCCTACAGCATAGCCATTTGATATATAAGGATTACAACGCGACCAAGAACGCAATTTTTCAATCACCCCGAGCCGAGAAAAAGTTACCTAACAAAAGTGATAACTTTGTTCCTTGGACACACAACATTTTGAAATTATTAAACCAGTTATAAAACATTCCAATGTACATTGTGTTAAAACTTGAATTCGATCTGATGACAGGTGTTTGTGAAACTAATTCTTAAAGGTGAAGCATGGTTGAAACACCCTTAAAACCGAGCACGCTTTATGTTCCAGCTCCGATAAAAAAATATTAAAATATAACTGAAAAACTCCAAACTTACATGACTTAACATAAAATATAACGACAAAAATGATGATGTTATTGGATTTTATGTAGGCCAATTGGTTACTTCAAAAACAACTTTCAAACTCGAGTGTACACAATATTTTGATCGACAGTAGGAGTAAATTAAGTTAAAACGGCGCACCGTAAAAATTCTTCTCTCGAACAATGGGCCGCATGGGGCACTGTAAGCTACTGGCAGAGTCGCTAGTGGCACGATTTTTGGTGGGTCGCATCTGGCACGGTCGCACCCGGCACGTAACCACTCACTCACCCTCCCGACCCGCTCGCCGGACCGGCCGGTGGCGAACAATGACTCACCTACTGCCGCTGTCCCACAGCACTAACACTTTTCTTATTTCAAGTTTACATTTACAATTTACAAGTTTTTTTTAATTCTACCGAGAATTCTAAAGAAAATGAGTCTAAACTCGGACTTCCTACTTCTTAAACTGTCGTTTATTACATGTATTGCAACAACTAGTTATAAAATGTCAAACAAATTCAGAAAATAAAGAAGTTTTGGTACAAACCACACCTTCTAACTCCCTCTGGTTTAAGAGCTTGAGTTTTGTGAAACATACACCTTAGCGTATTATATAATAAGATAATGCAACTCGTCAATATTTGTTAGATATAGTTAGGGCTCGGATCGATATGCTCGATAAAATCTCCAGATATGCTCGAAAACTATGTGTTTTATGCTCGATAGATATGCTCGAAAAAAATATTATATGCTCGAAAAAAACATTATATGCTCGATAGATATGCTCGAAACCCCCATTATATGCGGTTAAATATGCAGAATATGCTCGAAAAACACCGTTAAAAAGTATAGAAAGGAAAGTAAAACGAAAAAACCAATAACATACCTTTATATACGAGATTTATTTTCTAATTGTATGTATGATAAACTGCAATAGTCGCATTCAAGTTTTTCAAGTACCTAGCCTATATAAGAGAAGTGCTCTTATAAAAGTTACAGTCTAAAAGTTCATTTACAAAATGTTGAGAATTAGGCGAGTCAATTTTTCTATGTTTTCAGTTTTGAATGATTTTCTTAAATCAGTCAATAAAAGTTTCAATGACGAGAACGACCTCACTAAAGGTTAAAAGCCTGTGGTTCTATTATTCGCACCAGACAGGCTTTTCAATAATTATTTCTGTTTTCGAACCTTAAGGATGGTCAGAGCCTGAATTAGGGGGAGAATTCGAAGAAAAACAAACTGTTTTGACGAAAACCACAAGAATATGCATTTATATGCTTCTATTCTAAAAACCGCGGTTTTATGCATTTATATGCTCGATAAATTTCAATTCTGTTGGTCCCAGAGAGGTGAAAATACCACCGAAAGGCTTCTTTCAATGTGTACTATTCAGGAAAAAAATATGCAAATATGCTCGAATCCGAGCCCTAGTTATAGTCTATGTGATGTGAATTGACCATTTAAGAACGATCACATATTCACTATAAACAAGCAAATTTTTGGAGGTCAATCACCACTTCCAGAATCTTAACTAAAGCAACACAATGACTAATACTAACAAATATTGACGAGTTGCATTATATCAACTAACTAGCAACCCGACCCGGCTTCGCCCGGGAACAGTTATGCATGCATTACGTGATAAGCGCGTTTTTCCAATGTCAATGAACAACGACCTATATCCGTTTTACGTCTCGCCATGATGGGTTAAAATCACAGACTGGACTATTAATTATATTATCATGGAGATGCATGTCAGACGTAATTTAAGACTGGCGAGGTGCATGAAACACAAATCCCCTTTCCGTCCAATCTTAACTTGAACGAAAAGTTCACAGGCGAAATGAAGAAAAGCCGAGTTGCACTTCCGGGGAAACTCCAAACATAACCACTCTTTCTAAAGTTTTTAACTCAATACGACTCGACAGTTTGCTGCTGGCTGTATTTGGGGCAATAAGCTCGTCCGCTTGCTTGTAAGCTGTAACTGGGGTGATAGACTCGCCCCTAGCTAGCTCGTAAACTGTCGCCTCAGTAACTGAATGGACATTGTTGGAAGAAATGAAAACGTAAAAAACACTTATAGTAGGCGATGTATTGAAGATAGAGATATGCTCTCCTGGGCTTTTTTGTATAACTTTTCATGCTGAACAATTCTTACACTCATAGTAGGCTATATAGATATTTTTAACGGTTTGCCCAGCGTAAGCTTAAAAAGCACTCGGACGCCAGTTATTTTTTCGACCTTTTTCACTGAAATCGTTAGTGCTTGACTTCCTTGGATCATAAATAAATTATTTTTTAAAGAAACTTTCCTCGAGATATCCTTTATAGAATGGTGAAAACCGCATCAAAATCCATCCAGTGGTTATCGAGATTACCCGTGACATCCAAGAATCGGGGACTTTGTTTTATACTAAGTAGAGATACTGCAACTAAATAAGTGTACATATTAAAAACTAAATACTTTCACAGATACTTTTCAGACATAGATTTTATAGTTTAAGTGTAATGTATCAGATGATGATCACTTGACGATCGAAACTGGTCATCCTAGTGTATTTATTAATCTCATTTTTTTTTTTTTTTTTTTTTTTTTTTTTTAGAATTAGGGAATAACCAATCACAATTGGCTACAATATGTTGACCGACTGAAAGTTAAAATATCAACTCCGGAATATTAGTTAACTGTCCACTGTACTGGAGTTCACTACGGCTTTGAGACAAAGTCAAAGTATCGTGGCTAACGCCACATCAATGTATCGTTAATCTTTAAACGCTTAATTGGATAATCTGGTTCATACTTCCTACCTTTTATGAGCCCGTTTGCCTACCAACGCCGACCAAACATCCGGACACCAATAATAGGTGATAAACAATTTTACACTCATTCTTAGATCACCAATAAAAAAAAAAAAAAACTTCAATCATTAATGTACTCTGTGCGAAGGAAATGTTCACCATCAACCTCAAGTGCACTTCTGGACGACTTCCGTGCAGCCAATCTTATTAGAAATGTCAATTTGATTTAGGGTCTTTGTGAAATGGTGGTCATGTAGTCCCATGTACTTGGGCGTATGTGGAATTAGTGTAATAACATGTTTTATTGTGATGGCTGTTGGTGCGTGTATTTGTACGAGGCGTATCCAGAAAGTAAGTTTCGCTATTTAAAAGAATAAAAAACTTTACTAGCAACAATAGAGGCCTCCGTGGCTTAGACGGCAGCACGCCGGCCTCTCACCGCTGGGTCCGTGATTCAAATCCCGGTCACTCCATGTGAGATCTGTGCTGGACAAAACGGAGGCAACAGGTTTTTCTCCTGGTACTCCGGTTTTCCCTGTCGAAATTTCATTCCAGCAACACTCTCCACTATCATTTCATTTCATCTGTCATTCATTTAATCATTGCCCCAGAGGAGTGCGTCAGGCCTTGGCAGCCGGCACAGTTCATATCCTCGCCGCTAGATGGGGGCTTCATTCATTCCATTCCTGACCCGGTCTGAGACTGGAAGCAGGCTGTGGATTTTCATTTTTACTAGCAACAATAAATAAATAAATAAATAGGTAAATAAATAAATAGATAAATAGATACGGTAAATAAATTGACAAATAGATAGATAAGCAGATAAATCATCATCATCATCATCATTTATTGCATGTGACAGGCCATTAAGACCTATAGCAGAAAAACAAGGGTATACAATTCTTGATTACAATATAAATAGCAAGCATAACATAATATAGGCTATAATATTGTACTTCATAACAGGAAGAATGATTTCAGCTTCTCAAATAATGGTGGCATATATTAGTCCTACGATTTCTATCCCTGGCATCTTCCATACTTGCATCTGGATCTACCTGGTTCAGTGCCAACATAACTCGATCTTTCCATCTCGTTCTTGGTCGACCTCTTGGACGTTTTCCCGTTGGCTGAAAATTGAACACACGGTTCGGGAGAGTACCTTCTGCTCTGATAATGTGTCCTAACCATTGTAATCGTCTTCTCTCTATCTCTCTACTGATGTCTGCCTTTTTATAACGTCGATATAACTCCTCTTTACTCCGTCTTTCCCAACTGTCAGTTTCTGGGCAGTATTTTGGGCCATAGATTTTCCGCAGCATTTTTCTTTCAAATGCACATATACGTTCTTCAAAAGTTCTTGGAGTCGCCCACGTTTCACAACCATACATTAAAACAGGTCGTACTAGGGTCATGCATAGGTGGATCTTGTTTTCCTGAGATATTAGACGTGAAATGAAAATTCGATTCATGCTATAGGAAACATGAGTAGCGTTGGTGATTCTTTGTCTTATTTCCTTTTCTATTTCACTTTTGTTTGACAATATTGATCCTAAATATTTGAATGACTCAACTGTCACAAATTTGTGCATTCCAACGTCGATAGCGATCGGAATATTCTGTCGACGTGATATAATCATGTATTTTGTTTTCGATTCATTAACCACCAACCCCATTTTCTTTGCTTCCAGTAGGAATCTAGATGTATCAGTCGTTACCTGATCCAAAGTGTTCCCCGTGATCACCACATCACCAGCAAATGCAAGAATTATGTCGGATCCGACCATCTCCATTTCCCTATTCCAACCAGTTCCACGTTTAATCTTTTCCAATGCTATATTGAAAAGGACTGGGGCTAGAGGATATCCTTGTCTTAGTCCACTTTGAACGCTAAAGGATTCTGATTCTTGATTTGCAAACCGCACCTGGCATCTAGAGTCAGAGTAACAGGTCTTGATCAACCTTATGTACTTCATTGGAATGCCTATCTCGTGCATAGCCGTCCATAATACTATACGGTTTATACTGTCATAGGCCTGACGAAAATCAATAAAGATTATTAAATGCAATTCCTTGTCAAATTCGTAGAATTTCTCCATGAGTTGCCTCAATGTAAAGATGTGGTCGATAGTAGACCGACCAGATACAAAACCACATTGATATGAGCCTATAATGTCTCCCAAAAATGGCCTAAGTCGATTCATAAGCAGTGAGGTAAAAATTTAATATCCTATCTCGAGTAAGGCAATCCCTCGGTAGTTAGAAGGTTGTGTGGCATCACCTTTCTTAAAAATGGGGCATATCACGGCTCTCTTCCACTCACTTGGAATAACTTCTTTCCTCCAAATATTAACAATTAATTGTTGCAGATTTTCCATTAACACTGCTCCACCATACCTAATCAACTCGGCAGTTGATAAATAAATAAATAAATAAATAGATACGGTAAATAAGTAGACAAATGGATAGATAAGTAGATAAATAAATAAATAAATAAATAGATAAATAGATACGGTAAATAAGTAGACAAATAGATAGATAAGTAGATAAATAAATAGATCAATAAATAGAACAAATAAATAAATATATAAATTGATAAATACACTGAAGAAAATGGAAATTGCAACACCCAGAAGGATTGGTGCTACATTGCTGCAATTGAACATGCAGGACGAGTGTTCGGTTGTGATTCGATGATTACACTTTCAGGTCTTTCTGACCGCAAGTTTGGACAACAATCAATACAGGATGTGCCCACCACGATCTGCAATACATTGATGAATTTGGTGAGGCATGGAGTCAATAAGGCCCTGGATCGCTTCCTGAGGAATTGTGGCCCATGCTTGCTGCACTGCACGGGTCAGTTGATCCAGAGTTGTGGGTGGCTGAGGACGGTTGGCCAGTTGTCGACCCACACATGCTCAATAGGACTGAGGTTCGGGGATCTGGCGGGCCATTCTAAGGTTGTGATGTCGTGGAGAGCTTCTCTGGAGATGCGTGCAGTGTGAACCCGGGCATTGTCCTGCTGAAACATCCCATTAGCAATGTTCGCCATCATAGGGACAACCACTGGATTGAGTATCCTATCAACGTACTGTCGAGCAGTCATAGTGCCCTCAACAAGCACTAATTGTGATTTCACATTAAAGCCAATAGCTCCCCATACCATAATGCTTGGTGTTGGCCCTGTGTGTCTCTCGACAATAAGGTCTGGGCGGCCCCTCTCCCCGGTACGTCGGCGCACACGATTCCGGCGATCACTGCGGGCAAGACAGAAGCGCGATTCATCACTAAAGACGACCCTATGCCATTCGTCGACCCATGTCGATCATTCTCGACACCAGGCCAGCCTTACACGTCGCTGTTGTGAGGTCAATGGAACACCTTCTGCAGGGACACGGGATCGTAACCCAGCTGCTCGCAGGCGATTACCAACTGTTTGTTGTGTAACGTGGGGTGACACAGCTGTTCGAATTTGCGCTGCTGTTGCATGGGGTTCCATCCGGGCCATCCGAATGATGTGGCGATCCTCTCTCACAGTTGTATGTCGCGCTGGGCCTGTGCCAGGTCTACGAGTGTGGGTACCTTCATTTGACCACTGCTGGCATACGCGTTGTACCGTAGATGCCTGTCGGCCAACACGTGCAGCGACAGTCCTTAGCGATAATCCAGCCTCACACAGCCCAATTATCCGAGCCCTCTCAAACGGCGACAGTTATTGATAGCGTGCTCTTCTCTGTCGTCGTGGTATGTTTGACGGGGACCACTTCACTACACAGACTGCAAGTCAACTACGCTACACCAGAGTCCGTATACTGGAGTCGATTCCTCCGCGACCAATCACGTGGGGAGACCTGTAGCAACAATCCAATGGATCTGAAACTTTGATCGTTTACATACCTACATGGCATCGTTCCATATCTTGAAAATCAACACAAACGACCAATGCCTTCATGGTGTTGCAATTTCCATTTTCTCCAGTGTATCATCTAGGCTTTCAGGCTTGAGCCGCGTCGTACATCGGTTATTATTTCCCGACGTTTCGGCTGACAATGCAGCGTCCTGTAAGCCTAGATGATAAACTAGACACCGGCCGCGAAAGTCTACGATCTAAATTGATAAATTGATAAATAAATATATAAATAAATTAATTAACTAGAGAGCACAATAGAGAGGATTGGGGCCTGTGTACATAACGAATGTTTAATTTCATGTTCATTATCATCCTCATCATTAAGGGCAGATGATCTACCAGTTACGCCCCTTAAAAAAGCAATCATCACCTACACCCCAGATGACGCTACTATATAGTTATAGTCGAAGCCATCCACTGGCGAATCACTAACTTATTTATTTGTGATACGTAAGGTTCGGATGTTTAGGAAATGTCATATTTATTTCCTTGACTACATTTTCATTAAAAACTGTAATTAAGCAGGAGTTCAATGTTCCTGATTCTTTTCAGGTGGATTTTATACAGCATATAAATGCATAGTTGGGTCATTAGCATAGTTATTGTCTTATGTCATCAATATTAATGTTTTAAGGTCAGATTTTGGTAATATGTTAGGGGTAGGTAATGGACTTAAAATATGGTATCCCCTGGCCGCTGCAAGGTTTCTGTGCGTTAGTGGCGCTGAAAATTAAAAACAAACTTGCCAATTTAAATTGTTGCAGACTATCAGAAAATATTTAACTGTAACTAAACTTGGTAGTATTTTTAACTTAAGGCATTTTCTTTCTCTTGTACAGGAAATGTGATTTGTGTTGCAGTTTTTAATGCGAGGAAAGGAATGAATATGCTGCTTTCCGCGAGTCTCTTGAAACATTCTGCGATATAAATTTGAGTAAAACATTATTATCGACTATTCATGAAATCAGCGTAGATTTTAACAATTTTTTTTTAGATTTGAATGTAGAATTAATAATAAAAATAACAGCTAGTTAGTTATTGTTGTTTTATGGGGCGGAACTACGAGGTCATCAGTCCCTATTACCACAGATTAAAGTATACAAATTTAGAATGGAATTTAAAATTTTGAGGTGGACATCTAAATTTAAAAAGACCAAAAATTAATAATACAAAAACAAACAATTAAATAAAAAATAAAAATTATAAAAATAAACAAAAATTACGGAAAAAACAAAACATTATCATTCAAAAACGAACAAGTCGTTGCGTCAATGTTCACTGGAAAATTTATATTGCTGGCCCTAACCCACTCTCACTTATAAAGCGGATGACGCGATCAGCAGCCAACACGTCATCGGCTAATATAAGTTCGAGTGTCATCTGCAAACCAAGATGTCTTCGTAAGTCAGCAAGATCCACGCACTCGGTTAAAATGTGGGCCACGGTAAAAAAGGCTCCACAGGTACAAAAATAACATTTCACGTGTTTTTAGAAAGCATGTTAATATATTAGGTCATATTGTACCACTCACTTTTTGGATCATATTTCAGTATTTTAGGGCATACTTGCCTGCACATTTCACGTTTCTAGAGATCCTAACCATCAGAACTTGAGCTGATACGCTATCAAATCATATTTTCCTGTTTATATATCCTCATGACGCGCCATGTAAAACCCATCGTTCTGAAACACGCAGTAACGTTTTCCTGATGCCAAGTATTGCTCCATGCGACATCGCACTTTCTCCCCCAGGCTACAAAGGGAGGAGGGGGGCTAGAAAGTGCGGGAGGTGATGGATGGACTGCTTGTTATCTACACCATCAATCGGTCAGTCAGTCAGACGTTAGACAGTGTCACAGGCGGAACAGGTAGGACAACAATCTGATTTACTAACTCATTCATTCATTCTATTGATATACAATGATTCCACGGAAACGTCATACCGAAGTGTTAAGTGCAAACGTGATATTATATTATTTTGTTTTACTAGCGGTAGTGCCCGGCTTCGCCCGGTGGATTTATTTGTTTTATGGATGATAATGAATACTACTACAGAACTGGAGTAATCAAGGATAAGGATCGGAAAGCACCAACGCTTATTGCATCTGGTAACCTCAGTATACTGCACCAACACCATCGCCCTTATACAGAGGCATACTATTGTCATGATAACTGTTTTAAGGGGCCTAAGATATGTTTTTGCACTAATTACTCCCCGTGACTGCAATTTATAAGCAGCTCACAATTCTGCACCAGAACTCTGGTAGGGGCGACGTGATGCAGCCCGCATTGCCAGGCAACAATAGACTTAGGCACTATTGAAGCTGTTCGGGAGCGCTTGTTCTTCCGACTCACTGAGCAAAAATCAATATTTAAGGTTATCTGAGAGGTGTAGCCTAATGCTACATAGCCTAAACTATTCCTCTTGAATCTGGCCATCAAAAATACAAAAATATTTTTTCGAATCCGACTGGTAGTTCCAGAGATTAGCGCGTTTAAACACACAAACAAACAAACAAACAAACAAACAAACAAACAAACAACCTCTTCAGCTTTATTATATTAGTATAGATTCTATTGGTATACAATGATTCTACGGAAACGTCATACGGAAGAGTAAGTGCAAAATGATATTATATTTGTTTTATTATTGTGTGGTGACCACCTCGTGGCGCAGTGGCTAGCATTGTTGGTTGTCAGCCCCGAGGTACCGGGTTCGATACCCGGCTCTGCCAAGAATTTAAAAGTCTCGGTATAGTCTGGTACGGGGATGGCTTCGGTGGCGTAGTTCGTATCATGCTGAGCATCTATGCCCAAGATCGCGGGTTCAAATCCGGCCGAAGTCGTCGGATTTTTTTAAGAGCGTTAAAAATCCTTCAGTGTCCCTTCCCTTCTAGGGGAAGTAAAGCCTGCGGGACCATGTCATGGATTTATGGCATGTAAAAGAACCTATTACTTCAATTGGTGGTGTGTAGCAAAATTAGTAGGTTGGCTGGTTAGAAACGCTCTATCAAGTTTCAACATTCACCGCTAGGTGTCAGTGACAGTGGCATCTGGTAGCCAAAGTTGGAGCTACTTGAAATCGAACTTGCTGGGAGTCCACGGGCATTCAATTAAAACACCATTGACTGCAATTCATATACACTGGGGTGCAAAAAAAAGTGGAACACTGAAGTTAATAAATTAATCTGATTAATTACAAACACAAATAGACATTATTGAAAACTTAAAGGTAGTTTGTGTTCGACCCTGACTATTATATGTCAGAAAACTGTACTATAATGAGGCTCATTACAACACTATTTTTCATTATGAAACAGTTTCTCCCACCAATCAGAGTTCAAGAAACAGTTGTTTGACCAATTAGATAATTAGATGCGCTGAGTTCCACGGCCTTCTAATTTAAATTTCACTGCCTGGCCTAGTGTCATAGTAGGGTAATCGACGAGGCCATGGTCAAATACAAGGCATTCTCTGTGTCTCATGCGCTCTGTTCAGTACATAAAACTGGCGAAATCTCGACAGATATTTATGAATATTTATGTTCGAACATAAAATAGTTATAATAATTATCGTCGAACATAAACAGTCGTATGCAACGATCCTATAATGGTAATTATGGCACTCGTATGGAAATTATAAAACTCGCATGTTTTATAAACTTACTCGTGTCTTAATTATTGCCATTATGGGCTCGTTGCATAATGTACTATTTATCACTTTTTCACTTTATGGTGATCTTAATGTGTTTTGAGAACCATCTTAAAAGCTTTACTTTGTGTTGGGGGGACATTAATTAATTAAATGATGTACTTGTACATAGCGTTCCACTTTTTTGCACCCCAGTGTATAATTACCATTTGATAAGTATTGTTTGTTCGTATCAATGTGAAAATGCTCGACAATTAACAATTTGGTTGATATTAGTACATTATGCAACGAGCCTATAATGGCAATAATTAAGATACGAGTTTTATAATTTCCATGCGAGTGTCTAAATTACCATTATAGGCGAGTTGCATACGACTGTTTATGTTCCACGATAATTATTATAACTATTTTATGTTCGAACATAAATATTCATAAATATCTGTCGAGATTTCGCCAGTTTTATGAACTGAACCGAGCGCATGAAACGCAGAGAATGCCTTGTATTTGACCATGGCCTTCTCGATTGCCCTACTATGACAATAGGCCAGGTAGTGAAATTTAAATTAGAAGGCCGTGGAACTCAGCGCATCTAATTATCTAATTGGTCAAACAACTGTTTCTTGAGCTCTGATTGGTGGGAGAAAACTGTTTCATAATGAAAATAGTGTTATAATGAGCCTCATTATAGTACAGTACAGTTTTCTGTCATATAATAGTCAGGGTCGAACATAAAAAATTATTAAGTCCCTGTCTTTATTCCCGAATCCATATGGCCCGTTCTGTTCCCCGACATAGTATAAACATTTGAAAACAATACAGTTTCCAACCAACAAAAAACAACAATACAACTTAAGCAGGGCCGGATTTAGATTTTATGCGCTCCTAGGCCCCCTCTTCATACCATGTTGAAGGAGGGAGAATGTAGACCTCAGAAGGGTCTTTGTGAAGGGATTTTTTAAATTTATTCTAATGTATCGGGAAGTAAAATCAATTAAATAAATTAAAATAATGAGAGAATCAATTGCTCCTAAATTTGCATATATTAACTATAAATAAATAGGCCAACGAGATATTTTGATAAAAATAAAATAAAGCTTAACATTCTTACACTCACCGTTAATAGTTCTTATTTCTAACTACTTTTTTTAAAATTATTGTTAAAAGACCAATCTTATATTTATTTAATTAATAGACTACTACTTTGTAAGGATATCCATTTTTATTACTATATTTTATTTATTACAATATTATCATTAATTTTTCATTTTAATTTAGATTTAAGGCGCATATGCCATTTTAGTTTTTCAATTCTTAATTGATTTTCTTTTTAGGCTGAGGATGACCCCACTGTGGGTCGAAACATGTACTAATATATAAAATATATATTTGTTTATGTATTGATTTGGCGTGTAATTTAAACGTTTAATTATATTAAAATAAGTTTTTTGTTCGACCCTGACTATTATATGTCAGAAAAGGACGACAAGATGAAAATAAACACAGAGACAACAGTGAAAATGATGTTTCGGAAAGGAGGCAGAGAGGCATCAGGAGACAGGATATACCTAGGAATGACTTCCCGTAAGTCAGTCAATACATTTAAATATCTAGGATTGACAATGCAAACAACAGCAAGAGCCTACAGAGTCCACATAAAATCTCGAGCAATAGCCGCTACCAAAGCCATATATGACATCAAAACAATCACGAAGCTCTCTTTGAGAACTGTTATGACATTATTCGACGCGAAAATAACGCCCATCGCCACATATGGACTTGAAATCATATGGGAGAAATTATCCCTGGAAGACTTGAGGACGCTTGAAGCAGTCGAATCGCGCTTCCTGAAGGCTACCCTGGGGATATCGAAACATACAAAATCAAGATTAGCATATGAACTCGCCGGGGAGACATTATTCATTGAGGACCTTCGGATGAAGAGAGACGCCTGGAAAAAACTAATGCACGAAAGAACACACAAAAAAAAAGGGACGAAATCTGGTTCGAGTTTTACACCACGGAGGCCATGATGACTAGGACATGGATGAACACAAATCAAGACTTGCGACACTTTGCCAATTCGATGGCGGTACATGTGTATCACCATAAACTGTGTAATACCGAATACTTTCATGACCCTGATGAATCCTGCGTATGTACATTATGCGGGGTGCAATGTAGTCGATACCACGTAATTTCTTGTGCAAATCGGGGATCATCCATTGTGAAGTTTTGTGAATGACAGTTTGTTATCATCAATATGCACAATTTGTGCGATTTATCTTTAATAATATGATATTTCAATATGCTAAACCCCAAAAGATCAGAAAAGAGAAAATTGCATTTTTCAACGGAAACCTAAGATACCGCCACATTAACACAGCGACGCTCATACTCTGGTACAAACAGAAAGACAATAATTAACAAGTGGTGAATTTTAGGAAAGGGATGAGGAAAGATAGTGCCACCCCTCTGGATAACTGAACACCTGGTCATTTTGCTCATTCAATACATGTTACGTTAGGGCTTGCTAAAATAATGTACATGAGTGAAAATAAAACTTTCAAATTTATAAGTATAAACCTACATAATCCAATCATTTTATTATTCTTTCTTCTTTCTAGCATGCTGAGCTTCTATGCCCAAGATAGCGGGTTCAAACCCGGCCTAAGTCGTCGGATTTTTTGAGAGCGTTAAAAATCCCTCAGTATACCTTCCTTCGGAGGGGAAGTAAAGCCGGCGGTCCCATGTCATATTTTATGGCATGATAAAGATCCTTCCACAAAATTACACCTGTATGAAGCTAAATTATAGGTTACTCATTTGACAAACGCTCTTAGGTTCCGACGTTCGTCACCAGGAGCCAACTACGGTGGCATCTGGTAACCAAGTTCTGAAATAGTAGTCGTTGACGGTGGCATTTGGCGGCAAAAGTAGGAACTACTTGAAAAAATTCAATGTCTGCAGTCCTTATTTGAATTGAAAACAGATAACACTCATGAATACAGTCTTCACAATTAATACCTCCGAGTTCATAATGGCAAAATTAATCTCGGGAGTTTCCGCCAACACAAAGTTCCTCATTTCTCTACTAGAAAGCGCTATAGTGTTCAAGGAACTTAGATATCTAACATCTAACCTCATTGACTTTCATAGTCAAGGAACAACGAAATTCGACATGCAAGCTACCATCCGGGTGTCAAATAACAAAGCTTGCACCCGGCACCCGAGGCCATACGATATTATTATTATTATTATTATTATTATTATTATTATTATTATTATTATTATCAGACAGATTCTACACGCGTCCAAAGTACACGGGGCTACATGACCGCGTTGTCGCAGCCCCTAAACTGAGGAACCAACCATCCAACTTTCTTTTTTCGTTTCACCCTCTTTGCGGTACATTGAATCAATCATTTCTCTGTGTGTTATTCTTTCCTTAGTGCACAGTATCCCTTCATTCTTTCTGATCTTCTTTTCCTGTCTTCTTCCGAGAAGATGGGTTTGGATTTTAGTGAAGATTTGTCTTGGAATCTTATATTTTTGTCTTTAATAATTATTTTAGCTAGTTTGCCACGGTTGGTGAGTAGTTATCGTGTCGGACTACCAACCCCAAACTTGCAGGTTCGTTCCTGGCCGTGGTAAGTGTTTTTTTTTTTTGAAAGGCGACAAAAATAAAGTTACGCATGTCATACGCTATTGACATGTTAAAGAACCCATCTGAATTCAGTAGGCCGTGTTCATAATGGCAAAATTAATGTCGGGATTTTCCGCCAACACAAAAAAGTTCCTCCTTTCTCTACTAGAAAGCGCTATAGTGTCAAGGAGCTTTGATATCTAACCTCCTTGACTTTCATAGCGCCCCAAGGTACGATACAATTCGACATGCAAGCTGCCCTCTGGGCGTCAATTAACAAAGCGGCACCCGAGGCCATACGATATTATTATTTTTATTATTAATATTATTTTAGCTTTTCGATTGAGTAGTAAATTTTCTGTAATTTTTAATTCTACTAGGTCTTTTTTTAGTTTCTTTAAACCATGTGGGTTTTGTTTTGCGGCTACGGAAAAAAATCAAAGATTTGTTTGGCTAATCTACTGTATTAGAGTTCCTTCTGAGAAGATGACCGTAAACATTTATCCTCCTTTTTTCGCATGGTATCTGAGAGATTTTATCAGTTTTCTTGTAGAGAGTCTCATTCTTGATGTACCGTATATTATCTTATTAACTTGAAATTTTGGTCCTTTGATATTTCTTAGAATTCTCCTTTCCTTTAATTCGAGTTTCCCCATCTGGCCTCTGAAATTCATGTTTACGGTTTCTGCCGCGTATAGTGCTTCTGGTTTAATCACTGGCTTATAATGTTTGATTTTGGACCCCCGTGAAAGGGATTTCTTGTTGCATGTATATTTTGTTAGTTGGAAGGCCATTTCAAGTTTATTTTTCCAGGATTCCATTGCTTTACATTCCCCAGCAACCATTTATTATTTATTTATTTATTTATTTATTTATTTACCATCAGCCCCACATACATATTTCATGCTTCTCTGGCATAATTTACATCTACATTTTTTTTGTGTGCAATATTTACATATTTAGTTCAGAGGAGGAGAGAGCCTCCGTGGCTTAGGCGGCAGCACGCCGGCCTCTCACCGCTGGGTCCGTGGTTCAAATCCCGGTCACTCCAAGTGAGATATGTGCTGGACAAAACGGAGGCAGACAGGTTTTTCTCCGGGTACTCCGGTTTTCCCTGTCAAAATTTCATTCCAGCAACACTCTCCACTATCATTTCATTTCATCTGTCATTCATTTAATCATTGCCCCAGAGGAGTGCGTCAGGCCTCGGCAGCCGGCACAGTTGATATCCTCGCCGCTAGATGGGGGCTTCATTCATTTATTCATTCCATTCCTGACCCGGTCGGAGACTGGAAGCAGGCTGTGGATTTTCAGTTCAGAGGAGAACTATCTCGGAGTTTCAAGATCGAAACCGGAGTACGACAGGGTGATGGCCTCTCGCCCATTTTCTTTAATCTGGTGCTTGATAAAGTCATCAAGACCTGGGAATGCAGATTGAGGAATCTAGAAATCAAACCAGTTGCCATTGGAGCTGGAACCCGAAGAATCGAGATCAGGTGCCTTGCCTTCGCACATGACGTTGCAATCTTAGCCAATAACTCGAAGGATGCTGGCATAGCTGTCCAAGCCCTGCACGAGATAGCGGTGAAGTCTGGATTACAAATATCTTACGATAAGACCAAGTAGGCCTACTTTGAGAATCGGCACTCCGGAAACTCCCCTTTGACGACCATACATGGAACGATTGGAAGAGTCAATCGCTTTCGTTATATTGGTTATCTACCCCAATGGTAGAGATGGCACCTCCATCTTAGCAAGGCGTACCAAACTCAACGCAGGATACCAACAATCCCACAATTTGTACAACAAGAAATGCATTTCGAGGAATGCTAAGGTCTGTCACTACAGAACTGTTGTCAGACCACAGTTTCTGTGTGCCGCAGAGACCCCCTTGATGAACAGAAAAGGACCATGGATGACCTGGAGAAAGCCGAAAGACGGATCCTCAGGAAAATCCATGGCCCAAGATTGCTCCCAGATGGAACCTACCGTTTGAAATCTAATTCTGACCTGTATCGACAGTTAGAATCAGCCAATACCAGTATGCGACGTAGGAGGCTAAAGTTCTACGGGCACCTACAACGAATGAACAGCAACAGGCATACCAAGAAGATTTTCTCCTTGGTTAAAGGCTACAAGACTGGAAGCCTATGGCTTAATGAAGTACTAAAGGACTTGGATTCGGCTCGAATTGCTGACCTTGATGTAGAAGATCGTTCTAAATTTTGTGCCATGGTAGAATCTTGGACCCCACCACCTAGAGTCCCTAAATGTCGGAAGCCCCTTTCGCAGGAGAGAAAGGAGAAATTATCAGCAGGGCTCAAGAGATATTGGGAACGGAAAAGAGCATCGAGGAACTACTGTCGACCAAAGTATTATGTGTACTCAAGTTTGAAGGTTGTTTGTTAAGTAACCAATAGACCTACATAAAATCCTATACCATCAACATTTTCGTCGCTCTATTTTACGTTAGTTCGTGTAGGTTTGGATTTTTAAATTTATATTTTAATATTTGTTATCGCAATTGGAACGCAAAAAGTGCCCGTTTTTAAGCGTGCTTCAATCATGCGTCACATTTAAGAATTATTATCTCAAAAGCCCGTCATCAGATCAAATCCAAATTTTAACACAATATACATTGGAATGTTGTATAACAGGTTTATTAATTTCACAATTTTGTGTGTCCAAGAAACAATGTTGTTATCATTGTTGTAAGGTAACTTTTTCTCGGCTCAGGGTGGTTGGAAAATGTAGTTCTTGGTTGCGTTGTAATCATTATACATCAAAAAGTTATGCTGTATGACTGTGAAATACGTAAATTAATTCACTTATTTTATATCGGTTTGTATTTGTACGAGGAAATAACACATGGTTCTCGAGCTAGCCGCTCTGGGAACAGCTGTACAGCGTTGCTGAGATGGAACCCATCACTTCCGAGCGAGACGCGTCATGATGCGTGTGGGCACCATTTCGGCAACGCTGTACAGCTGTTCCCAGACCGGCTAGCTGGTGAAACATGTGTTATTTCCCTGTAGAAATACAAACCGATATAAAATAAGTGAATTAATTTACGTATTTCACAGTCATACAGCATAACGTTTCGATGTTTAAGGATTACAATGCAACCAAGAACTACATTTTCCAACCACCCCGAGCCGAGAAAAAGTTACCTTACAAAAATGATAACAACTTTGTTTTTTGGACATACACAATTTTGAAATTAATAAACCAGTTATACAACATTCCAATGTATATTGTGTTAAAATTTGGATTCGATCTGATGACGGGTTTTTGAGATAATAATTCTTAAATGTGACGCATGGTTGAAACACTCTTAAAAACGTGCACTTTTTGTGTTCCAACTGCGATAAAATATATTAATATATATATTACAAATTCCAAACCTAGATGACCTAACGTAAAATAGAACGACGAAAATGATGATGTTATTGGATTTTATGTAGGTCTATTGGTTACTTCACAAACAACCTTCAAACTCGAGTGCACATAATACTTTGGTCGACAGTAGTCATAAGCGCTCCGTAGTGGGCTTACATCAATAATAATAATAATAATAATAATAATAATAATAATAATAATAATACTATAATATTGATATAACATAATAACAAAGTAAGTTGTTTGACATTTTGGAAACGATTGTTGGAATAATGTACAAGGATAGGAGGGTGCTCTACAATCTATAGAGAAACTAGATAGCAGTTATTAGAGCGGAAGGACATGAGAGAGAAGCTGGTATTCAGAAAGGTGTAAGGCAAGGCAGCAACTTATCACCCATACTTTTCATCTAAACATTGACCAAGCAATGAAGTTAATTGGAGAAAAATTCCAAGTAGGAGTAAAGATTCAAGGAGAAATAATTTCAACTCTGAGATTTGCTGATGACATCGTCATCTTGGCCGACACACCAGAGGATTTGAATGAGTTTTTAAATGGTATGGATTCTGTCTTGAGGAAAGAATTCATGATGAAAATTAATAAATGTAAAACAAAAATATTGGAATGCAGTCGGAAGGAATCAGAAACCCCTATGGATGTCGAATTCGCAGGGGAAGAGCTAAAGGAAGTAGGAGACTTCTGTTACTTAGGAAGCAAAATAACCCGTGATGGACGAAGCAAAGAGGATATAAAAAGTAGGTTAGCACAGGCAAGGAAAGCATTCCTACAGAAAAGGAATCTGTTGACATCGAATATAGATTTAGGGTTTAGGAAGCCATTTTTGAAGGCCTTTGTCTGGAGCGTGGCGCTCTATGGAAGTGAAACTTGGACTGTTGGAGCAGCAGAAAAGAGGAGAATTGAAGCGCTTCAAATGTGGTGTTACAGGAGAATGACGAAGATCAGATGGGTAGATAGGGTTACAAAATAATGAAGAGGTATTAATATGAGTGGGAGAGAAGAGATGTTTCTGGCGACTACTAATGAAGAGAAGAGATAGGTTGGTAGGACACATACTAAGACACCCAGGAATAGCAAACTTAGTTATAGAAGGAAGGGTCGAGGATAAGAACTATAGGGGTAGACCAAGGTTAGAATATGTTAAACAGATTGCCCTCGTATGTAGGGTGTAGTGGTTATGTAGAGATGAAACTATTAGCTCAGGACAGGGAGGTATGGAAAGCTGCATCAAACCAGTCAAAAAACCAACAACAGCATAGTGAATTTTTCCTGTTTACTTAAGTCTCTCACGCACGCACTTTTATAACCTCAATTACTCCTTACATTTATTGATACAATACACTTTTTTATATACGACCCGAACTGCATTTATTCCAAATTAAGAACTTCAGCAAATTATATCTTTATTATTTGGCTTGGGGAGGATTACTCCCCGTGATTCCCCCCATGAGTTACGTCACAGTGTTCCACCTCTCAAAACAAGAATCATCACCTTCAGAATGTTGAGTAGTGATAAGATAGTGGAATGTGTGCAAAGAAACACACATGTTAAACGCATTCTTGACTATGTCCATTAAGTGACCATCATTAACCTCTGTCTTCAACAGCAACAGACTCCAACCTCGGGCCAGTATTAAATCGATAACGTCAGCGTTATAATGACTTTTATCCGTTTAAATGTTCATCTTAAGGGGGCAACACAGAGCTTGAGAAGCCAAAGGAATAACGATGTTATTGCCTTTCATAAATCTTCCACAACAAGTATTATATACTGGTCAAAAGAAGTTTTGCATATTGCATGAGGTAACTATTTTCCTTGCTGTATGGCGACATTTCGTTTTTGCACGTTGGCTCATGAGCTAACTCGAAGATAACACGTTTTCGGACATGGAGTTTGTGCATTCAAACTGCACAAATGGGGGAAGTGGCCAAACCCCTGATGTGATTGCGGTCCATCGGACCAGACCATCAGGCACATTGTCGAAGTTTGCAAACTAAGAGCGTACTTGACCCTTGATCCTAAGAACATTTTCAGTGCTACACCATCGAGCCTGGACTGGAGAAAATTGACTGGACGTAAGGTCGTAATAAGGTTGATGATATCTGTGCTAGTATGTACGTGTTATTATTATTATTGTATTTCATCGGTAATGCCATCATCATCATCATCATCATCATTTATTGTACCCAGCAGGCCATTTACGCCCATGACAGAAAGCAAAGAAAAAAAACTAGCCTTATAGTAGTCGCATATGATGTGTAACATATGTCATGTTATTCGAATAATTCCATATTACTTACTCGCATTTTTTTAAGAATGAACTCCTAGTGCTACCTTGTGCCAGCAAACATGAAGGATTCCTTCGTGTTATTACCATCGGTAAGTTCTCATCACTATTATTTCTGCAATAACTACTTGTAAAACTCCAGTGACAAATCCTTTCAGCAAATATGGTATAATAGAGCTGTATTTTGGCCGACAGTACCTCGTGTGCTTGCATTAAATAAGAATACAGCAAAAGTAGTAAGATTTAATAAATCATAATTGTTTTCAGAAAATATGATATAATGAATATTTTCACACCAAAGAACGACAGTTTGAAGATGATTTATTTTTACGAATATCTGTAATGGCGCCTACAAACCTTGGGGTAAACCGTATGCGATGTACATTCAACATAGCCACATGGCCAAGAGTACGTCGTTGTACCAATCTCTGCCACCGCGCGCTACTTGTAAAACTCCTGTGCCAAATCCTTTCAGCAAATATGATATAATGAATATTTTCACACCAAAGAACGACAACTTGCAGATGATTTATCGTAGGAATTTCTTTAATGGGGCCTCCAAACCTTGAATTAAACCGTATGCTATATACATTACACATAGTGCTGTAGACTATCTCGAGTGCTTACAATAAATAAGAACACAGCAAAAGTAGTTTTTTTTTTTTAGCGTATGGCTTTTAGTGCCGGGAGTGTCCGAGGACATGTTCGGCTCGCCAGTTTTGTAGCTGCTTCGAGACGGACACCCAATGGGTGAGCTACAAGTACCGTTGGGGAGGAATGTTGGATGGGAGGGTCGAGGAGTTGGAAGGGAGCGGCTGTGGCCTATAGTTAGGGACCAACCCCGGCATTTGCCTGGAAGGAAGATGGGAAACCACAGAAGACCATCTTCAAGGTTGCCGGCGGGGGGATTCGAACCTCCTCGCCTCCCGGATGTGAGTGACTGCCAACAGTCATGCCGCAACGACCTCGGCTAACTCACCCGGTAGCAAAAGTAGTAAGATTTAATAAATCATAATTGCTTTCAGCAAATATGATTTAATAAATATTTTCACACCAAAGAACGACAGTTTGAAGATGATTTATTGTAGAAATATCTGTAATGGGGCCTCCAAACCTTGAAGTAACCCGTATGGAATTTACATTCCACGTAGCCGACAGTATGGCGTTGTATCAATCTCCACCACCTCGCGCGGTCATTGATTCCGTTGCATTTCCGTCCCACTTCCGACCCCTTTAACAATATCACCATCAAACAAAAATATCCTGTAACCGAGCAGAAAGATGTTACACATCAGTAATACAAGAGTGCATAACAATATCCTACTCAATCACTCAGGAAGGATCATTATCCCAATCACAATCTCAAGTATTTGTTAGAAATGACATTCCATTTACTCCTATCCATTGCATCAACCAGTACTGTTGCAACATTCTCATCACCCTATTCTTCCATCTCGTACTCCCTGGGGCTCACAACTTGTGGGACGTGGGTTGGCGACCACGGGACCCCAGCTGAGTCCGGCATTCCTTCCACTTGCTTATGCCGGGCTTCTCTCTGTTATCTTTCCTCTCAACCTCTCTTGGTCAACTCTTGTTCTTTTCCGACCCCAACGGTATTAGGGTATCCGAGGCCTAGGGAGTCTTTCACTTTCCCGCCTTAATTGGCCCTTGTCTCAACTTTCCTGATCCCTAATTCTTCGAGGGGTCAGACCTCTTATTTTCATTTCATTGTATCTCCTGCCTTCTGTTCAAGGAGGCAGGGTGTATGTAGCCCCACCACTTCTGGTGCACCTTGGATAGTGTTAAACCCTGAAGTGCTCACGGCTGGTGAGCTCGGGAGTTGGCGACCCCGGGGGATACCTGAGCTAGGTCTGGTGTTTCCCATTTTTCAATTGCCTTTGGGGCGGACCCTCTCCTCATTCCCCCGTTCCTATCTGCCTTTCATGGCTCTCCTTCCCTCCAAGTCCTTTAATCTTCATTTTTCGAGGGTTGGGGGCATTCCCTTTCCTCCTGTCTTTAATTTCTCTTATTCCTTTCTTCATTTTTCTTCTTATCTTCTTCTAGCCTGTGAGTTTTGTAGTTAGTTTAAGTTGTAGTTTCATTTTCACGATCATCCAAACCATTAGGCCCCTTAAAACAACAATTATCATCATCATCATCATCACCCTATTCTTCCATCTTGTCCTTGGCCGGCCTCTTAGGCGTCTGCCAATCAGTTGACCATTAAACACTCTACATAAATAAATAAAAACAGTTATCGGATAAAGCACGTGCATTATACAGGGTGTCCCACCTAACTCTGCGATCTCAAATATTATCGAAATGAAACAAAATGTGAAAAAACTATTTGTGCAGGAATGTAGCCACGTCAGGGGGGTCACACAATGGGAGGATATGCACAATCCAGGAAATTATAACAATACCACTTTCAACACAAAGTTACCTTTTTTTAAATGGAACATACATTTTTTTTCTAGCAAAATCAAAAGTAGACATACAATTATTGATAACAGAATTGGTTTCGCTTCTCTAAACCTGGTACCTTCTGAAATAACTAAAGTTGTAGAGGATGGTAAAGGAAACACTCACTGTTCGACAACGCTTCCCTCGCATGTCCCAAGTTTATAGGAATTTTCAAAATTTGATTCTTGCTTTGTGAGATCTACAACGCTTCCCTCGCATGTCCCAAGTTTATAGGAATTTTCAAAATTTGATTCTTGCTTTGTGAGATCTACAACACTTCCCTCGCATGTCCCAAGTTTATAGGAATTTTCAAAATTTGATTCTTGCTTTGTGAGATCTACAACGCTTCCCTCGTATCTCCCAAGTTTATAGGAATTTTTGGACTTTTCCTGCTTTTTAAGTGTGTGTTTCACCTTGGGCTATAAACTGAATCTCCCTCTTTTCCACATCTTTTTTTTTTACCGTCGACTTGAGCCTCTATGGACCGCGTGTTAACAACTACTATCAGGCGGCTTCGGTGGCGTAGTTGGTAGCATGCTGAGCTTCTATGCTCAAGGTCGCGGGTTCAAATCCGGCCGAAGTCGTCGGATTTTCTAGGAGCGTTAAAATCCCTCAGTATGCCTTCCTTCGGAGGGAAAGCAAAGCTGGCGGTTCCATGTCATAGATTTATGGCATGATAAAGAACCATCCACTAATTACACTTGTGTGAAGATAAATTATAGATTATATTTGACTAACGCTCTTAGGTTCCAACGTTCGTCGCCAGGAGCCGACTTTGTGTCATCTAGTAACAATGTTCAGAACTAGCTGGTCGTTGACGGTGGCGTTTGGTAGCAAAAAATGGAACTACTTGAATTTAAAAATTACAACAACCCCTGATGACACACACTAATACAGCCATGACAATTAACACCGGTTATCAGACAGATTCTACACACACACACCAAAGTACACGAGGCTACATGACCGCGTTGTCGCAGCCCTTAAACTGAGGAACCAACCATCCGAAGTCAATAGGGGTTTCTGATTCCTTTCGACTGCATTCCAAAATATTTGTTTTAAATTTATTATTTTTCATTGTGCATTCTTTCCTCAATAACTATTATTGTTATTATTATTATTATTATTAGATGGTCAAATTGAATACCATGTTCCACTGAGAGTGAAATATTCTCTGCATTCCTTGATTCTAATCTTAGAGGAAACAAACAATTTCTGCTCTTTACCTTGATGACATCTCGCTCCAGGACCTCACTCAACGGTGTCCTGTAAATCGCGCTCAGCACGGTCTCTACCTGTAGTATTTGTGGCTGATACGGACGAAACCATTGGTCTAGACGAAATCTTTGGTCGCTACTTGGTTATAAGACTGTCTAGACGAAACCATTGGTCTGGACGAAATCATTGGTCGCTACTTGGTTATATGACTGTCTGGACGAAACCATTGGTGAAACCATTGGACTACGCGAAACCATTGTTCGCTACTTGGTTATATGACTGTCTGGATGAAACCATTGGTCTGGACGAAATCATTGGACTGGACGAAACCACTGGTCGCTACTTGGCTAGATGACTGTCTAGACGAAATCTTTGGTCGCTACTTAGTTATATGACTGTCTGGACGAAACCATTGGACTGGACGAAACCACTGGTCGCTACTTGGCTAAATGACTGTCTGGACGAAATCTTTGGTCGCTACTTAGTTATATGACTGTCTGGACGAAACCATTGGACTGGACGAAACCACTGGTCGCTACTTGGCTAGATGACTGTCTGGACGAAATCTTTGGTCGCTACTTAGTTATATGACTGTCTGGACGAAACCATTGGACTGGACGAAACCACTGGTCGCTACTTGGCTAGATGACTGTCTGGACGAAATCTTTGGTCGCTAATTAGTTATATGACTGTCTGGACGAAACCATTGGACTGGACGAAATCATTGGTCGCTATTTGGCTAGATGACTGTCTGGACGAAATCTTTGGTCGCTAATTAGTTATATGACTGTCTGGACGAAACCATTGGTCTGGACGAAACCATTGGACTGGACGAAACCACTGGTCGCTACTTGGCTAGATGACTGTCTGGACGAAATCTTTGGTCGCTACTTAGTTATATGACTGTCTGGACGAAATCTTTGGTCGCTAATTAGTTATATGACTGTCTGGACGAAACCATTGGTCTGGACGAAACCATTGGACTGGACGAAACCACTGGTCGCTACTTGGCTAGATGACTGTCTGGACGAAATCTTTGGTCGCTACTTAGTTATATGACTGTCTGGACGAAACCATTGGACTGGACGAAACCACTGGTCGCTACTTGGCTAGATGACTGTCTGGACGAAATCTTTGGTCGCTAATTAGTTATATGACTGTCTGGACCAAACCATTGGACTGGACGAAACCATTGGACTGGACGAAATCATTGGTCGCTATTTGGTGATATGACTCCCTGGACGAAACAATTAGACTGGGCAAAATCATTGGTCGCTACTTGGTGACTGTCTGGACGAAAAATACTGATTGCACTACAAGCAAGGGGGTGTAGGGCGTAAGCCCTAGGTTAAAGAGAAGCTTTTAGTTTTGCGTGACCATTAATCATGCGATCATTAGCCACTGGACCTCCTTTTTACGTGGAATCCGAACCGAACATGGCATTTCACGTCGAAAATCTCAGATGCATTGACCGGGAATCGAACCCGGTACACCTTGGTGAGAGGCGAACAGCTTGACCGCTGCGCCACCATTCCCCTTATGCCTCAGGTTGTTTGTTTTGTATGTAGAACAGTATTGTCACGAGGTCATTTTCGCACATTACTCAGTGGGCGCGATTTTCGTACGACCAACTCAACAAGAAGGAAACAATCACTTAGGCCATTAGGATTCTATTAATTTATTTCTCATATCGTTTCATTTAGGGGCTGCTTGCCACGATGGGTGAGTGGTTATCGTATCGGACTACCAACCCCGAGCTTGCAGGTTTGCTCCTGGCCGTGGTAAGTGACTTTTGAAAGGTGACAAAAATCTCGGCACACATGTCTATGTTGTTGGCATGTTAAAGAACTAATTTGAATTCAGTAGGCCGTGTTTATAATGGCAAAATTAATCTCGGGATTTTCCGCCAACACAAAGTTCCTCCTTTCTCTACTAGAAAGCGCTATAGTGTCAAGGAGCTTAGATATCTAACATCCATAACTTTTCCAAGGAACGACAAAAATTCGACATAAAACTTACACCCGGCACCCGCAGCCATACGTTTTTTTTCCACATCGTTATATCCATCTAAGGAGTGTGAGAGAACTCATTTAGCAAATGATGTTGATCTTTCCTTCTCCCAAAATTTCTTCATCTGAGCACTGAAGAGTTTTTCCGTTCTTCAGTCCATGGTTTCCTGGTACAGTTACTGATTTCTCCGAAAAATCATAGTTGTTGACAACTGTTCTGAATTTGGATCTGTCTTGTATGATTTCAACCACGATGTCAACTTCTTGAAGATCTTCCTTTAATTCCTTAAGCCAGTTGGTCTTAACTTTCGCTGAGAATCCTCTTCGTTAGTCTGTCATCGGTCATACAACTTTAATCGCCTTTCAGAGTGATGATATAGCTCCTGAGACTTCTGTTTCATCCGGATTCCCTCTATGCAGACTGGACCAAAGAATTTCCTCCATATTTTCCTCTCTTGCTTCTCAATGTCTTTAATTAGATATCTGCCTCCAACGAGCAAAGTTTCTGAGGCGTATAATGCTTCAGGTTTGATGACTGTGATATAATTATTATTATTATTATTATTATTATTATTAGGGGCTTGGGCATCGTTGTCATTTAGCCACGTGCACTTTTGTGTGTGTATGTGTATACACAACTATAACTGTCTGATAACCTGAGTTATTGTGGCGTCTGTCGTCGTATATGTATTTGTAGCCTAATTCAGATGAGAATTGGCTTGAATTTGGGAACCATCCCGGCATTTGCCTAGAGAAGAAGTGGGGAAACCATTTCCAAGATGGGTGGAGGAGGGAATCAAACCCACCTCTTCTCAGTTTTGCCCTTTCCAACACTGAGACCAGAATTACATTTTTTGGCAGATTCGGGAATCGAACCCGGACTCTGGGGCGACAACTACAACTATAGAATTAGTCTATCAAATAAATAATCCTCCCTATATTATTCTGCTAAGGTCCCATTCCGGTTTTGAACCGAAAATAAGGTCCTGTTAACACCAACCTACACATATGGGGTACCTACAGGTTCCGCATAACCCCATGTGTGATCGAAACGCACCCACTTCCTCTTTAAATTCCTCACAATTAAATAAATACCTTAAAAATGTACATTTACAATGGGAGCACCGTAACCTGGCGAGCCTGCCGCTAGAGCGCAGGGCAGCGCGGCGGCTGCAGCCATCTAGGGTACTGCTAGGCGAGCCTGCCGCTTCCCTACTACCCCATAAACCTACATTCACGTTGCGAAAGCTCGCACGGGCCCACTAGTAATAATTATAACAATAATACTGATCCACGAAAAATGCAGGGAATTAGGTATTGACTTGGCAACAGAAATCAAACACCTTTGGAAACAACAAACAGTCACTGTAATTAGAGCCCTGCGTGGATAAAAAAAACGTTATCCGCATCCGCCCCGCATCCGCACAACTATTATCCGTATCCGCACGTTTGTTATCCAAATCCGCTGACATTACAATGACTGAAAATCCACAGCCTTCTTCCAGTCAACCAACCGGGTCAGGAATGGAATGAATGAAGCCCCCCATCTAGCGGCGAGGATATGAACTGTGCCGGCTGCCGAAGCCTGACGCACTCCTCTGGGGCAATGATATAAAAGAATGACAGATGAAATGAAATGATAGTGGAGAGTGTTGCTGGAATGAAATTTTGACAGGGAAAACCGGAGTACCCGGAGAAAATCCTGCCTGCCTCCGTTTTGTCTAGCACAGATCTCACATGGAGTGACCGGGATTTGAACCACGGACCCAGCGGTGAGAGGCCGGCGTGCTGCCGCCTAAGCCACGTAGGCTTCAATTTATTAGATAAACTATTAAAGCAACACCTTTAGACATTTGAGGAGGAATTCTTTCCCGTAGGCTATGTGTGAATCGCAAGGCAATGTTGACTGAGTTTCGTCCCTCTGAGTAACGCCATGTTCAACTGCGGGTGGCTAATTATAGCACTTACTTAGTCGTTGAGCGGCTTCGGTGGCGTAGTTGGTAGTATGCTGAGCTTATATGCCCAAGATCGCGGGTTCAAACCCGGCCGAAGTCGTCGGATTTTTTAAGAGCGTTAAAAATCCCTCAGTATGCCTTCTTCGGAGGGGAAGAAAAGCCGGCGGATCCATGTCATAGATTTGTGGCATGAAAAAGAACCTTCCACTAATTACAGGTGTGGAAGCTAAAATGTGTAGGTTTGTTTGATAACGTGAAGCTAAATTATAGGTTATATTTGACTAACGCTCTTAGATTCCAATGTTCATCGCCATGAACCGACTGCGGTGGCATCTAGTAACAAAGTTCAGAACTAGTTGGTCGTTGACGGTGGCATTTGGTCGCAAAAGTTGGAACTACTTGAAATCGAATGTCTGCAGTCCTTACTTGAAATAACAAAAAAAACAGATACACACACTAATACGGCCATCACAAGTAACACAGGTTATCAGACAGATTCTACACACACACAAAGTACACGGGGCTACATGACCACGTTGTCGCAGCCTCTAAACTGAGGAACCAACCAACCTAACACCGGTTATCAGATACATTCTACACACACCCACACGAGGCTACATGACCGCGTTGTAGCAGCCCCTAAACTGAGGAACCAACCAACCTAACACCGGTTATCAGACAAATTCTACACACACATAAAGTACACGGGGCTACATGACCGCGTTGTCGCAGCCTCTAAACTGAAGAACCAACCAACCTAACACCGGTTATCAGACAAATCCTACACACACCCACACGGGGCTACATGACCGCGTTGTCGCAGCCCCTAAACTGAGGAACCAACCAACCTAACACCGGTTATCAGACAAATTCTACACACACATAAAGTACACGGGGCTACATGACCGCGTTGTCGCAGCCTCTAAACTGAAGAACCAACCAACCTAACACCGGTTATCAGACAAATTCTACACACACCCACACGGGGCTACATGACCGCGTTGTCGCAGCCCCTAAACTGAGGAACCAACCAACCTAACACCGGTTATCAGACAAATTCTACACACACATAAAGTACACGGGGCTACATGACCGCGTTGTCGCAGCCTCTAAACTGAAGAACCAACCAACCTAACACCGGTTATCAGACAAATCCTACACACACCCACACGGGGCTACATGACCGCGTTGTCGCAGCCCCTAAACTGAGGAACCAACCAACCTAACACCGGTTATCAGACAAATTCTACACACACCCACACGGGGCTACATGACCGCGTTGTCGCAGCCCCTAAACTGAGGAACCAACCAACCTAACACCGGTTATCAGACAAATTCTACACACACCCACAAAGTACACGGGGCTTCATGACCGCGTTGTCGCAGCCCCTAAGCTGAGGAACCAACCAACCAACCTAACACAGGTTATCAGACAAATTCTACACATACCCAAAGTACACGGGGCTACATGACCGCGTTTCCGCAGCCTCTAAACTGAGGAACCAACCAACCTAACACCGGTTATCAGACAAATCCTACACACACACAAAGTACACGGAGCTATATAAGGAACCAACCACCAAGAAATTAATGTAACAAACGAAATTTTGCTTCAGTACGTCGGTAAACAAACTTCACGTTGCTGCAAACCCCCAGATGTGAGCCACTACTGCATGGACAGAAGAACGAAAGTAAAATCCTAGTGAGAGATTCATATAAACAAGGGCATTTTGCTGCTAATTTACCTCCGTGGTATAGTGGTCAGCGTGCTTAGCTGCCACCCCGGAAGTCCGAGGTTCGATTCCCGGCTCTGCCACGAAATTTGAAAAGTGGTATGAGGACTGGAACGCGGTCTACTCAACCTTGGGTGGTCCAAATGAGTAGTGGGGGTTCGATTCCCACCTCAGCCATCCCCGAAGTGAAATGCCGGGATGGCACCCACTGTCAGGCCACGGCCGCCTCGTCTATCCGTCCCATTCTTCCCGTCCCGTTTCATCCCTCACGAGGCCCCCTATTCGCTTTGCAGGTGAGGCCACCTGGGCGAGGCGCGAGTCCCGCCTCCCCAGTTGTATCTCCGGTTTGATCTCAAGCTCCAGGACACTGCCCGTAGAGGCGGTAAAGGTGGGATCCCTCGCTGAGTCCGTGGAAAAAGCCTACCTGGAGGGTAAAAAAGAAAAATTTCTACTGATAAATACATACACAGTAATATGTATGTAGGCTACAGAGCAAAGAAAAGAAGAAGATATGACTCCTAGTTGGATCTAATTTGAGAGTCTGAACGAGGGAGAACATGAATAAAGTTAATGATTTTGTGAAACACGTATTTTACTCCATTATCATTAGGTTATGAATATTCCCGAACGGGAATATGATGTTATTTCCGTTTGAGCAGAAGAATTATCAATTCATATGATAAAATTGGTCCGGTCATCTCAAACATAAAATGCCAGCGTTTCGCCCCAGTGTGCCGTTCGGCTCGTCAGTTGGTACAGACACACCTCACCAATATTCATAATCTATTTGGATTACCAAAGGAGCTTGACTTCCGTAGCACATTGGCATCGCTCGTGACGTCAATACTACTTGTATTTTGTGTCTTGCGATGGCCTTCTCAGTATGTGCTAGCCATGCGTATTGGTGAGGTGTGTGTGTGTACCAACTGACGAGTCCAACGGCACAATGGGGTGAAACGCTGGTACTTTTTCTTGAGATGACGGGACCAATTTTATCATATGAATTGATAATCTATTATCATTGTCAATTGGTAGACAATACATCCGCTGTTGTGGATTTACTGCAATTCAGATTACCTATTTTCCCTTTACCTTAATTGAGCACTGAGGAATTGGCTGTGCAGATAAAAATGGCTTGTTAACTTAATGGGCCAAGAATTAATGACGTATTTGTTCCGGTGTAGGAACACGCAGTAGAGACGGCTCTTAATGTGCCGCAAATACAGTTTATCCTAGCACTAACACATACAAAAAAAACTTACTTCTGATTGATTGGTTGGTTGGTTGGTTTCTTAGTTTAGGGGCTGTGACTACGCGGTCATGTAGCCGCGTGTACTTTGGGTGTGTGTAGACTTTGTCTGATAACCGGTGTTAATTGTGATGGCTGTATTAGTGTGTGTTATCTGTGGTTCAGGTAATAATATCATATGGCCTCGAGCGCCGGGTGAAAGCTTTGTTATTTGACACCCAGAGAATAGCTTGCATGTCGAATTTCGTTGTTCCTTGACTATGAAAATCAAGGAGGTAAGATGTTAGATATCAAAGCTTCTTGAACACTATAGCGCTTTCTAGGAGAGAAATTAGGAACTTTGTGTTGGCGGAAAATCCCGACATTAATTTTGCCATTATGAACACGGCCTACTGAATTCAAATCGGTTCTTTAACATGCCAACAACGTATGGCATGCCTATCGTATTTTTGCCGCCTTTCAAAAAAAAATCACTTACCACGGCCAGGAGCGAACCTGCAATCTTGGGATTAGTAGACCGGCACGATATCCACTCACCCACCGTGCCAAGCTTGTGGTTCAGGTAAGGCTGCAGACGATCAATTTTCAAGTAATTCCTACTTTTTCTAGCAAATGCTAACGTCCACGACACCTAGTTGCGAATTTGGCTACTAGGCGCCTTCGCGGCTAGCACCTGGCGACAAACGTAGGAACTAATATAGCGTTATCAATCTATACTACACATTTTCGCTTCACACAAGTTTAGTTAGTAGAAGGTTCTTTTACATGCCATAAATCTAGGACATGAGCCCGCCGGCTTTACTTCCCCTCCGAAGTAAGGCATACCGACGGATTTTTAACGCTCTTAAAAATCCGACGGCTTCGGTGGCGTAGTTGGTAGCATGCTGAGCTTCTATGCCCAAGATCGCGGCTTCAAACCCAGCCGAAGTCGTCGGATTTTTAAGAGCGTTAAAAATCCCTCAGTATGCCTTCCTTCGGAGGGGAAGTAAAGACGGCGGTCCCATGCCATAGATTTATGGCATGTAAAAGATCCGTCCACAGACTAAACTTATGTGGAGGTAAATTTCTAGGTTAGATTTCGTTGTAACGCTCTATCCAAGTTCCAACGTTCACCACTAGGTATCATTGACATCTGGTAGCGAAAGTTGGAACTACTTTGAAATTGAACGGAACTTGTAGGTCAGCCTAGGGGTATCCGCTTGAAGCAGCTAAAGCCTCTGGCGAGCCGAACATGTCCTCGGACTCTCCCGGCACTAAAAGCCATACGATAAATAAATAAATAAATAAATAAGTTAGGCCTAGGCCTATTAACAACGCACCTTACCATTTGCCCACCAAACCTAACTTCGGTAGCATGACCTGTGTGGTGTAGTTTGTATCTCGCATGTTGGTTACACTGTTGTTTGAGTCTTCAGTACTTTGACTGGTTTATGTTAGTTTGTTATTGTTGTTTTAAGGGGCGGAACTACGAGGTCATCTGCCCCTTTTGACTGGTTTGATGCAGCTATCCATGCCTCTCTGTCCTGAGCTAATCATTTCATCTCTACATTGCTACCACACCCTACATCCAAGGCAGTCTGTTTAACATATTCTAACCTTGGTCTTCCCCTACAGTTTTTGTCCTCGACCCTTCCTTCCATAACTAAGCTTGCTATTCCTGGGTGTTTTAGTATGTGTCCTACCAACCTATCTCTTCTCTTCATTAGCAGTCGCCGAAACATCTCTACTCTCCCACACGTCTAATACCTCTTCGTTTGTACCCTATCTACCCATCTGATCTTCTCTTTCTCCTGTAACACCACATTTTAAACGCTTCAATTCTCCTCTTTTCTGCTGCACCAATAGTCCAAGATTCACTTCCATAGAGCGCCATGCTCCAGACAAAGGCTTTCAAAAATGACTTCCTAATACCTAAATCTATATTCGATGTCAACAGATTCTTATTTTGTAGACATGCTTTCCTTGCCTGAGCCAACCCACTTTGCTTCGTCCATCACTGGTTGTTTTGCTTCTTAAGTAACAGAAGTCTCCTACTTCTTCAGCTTTTCACCTGCCAATTTGATGTCCATAGAGGTTTCTGATTTTTTTTCGGCTGCATTCCAATATTTTTGTTTTACATTTATTAATTTTCATCATGAATTCTTTCCTCAAGACATTACAGTGACGTGCCGTCAATGTATGCGCCTCGTTATTATATAACAGTTGATGCAATCTCATGCGTCTCTTTCGGGAACTGTTAAGCAAGGACAAACATGACTTACGTCGTTGAATGAGCAAGGAATACGTAATTTTGCACATATATCCAGGGCATTAGTGATCTAATTTTTCTTCTTAAATTCCTAACCTTCCCAGCTCTGGTTTCACGCACGGACTCTGCTAGGGATCATTCTTCTACCGTCGTAACGATGGTGTCTGAGAACTAAACACACTCTGTCAGTAGATAGGCTACAACTCGGGAAGGAAAGCATTTCTACAAAAGCGGAATCTGTTGACATCGAATATAGATTTAGGTATTAGGAAGTCATTTTTGAAGGCCTTTCTCTGGAGCGTGGCGCTCTATGGAAGTAATAATAATAATAATATCGTATGACCTCGGGTGCCAGGTGCAAGCTTTGTTATTTGACACCCAAAGGGTAGCTTGCATGTCTAATTTCGTTGTTCCTTGAAACACTATGAAGGTCAAGTAGGTGAGCTATCTAAGCTCTTTGGACACTATGGCGCTTTCTAATAGAGAAATGAGGAACTTTGTGTTGGCGGAAACTCCCGAGATTAATTTTCCCATTATGAATACGGCCTACTGAATTCAAATGGGTTCTTTGGCATGCCAACATCGTATGACATGGTGTCGTGATTTTTGCCACCTTTCAAAAATCACTTACCACGGCCAGGAGCGAACCTGTAAGCTTGGGGTTGGTAGACCGACACGTTAACCACTCACGCACCGTGGCAAGCACTCTATGGAAGTGAAACTTGGACTATTGGTGCAGCAGCAAAGAGGAGAATTGAAGCGTTTGAAATGTGGTGTTACAGGAGAATGGAAGGAAGCTTTTAGTTTTACATGACCGTTAATTATGCGATCATGAGCCACGGGACCTCCTTTTTACGTGGAATCCGAGCCACAGGACATGAAATTTCACTTCGAAAATCTCACATGCATTGACCGGGAATCGAACTCGGTCCACCTTGGTGAGAGGCTAACAGCTTGAACGCTGCGCCACCACGCCCTCTACAGAAGAATGATGAAGATCAGATGAGTGGATAGGGTTACAAACGAAGAGGTTTTAAGACGAGTGGGAGAGGAGAGAAGTTTCTGGCGACTGGAAATGAAGAGAAGAGATAGGTTGGTTGGACACGTACTATGGCTCCCAGGAATAGCAAGCATAGTTATGGAAGGAAGGGTCGAGGACAAGAACTGTAGGGGTGGACCAAGGTTAAAATATGTTAAACAGATTGCCTCGGATGTAGGTGTGGTAGCTATGTAGAGATGAAACGATTAGCTCAAGACAGGGAGGTATGGAGAGCTGCATAAAACCAGTCAAAAGACTGAAGACTCAAACAAAAACAACAACAACAACAACAACAACAACAACAACAACAACAACAACAACAACAACAACAACTGGGGATGGTGACAGGCCGATCGCTAACTTGGATCTAATTAAGGATCAGGGAAGGGATTTTGGAAGGAACCATCCCAGCATTTGCCAGGTTTTGAAAATGGGGAAACCATGAAAACCATTTTCAGGACGACCGAGATGGTATTTAGCGCAACACAAAACAAACACCACATGGTCGCGCTTACCGGTTATAGGACATAACGTACCACTTGGCCGGCTGATTACCTCCGAAGAGTCAGCTAATGACCTTAAAATATTTAGGAGAGGACATAACGTACCACTTGAGAGAGTGGGAAGTATATTGGCAACTCCAGCTATCTGATATGACATCTAGCGGTAAAAATGAGAAACTTACCAAGTAGCAGTGGCGTAGCGTGAACTTTTGAGTTGGGGACGCCAAAGTTTATAACGACAGTTAAACTATGGAACAAATCAAAAAGCTAATATGTAAGATACTGTCACATACCTCACACAGTCTTGTACATCACCTCCATTAGTCTTTTCTTCTTTTCTGCGAAAATGTCTATGATATGTTCAAGAAATGCAGGCTCTGATGAAAGCTCACCTAATAACTGTTTTTCAATATCCAGTGAATTTAAACACGACAAGCGACTATTGCTCATAGAATTTCTAAGGTAGGTTTTAATTATTTTCAGCGTGCTCATGCTGCGTTCACTACTAGCTGTAGTAGTTGGAATAGTCAGTACTAAGTTTAGTGGTTTAGTTACTTCCTGATAGATGGAGTCAAGACCGTTTTTAACAAAATATTTTAAAATATCTTTTGAAGCTAAATGCTTTGTCTGATCTGCATAAACAATGTGAAGTTCATTTAGTAATTGGTTAACATTAAAAAATGTATACTGTTCTACCAAAATATCTAATTTGCTCTGGGGAAATGTTTCGGTGTATTCTTTAAACTTCTTCTTTTTGTACTAACTCAATAAAATTTAGATGAGTAAGATCATCAAACCTACTTTTCATTTGAGCTGTAAGTGAATCTACTATTTCAAAAGTCAGCACTCTCAAAGTGTTCTTTTTCTTGCCATCATACATTACGTTTTCATTCAACTGGATGCATTTTTTTTAACGCATCTGTCAGTGAAATCTTCATTTCTTAAGTTTTCTATGCTTTTGACGACAGCCTCTATCTCATTATGGCAAGTTACGATACTCACTGTCGATGATTGTAACAATTTGAAAAGATGATCAGTGTAAATGAAACAAGCTTCGAATACACATAGCAAATATACAAAGGTTGGGTCATCCATATGTCTTTTGAGACCAATGGCGCAGTTCACAGAGTCGTCGCTCCATTCACTATTTTCATCATCAATAATTTCATTAAAAAAAACGTACAATCCTTGGAAATGTTTCTTAATGGCGAAAACTGCCTTCGAACGAAAATTCCATCTCGTATTGCTAGCTTTAGGAAGCTTAAATCCTCTTTCGGTCAAAAAACTGTCCTTTTGGAAGAAGACTTGCTGAAAAACTGCGAAAATCAGTCAAGGCACAGACAAACAAACGAACCTGTTTTATTGTTTTTGAGCCATACCGAAGCACCAAATTTAATTGGTGGGCGTAACAATGGACGAAAAGAGCATATGGGCAAAACTGTTTCACTAGCTTTTGAACTCCTCCTTATCTGCCTGTCACTACAGCTGCGCCATCGTATGTCTGGCTTACGACTTTTTCTCCATTTACTTCTCAGTCAGGTAAAACTTTGTGCACGACTTCTGACAATCACGCAGCTGTTTTATATTTGGAAACGTCATAAAAGCCGACGAATCTCTCCTCTATTCTATCATCCACACAATATCCAAATATTATACTCATCTGGCTCTTACACGACACGTCTAATGTCTCATCCGCATGTATGGAGAGAAAGGGTGCTTCATTTATTTCTGATTTGATTTATCCATTTAATGCAATTGTTGCAACTTCTATCAAGTCATTTTGAATGTCTGGAGATGTTCCTTTTAATAATGATGATGACTGTAAATGGTCTCTTACTATCGATTCATTTTGAGCGAGCAGATTCTACAATTGCAAATAATTCCCCTTGTTAATAGAAATTTCATCTTCTCTATGCCCACGGAAGGCTAGTTCTTGTGTACTGAGAAATACTACAGATTGAATGAGTGGTCGCAAAAACTGCATGTTTGAAGACACGATCTAATTATGTTTACTGCTTGTAATCGAGCAGCTTCAGATAATGCATGCTCAATGCGAGTTTTACGTAGCAGAAGAAATGCTTCACAATGTAACAAGTGGTGTTTTGAAGACTGGTGTTTAGCAGCCTTTTTAATTAAATTACTCAGGTCCGAAATTCCTTCTGTGCACCATTCAGTGTCTTTCGCCCCAAACGTAACAAAACTTTTTTTTTCTTCAACACATCCAGTTAGTCGGGAAAGCCTGTCATACCAAAAAAGCTGAAAACTCCCTGTGCGATTTTTACCGACTTCTTTAATTGATAAATTTGGCTTTGGTCTTTATGTTTTTAGTTCACATCGCTGTTCATATGATAAAGTGCTCAAAGGAGTTGCCTTTAAAAATTAATAACATTAGAGTCAGGTGAACTTACTTCAGTCATATTGGTAGCATTAATCACACACACGCACAATTAAAAGAAACTACACTTTCACAGTTCGAACTAGCACTAGCGCCAGAGCCGTATTTCTAAATAGGCTAAGTAGGCTGCAGCCTAGAGCAGCAAATTTTCAGGGGCGGCAGTTTGGCAATTCATTCAAAAGCTAAAATGAAGTATTTCAGACGTTGATGATATTTTCCGTACGAATTTAAGAATATATGTTACTTAAAACTATGTTTTAGTCCTTCTACAGTTTTTCTTGCCTTAGAAGAGTTAAGAACTATCTGTGAACTAGTATTTCTGAAATACGGTTAAACTCACTTTCATTACGGTACTTTGTATTGAGGCAAATACAACAAAAACGCTTTCATATGAGGACATTATTAACGAGTTTGGCATTATGAAATCTCGCTAGAAAGCTGTGTAAATTTGAACATCAAGATTACGTGGGGTGAATTGTTTTAGAGAAGTTGGTATATTTTTAAACAAATAAACCAGTAATTAACTACATTTTGTGTAATTTCATTTCACCATGTAGGACAACTTAATTCAAAACGAACACAGTTCTTCAATTATGCAAAAGATAGTCATTAGCATTAAAACATAAAAATATGAGTAAAATAGTGATCACTGGTCTCCAAGAACAAATTAATTAATTAAGTTCGAAACCCATTTCATATTTTAACGAATCTTAAAAGAAGGCAGGTAGGTAGATACCGTAACTAATTTCAGTATAACCTTTATTATGTAAGCCATTAAAATTGTAGTTTTATCTAAACTAAATGAACTTTATGTTTAAAAAGATGAAAACGCCAATGAGCTCAATCATTTTGTTGTATAAAACAAATGTATTAAGCAAATATGAACTATTGAGGGGGCGGCAAATGGACTTTAGCCTATAGGCGGCATACTCTTAAATCCGGCCCTGAAGCGCAGCGATTGGGTTATTGAGTTAACAGAACAGTGATCATACAAAGCTGACGCCAGTCAAACGCCAGCGTACGGAAGCACTTCCCTTCCGAGAGCAGGTATGAGCTCGCGCATGCGCTGTCACGTAGCCTGGCCAGGGTGGTACATATAGCTCTTGACGCCAAGAAGCTCGGGCGTACAGACAAGAAAAGCAAAGCACATCAGAACACCGCGGCCGGGCTAAGACTAGTTATATAGGGGGTGCGGAAAAAAATAACTAAGCGCCATGTATCACGGCCGACTGAATATGAGGTGCGGAGCGCATTCAGTCGGCCGTGCATGTATAATGCTAACGCCGCATTTATAAAAAATAAAAACAATGTTATATTTTACTCTTTGATGAATACACTTTCTAATTTTTAAATCAGGGAACGCCCGGCGTATCGGCGTATTATAGCGCTACCCCTCTGCCAAGTAGGGTACATTTGTCACGTGGTGACTGTTTGTATATGGTTTCTTGTGTTGGTAAACAGATCGTGGTAAATTGTTCGTGTCTTTATACATAAGTAATAAGTTTTACTCGTTGATAGAGTGAAAAATGAGTAAAAGCAAAGTGTATTGCTCAGTTTACGGCTGTAAGTCGATGTAATAGAGGGCTGCGGATATACCTTTTCATCACTTTCCAAAAGATGCAAATAGCAATAGCCGAAATGTGATGATACATAATACCTAATAATAATACCTTTCCACCCCGGGAAGGATCTAACACTTGTCGAGGTAGACAGACAGAAGACCTGCGACGTAAAGCCAGCGAAGGTTATTCAGTTTAAAAACAGCTGTTACGATGGGCGCGCTGGTAAGATTGAAGTTACTTGAATAATTAATTAAATAATTAATTATTGGCTGCTTGGTAGGGAGAAGGGATGAGTTTAACTTGTATTAAAACTCGTGGGGCGACAGGAATTGCTTGATTTGGATGGTTAAAAGGTGGGTTTGGTGTTGAATATTTGAATGGTAGCGGAATCACTCATTCTACAGTGCCCACGGGGAGGCAAATTAGGCCTACAGGGTCTTTCATATAAAGTAAGAACGCCAAGCGGCGGGTTTGTTATCCGCTAGTGTGGTGGCCTTGACCGAGCTTGTAGCGAGCCGTGGCCCCCTGCTCTAAGCGTGTGTACAATCCTCTATGAAATATTACCTTATAAAAGTTGCTGGAAGTGTCGTCCTTCCTGGGTTATACAGGCATTGTATCTGGTAACCACATTTTGGCTGACGCGAGTGAGTCATGCCACTGTATTTTTTCTGATTTTTTATTTTGTGTTTTTTATTGAGCACTGAACCAGTAGTGTCAAAGTTATTTACAATTACGTGAATCTGTGCTAGTGAAGGTAGCACTTCATCAGGAAATTGCTGAACAAATGCATCACGTACCCGCCGAGCCGAATCGTAATTAAAATAAATTTTACATACAAAAAATACGATGTTGCAATGATAACTGTCTCAACATGTTAGCAGCTGTGGTTCAGACTGGCGACTGACAACACCTGCACGCTTATTGCAAGGTCAAGTTTGTACTATGCGCGCGCTTTCAATACTACAGCAGGGGGCCGTGGTGCGTCACAAGCTCGGCCAAGCCGGCTTCAGCAGCGAATGACAAAACCGCCGCTCGCCGTTCTTACTTTATATGAAAGACCCTGTATATGACTGATAGTGGAATAGCTCGAATATCGAAGAACTTAGCGATTACGAGGTGTAGGCTTGGCGGAAAGGCTGGCGGATCATCAGTTTGACATCAATTCACGATATAAGTCGGAGCTTGGAACAGTGGCGTCTGGTTTGCGTGGATTCTAGTCTCGCAATGATAAAAGTAGCACAGCTTCGGTGTGTTATTTATTTGTTTATGTACCGTATTTCTCTATTTGAATGTCCTCGGCGTTGACTCAGGATCGACATTTACATTATATTGCGCATAATAGCACCGAAATAATGTCCGAAGTGTAGCCCTGTGTAAATTTGAATCAGCTGATCTACATCAACCATAAAAACTGATGCTTGATAATATGCAAATGACACCAAAATATCCAGTGGAACACACAAATTAGATCACGTGTATCGCACAGTTATACATATATACAATTAAAAATAACACTGTCATTACTTTAGAGACCACATTTACTGATTATAACCGAAAAATAAAAAGTGTTCCATATCAAACGCGTGTTATTGAGTATTTTAAACCCTACTTATCCAGACCGACCGCAGCGCCCCAAGTGTTAGTTTGAGTTGCCAATAGGGTGCATAAAACCCGAACCGCACGGCCACTTGCTCGGTATTGCTCAATTAATCCTGGTGATAAATACATGGGCAATAACTTAACATAAACTAATATAAAATATGATAAGTTTTTGGATTCCCACCACACTTTATCCAGGCTTTGGACTGGCAAAATGTTTATAAACATTTTGGCGTGTTTAAAATCAGCTGTGGTTAAACTCTGGTCATTTTTCGTTTTCTTTACTTTTTATATAATTTTTTATTTTTAAAATGTTTTATGTGGGTTTTATATCCTAGCGAATAGCAAGTTCGCCATGTGAAGTTTCATTCCAAGATCTGCGAATATGAGAGAGCTTTGAAGCAAGATTTCAAGTTTCCATTCTCTTCATACCGTTTCATTATTATGTCAAGCCGTTCATCACACTTGACATATTTCTTCTTTCTCTTTGAACTTTCAATGTACAATTCGTACTTCATCCGTCGAAGTGCGCACATAAACCGCCCTTATTCGTTGTACACAACTC
The DNA here is from genome assembly GCA_946902985.2 of Meconema thalassinum. Taxonomy (NCBI): domain Eukaryota; kingdom Metazoa; phylum Arthropoda; class Insecta; order Orthoptera; family Tettigoniidae; genus Meconema; species Meconema thalassinum. The sequence goes on from OX336388.2 coordinate 110,576,501, forward strand.
CATGTTACAATACCAAAATGGTTAAAGCCGCATAGTGTTGTAACGATTCGATCCCATAGCGGTTATATTTATAGGGTTATTCATTTATAATTATCATATTTATTATTCTTATTAATTAGTACATCAATGAGATGATTTTTATATCAGATAATTGTAAGCGGTTTTGATTATTATATTCAATTAGATTTTTATTAACAATTACTTGTAAAGAGACGAAGTATTATATATTGCAACAAGACTGGCGATATGGACTAACCCTGTGCGTCACAAACTGAACGACGTAGTAAGAATTACACCACGGCAAACTGCGTCATTTTCCTGAGATGTTAAGAAACCCACTATGGTGTAACCAACACGCCATTTTCTACGGTATATACGCGTCAATATATATTGCAAGTTATGAGTCAAGAATGGAGAAGGCTAATAGAGAGGGAAGCTGTGACACCACGTGACAAGGAAGTCATTAGTATTTGTACCTGCAACATCGGACAAGAATGGCATTGATCTAGAGCTATCAATGAAGGAAGGAAGTTGTAACCTTGCTTTCTGGGTCCTAATGGACTGAGCACCGAGAGTCGACACTGAACGATGTCTTGCCGACATCTATATCAATACATAATGGGTTATATCCCTGATCAAGAGTCTTTCTACAGATGGCAACGTACTTAATGAGGATATTTCATAGTAAATGAGATATCACATCATTTTTTTATACATAAGCGACGTAACATCGAGATCATCGATCATTTCTTAAATATGACGAATCTTCGACTGGGTGAGCCAACAATTCAATAAAACTATCGTCTCTATTATAATTTAACTTCATTTAACTTTCAATTCATTTTAATATTCATTTTCTTTTAAATAATTAATTGCCGCATTGAGTAATTTTAAATTCAATTGTGTGACTATCACTATTCTGTTTTATTAGTATTTTGTTCTTGAGTAAATAAATTCATTTCCTTTAACGTAATGCCTATTTCTTTCATTGTAGTTGGTACTTTAAGGCAATCATACTCCTTGATTAAATACGGATTGGTTAGATGACTTTGTCTCACTACGGCCCGGGTAAGTGGTTCTCGACTCTACTGCTGATAGCCGAGGTTAAATCAATAAATTTCGATTCACTATCTTAAATAGGAATCTGGCGCTCAACAACTTATTATATTACACTATCACAGGTAAGGTCACACCACAGTGTATATTATTTATTCATATCATGTTTGTTTTATTGAACCACAATAGTCATCACCACGTTCAACGACTCAATTAAAAATGTTACATTTGGCGCCCAACGTGGGGCACGAAAACCATTCGGTATTTAGTCAGAGGAGTGTATAATTTCAGTGCAAATTGTCAGTGCTTTTGGGGGACAGTGAAGTGAAGTGAAATTTTGGACGGGCAATTGTTATACGGTGTACTTCAAGATGTCGGAGGAGGAACAGAGGCAGTTGAGAAGTAGGGATGCAGTCAAGAAAGTTAATTATAAGGAGGTTGATAGCGGTAGCGATGTTGAGAGCGTAGAGAATAATACCAAGATGTCGGAGGTAAATCTTGAGAATAATCCTGAGAGTAATCCTGAAAATAATCCTGAGGTTAACCCTGACACTAATTCAGAGGAAAATATCGAGACGAATATAGAGGTACATCCTGAGACTAGTGGTAGTCTAGAGAAAGAAAAGTCTATAGAGATTCCTGAAGATCCATTAACTGCGCTCATAAGGCAGATGAGTAGAGATTTAAGTGCGAAATTTGATGAGAGTATGAATAAAAATAGTAGGGAGATGAAAGAAGATATTGGTAGGCTAAATCAAAATATGGAAGAGAATAAGAAAGATAATTTAGAAAGTAGGAAGGAATTCAATGATAAATTTGAGAAATTAGATAAAGATATGAATAAAAATATGGAAGAGAATAAGAAAAATAATTTAGAAAATAGGAAAGAATTCAATGATAAATTTGAGAAATTAGATAAAGATATGAATAAAAATATGGAAGAGAGTAAGAAAGATAATTTAGAAAGTAGGAAGGAATTCAATGATAAATTTGAGAAATTAGATAAAGATATGAATAAAAATATGGAAGAGAGTAAGAAAGATAATTTGGAAAGTAGGAAGGAATTGAGTAGAGATTTAGGTGAGAAATTAGATCAGAGTAATCAAAAGATGAGAGAGGATATGAGTAAAATAAATCAGAAGCTGGAAGAGAATAATGTAAAACTAGACAGTGTGGTTAAAGTCAATGAAGAATTAAGTATGAAGTATGATATGCTACAGGAGAGTATTCAGGGGGTGAAACAGGAAATCAGAGGTGAAATTAAGGAGGAGGTAGAGATGAAGGCTAAAGATATTATTAAGACAATAGATAAGAAATTAGAAGCAGCAGAAAGTAGGATTCAGGAAAGAATAGTAACTGTGATTGAAGAGAAAATAGCAACTCAAGGTGAAAGTTTTAGCAAATTGGTAGAAGTGGAAACTAGGCAGGTGGTAGAGACTTTAGGGGAAACTGCAGTAGAATCAGTAAAGACAGCCTGTAAGGAGACTATAATTGAAAGTAGAATGGAGTCAGACGAGATTTTAGGTGAAAGCAAATTGGAATTAGCGGAGATTTTAGGTGAAATCAGATTAGAGTCAGACGAGATTTTAGGTGAAAGCAAATTGGAATTAGTGGAGACTGTAATTGAAAGTAGATTAGAGTCATTGGAGATTGTAGGTGAAAGCAGATTGGAATCGGAGGAGATCTTAGGTGAGGAACGGCAAATAGCGGAGATTTTAGGTGAAATCAGATTAGAGTCAGACGAGATTTTAGGTGAAAATAGATTAGCGTCAGAGGAGATAGTAGGAGAAAGCATAGTAGAGTTGAAGGAGATTTTAGATGAACGCAGGATAGCTGTAGAAGAGACTATAGAATGTAGCGAAAAAGAAGTGAAGAAGATGAGAGAAAAGATAGGGATAGAAGTAGGTAAGATAAAGAAAGTACTAAGCACCCAAGAGATTAAGATGCAGACAATCATAGATAAATTAGATAGGCAAACTAGGGAAGAATTTAGTCCTGTGATAGAGGAAGTTAATATGAAATTATTAGTGGCAGAGAAGCGTGCGTTAAGTCATAGTCAGAAGAACATAAATAGTAAACAGGTTAAGAGGAGGAGAGAGATAGATAAGAGCAGAAGCAGTAGTCCACGGCTAAAGAGAGCATTAAGTGATAGTAACGGAGAAATGAAAATGAAACCTAAAGGTAGATATTTTAGAAGTAAAATGAAAGAAAAGAGAATTAAGTTGCTAGAGGAGAAAGAAATCAGGATGAGAGAGAGAAAGAAAGCATATGACGTGCAGTGGCGTACTGAATTAGCCAGACTTGGGGATGTGAGAGGGGGAAAGCCGAAGTACTGTGTTACTATGGATGAATGTAGTACAGAGGAAGTAGAAACTAATGTAACACGGAAGGAATTATGTGGAATTCTAGTTAAAGATAGAATTGAAGATGAATGTGGTAAGAACGGTGAAATGCCAGTGAACGTATTTATGTAAATTTATATTACCGATAGTTACTGTTCCGTATGACTTAAATATTAAGTAAGGAAGTTTAATAGGATTTAACAGAGGTAGATGAGAAACCTGCTGTGTGTAATTTTAATTCAGTCGTGAAGTTAGGATGGTAAGGGGCGCGTAGTGCCTACGCTTATTGATTTAGATTGACTAAAATCATTTAATTTGGAAGACAGAGGTTGTCGTGCTATTGAGCATTTCAGGTAAGTTGAATGTGGATCCTTAAGCTGCAGGTAAGTTGGAGGAAGTGAGGATTAAATTAAAAAAAAAGGGTAGGAAGATTATTACATAGGTAAGTAATCGAAAGAAAGTAATAATTATTATGGCAACCATAATTATGAATATAATGGTAATGAAGATTTAATTCAAAAGTGAGTGAAGATAAGATGATACAGTGGTAATAAAACGAATGAGTAGAAGAATTAGGTATTGATTTTTAAAGAAGTTTCAGTTGAGGACAACGAGGTTATCAGTGGATATATTTTGAGAAATTTATAAGTGGTTTAGAATTGTTAATGGTAATGCGTTGTATGAATTAACCAACATCGGGTTGAAATGAGGAAGTAGTAACTAATTAGGACATCTGGTACTTGTTGACAGATATGTGTGTGTGTATGTGTGTATTTTCACGTAAATGGACGTGAGTTTGAAGAAGTAGGCCAACGAAGGTAATGCCGTTGAGCAATGTGGTTTTAAAGTTTTGGTAAGATGCCAAATGAAGTTTTTTAAGGAGGAAGTTTTGGTAAGATGCCAAATGAAGTTGTTTTTTGAGGAAGTTTTTGGTAAGATGCCAAATGAAGTTGTTTTTTGAGGAAGTTTTTGGTAAGATGCCAAATGAAGTAGGTTGGAGGAAGTTTTTGGTAAGATGAAGTAGGTCAGCGAGGTATATTCCGTTGAGCAATAATTATTTTTTTTATGGTATCTACGGGACTACGTGAAGTTAATAAGGGAGTTTTTTTTAAGTATATATGGATGTATGCACACAAGGTAATAAGAGATTACAAAGGTAAGATTGCCCAAGTATTTGTTACAGTTACGCACGTTTTAAAGATATTACAAGGCTTGTTATCGAGCTAAACCACTTTGTAGTAAAAAGTTACTGATGATTAATAACGAATTAATGATGTGGTAGATTGTTGTCCTACATACAGGTTAAAGTAAAGATAATAGTAATAATTATATGGTTGGCATAATATTTTCTAGAATTGAAAGGAATTTGTTATAATTCGACGTTTTGAGGATTTTAAAGATAAATCATTTTTTTAGTAGACGAGAAATTAAAGTTTTATTTATGTCATACGGAGTTAGTAAAGATAAGTTAATATTTTGAAGGAAGAATAAGTTGGTAAGATAAGTGTATACCTAAGGGGTAATAATGAAGTTTCAATTAAAGGCAGGTGTAATTTACGCATTTAATTTGATAGAGAAGAAAGTATCTGAACTGTGTTAGAACTCAGAACTTGCTTTATGAAGTGATTATGGGAGAATATTTGCTAATTATGAGTGTCAGTGTTATTGACTGTCAACTGGAACACTGTCATTATTTTAGGAAGACAATAGTTAGGAAAGCTAAGTGTGATGTTATTATTCCAAGGAATTAGTCGAAGCATGTAAGATTTTTTTAGCTGAAATTTAGTGTGTTATTGGTCAGTAAGAGGTGACCTGTAACAGTAAGAAGAAGTGGGATTATACCACGAATAGGGGAGGTTTTTGTATGTGACGTGTGATGTCACGATGAGTTTTGAGAGATTCTGGTATAGCAAGAGTGAGCTATACTCCAGGCGGTCAGAAAAAGTAGGAAGTGGTGTTTGGAGGACACGGTACTTAATTAAGAGTTTTGAGAGAAAACTAAGGGGGGTTTTTAGGTATTCAGCAAAAAGTCAAATCATAATTAGACTAAGTTCAAAGTATAAGAGCATTAATATTTTGTGGAACGAAATATTTATTCCGAGGAGTTTGTCATGTGTTTTTGTGAAATAGTTTAGTGATATACGGAATTCAGGTATTGAGTAGTATTTTGTCCAAGTCTTAATCATTTTGTTATGGTAAGTAAGGAATGACGTTACGGTAAAGTTATATCTTGACGCTAAGTTAAATTTTATAAAGTGAACGAGAAGTCAGATTTTATGTTTATTGGTGATTTTGAAAATTCAAGTTATTGTTTTCGAGAAGTAGTAAAGAGGAATTATGGTTTTATGAGAAGTTAAGAAGTCGTGGAGACTTAGGAAGTATTAATTTGGAAGGAGGCGGCCGTGGCCTAAGAAAGAATTAAGCCACGAAGGCAGGTGAGTAGTAACTTGGATATTTAAATGAACTGTTTAATAACTGCTTTGAGGTATTTCGATGTCATTATGTATTTGGGGAAATATTTACATGTATGACATATGCACTGAAATAGGAATTGTCTTAGGTATCTTGCTAAGTTATTTTTTTCTTCAATTATTGAAATTTTACTGCATTTGAGTAATCCCTTTATAAAGACGAAAGGAATATTGTATTGTTTGCATCCTATTATCGTGTGCTGTAATAGTTATTATGGGTTAATCAGCTGGTATTACAACAATGTACTTCTACGCCAGACTGATATACAAAAACTACGTTCAAAAGAGATGAAGCCAAAATTGTATGTCATGCATACGATCACCGAAATATAAACGAGTGCAGCGTTGACATATATGTCAAAAATAAAAGTGAAGGGCATTTTATATGTATATTTTTTACAGCTCGTTTAATACATAAAGAAGAATGAACATTATGAACATTTGGAAGAATGAGAAATGATAGTACAAATATGTAAAGTGAAAAGAGTATGTTCTTGTATATTTTTATGTATTGTTGAAGGGTATTATTTGTATGTTGTCGTTATGGGGGTATTAATATTTAAATTTGTATTCATTTGTGTAGGATGTGTAGTGATATAAATAATGTTACATTTTATTTTAAATTATTTATATCAGGGGCGATTGTAACGATTCGATCCCATAGCGGTTATATTTATAGGGTTATTCATTTATAATTATCATATTTATTATTCTTATTAATTAGTACATCAATGAGATGATTTTTATATCAGATAATTGTAAGCGGTTTTGATTATTATATTCAATTAGATTTTTATTAACAATTACTTGTAAAGAGACGAAGTATTATATATTGCAACAAGACTGGCGATATGGACTAACCCTGTGCGGCACAAACTGAACGACGTAGTAAGAATTACACCACGGCAAACTGCGTCATTTTCCTGAGATGTTAAGAAACCCACTATGGTGTAACCAACACGCCATTTTCTACGGTATATACGCGTCAATATATATTGCAAGTTATGAGTCAAGAATGGAGAAGGCTAATAGAGAGGGAAGCTGTGACACCACGTGACAAGGAAGTCATTAGTATTTGTACCTGCAACATCGGACAAGAATGGCATTGATCTAGAGCTATCAATGAAGGAAGGAAGTTGTAACCTTGCTTTCTGGGTCCTAATGGACTGAGCACCGAGAGTCGACACTGAACGATGTCTTGCCGACATCTATATCAATACATAATGGGTTATATCCCTGATCAAGAGTCTTTCTACAGATGGCAACGTACTTAATGAGGATATTTCATAGTAAATGAGATATCACATCATTTTTTTATACATAAGCGACGTAACATCGAGATCATCGATCATTTCTTAAATATGACGAATCTTCGACTGGGTGAGCCAACAATTCAATAAAACTATCGTCTCTATTATAATTTAACTTCATTTAACTTTCAATTCATTTTAATATTCATTTTCTTTTAAATAATTAATTGCCGCATTGAGTAATTTTAAATTCAATTGTGTGACTATCACTATTCTGTTTTATTAGTATTTTGTTCTTGAGTAAATAAATTCATTTCCTTTAACGTAATGCCTATTTCTTTCATTGTAGTTGGTACTTTAAGGCAATCATACTCCTTGATTAAATACGGATTGGTTAGATGACTTTGTCTCACTACGGCCCGGGTAAGTGGTTCTCGACTCTACTGCTGATAGCCGAGGTTAAATCAATAAATTTCGATTCACTATCTTAAATAGGAATCTGGCGCTCAACAACTTATTATATTACACTATCACAGGTAAGGTCACACCACAGTGTATATTATTTATTCATATCATGTTTGTTTTATTGAACCACAATAGTCATCACCACGTTCAACGACTCAATTAAAAATGTTACAGTGTGATCGCCACTGATGTTTATGTGGTAATGAACCTGTAACTGGATTGCCCGCCTGACATCAAGTGGTACGTTATGTCCTAGCGTAAATATTTGGGGATTACGGGAAAACCGTTCTTAGGTAGATAATGACCTAGGTGGTTCGTTATGTCCTCGAAAATCAAGTGGTACGTTTTGTCCGTGGTACGTTATGTCCGGACACCGCGCTTACCCTATGCGTGGGGTTGGCAATATTTTATTTGTCCCATAAATCACCCCTAAAATGGCTGACACAACTAGAATTGTATTATAAGTTATAAGTCGTGTTATATAAAGGTTGGTTGGTTCCTTAGTTCAGGGGCTGAGACACCGCGGTTATGTAGCCCCGTGTACTTTGGGTGTGTGTAGAATCTGTCTGAAAACCAGTGTTAATTGTGGTGGCTGTATTAGTGTGTGTTATCTGTTTTCAATTCAAGTAAGGACTGCAGACATTGATTTTTTTTCTAGTAGTTCCTACTTTTGCCGCCAAACGCCACCGTCAAGGACTACTAGTTTAGAACTTTGTTACCAGACGCCACGGCAGTCGGCTCCTGGCGACGAACGTAGAAACCTAAGAGCGTTTGTCAAATGTTTAACTATAATTTAGCGTCACACAGGTGTAATTAGTGGAAGGATCTTTAACATGCCATAAAACTATGACATGGGGCCGCCGGCTTTACTTCCCCTCCGAAGGAAGGCATACTGAGGGATTTTTAATGCTCTTAAAAATTCCGACGGTTTCGGCCGGCTTTGAACCCGCGATCTTCGGTGTGGAAGCTCAGCATTCTACCAACTATGCCACCCAAGCCGCCTTGTTATATAAAGGGGATGGTGGGTGGGTTATACAGCATGAGGAACTTAAAACTGTTTTTCGGAATATTTGGAAAAATATAATCGGATTTTAAAAAAAGTTGCAATAAAAGTTGTTCACCTCGAAGAGAGACATCCAATAACATAAAGCTCGACGCCCCCCCCCCCCCCCTCCTTCATCACCCACGGGGGTGGAAGGTGGGAGAGGAAGGGAGGGGGGACTTGGAAATCTTAAATAGGAACCCCTATTTTTCATTGTAGATTTTGATTTTCCGTGAAAAAATATGTAACTTTTGTATAAAACATTTTCCTCGTTTCATGATAGATGGCGCTGTAATCGGCAAAAATGAAAATGAGTTGACTTGAAAAATCTAAAATAAAATAAAAATGCACATCAGATTAGGAAAATCCAAGAAAATTTTTGATATTTTTGAAAATTTAATCATGTGACACCGTCAACTCTCCCGCAATGCACTCTTAAGGTACCATTTGGCTGCACACGACATAGACAAGCGACCGAGACAGACGACAGCGATGAGAGACGGAGACAAGTCAACGTGTCGCCGCTCACATAATTTGATGACGATCGAGACTGACGACACGCCTAGACATACATTAGGTGTTTATTGGGACTGCGTGCACATATTCTTTGAAAAATGGTTACGAAAAATATTCTAATGATAAGGTTGCTCGAAGAGGAAGAAGGCGATGATGTGTTGCTGTGTTATTTGTTGCGAAAGAAACCAAGAAAACCTATGAGTTCAATATTCAAAACCAGACGCGAAGAAGGATCTTTCTGTTTGTTAATAAAGAATCATTTATCTTTAGAATAAGAAAAGTTCAGGAGTTACTTTACATTAAATCGTAAGCAGTTTGATTAAGTACATTTTTTCACTTCATAAGACACGTGCTGCATCCGCTTGTCGCGAGACACTACTGGTCTGAGAGCGGTCTCTACGGTTCATCTCGGTCGCCTATCTGTGTCGCATGTCTCTGTCTCGCGCTCTCAAATGTACTTCATATGGTTGAATGGGGAGCAGATCGGTCTCGCAACTCTGTCGTCTGTCTCGGTCGTGTGCAGCCAAATTGTGCCTTTAGACTAAGTTTAGCGTTACCCTGGAACAAAGACGAGGACGTAATAGTCATTTCTTCCCTTCGGGGTGCTTGATTTTAGTGTTTTCCCTTGCCTCTCACTATCTCGGGGTGCTTGGTTACAAGGAGATTGTCGATTACAACGCCATCTATCACGAAACGAAAAAAAGAAAACATATAAAAGTTACATATTTTTTCACGGAGAATCCAAATCTGCAATAAAAACTAGGGGTTCCCGCCCCCCGGGAGTGGTGCAGGGGGGTCGAACTTTATGTTAATGGTTAGTTGGTTCCTCAGTATAGGGGCTGCGACAACGCGGTCATGTGTACTTTGGGTGTGTGTAGAATCTGTCTGATAACCGGTGTTAATTGTGATCACTGTATTAGTGTGTGTTATCTGTTTTCAATTCAAGTAAGGGGTGAGTTAGCCGTGGTCGTTACGGCATGACTGCTGGCAGTCGCTCACATCCGGGAGTCGAGGAGGTTCGAATCCCCCCCCGCCGGCAACCTTGAAGATGGTCTTCTGTGGTTTCCCATCTTCCTTCCAGGCAAATGCCGGGGTTGGTCCCTAACTATAGGCCACAGCCGCTACCTTCCAACTCCTCGTCCTTACATTCCAACTTTCCTCCTTCCCTCCCCAACGGTACTTGTAGCTCACCCATTGGGTGTCCGTCTCGAAGCAGCTACAAAACTGGCGAGCCGAACATGTCCTCGGACACTCCCGGCACTAAAAGCCATACGCTAAAAAAAAACTAAAAAAAAAACTTAAAAAAAACAACAAGTAAGGATTGCAGACTTGAATTTTTTCAAGTAGTTCCAACTTTTGCTACCAAACGCCACCGTCAAGAACTACTAGTTCAGAACTTGGTTATCATATATATATTTAATATGACATACAGAGGATGTAATAAATATCTAGTAACATCGAAAACGAAACCAAAAGTCACAGTTGGATGTCCAGAGCAGTAATCCAATCCACTGCATCATCAGTTGCGTTCTGCAGGTCGTCATATCCTCCCTCGAAGGACCGTGAAGGGCATTTCGACACAATATGATGGATTGTCTGCACTGAATCGCTACAATCGCACTGAGGACTAGAAATGTTCCCCCATTTGTGGAGCCAAAAGTTACATCTTCCGGGACCGGTCCGCACTCTGTTCAGTGACGTCCATATCCTTCTTGGAAGACTGAAACCAGGAGGTTTTCTGCAGGGGTCGGTGATCAATCCTAGCTCATCAGGGTTTGATGTAGTCCATTCTTCTCGTCAAGTTTCGTCCATATTGAACTTAGATTCAACAAGCATCTTGCCTAGTTGCCATGATGGATGTCGAGATTTTAATCTCCCTTGCTTCTGTGGATTACACACCTGATGTATGGGTAAGAGATCATTTGCAGCGCATTTTGACCATTCCCTTTTTAGAGCTGTTAGCCTTCGCAGGGGAGGAGGGTGAATGTTGGATAATACTGGTAGCTACTTGAGTGGTGTGGATTTGAGAGTGCCCGATATTGTTCTCATTGTATCATTTAACTGGACATCAACTTTTCCTACATGTGCACTATTGATCCATACGGGGCTACAATATTCAGCAACTGAGTATACTAAGGCGAGAGCTGTTGTGCGAAGAACTGTCACATTTGCTCCCCAACTTGTACCACAGAGATTGTGAAGGATGATGTTACGTGTAGACGTAAATGTCGTTATTTCCTTACTGAAGCTAAATTAACGAGAGTAACCCGAAACTTCATAAGGAGATGCCGGTAATGTTTGGCAGCGGATGGGGAACATTTTCAGCATCTACTGTAAGCATGGTGAGTAAAAATGCATGATACGGTATTGATTTTCAGCACCGTATTCTGCCGTCTATACGCGCGCTGCAGCCGGGAACTGAGCTGTCACTGGCGGAGCGCGTGAGCGAGAATGTCCTTGCCAAGCAAAAATAAAGACCCTGTATATCTACCTTAATAGATTGTATATATTATACTTCTTCATTATGGTTCAATATAATGAATCGGATCTCCTGTTTATTGCAAAAAGATGTCGTTTCCACGTATAAAGAATTAGTGAAATGCGTAACAAGTTTTGACGTATATAAAGTTCTCTCAGCTTAAAAAACGTTCTAGTTGAACCCAAATGTTCTGTTACGGGACAGCCTATATTATATATTTTTTAATACCATGCACCGCTGGTCTATTTAACTTCTCATCTGACAGTGTTTGTGATATTAGCCTATGATGTATTCATTCCAAATGCACTTTCGTGCGCAATTATACTATTATTGATAATATATTGAAACGGATGTCGCTGGTGACTGCTATGGGATGTGGGTGTTAAGTTAATCTTTTTATCCTACTTATCCCGGCTATGTTGGATCGGCCGAAGCGCCCCAAGTGATAGTTTGAGTTGCCAAGCAAAGCGCAGGATCGAGTCGGCTGTGATTATATTTGTACCTGCCACAGAATAAGACAACTTATAACGACCTTGCGTTCTGCCTCTATACTCTTTGATATTGGTAGAGCGAATGCAGATCCTGTTTATGTAAGATATCAACCGGAAACAAAACTGAACGAAGCTATTCTACACTTTCTTCAACTCAAACAATACATTATCGTCAGTAAGATCAAATGGAAACTGAAGCCATGGTTACCAATATCGTATCATCAACATGACATAACCTAAGCAGCAAGGGGAGGGGACATTCACCATCTTACATTAAAAAATCCATCTAAGATCCAATTCCTAAGGTAGAATATCGTCATTGATGATGAAGGAAGAAGACAATGATGAGCCATCATCAAGCAAGACGCATGGACAAGCTAATGGACCGATCTGTACTATTCTTTACCAACCAGAAAGATGCGAAACATTTCTTTCCGACTGTTGGCAAAAAGCAGATATTTCTAATAGATGGAATGCTCATCATAGATCAAAACATCGATTACAGAAGTCACAGAATAAACAGGTAAAGAAACAGATATATAATACCGATTTTCAAGTAAAGTCAAGTCCAACCATTCAGTGGTGCTTCTCTGCATGTCGCTTACCACACTCACCATCTTTTTCCTACAAAAATGACAGGACTCCCACTTCATTTGCAACCACCACCATCACAGAACGGAACAGAAATATAGCAGTTAGTAAGATTATTCCTCAAAAGAAATCTAATATTAAACTACTGAAGAGTGCTGCTAGTAGTCGTGTCTATAGAAGTAATAGTGCAATATTCACCTTTAGACACAATACAGATATAGGACAAACATTGGCAGAATATAGAAAAGCTTATATGTATTCAACACGTCGATTATTGAGAACAAATAGGAAAGATTTGCAGACCCACGTCGCAAACATAAAAGGTCATAAGACAGCGTCCAAGGAGAAATGTACAGAACCCGTAAAAACTCGTAAGACATTGTCCAAAAGGGATGTGGAGGTCTTGCAGATCGAAGAAGCAGAGATAGAGAGTCATAGCAATGCACCTCCCATGATTTTAACAGATGCCTTGCAGACTGAAGAAGTGCCTAGGCTCAAGATAATTTCACCAGAACCCAACGAATACTGCTTGCCAAAGAAATGTGATAAAGTTAACGCTGAACCCGTGGTTAATTTGAAACCAAGAGTAAGGGAGAGTGCAGTCAATAAGGAACAATGTACCGATAGGTCAAACGAACTGGCCATAAATTTGAAAAATTCAAAATGGATTGTCAAACGGCAACCAAGATCTAGGGCAACATTAAACGTGAATGTCATTCACATGTCACCAGCGGTCATACAATCGTGTTCCTCTCATGATATAAATGCCTGGGAAACAACTGGAGCTACAGATGACAAGACACCAACATATAGCAGCACTACTGCAGATCACGCAAGTAGAACACAATCAAATGCCTCATCCTTCAATTCGTCTTTGTCAGTTTTAAAGAGGTTAACCGAAGAATCAAAAAAATCGCTCAGTAACATTCATGAACGCATTAAGGATCATACAAGATTCGATTCCAAACGCGTTCTATCAAAAGAAGACGACGGTGCAACAGCTGAGAAGATATTGGAGATCGGGAGAACGAAATCACAAACCAGTACTATTTCAAAACACACAATCCTATCTGGAATCACAGTAACTAGTGTATCCGATCCTTTATGTATGAACTTAAACGCTACCAGAACGAAAATAGATGTAGACAATTCAGTAAATGAACCAATAGGCAATAAATGCAAAGAAAACACCAAAAATGAACGAAAATATTCTGAGACTTCGCCAAAAACACGTGCGTTTAATGTTCTGCAAGCAATAAAAGGAGACAGCGGCATACCCATAGTGAATTTAAACCGAGAACTGATCTTCGGAAACTCTCTTCTCCACCAGAATGACACAATCCAAAAGAATACAATTCAGAATAATTTAGGCTACGCAGGAGACACTGATTATTGGCGTATGAATACGATTAAGAATGCTAAACAAGGTAACTTTCCGTATGAAGTAATTGAAGAAAGAGAAAAGTTGAGCCCTCGGAATTTTTCTAAAAAAATAATTACAACTAAACATGTGCGTGAAAAAATAGTAACCAAGTCCGAGAGGATGGCTGACCACGATTCCGTTACATCGAAAAATTCGACACCCACCACGAAAAACAGGAGACCAAGTGACATCATGTACAAAACAGCTGGTACTAATGCACATCCGAAAGATTATGATGCCGATACTTTGAGGGAGAAATATAGCAAATACCTATCTGACGTCAGATATTTAAGGGAAGATGCAAAGGCTAGATCTCACAAGAAAGAAATTTCAGTAAAAGTATCTGAAATGAAAAAATCAGCTGAGCAGTCGATTCTGGAACGTCAGAACAACATTGGTAGTCGAACGAAAAAGTACCGATCTATTTCGTCCTACCAGATGCAAAAATCGCAAGTAACAAAACGATCTGATTCAATACGAAGAGATTCTGTAGCAACCGATAACGACATTAACATTCCATTGGAAATCCAAAATTCCATAACTAAAAAGAAGGAAAATTTCACACAAATGACAGCAAGTAATTCTAACAAGTCACCAAATATTCGTAGAAATCGATCGAAGGACTCGAAATGTTCAGCAGGTTCACGAAAATCAGTTAAGTACACACAGAGCAAGAAACCTCAACGGAAACAATGCACGGACCGTTCTTACCAAGTAAGTCCATTGCGAGAGAGTTCTGAGGCGACCCAATCTGCATGGGATTCAGATTATCACGACTTGTCCGATCATTTCCAAGACATGACTCGATTTAGAAACAAGATTGCAGACTCAAAACAGCGAGAATCGCATATCTCCCCTCGTAAACCACATTTCGCCCCACGAAAAGCAAAATTCAGTCAGGACTCAGTAACACAAACAATTAGCACTCTGGAGAACACATGCCGGAGTCCTTCACCGCATATCAAACGTAATTCAAGCAAATCTCCATGCATTAACAATAAGAAAAATGTAAGAAATCACAGATTTCGAACAAGCTCAGATGATGATCAGTCAACACCTAGAAGAAGAATGTCAACCGATCGCAGCACTGTATCAAGAGAAGAGAAGGGTACGAATATGTCAGGTCCGGATCTACCATATTTCAACAGACTCCACTTATTGAAGACAAGTCAGTTCTTGAAACGTGAACTTAGCATGAAAGAAACCACCAATACGGAGAAAATATACCAACAGATAAATAACGGGAAGATGAACACACTATTGGTTCACAAGAAAGAAAAAGTACGTACACGTAAAACTCAGCGTGTTGAAATTGGTAATATTCAATCTCCAAGAAGAACTAACCAAGCACGTGGCAGTATCTCTCCAAGGACCAAACAATTAAGCCAAGATGTGTATATACAACAATTACGGGACAAAGAGGAGGTTGTGAATCACACTTTTCAAATCAACCAAAGATCTCCTAGGCGAAGTCCAAGACTATTGGAAGACATTGGTATAGACGCAAAAAAACTTCTGAAGAATGTCAGTTCAGCGGCGATTTCCATTAAAGATTCTGTGATGAAAAGTCTAAAATTAGATTAGGAAACAAGTCTACAAAGAATGTCCCTGGAAGAAGAACGAAGAACGAATTTTCACAATCCTCTTCCAAAAGACGCTCCTCATGCAGTGCCTCTCTTCGGCTGGAAAAGGTCCTGCCTCTTACCAGCAATGAATGCCCAACCGGTGTTAGAAGCTGAACCACTGAAAAGGAACAGCAACGTACAGTCATGTGCGTGGGCTTCGAACTACTGAAGATAGGCTTAAGAGGTTAGTTAATATTCTCTATACGAAGGGTGCAGGAAACTTAAAAACAAGAAAAGACATTATAATAATATTTTTTTTTTTCAGACAATGGCCATAATAACAGGAAGACCATACAAGCTCATTCAGTACAAAATTTTGTAAGAGACATCTGACGTTCGCTGCATGTTAGTACATGATATCTCTCACATGATTTCTTACATAATATACACACGCAGCTTAAGTCTGGATGGTGGTACTTCTTTTCTGTGCAAACTTTATAGTGAAAGCCTTGCACTGCCATTCGTGTGATCATATGACGGAGTTCATAATTTGAGTTCATCCACTCGCAAGTCGACATGGCATCTGTACAGTAGAAGTCACACCAAATATATTTCCTCTTGTCATGAAGTTCACTCAGTAATGCATCATTTATGCTTCAGTGGCGGACAGCATCCATTGATTTCTTAAATCTTCGATATAAAATTGCCCTTTGGCCAATACATATACAAGGCGAGAGAATGTTATTAAGAAAGATTGAGTAACTTTTTTAAGTATACTGCCTTCACTCTTTCAATTTTCATCACGTCGTTCTTTGTCAGGTGTTCCCATATATTTTCCAATGCATAGGCAACTATGGGAGTAATTTTGAGCTTGAATAACGGCATGTCCGTACCAAGGGACAGTTTTCCAAATTGTCTTATGTCATTCATTGCTGTGTCGACTTTGTCTTGTATCTTCTTCTTCTTCTTCTTCTTCTTTTTTCTTCTTCTTCTTCTTCAAGTGCCTCGTCCTCCAAGAATTTTGGCGATCAGTAGCATGATCAGCTGTTTGTCCATAGCTGTTCTAAACAGTGACACTGTATTAAGTCCAAACCACTGGCTTAAGTTCTTTAGCCAGGATATTCGTCTGCATCCTGGACCCCTAATGCCATCAATCTTCCCTTGGATAATTAATTTCAAGAGGTGGTATTTGTTGTTGCGCATGAAATGACCAAAGTATTCTAGTTTTCTCCTTTTGATGACACTGAGAATTTCCGTGTCTTTGTTCATACGCCGCAGTACTTCCACATTTGTGACTTTAGCCGTCCATGATATCCTTAAAATCCTGCGATACGTCCACATTTCAAATGCTATCAGTTTCTTACTTAAAACCTCGGTAAGTGTCCATGATTCAACTCCATTGAGCAGGACACTAAAAACGTAGCATCGAAGCAGTCGGGTGCGTAATGACAGACTTAAATCACGGCTTGTCAAAACTTTTCTCATTTTCATGAAAGAACTTCTGGCCTGCTCAATTCTACAACGAATTTCTTGATTTAAGTCCCAGTTATCATTGATTTGACATCCTAAATATTTACATTTATTTGTCTTGTATGTGCTTCGTAAATACAACTCCTTGTGTTTGGAATATTACAGTAGAGTCTCGCAAACTCGGCCTAATGTGGACCGAAGGGTTTTCGAAAATGCCGGGTTATCGGGATATGTGTTAAAAAGAAGAAATAAGCTGTTTGTTTTGGTTTAAAAGTAATGCAATGCAATTCATTAATTTGTTTTTAACAGAAACATACGTTTTAAAACGATTAAGCCACTACAATTACAGTACTTGAATTATATAGTTCAGTACTGTACTGCATAAAAATCAAGGAAAACATTTACTGTGAATTATAAAAGAAAACTTCGAAAAACTAGGCCTACAAATTATTTTTATAATAAGTACAAAACAATTCCCGTAGGCAAATAGGTTTTCCACTTAATGAAAATTACCATTTACTTTTTTGCGAAAAAGTAAGTAATGTTCTTTTGCTTTTCGCTTTGAAACCTGTTTCTTGAAGCCTCGTCACGAAGATAGCGAAGAAACAGAATTGCGGAGAATGCGCAATCAAATAAATACAACGCTCTGCGTGAGAACCGTTTGTTTACTTCTTACTGCCAACAGTTTGTGCATTTACAGTACTGTACTGTACAGTCCCTGTATTTATCAGGTCGTCGTTACTCTTCTTACTATGTACTGTAGGTCAACTTGTTTTGCGACGTATTTAACTGTCGATAATTCCGTTGATGGAATTCCGCTCTGTGCGGAAAGACAAAAAAACAAGGAAAAATCATGATTTTTTTTCTCCTGTCAGGGTGGCCGAGAAATCCGGAGTGCCGAGTTTGCGAGACTCTACTGTACTCCTAAGTACTTGAAATTATTCACTGCTTGTAATCTTTTGCCTTTATATTCCATATGATGATTTCTGAAGGTCATGAACATTGTCTTGTTTTCGTTCAGACATTATTGCTTCAGTAATATTATTATTTTTTACTTCGTTATTCCCGTGTAAGGAGCGCGAATGAACCTAACCAGCTGATCTCGCTTTCTTGTCTTCTCAGAATCTTTCCATCTTCTCGCTATGGCTCTTTCTACGCTCCTCAGTCCAGGTTCTGTTGGATGCAATGCTTGGGTGGTCTGAAAATTGATGGTTGTCTACTACCGGATTAAGTTCTGTCCAGTACTATATTGCTTGAGAGGTCTATTTCCTGAAGGTCTTTTTCAACTTTAAGAAGCAAGTTGGCCTTAGCTTTCTTTGAGAGAGTCTTCTTCTTCTTCATTTCCCGTTTCCAGTTCCCTGGGTCGGGTTGCGAATCAAGGACCTCCACAGTTGTCTATCCCTCCACCATTCATTTCCTTCCTTCAATACTTATTTTTCTTTTACTACTCTCTTTTCTATACTTTCCTTCACCGTATCTATCCACCTCTTTCTGGGCCTTCCTCTTGGTCTTCTTCCTGGTATTTTCTCCATAAATATTCTTTTCGGTACTCTATATTCTTCCATTCTCATCATATGTCCGTACCACTTCAGCTTACTGGTCTCTATCTTGTCTTTTAGAGAGTAAGATTTAGAATTTGTATAGTCAACCTATGATTAAAGCCCTGCGCGGATGTGGATATCCGCAAATATTTTCGCCATGCGGATATAGTTTGCATGGCTGTGAGGATAGCGGATAAGCTTCGGATAATGTTTAGGGTAAATTTGCGGTTAGTATTTAGAATACGATGTTAACCATGTTTTTTAATATTTTAGTTTTTGCGAAGATCTGCGTCTTTCTGGTTTCTTGCTATTTTCGTATTTGCTTTCGCGTGGATTGTATGAGAATAATAGAGAAGTGAGAGAAGCTGTTATAATAATAGTAAGCCACTGTTTAACTTGCCGGTGCTCAGAGGGACAAAACTCGGTTAATATTGTCTTGCGATTCACACAGCTTAGGGAACGATTTTCTCCTTAAATGCCTAAATGTATTGCTTTAATAATAGCATACTTTAAATTAAATTAAATTATTCAGAAGCTAACTGGTGAGAGAAGTGATCTGCTGCGAACATCCTGCGCTCTTCAGCCTTAGCACTGGTTTTCTCTACTGCCGACTATCGTGCTCCAGCGTGGCTTAATAGCCCGTATACGAAGTATATTGACCCACAACTGAATACCAGCATGCGACTTGTATCTGGCACCATCAGACCAACTCCAGTCCACTGGCTCCCACTGTTGTCTGGTATAATGCCACCTGACTTACGAAGATCCCGTGCTCTTGTTCGAGAGTACAACAAGATCTGCAAGAATCCTCTGCTACCTGTTCTAGGCGACATACCAGCTCTTAGTCTCCAAAGATTGAAATCACGACATCCGCCTCTTTGTGATGCTGCTCTGAAGACATCCACCAACTTCGATGCTTTGGAGGAATGGAAAGGCCGTTGGAATAACTCCACTGACTTGCCCCTACATAACATCTTCAGAGGAGAAAAAATTGCTAACGGATTCCAACTACAGCGTGCAACTTGGTCCAGACTGAACAGGATCAGGACAGGTCATGGAAGGTGCAGGGATTCCCTCTATAAGTGGAACTTTGTACCATCTCCAGAATGTGATTGTGGAGCCCCTCGCCAGACCATTCCCCACATTTTAAGCGAGTGTCAACTACGGGCTTATCCAGGTAGACTGGAAGACTTTCTATCACCAACAGCGGAGGCACTGCAGTGGGTTCAAAAGTTGGACATTCAGCTATAACGGATAACACTAATGCCTGAAGTGAATCAATCTTTTTTTGTTATTGTGTATATATTGTATATATTATGTATATAATTACCTTGCCATACGCTAATAATAATAATAATAATTAAAACTATTATTGTAATGGCAGCGGATTCGGATAACAAACGTGCGATCGCAGGGCAGATGCGGATAACAACCGTGCGGATGCGGGGCGGATGCGGGACGGAGATTATGCCCATAAAATTTCAAACGTCTTTTCCTGAATGTGTCAGAGATTTTCTCTAAATGCTGATGAAGCTCCTGGGATTTCCTTTTCATCCAAATTCCCTCACAAGTCAGTACAAAATGGGCCAAAAATTTTCCTCGAGATTTTTCTTCATTGTTTTTGTGCATCTTTAATTAGTGATTTGCCCCCAATGATCAGTTGAATACAGTGTTGTAATGTAGTAATTTTGCTTTACTGGAGATGGATTTCTTATTGTACCTGTCCCACGTGATTCTGTAGGCTCTTTGCAATTTAGAGATTCTCTATTTGGTTGCATCAAGATTCAGGCCTGAGGGTTGGATTATTATTTATTTACTTATTTATTTATTTATTTATTTATTTATTTTAGAACTTAAAAGGTTCATTTTGGTTCCGTATTGATAAACTAATTAGTATAAACAGATTAAAGGTTCCGCCTGATCAATACTTTTATTAATAAAGATCATTGTGAGGTCATTTATAGGACATGTTTCGAGGCCTAAATAATAGTTTTGGCCCCTTCATCAGCCGATATGACAGAACGATACAAGAATATTTTTTTGCGTAGCACTTAAAATTCCCTTAAAATTGAATCTTGTATGGTGCACCATAAAGAGAGCGTAAATGTTTCAATCTCTCTTTATGGTGCACCATACAAGATTCAGTTTTAAGGGAATTGTAAGTGCTACGCAAAAAAATATTCTTGTATCGTTCTGTCATATCGGCTGATGAAGGGGCCAAAACTATTATTTAGGCCTCGAAATATGTCCCATTAATGACCACATAGTGATCTTTATTAATAAAAGTATTGATCAGGCGGAACTTTTAACCTGTTTATACTAATTTATTTATTTGTTTATTTATTTATTTATTTAAGCGAAAATTCCCCTTCAGGAGAGCGATTAAACTTGATAACATGATGTCATTTGGAGGTATGTCTCCTCTGCTCCTCCCTAAATCTCTTCAATCTCGCGGAATGCTCCCTCTTCCTCTCATCCGCCCACTTTCCCAAGGTTATCGTAATGATCTTGGTTCAAACTTAACATTCGCGATTTTCGTCTAGCACTCTGCTCGGGCTTCGATATTTTCTATAAGCTAATGATTACGTGTAAGACTCTCTGTACCTCTTTAAGCCATTCTGTGCCGCATTTACTCTGTGTTATGATACCGAGTAGTTTCTTTGGCAATCTGGAGGTGGCCATCCTGTGGATGTGAGTGTAAAATTAGGCTCTGCGTTTTCTAATTTCGTCCGTTATCGTATTGGTCTTTTGATAGAGTTCATCCAAGGAGGCTTCGGTGGCGTAGTCAGTAGCATGCTGAGCATCTATGCCTAAGATCGCGGGTTCAAATCCGGCCGAAGTCATCGGATTTTTAAGAGCGTTAAAATCAATTAGTATGCCTTTCTTCGGAGGGGAAGTAAAGGCGGCGGTCCCATGTCATAGATTTATGGAATGTTAAAGAACCTTCCACTAATTACACCTGTGTGAATCTAAATTGTATAGGTTAAGAATGTAAAACAACGCTCTTACGTTCCTACGTTCGTTGCCAAGAGCCGACTGCGGTGACATCTGGTAGCTAAGTTCTGAACTAGTAGACGTCGACGGTGGCGTTTGGCGACAAAAGTAGGAACTATTTGAAAAATTCGAAGTTGCAGTCCATACTTGAATTTAAAAAAACAGATAGCACACACTAATACAGTCATCACAATTAACACCGGTTATCGGACAGATTCTACACACACCCAAAGTACACGGGGCTACATGACCACGTTGTCGCAGCCCCTAAACTTAAGAACCAACCAAATAAAATGTATAACTCAGCAATTTTTCCAGGTTTATGCCATGTCTGGTACGGGGTTTCACCTAGGAACACTAAGATAGGCTCATCAGCGGGCTCTTGGTGTCCGTGCCCGGAGCCCCACGGGAGTAGCGAACAGCGCCCTACCTCCCTTTTTATGAAGCGCACCTGCGAATGGCAGCTTGAGCCACCAGTAAAAATCGCTCGGTGCTGAAACTTGGTTGGTTGGTTCCTCAGTTTAGGGGCTGCGACAACGCGGTCATGTAGCCCCGTTTACTTTGGGTGTGTGTAGAATCTGCCTGATAACCGGTCCTAATTGTGATGGCTGTATTAGTGTGTGTTATCATCATATATATTATTTCAGTAGTATGAATCCCTCCTGCGGCGCTCACAAGAGACCGATCGTGAAAAATGAGCATTCAAATGAAAGAGAATATACATTACCAGTGACTCATTGCACTCTAATTTCATAAATATCTATCATTTCTTTAAAAAATGACTTTTAAAAAACTGTACGAAGTGTGCGATTTGCAGTTACTGTTGCTGCAGGAAGATACGCTCCATAATTGGTGTTCACTTCACATTTTGGACGCTGTGACGCCTTTTTATGTCATTTTAACATTCTGAGGTCTTTCCTTTATCATTTTGCATCGATTTCAGAAACAGTAAATCGAAGGAATGTGTACGTTTTCAGAATCAATAGGCTAAATCAATTGATTGGGTAATCAAATCGTATAACAGCGAGTGTTACTGCTAAGCTTTCAATCAATGGACTCAGCACAAACATGATTTAAGCTCATCCGTCTAAACAATGGATTTATTATATTCCAGGTTTGTTAATATGCCGCGATACAGGATTTTCTTCTGCATTCATATTCCATAATATCGATTTTTGTAAGAATTGTGCTTTTTTCAAATACTGTTGCTCTAACATGCTGCAATTCTGAGTTGTCGTCTAAAACCTTAAAACATGAACGTTAATTCTCTAACAGGTTTTCTTCTATCTGATTTTCAGAATCAGTTAATCAATGGATTGGGTACAGGTTTTTCTTCTGCATTCTAATTCCATAAATATCGATTTTTGTAAGAAGTGTGCTTTTTGCAAATACTGTTGCTGTATCATGCTAGAGATGTCGTCTACAACGTTAAAACTATCATCATCATCATCATATAGGCCTCAAAAATTAGCAGTGAAGAATTGTATTCTAATTTCATAAATATCAATTTCTGTAAGAAGTGTGCAATTTGCAAATATTGATGCTCTAACATGCTGCAATTATGAGTTGTCGTCTAAACCCTTAAAACTATTAAACGTTAATTATTTTACAGATTTTTCTTCTATAGTTTCCCATGGCTTTCAGAATTACTAAATCAATGGATTTGGTACTCAAATCGTATAATTTCATAAATATCGAATAACCGATGAGTGTTATGATGATCCAATTTTCAGTGATTGCCTTCTTAAGTTACAGAACGTACAACTTGCAATTCTGACTGAAATGTATCGAATAACCGGTGAGTGTTACGGCTAAGCTCTCAATCAACGGACTCAGCACAGAAATGGAATCAACAGTGACGAATTGCATTTTAATTTCATAAATATCAAAGAAAGAAACCAGCCACAGCACGCTCTCATGCTGACGCTCCACTCGAGAAAGCGAAAGCACCCCTGTAGGTAACGTGCAAAGCAGTTTAGCGCTGATCGTTGCACTAGAAACAAGGAAGCCTCACTGTAAGCGGGGCGTGAAGAAGTTTTCCAACGAGGGCTGTCCTGATAAGGGAGAAGGAGGCTCCTCAGCCAACAAGATAAAGCAGGAAATCTTGACCAAGATGCTTTCATAAATATCGAATAACTGGTGAGTGTTATGATGATAGAATTTTCAGTAATTGCCTTCTTAAGTTAGAGAACGTACAGCTTGGAATTCTAACTGAAATGAAAATGGTGTTCTATAATCATTTGGTTGAAATAATAACATAACCTTTCTCCTTAAGTCTCTCATTATAAACCTATTGGGGAAAGTATGACTTACGAAACATGCGAGATTTCTCGCACGGGTCCGCTAGTCTGTTTTTAATTCAAGTAAAGATTGCAGACATTGCATTTTCTAGTAGTTCCTACTTTTGCTACCAAACGCGACCAACAACGACCAACTAGTTCTGAACTTGGTTACTAGATGCCACCACAGTCGACTACTGGCGACGAACGTTGGAACCTAAGAGCGTTAGTCAAATTTAACCTATAATTTAGCTTCACACAAGTGTAATTAGTGTAAGGTTCTTTATCATGCCATAAATCTATGGCATGGGACCGCCGCGCCAGCTTTACTTCCCCTCCGAAGGAAGGCATACCGTAGGATTTTTAATGCTCTTAAAAAATCCGACGACTTCGGCCGGGTTTGAACCTGCGATCATGGGCATAGAAGCTCAGCATTCTACCAACTACGTCACCGAAGCCGCCGCGCTGAAACTTACGAACACATTTATTGTAAGACTTCTTCTTGAGAAGACAAGTTTCCAATAGGATTTTTTAAAATGTTCTATACCTAACTATGTTCACGGGATACGAGATGGGCTACAGTACTTCTTAATTATTTCAACTAAGGTGTCTTGCCAGCGGCGTATGTAATCAACACTATGACAGCATCCAGGGCATCTCGACCCACTGTTTGGTAATGGTTAAATGCTATTTATCTGGCGGTGACTCACTACGACCCAGCCGCCGCACGGCCTCTGTGGGGTTCCGTCATTTAGAGAAGGACTTCACTGTATCTTCCTTATCTACAAACTTCGCCTGTATTATTTGGACTTCATTGTATTTTCTCAACAGATTTGCTTGCACCCACATAAAAGGCTTGTGGTTCGAACCCAGGATTGTGTAACTTACGAGCTGTGTGCTGATGTTTTCAGGATGAGTGCTTCTGTAGCGGCGTTACCGGCCGCGCTGACAGGGATAGCAGCAAGCGCTGCCTCGAACATAGCGTGGTTCGTGCCCATGATCGTAGCCGCTGTTACCTACTTCCACTACGAGCTATTGGATCCTGAATCGAGACCCATAGACGTAGCCACCGAACTTCTGCTTCCAGAGTACGACTTCATAGTGGTGGGGGCAGGCTCGGCTGGTCAGTATACAATATTTCTATCTGGACACTTAACCCTTTAAGGGACACTAGGACTGAATTTTTCAACTTCCACATTTTTTATCAGAATGAGTTGAAATTTAAACTGCATACTTAGAATAGTAAAACTAAGTCACATACCAAATTTGAAAACAATTGGATGAAATGTAATTGCTTTTTTACTAATTATATTATTAAAATATACCGTGTGCATTAGAAATTGTGTAAAACACTAGATATTTTCATTACATATACATAAAACTATTCTAAATATTATAGCATTGAGACATTTCAGGAAAGTGATACATGCATGCTGTCAGATTATTTTTTTTCTTAATGTGCCATCACGTTTTAGGAATTTTGATAATTTTTCATAGTTTTTTATTTTTTTGGTCTGTAATTTACAAAGTGACTGGAGATATTGCAATGTTATCTTACAACACATGTGTTTCTGAATATCCAGTGATTTTTTTTAGTAAAATTGGTGAATATCTCTTGCACATGGAGCATTTTGATTACCTAAAAATGTTGTTTGTAGATAAAAGCATTTTTATAAAATCGCATGCTACCAAATTGGCTCACCCAATGAAACTTGTTTGGAAAAAATCTGAAAAATACAATGTTTTGTTGTAGAGGTAAAAAAAAGCATAGAGACCTTTCGTTTGAGTTAACCTACGACTTTCTAGAATTTCTAGTTTTAAAAGTATAGCCTACTTTCTATGATTTGCCTTCCATCTTCTTTTTACGCAGATGAGATTTAAAACTGTCACTGAGCCTTTAAAATGGGGAAAAAAAGTTATTTTGTCATTTTTGCCTAAAAACTCAGTCCTAGTGTCCCTTAAGGGCAGATGATATATTTTATTTGTACCGGTGCTTACTTACTTTTATCGTTGTGGCCACTAGCGACTGCGAGATCTCAACTGTGTTTCTTCTTGTTAGCCCACCACGCCTTCATCCTTTCGGAATGGGATTTCTTCCATTCATCCGAGTGAACATATCTCTTGCTGGGTTTTACTTCCTCTTGATGAACCTGACGGAGTTTTTGTTTCAATGGGCAACATATCTGATTCGGAAATTTCAAACTTTAACAAGTGAAGGGTACAGGAGAAAAACGATGAATGTCACAAAATTACAAAAATTGAGATTTCTTATTATTATTTATTGTACTGGTCCCTAGTAACATTCAAGAGCCTAAAACTGGTTAAAAACACTGAGAGTCACGATTTATGAGGCTTTGAAAATAATGTGTGCCGCGGAAAAACGATGAAGGTCCATGGCTTTCAAGGCAATAACGATGATAGTCCATTAAATCTCTATAAAACAGCAGCTTAATATTTCAGAATTATGTTGTACCGTTTACTGAGTAGTGTAAGTTGTGAAGTATTTGTGATTAACAATAGTTTTGACTCAAATAATACTGGTGTGCATTCTTTAGGGGGAAATGGACATTCATCGCTTTTGCACTTTTTTGGGGCCAGAAAATGGACATTCATCGTTTATGCACGTTAAATTGGGCAGTTAAAGACAATAATATAAAATAATTAACCTTTAGGTATACATTGTTGGATGAATTGTTACATAATTTACAAACCTATATAATCCTTTCCGTACTACATAAATTTCAGATAACTGTAAGCAATATTATAAGAGTTATAGCGTTTGATAAACTAAAATTCATTTATCTCAGCTTGAGATTCATGTGAGATTCATCATTTATCCCCTGTGCCACAGCGTTCTCAAGTTCCAGGCGGAAACGATACTCCCACTCTGCCACCGGCGAGTGACGACAGAGGTCTCAGCTGGCCAGCGGACAGCACGCTAGTCGTAATTAAATCGGTTTTGTTTACAGAAGAAATTGGGATGGACTTCCGAATTTCACTACAGTCCTTCCTTAGTGATCGTTGAATTGTGTGAGACGTTTTCCGCTGTCATTACGGGCGATTAAAGCAAATGACTGCGATACAAGTCAGCCCAGAGCGGTATACAAAAAGAGCATGCTGGAAACTAATGTTTGATTGCACTACTAGTAGGCGGTTTTTGTATCTTCTACAAAACACAATAACGAATGCTGAAGTATTTAAAAAGGTGGAGGAAAATTATACCTTATGGAAAAGCATAAAGAGGAGGAGGACTAGACTGATAGGACATATTTTGAGACACGATAGCCTGCTGAAAACGGTATTGGAGGGAATGGTTGAAGGCAAAAGATGTCGAGGAAGACCACGCCTACAATATGTACAGCAAATCATGTCTGATGTAGGATGCAGAAACTATGAACAGATGAAGAGGAAAGCTATAAATAGAGCCGACTGGAGAACTGCCGCAGACCAATCCATGGATTGAATACTTAAGAAGAAAAAAACACAATAATTAGTTGAATATATATATTTTTCAGCAAATCCAGTTATGTTTCCCGACCTATAGGAATTTTCTTCTTTAACATATATTTCATCAAGTTGCAAAATTACCCACTTATCATCACACTTTTCAGCGGCTTTTTTCTTCTTCAAGAAATGAACGTTTTCGTTAAAATTACCCGGAGCTACATTAAGGGAAGAAGTCAATGTTTGTAAATGTTTAGAATGAGGAAGGGATAGAAATTTGTTCTGCCTGATATTATCATAACACTTCGCGGATTGCATGTACAATATGTAGAGCAAAGTATCATGTTGGGAGATTACCTTTTATTTTGTTCTTAAATATAAGAGAGAATTGCTCGGATAAAAAATTAACTTGCTGAGAAATTCCCTCTTCTCCACTATCCAATAAAGTTTCTTGAATGACATCCAGCAATTTTAAGACATTGGCCACGTAATTTTCAAAGCTGGTTTGGAATCTCTTCTCAGTAAGATACTGTAACAAACTGAACAGTGTTCTCCAACTCTTCACAGCTGTTTCACTTCCCAACACTGAAGAAAGTTCTGTAGAAGACAATAATTGCAAATTGTTATAGAAAGCCGAAACAAGTAAATGATTATCTACATTGATATAAAAATCAAAAGTCATAGACTCAAAATTGATTCTATATATAACCACTCTATCGTCAAAAATATTGAAATTAATAGCTGAGTCCTCTTTTACTTTAGTGCTATTATCTGCTAATCTTTTCTCCAGAGAATTGCATAAACTCTCGAAACATGGAAACAACGACCACATCACAGCGCGCCGACAAGACTGAGAATCTGTTTGAGGTCAACGACGTGCCTGTGCCCATCAAGTCCTTATCCACTTCCACTAACCAAAGAGGCATCACCTTTAAACCTCGGAAGTTTGATAATAGACAGTTGGAGAATCTACTGACTGGCATTCTGAGGAGGTGGGCATAGAATGTTATTCTCCGTTTCCGGATTACACTTGAGGTCTTTTCAGTGTGGGAGTATATTTCTGAATTACTCCAGAGCTTGTAACCTCCATCTTTGAACTTAGGACCAAGAATTTTCCCAATGATCTTTCTTTCTTTCTTTCTTTCTTTCCGGATTACACTTGAGGTCTTTTCAGTGTGGGAGTATATTTCTGAATTACTCCAGAGCTTGTAACCTCCATCTTTGAACTTAGGACCAAGAATTTTCCCAATGATCTTTCTTTCCTTAACCTCAAGTCTCTCGATCGGGCCAGCTGCGCGGTTTTTTAGGCATTCCGCTGCATACAGTGCTTCCGGCCTAATCACAGTTTGATAGTGTCTTAACCTTGCATTCCTAGGGATGGACTTTTTATTGTACTGTTGGTGTGTGAGGCGGAAGGCTGTTTCGAATTTATTGACTCGTGTTGAGATGGCGAACTTTTCAGAATTATTTGGTTCGATCCACTCACCAAGATATTTAAACTTCTGAACTTTTATTTGTATTTCTTTTAGTTTAATTTTTATCATATTAGCATGAACAGGAAATTAAAATTGTGGATAAATCGAAGTATTTAGGTGAAATTATCACTTATAATTAGGGGTGGTGTTTTTTCGCAAATGCGATAAAGCGCGAAAACCTCATAATGGCTTGTACTCTTGTATTTTCACTTTTCGAGACCTGTTTTTAATGTGATTAGAGAAAGCGACAAAATGCGAAAATTACACCAAAATGCTACAAAAATGCACGATTTTTTAAACATTTTTACTCTTTCTTTTCGTATGGGAACTTCAAATGAACAGTTTCTACACTCTTGAGACATGTCGAGAATACTGGCATCGGAGTTGAAGTTCCTTAGGTCCACTATCCAAAGGACAAAATTGGACAAGATAAGAAACGAGAAGGCAAGGAGAGACATCAGTTCTACACAGGATCAGAACATCTAGACTACGGTGGTTTGAACAAGTACAGAGGATGGAACCATCAGGAATAGTCCGAGTAAACTTGGAAAGGGAGCTGGAAGGAAGGCGACCGGTGGGACAACCTAGAACCTGTTGGATGGAAATTGCTAACATGGGCATCACACTTTTGGGAAGAACGCTTGAAAACAGCATGGAGAGCAACGTGTTTATAAACAGAATGGAATGGAGGAGGCTTAGAAACAGTACCGGGACACCGGAATTGTAGACTGATGATGATGATTCTAAACGAAAAACCAACCTGACAGATTAGGAGAAGTAAATTGAACAAAGCAATTTATATTACAAATAAGGGAAAATTACGCTGTGCGTATGAGACTTTTCATTGGTCGCATTCGAATTGGGGTTTGGTTTGAAAGCAACTTTGAACTTTCTTCTACAACAACTTTGGTTGGTTGGTTCTTAAGTTTAGGGGCTGCGACAACGCGGTCATGTAGCGCCGTGTACTTTGGGTGTGTGTAGAATCTGTCTGATAACCGGTGTTAATTGTGATGACTGTATTAGCGTGTGTTATCTGTTTTTTAATTTAAGTACTGCTACTTCGAATTTTTCAAATAGTTCCTACTTTTGCCGCCAAGCGCCACCGTCAACGACTAACTTACTAGGCCAAGTTCAGAACTTAGCCACCAGACGTCACCGCAGTCGGCTCTTGGCAACGAACGTAGAAACCTAAGAGCGTTGATTACATTCCTAACCTATACAATTTAGCTTCACACAGGTCCATTAGTGGAAGGTTCTTTAACATGCCATAAATCTATGACATGGGACCGCCGGCTTTACTTCCCCTCCGAAGGAAGGCATACTGAGGGATTTTTAAGGCTCTTAAAAATCCGACGGCTTCGGACAACGTTCGTCCGTAATTGGTTAGGACTGGCCGCGTGGCTCACAATCAGCGGTAACGTTTCGCCTACTGAGCCCAAAATAGCGGGATCGATTCCCGGCGCAGTCAGTTGGGATTTGAGGGTACTTAGCCTATATGTGAGACTTTCGGGGCACAATTCTAGCATCTCAGAGTCTCTTAAGAGTGAAAGTAGTTAAAAGGTTGGTGGGTTGGTTCCTTAGTCTAGGGTCTGCGACAACGCGGTCATGTAGCCCCGTGTACTTAGGGTGTGTGTAGAATTTGTCTGGGTACAATGGTGTTCACCGACTGCCGGCCCCGTGGTGTTTGGGTAGCGCGCCTGCCTCTCACCCGGAGGCCCTGGGTTCGATTCCCGGCTCCGTCAGGGATTTTAGAAACTGACGTGTGGGCTGGAACGGGGTACACCCAGCCTCGTGAGGACAATTGAGCAGCTGTCTGACAGTGAGGCAGCGCCCCAATCACGAAAACCAAGATTAACGGCTGAGAGGACCCGATGTGCTGATCACGCGTCACCCCAATATCTGCAGGCCAAATGGCTGGGCAGCGGTCACTTGGTAGGCCTAGGCCCTTCATGGGCTGTAGTGCCAGGGGTTGTTTATGTGTTGACCGACTGAAAAGCACCAAACCTTTGTTTTTAATTGGGACATCATTACTTGCGACTAGAACACTACACGTATTAAGCGCTACGTTAGAACTACCTAGCGGCCAGAAGTAAAATGATTCTAACCAGCCAATCGAAATAGCAACTTCGCAAAGAAAACTCTATTAGTCACTATATCGATATGAATGGCTACGTGTATTTGGCTAGTTAGAGTGATTTCATTTCTGACCGCTAGGTAGCACTAGTATAGCACTTAAAATCAAGTACAGTATATAGAGCTTATTTCCAGGTCTTCCATATTATGTCGTAGGGAACGCTGTGTCTCAAGGGTCAGATGGCATCGATGTTCGGCCCCTTAAACCAACAATCACCACCATTTTATTGATGTTACAGGAAATGTGGTGACGAACCGTCTCACCGAGGTAGAGCCATGGTCTGTGTTGCTGCTGGAGGCTGGAGGAGACGAGACTGAGATCTCGGACGTGCCATTGCTAGCAGCTTATCTTCAGCTCAGTCAGCTTGACTGGAAATACAAGAGTGAGCCGCAGGGAACAGCTTGTTTGGGTAAGTTCATATAGTGAACACCAGGGTTGGCTAGAAGTATTATTATTATTAGTAGTAGTAGTAGTCGATTATTTCCAATACCTCGGTAGCATTATGACTGAAGATAACAGATGTTCTGCTGAAGTCACCAACAGAATCCAAAAAGGAGCTCAGTTTTATCACCAGGTCAGGAACCTCCTTTGGGACCAACAAATTCCTTTAACATCCAAGAAAATGATGTATCAGGCCTACTTCTTACCTATAATGACGTATGGACTTGAAACTTGTACTATCAACAGAAGAGATAGTAGCAGACTTCAGGCTACAGAAATGAAGTTCTTGAGAACAATGCTTCAGAAGACCAGAAGAGACAAGATCCGAAATGTGAAGTTTCGTGCAGAGATTCAAGTGAAACCACTTCATGAAGCAATAGCAACATCAAGGTTGAAATGGTTTGGTCATGTGAAGAGGATGAATCCAAGCAGAACGGTAAGAGTATGGCTTGAGCAAGATGTGGAGGGCAAGAGACCAAGAGGCAGACCACGGACACGCTGGATCTCCCAAATAAAAGAAGACCTGCAGAGAAGAGGTGTCGATTGGCACCAGGTAGAGGAGAAGGAAATATACCTGAATAGACAAACATGGAGAGCGCTCTTATACCGCACCCGGGAAGCTGGAGACGGTTAATGATAATGGTGATGAGTAGTAGTAGTAGTAGCAGGCCCGGACTTAGAGATCCAGGGCCCCTAGGCACTTGACATTTGGGCCCCCACCATCTCGAAGCTATTTTGGAAATTTAGCAAATTAAATGCACTAGTACAGAACATATAATTCTTAATCGACTTTAATGAATTGAATAGTCTATACATCAGAATAATACAGTGTATGTTACTATAGTTACGTTGTTCTATAAAATTTATAGAATCATATGACCAAGTTTCTTCTGTGCCAAAGAATGAATGACGTCATCATAGTCAATTGACTGCATTATTAGTGACTATGTACATTACAGAGAGTGAATTGAGCCTGTTGTCTCCTATGTTAGATCTAATTCTTTACTCTCTTTAGCGCTAGATAACGACCGTTCTGCTGAGCAGTTTGACGCTGGTGTACACAACAGCATTCGGAGCGCAATTCCTACGTTTGGATAAATAAGCCTTTTTCCGATAAGTATTTGTATAGCTTCAGTGACGATAACTCCATAACTTCATCATTCGAAGACAAATGAGCTTGCAGGTGCAGACACTCGTTTTCCAAAGTCCTATCCAAGTCCCTCGGATAAAGAGTTATAAGGTTTCTGGCTCCTTCACGGATGTCTTTAGATTCCAAACGATGTAGTTTCGTAAGAAAGCCAAACATTTTACTAAACTCCTCATAAGCAGATAAGATTCCGCCACCGGGCTGGCTGGGCCCCCAGGCCGGGGCCTTGTAGGCCTAGGCAGAAATCCGGCACTGAGTAGTGGTAGTATAATATCACTAAAATTAGTTCCGGCTGGCATGCATCTCGGACAGTATCATAATGTGCTTGCAAACGCATATGATGATGACGATTGTTGTTTTAAGGGGCCTAACATCTAGGTTATCGGCCCCTAATGGTCTGGGCGATAGCGAAAATGACAATGAAATGGAAACCAGAACGAAAATTAAGTGAGACTGAAAAAACTTACAAAAGTAACTCAGAATGGAACGACTCACAAAATGGAAAGGAAGGAAGCTTGTAGTTTAACGTGACCGTTAATCTCGCGATCATAAGCCACGGGACCTCCGTTTTACGTGGAATCCGAACCACAGGACATGGCATTTCACATCGAAAATCTCACATGCATTGACCGGGAATTCACAAAATGGAGGGGGGGGGGGGGGGTCGGAAGTGTGCACACCATCATAAAGGAACGACTGCACTTGCGGAAAGTGTGTGGTCTTCAACCACACCAGGAAGCATGTCGAATGGCCTACTGTCTTGGGCTTGGTTGGACGATTGATGCATGCTGCTGCTCGCTTTGTATCGTCACATGACGTGCACGCGTGCCCCCTAGCGACGGGCTGTGACCTTCCACGCTCTGGTCGGAACCACACCTCGTTACACACGCCACGATTAGCCGATGTCGTCACCGGTTTGCGCATTACAGCCTCGGCTCGTTACTTTTTGAACGCACCTTATATATAACACAGAATTATAATAACTTACAAAGTTATAGTCAATGGATAGGGATTTTATTTAATATATAAAAGCGAACAGTATACAAAGCATTGCGTGATTTATTGATAGGACAATATTTGTGATCTTTTAAACGTCATGAATCACCAAAAAAACACGATTTAACAAGAAATACCAGTCTGAATTGAACGATTGTTCTTTCATATAACGAAAACACATGGATACCGAGGATGAGCCACCATAAATGTTATATTGTCAATAGTATGTTTTAAAAAATATATACAATTTGTCTCTCAAATATAGTTTTTTGTTAAATTTACCAAGTAGGCTATATCTTAATTCTTTTTTAATATAATTTCACGAATGAGGTTGTCAAACTACAGCCATACTTCCTATGTTTTCTGCTTCTGCCCTTTCAAAAGTCTTTCTTGACCAGTTTGCTGTTGATGTGGGTGGGAATCTGATTCGCAGATGGTTTCCATCGTGAGCTCATAAAATGTTAGCCTCGAAGAGGCGTACTTTGATGGTGTAACTTTCAGAAATTGTTACTTTCCTCTTCCCACTGTTCTGAGATCTGTCAGAATTAACATTTCCCAGACAATTTCTATGCCATAATATTATGTTGGGATAATTTGGCTTTTTAGAAGTTTTAAGGCAGTGTTTTAACTCAGTTGAGATTCTTCAAGTCGAATATTCCCTTGGTTGTTGCCACAGGTCTTTTTCAACATTTATCCGAAATGATTTTGCCGTTGGTTATAGAGTCATTCTTAGAATATTTGAAGGTGTTGACAATTGTCAAGAGATCTCCTTCAAGGACAATACCATCTTGATCGTTTTAACATGTTTTATACTTGGCTTGTTTTGTTAGCTCCAATTAGGTTGAATGATTCATGGAGATCGCTTTTGTTTGTAGATTCAATATCATTATCAACATAGATTAATGGAGATGTCTTAGGGAATCACATTAGCAGTAACGATGTTCAAGGGAAGGGTGCTGAGTGGTTCTCCCTGTAAAAATGATTTTAAAAGCCACGTAAAAGCAATTAGAAAATATGTGGGGCGCGGCGGGGGGATTGATAAGGGGGACTGGACATAACATACGTCCAGAATATAGCTGTTGTTCTAAAATGCTACACTCATTTCTTCTTGGTTCGGATGGTCCTTTTTTTTTTTTGATCACTCCTGTTCAACTGTTGATCCTTTTACTTAGTACTGTCGCATCTTCTCTCGGTGTTACTCTCCTCTTTCTTCAGTCCAGTGGACAGCTTTCCTCATGTTTTTTTCCTGCCATGAAATTCACGGACTTCCTTCAGGGTATGATATATTGACTGCCTTTCTTAAAGGTCTGTTATACGTAGGTCTTTGATATCCTTCTCGGTTTCTGTCAGCCAAGTGGTACGAGCTTTCTTGTGTCGTCAGAAGGTGAACAATCTGTTGGTCGCATTTGTTGATCACAATTGTATTTTCAGTACTTAACTGATCAATGAAACAAATTTCTGATTATCTTATAAAAATGGGTTAACAGTGAGTACGTTAACCATCTGATTTCAGCCTTGTTTTCCATCAGGGTCCGTTTATACTTTTGTCGTGGGATAACTACGCCATTTAGTAAGTCACATGTTATTGTTGAATATTTGAAAACTTACATTGTGTTACAGGGATGAAGAACGGCCGGTGTAACTGGCCACGAGGCAAGGTGATTGGCGGTTCGTCTGTTCTCAACTACATGCTGTACGTTCGGGGCAACAAGAGGGACTATGACCTATGGGAGTCATTGGGGAACCCTGGCTGGGGCTCGGCGCATGCGCTCTACTACTTCAAGAAGTCCGAGGATAACCGGAACCCGTACCTGGCGCGCACGCCCTATCACTCAACGGGCGGCTACCTCACCATACAAGAGGCGCCATGGCACACCCCTCTAGCCGCCGCATTCGTCGAGGCGGGCGTCGAGATGGGCTATGAGAACAGAGATATCAACGGAGAGTTCCAGACAGGCTTCATGATAGCTCAAGGTATCTTTTACACTTCAATTACGGTACTTAAGTTCTGTATTAATAACTCTGTCTTAAGAGCAATAAGATGATGATGACTTCACAAGTCACCAGACATGAACCTTATCGAGAATCGATTAGGAGCTAACTCATATGGTCTCAAGACACTAGGAATTTTTGGAGATACGTTTATTCATCCATTATTGTGTTGGAAACCATTTTTCAGTGATTCCTTAGTAATCCAGATTTATTCATTTTCAGTCGGTCAATACCATTGTACCCAACTTTAATGGGTGTTCCCCTAATCCTGAAACATTTTAACATGAGATTCCTTACCATCTTGAATTACACTGTATAACAACAACAAAAAAACGACGCACCAAGAAGGAATTGTCCGATGGCGATACAAATCGGTAGATGTGAGGAACAGACATAGAAAAACAAACGATCAAAAGTGAAGAACAATCGAACGATTTATTGCAGAGTTAGAGCGTTACAAAGTGATGACGTCAATAAAGTGTTGGTCCACCCCTGGCCTGGATGCAAGCTTTCACTCGACGTGACATGGACTGATAAAGTTCCCGGATGGTGTCCTGCGAAATTCGTGCCAAATGGTCTCCAACTGTTGGGTTAAATCGGCGACATTCCGGGATGTTCGCAATCGCCTTCTCATGACGTCCCAAATGTGCTCTATGGGAGAGAGATCAGGCGACCGAGCTGGCCAAGGAAGGATAGTGCAAGCTTGAAGATAGTCCATAGCAACACGTGCCGTATGCGTCCGGGCATTATCCTTTTGGAAAGTAAGGCCTGGATGTCGCTGAAGGAACGGTAACAACCGGCCGTAGAATGTCATAAACATACCGCTGTGCTGTCAGTGTGCCAGGAACGACTACCAGAGGGGTCCAGCTATCAAAGGAGATGGCACCCATGACCATCACCCCCTGTTGTGGGGCTGTGTGGCATGCGATAGTCAAGACAGGATCCCCACGCGGGCCTGGACGTCTCCAAACACGTCTGCGGTTGTCGTCAGGGCACCGTTGGAAACGGACTCGTCACTAAAGACTATACGTCCCCAGTCAGCGCGGTTCCACGTTGCTCGAGCGCGGCACCACTGTAATCTGACTTGACGGTGAACAGGCGTGAGTGGTAAGTGGCGTAACGGGCGGCGCGAGCGCCAATTCCTGTCGCTCAGGCGTCTGTTGATGGTCATGGTGGACACATGTGTGCGGGTCACACGCTGGATCGTTGATAACGACGACTCCGGTGCTGTGACAGCTGTTCTGTCTTCCCGTGCTGTTGTGTCCCTCGGTCGACCACTGCTGTCCTGACACCGATGCCTGCCTTTGCTGACCCACGCTTGCCAGCATCGTCTGATTGCTGCATCACTTCGACCCAAATGTCCAGCGACAGCTCGATTCGACCAACCAGCTTCTTTCAATCCGATCGCATGACCTCTTTCAAACTCTGACATCTGCTCGTAATGAGTACGAATCCTTCAGCGTGGCATTCTTACAGCCGACGTTCAGATATCGCAGTCAAAATGCAACAGCTACTTTGAGCACACGCTTCCGAATCGCGCCTTATATGCACCTGATGCATGAGCTGTTCGGATGTGCGGGAGCTTCCGCTATTCATTCATTGGACACGAAGCTTTAATCAGTTGCATGTTCGGTCCGAACGTCTTTGCATACGGTAATTTCCTTACAATCGGACAACGCCTTCCCGGTGCGTCGTTTTTTGTTGTTGTTGTACAGTGTATAATACAAAATGAAACCGAAATACGGAGTCTTCTATTTTTCTTGGCAAGGACATTCTCGCTCACGCGCTCCGCCAGTGATGGCTCAGTTGCCGGCTACCGCGCGCGCATATGTGCAGGTTCAGTAAACAGTAAAAATAGACGTAAATGTCGTTATTTCCTTACTGAATCTCTTAGCCAGTTGTTTTATTGTCCGATTTATAGAAATGGGTCTCCCTGGAAATTTCACTCGAAACTTTTGTCTCGTTCTTGCGCACGATTTCCTGCACTTTATGTACGTATCGTGCAGATATACACGTTCACGTAACGAATATTTCACATAAGGCATTGCAGCACTATACACAATCACAATAAAGCAACTGGCTAGAGATTCAAACGTACAGGTTCAGTAAACAATAAAAATAGACGTAAAGGTCGTTATTTCCTTACTGAAGCTAAATTAACAGGAGTAACCGGAAACTTCATAAGGAGATGCGGATTATGTTTGGATGGGGAACATTTTCAGCATCTACTGTAAACATGGTGAGGAAAAATGCACGATACTAATTTTAAGCACCGTACTCTGCCGTACATATGCGCGCGCGGTAGCCGTCACTGGCGGAGCGCGTGAGCGAGAATGTCCTTGCCAAGCAAAATAGAAGACCCTGTATTTCATACAACTTGAACACAGACCAATCTTAACATATTATACACCATATTATATGTACTGTATATTAATATAGATTTTGTCTTTTTCTAACAATTACATCACCACCATGTACCTGGGTATTTCACTATTTACTAAATAACTATCTCAATAGTATTACTTACTGCATTTTTAACTCGTTTCGGTCGTCTATGGACCACGTTATTTCAACTGCCTTTTCCCTCGTTCTTTCACATTGGCCCAGTATTCGCGCATTCTTCTTCGGTGAGCTTCCCTTCGTTCTTCGGTCCACTTCTTGCCGGTTTTCAATATAGGTTTTGGCTGAAAACTCTATCTCCCCAAGTTTCTTCTTCAAAGAGTCACGTTCCAAGATGTCCTCATGTGATATCCCCAGTTCTTGTAGGTCTTTTTCCACCTCTGTAAACCAGATCCCTTTGGTTTTCTTTCCCACAAAGTAGGCACAGATTCGATTGGACAATCTTCCGGAGTTCATTCGTGTTAAATGGCCATAAAAGGAGAGTCTTCTTTTGCGAATGGTGTCTGTTATTTTCTCCACATGTAGATAGAGTTCATCGTTGTGTCGTCTTCTATACTCTCCTCTTTCCTTGACCGGGCCCAAGATCTTTCTCAGAATCTTCCTCTCTTTGGCTTCGAGTTGTTCTGCGGGGCCTTTCTTATTCATCGCCAGGCATTCTGATGCATATTACGCCTCCGGGCGAATAACGGTAACGAAGTGCCTCAGTTTGACCTTGAAGGACATTGATCGTGATTTGTAAATGTCTTTGGTTAAATGGTAAGCCATTTCCATTTTGTTAATCCGTGCCACGAAGGCTTCCTTTTCACGAATGTTGGGCTCAATCCATTCACCCAGGTATTTGAATTTCTCTACCTGTGTTATTTTATATACTTACTGTATATTATTAATTAGTACCGTATTTTAACATTTATAATAGTTACTCAACAACCGATTTAATACACACGCCGTAACTCACGGCAAACGTAATACCACACCAGTTCCTCAAATACCACACAATAAACCAATCTAAAATTGCATTATTTACATTTAACACGCGAACAAGTAGCCTACATAAATAATCCAGACTGGCGGACCCGTGCGAGAAATCTCGCATGTTCATAAACCACACTTTCCCCAATAGGTTTTGCAATCGAACACTTCTTACAAAAATTGGACATTTAAGAAATTAGAATGCAATTTGTCACTGATAATGGCATTTGTGTGCTGAGTGTGCTGTAAAACTCACCGGTTATTCGATATTTATGAAATTATACGATTTGAGTACTCATTCCTTTGATTTACTGTTTCTGAAATCCATGCAAAATGATAAAGGAAATACCTTATAATGTTAAAATGACATGAAACGGGCGCCACAGCGACCAAAATGTGAAGTGGACAGAAATTATGGAGCGTATTTTCATACATCAACAGTATCTGCAAATCGCACACTTCGTACATTTTTTTAAAGTAATTTTTCAAAGAAATTATTGATATTTATGGAATTAGAGTGCAATTCGTCACTGCTAATGTCTATTCTCTTTCATCTGAATGCTCATTTTCACGATCGGTCACTTGTGAGTGCCGCAGGAGGTATCTACAGGTTCTTTCATATAAAGTAAGAACGGCGAGCGGCGGTTTTGTCATTCGCTGCTGAAGCCGGCTTGGCCGAGCTTGTGACGCACCACGGCCCCCTGCTGTAGTATTGAAAGCGCGCGCATAGTACAAACTTGACCTTGCAATAAGCGTGCAGGTGTTCAGTCGCCAGTCTGAACCTCAGCTGCTAACATGTTGAGACAGTTATCATTGCAATATCGTATTTTTGTATGTAAAATTTATTTTAATTACGATTCGGCTCGGCGGGTACGTGATGCATTTGTTCAGCAATTTCCTGATGAAGTGCCACCTTCACTAGCACAGATTCACGTAATTGTAAATAACTTTGACACTACTGGTTCAGTGCTCAATAAAAAACACAAAATAAAAAATCAGAAAAAATACAGTGGCATGACTCACTCGCGTCAGCCAAAATGTGGTTACCAGATACAATGCCTGTATAACCCAGGAAGGACGACACTTCCAGCAACTTTTGTAAGGTAATATTTCATAGAGGATTGTACACACGCTTAGAGCAGGGGGCCACGGCTCACCACAAGCTCGGTCAAGGCCACCACACTAGCGGAAACAAACCCGCCGCTTGGCGTTCTTACTTTATATGAAAGACCCTGTATACTACTGAAATAATATATATGATGATTTTAAGTACATAGAGTGAAACACGGCTTAAAACAGCGCAACAATGGTCATCAAAACAACTAAATGCAATTCTCCTTGGAACATGAATCCGCAATACATCTATGATTTACTTCTTAAAAAAAAAACATACAACCAACATGTGCATTTGCAAGTGCATCAGGACGGCTGGAGGATAAATTTCTGGGTGTTGCACTATTTTCATTTAGGGAGAGGGGGGAGGGAAGGGAGATGGTAGGGTAAAAGACTGCTCGATATCAGAGAAAACTGCATTCAATTACAAGGTAAAACGAATGTACCTTATTAATCACTAATGCCGCAGTTCAGAGAACATCACATTCTCATCGCATTAAATCGATTATAAGTTAGTCTACATGAAAACCTTCACGAGAACATATCAACGTAAGTTATATACGAGGATGAGAAATAACCGCGAATGTCACACGACGTACTAGCAAATTACATTGCAAGACATACAGTTGACGGAGCCTCACGGATGTCTCCATCCGCGTCTAGGCTCCCTTGTTGTAATCAGCGGGCAACGACCAGCCGAGTTAACTGTTGGGATAGGGATTACTCGGTCTAGCAGCTCTACCATACCCTTCACTATTGAGATCTGGTCGGTGCTTGGGCCTGGCAACGACCAAAAGGACAAGCGCTCCTAGTTGGTTGCCACGCTTTGCTTTCTCAGACAGTTCACAGTAACTTACTATAAGATTTTCTGAATTATTACAGGACAAAATTATGAATTCCTATACATATATAAAAGGGAACGTACAGCTTTTATTACTAAAAATATTATTACGATTTTTTTATTTTTATTTTGTATTAATCTGGTCGTTGTGCAACACTGTAACCTTATTACCGGCCGCCACACAATGAATAATTATATATATATGGCATCACAACCTCGCCGTACTTGGCAGTATCGCCAATAAGAGCTGATTCAACATTTCCATTCATTATGACATCGAAGTTCCGCCCCTTAAAACAGCAATAACTAACTAACCAATCTATTGCAAGTGTGGCTTACTTGACGTATGAGAGCATATAATTGGTTTTCCATTAGAGCCTATAATGTAAGGATCCATTCACGTAACAGCACGGAGTGATTGGATCCGTGTGAGTTACACTGCTGTGCAAAACTTAAGGTCAAGATAGTTATAATTAAGTACAAGTTTTTCGGGCTTGTAGGCCGTGGTCCAGACAGGATATCTCCCGACGTTTCACAGGAAACTGCGTCCGGCATTATCAAGGGCTCCGCTCCTTTCCTTAATCAGCAGGAACCATGTCCACTGCTGATCAAGGAAAGGAGCGGAACCCTTGATAATGCCGGACGCAGTTTCCTGTGAAATGTCGGGAGATATCCTGTCTGGACCACGGCCTACAAGCCCGAAAAACTTGTACTTAATTATGAACGCCGGCCGTGAAAGCCTAAGCTATTATAAGATAGTTATAGTTATTGCTGTTTTAAGGGGCGGAACTACGAGCTCATCTGCCCCAAAGGACAAGATAGATGAAGCCACATAACATATCAAGAATTCCTTACCAATCTTGTGGCCAGCATGGGAACACGTTGCAGACCATGCATCGCCATCCGTGGTGATCACACACCCTTTCAAGAACCATGTCCCTTCTTTTGTGATGTCCAGGGGACCATCATGTGTCGCAGAGACTTACGTGTAATGTATTGTCTCTGTATCATCATCATCATCATATTCCAGCTCCAGATTCCCGGGTGTGGTATACAAGCGCTCGCTATTTTTTTTCGGTCGGAGTCGAGTTGCTGTTCTTCTACATGTTTCCATTTCACATTCCGTTTGTTGACCTCAGACTTCACTGTGTCTTGGCCTTCCTACCGGTCTCCTCCCTCTCACTTCTCAGTCGAAATAATTTCTTGCGTTCTATTTCTGTCCATTTTAATGAAGTGTCCAAACCACTGTAACCTGCGTCTTCCTATGAGTTCAGTGATAGGTATTTTGATACCAACTTCCTGCCTGTTAATTTCATTCCTATCTATCTTTCCTGGTCCACTGGTTCATTGTTCTGATGAATTTCATTTATGTTGCCTGGATTTTACTATTAGCCTTGATGAGTAGGGTACATGTTTCAAGTACATAGGTGGGCATTGGAATGAAGTAGGTGTGAAACATGCTTAATTTTGCTTTCTGGGGGTATTTTGTCATCCCATAGTAGATTTCTCACTTGACAGTAAAAAAAAGAGGAGCTCTTTGGGTCCTGTTAATGATCTCTTGCTTTATAAAGTTTGCCTCTGTATAAAACTGGAATTGCTGTTAGTCACATCGAATATTCCTTTCAGTTGCCTTCCGTACCATAGTGTAGCAAGTCTTCCCATGTATGGTTTGAGGTTCAACGACCTTTGTTACTGGCAGTGACACAACATGCGACAGTTCGTCATTAAGTTTTGCACAGCAGTGTATACAAGCATTTTACGAACGACTACAGCGAGAATAGACCGGCAATTGTGACTTTAAATTTCGTAGATGTGGAGAGTGGAAGTCTCAATTCCATCTGTTAGTTTCAACTTCACAACTATCCATCACGGCTCCATCATAAATTACTACACAACAGTTCTTTGTTAAAGACCATTCGCTTCAAAATTTCCATTGGAGCACGAAGATAAATACAGTAGCCTACATCATCATCATCATCCTTTCATGTGTTAGTCCTAGAAGAACTATTACGG
The DNA here is from genome assembly GCA_946902985.2 of Meconema thalassinum. Lineage (NCBI taxonomy): Eukaryota > Metazoa > Arthropoda > Insecta > Orthoptera > Tettigoniidae > Meconema > Meconema thalassinum. The sequence goes on from OX336388.2 coordinate 110,619,441, forward strand.
TGTGCACAAAAGATTTGAATTTTCACGCCATCTTTTCCTGGGGCGACCTAGAAATCTCTTCCCACCGGGGCAGTAGTTGACGACTGCTTTAGGGATACTGTTTCTGTCCATCCTGTTGAGGTGTCCTAGCCAATTTCTTTGGTATTCATGGATGTATTCCAATATAGGTCTGCCGTTAAGACCATTCAGCACTTCTGTGTTTCGTTTGTGATCCCACTTAGTGACTCCTGCTATTCGTCGCATATATTTCATTTCGGCGGTAGTTATTCGTCTCTCATCGCATTTCCTCAGGGTCCACGCTTCGCTCCCATAGCAAAGTATTGGCCTTGCTAATGTGAAATGTTTTGTAAATTCTTGTCCGGGTGTGATTCTGAACTAATGATGGTCTAAAAACTTTATTGATGATTCCTAAACATCTGTTGAATTTAAAGTTTTTCTCGGGTATGTCCATTTCTTCAAGTAAAGAGAGTTTGTAACCAAGGCATTTAAAATCGTTTACTCTTTCCAAAAGGTTATTATCCAAGCAGATCTTACTTCTTACTGGTTCCGTGCCACAGAATGCCATTATCTAAGTTTTCTCTAGAGATATTTCCATTGAGTAGTTTTGTGATACTAGTTTCAGTAGCCTACATATTCCAACCTATGCTCCATTCTGCAAAGAGCCATATAGAAATCATCACCCCGTTGACCATCCCAATATATTTATTATTAATTTTTCACAGAAAAAAGAAAAAATCCAAAATTCAAAATTTGCTCGCAATTAGAATAGTTTCTGTTAAAACAATTACTGAAGAAGGTCATAATATGGCCACAACTGGTATAATTAATTAATGTATATTAATTAAATTTATTGATATAAGGTGCCATAAAATTATTAAATACCCATTGGTATTTCATTTAGACCAGTCTCCTGCAAGCACAGTGCTCTGTGACGCCACCGGCCTGAGAATCCGTGCTCCGTGGTGTATTTTGCTCCGTTAGAGGATTTAAACATTTATTTCTTATTAATAATAGTTTTTGTTAGTTCCGCCCCTTAAAACAACAATAACTAACTATATTTATTATTCTAATAAATATTTGTTTAAATTGAATTATTTTTTAGCGTATGGCTTTTAGTGCCGGGAGTGTCCGAGGACATGTTCGGCTCGCCAGTTTTGTAGCTGCTTCGAGACGGACACCCAATGGGTGAGCTACAAGTACCGTTGGGGAGGGAAGTTGGAATGTAAGGACGAGGAGTTGGAAGGTATCGGCTGTGGCCTATAGTTAGGGACCAACTCCGGCATTTGCCTGGAAGAAAGATGGGAAACCACAGAAGACCATCTTCAAGGTTGCCGGCGGGGGGATTCGAACCTCCTCGGCTTCCGGATGTGAGCGACTGCCAGCAGTCATGCCGTAACGACCACGGCTAACTCACCCGGTAATTGAATAATGAATGTTATGCTATTAAACACAGGCAGAACTTATGTGCAATGTCCATTGGTTTCATGACAATTGCCATCTTTTAATTGCTTGACTAAGTTTGTACGCCCCTCTCCCTCGTATTTGTCGTACTCCAGCGAATGGCATGCCGAATAATGACGCTGAAGGTTGAATTTTTTCACATGTTGAAGTATCCTAAAACACACTAAACATTTCGCCATTCCTCCATACTCGACAAACAAGAATAGTTCTTCCCACACAGACAAGAAAATGTTAGGAGTCGACGGCCTTTGGTTGTCAGATGCCCCTTCTGGTGACATTTACATTAGAAATAGGCCTAATATTAACTTTAATTAGGCAGCGTGCAACTCTGTATACTCGAACAGTCACCACTGCACTGACTGGCTGGCAGGCAAGCGCGCTCCTCATAAGGAAAGCTCCTCCTACGTTGTGACTGTTCCGGTCACAATGTTCCCAAACCCTTATTTGGTTGACTGCAAGAGAAGTCAGGTTAGGGTAATTTGTTCATACCATTTCTTTTCTTGTTCATCATCATCATTTAGGTTGTAGAATTTCATTTTATTTAGTGTATATATATCTTGTGTATCTCGGGGACTCAGTCAGGAATATTTCATTTAATTTGTATGGGAGATGTCAGTATACAAGACAGCGGATTGTGTAGGTAAGCTACAAGATGTTGCAACAGCAGGAAACTCTAGGCCAAATTTAGATTGGGCCGAGAATAACTTCCCTTGTCTTGAAGAAAGCTTTGTGTAAATTGTGTAAGGTTCTGACGTCAGAGAAGAGTTTCGCGCCACGAGTTGTAAGAAATACATGGGTTCGAGATTATTGGTGTATTTTGTATGGGTTGGAGGGTATCATGACCCTGGCGGAGAAAGACGAAAACATGTGTTTACAAGATGAGAGGTGGGATTTTCGTGTATAGCGGGGCTTCACTTCTATTGTAGCGTCTGATTGGAAAGGTCGCGTTCTCGTAATTTGGCGTAGGCCTATTTGGAGAAACAGTTTTGTTGAAAGCATGGCTTGTGAATGTACTCGAAACGGCTACATATCACAACGATGTTATCTCTGTTAGCACAATTCAAGTTGGGTACGGAAGCACATTCATTTCTCTCGCAGAGATGTGACGAAGAATGCTAACCAGCAAAGTGGCATCGAGTGTTAGATGGATAGATGGTATGATAAGGCCTGTGCAGGCAAATACCATGGCTTGTGAAGCGATAGGGTCTCATGATGAGACGAAGAAAATGAAGTGGTAGACCTAAGACACTTGAGAGAAATCAGTGAGGCTAGGAAATGGACACAATAAGACATTCGAGAGAGTGAGAATGTGTGAAAATTTGACAAGTGTGTATGTATATATGTCTTCCAGGGTTTATTTATGTAATAGTGTAATTCTTTGTGTTTTCAGTGCGTTGCTTGTTTGAGTGTTTGTGATCCACACTTGTTTCACCCGTGTGAATCACATGGGGGCGTATTGTGACTGTTCCGGTCACAATGTTCCCAAACCCTTATTTGGTTGACTGCAAGAGAAGTCAGGTTAGGGTAATTTGTTCATACCATTTCTTTTCTTGTTCATCATCATCATTTAGGTTGTAGAATTTCATTTTATTTAGTGTATATATATCTTGTGTATCTCGGGGACTCAGTCAGGAATATTTCATTTAATTTGTATGGGAGATGTCAGTATACAAGACAGCGGATTGTGTAGGTAAGCTACAAGATGTTGCAACAGCAGGAAACTCTAGGCCAAATTTAGATTGGGCCGAGAATAACTTCCCTTGTCTTGAAGAAAGCTTTGTGTAAATTGTGTAAGGTTCTGACGTCAGAGAAGAGTTTCGCGCCACGAGTTGTAAGAAATACATGGGTTCGAGATTATTGGTGTATTTTGTATGGGTTGGAGGGTATCATGACCCTGGCGGAGAAAGACGAAAACATGTGTTTACAAGATGAGAGGTGGGATTTTCGTGTATAGCGGGGCTTCACTTCTATTGTAGCGTCTGATTGGAAAGGTCGCGTTCTCGTAATTTGGCGTAGGCCTATTTGGAGAAACAGTTTTGTTGAAAGCATGGCTTGTGAATGTACTCGAAACGGCTACATATCACAACGATGTTATCTCTGTTAGCACAATTCAAGTTGGGTACGGAAGCACATTCATTTCTCTCGCAGAGATGTGGCTATGTAAACCAGTAAACATCTCTAACCTCAAACCACGTGTGGAAAATCTTAGAAATGCTGGGGAGAACTGATCTATCGAGCATGTCTCGTAGATTATCTGCTAGATCGTCGATGAGTGAGTAACAAACATCTTTATATTCCAACATTCATTTTGGGTCACATGTTTTCGTCATTGCCGAGGAGAGAAGATAGTAAACCATAGTCTGTTCGACGAGAGTCCCCGCCATATGTTTAAAGTTGATATTAATACACATATTTTGAAGGTTATAATTAGTTTTCTTTATAGGGAATTACACCTAATAGTTGAACGCCCAAATGATACCAGTTAGGTTGACCAAATGTGTGTCCAACACTCCACGACCCTGCCATTTCAATTGTGTGGTATATGATGAAGTACTTCCGATCAAAAATAGGAGGATGATTTTGGGAAGTTTTAAATCAGTCGCCCAAGAAGGGCTGGTAAAAAGTTACAACGTCACAAACAAATACCGTAACGTCGGGTATCCCTCAGGGCAGCGTAATCGGAACTTTGTTATTTTTGGCGTTTATAAATGACTTACCAAATGGGATTCGCAGTGACTGTCGATTGTTTGCGCATGATTGTGTAATATATCGAAAGATACACGACTCACAAGACAACGCAGTACTTCCAAGATTACATGAACCTGGTCTATAAGTGGGCGATTGAAAATAAAATGAAAATGAACACAAGAAAATGTAGTCTCATAAAAATAGAGAAAGGGCGAAGGCAAGATTTTCAATATAACATTGGCTCGGAAATACTTGAAGATTCTTGCAAATATGTGGGCGTTCACCTAAGGAATGATATGAAATGGAGTAGTCATGTAGGATGTGTAGTTTCTAAAGCTTACAAATCCCTGCACTTTGTAATGAGGGTATTAAAAGGAAGTAGTACCTCTGCTAAAGAATTGGGATATTTGTCACTTGTAAGACCTATTCTGGAATACGCCTCGGCGGTTTGGGATCCATATCAAGTAGGACTCATAAATGAGTTGGAAATGGTACAAATAAAGGCTGCTAGATTTGTGCTTAGTGACTTTAATCCCAGGAGCAGTGTGAGCCGTATGTTAAAGAAACTTGGGTGGGAATCACTTGAGGTTAGGAGGATGAAATCTAGACTCTGCGCTATGTACAACACGTATACAAATCAACTAGCATGGGGTGAGCTTAGCAAACGTATGGGAAAGCCCACTTACATGAGTAGGAGTGAGCATCCTTTCAAAGTTAAGGGCCGACCACAGCGTGAAAATTATGGTAAATATTCTTTCGTACACCGTGCCATTGATAACTGGAACACTCTACCTGCCGCAGTCTTAAGAGCCTTTTCCCAAACATATAGGTGTGTTTAGGAAAAGACTGACGATTTGTGTGAATACTCCAGTTTAACTGTTATTGAATTGTTATGTATAATCATTTAAATTGTTATGTATATCCAATTTGCCACCGAGGGACACACCCCCAATTGTAAATGAATGAATGAATGAATGAATGAATGAATGAATGAATGAACGAACAAGGCAGGCGAAGGCGGCTAATTTAGACATACAGTATATCATTATGATTTTCTTCTAGGGACGATCAGACGAGGAGCACGTTGTAGCACAGGAAAGGCGTTTTTGAGACCAGCCCGACTACGCAAGAACCTCCACGTGGCAATGCACAGCCAGGTGACCAGAGTGTTGATCGACCCCATGACCAAGACTGCCTTCGGGGTGGAGTTCACGCGGGATGGTAAGAGCCACATCGTGCGAGCCCGTAAGGAGGTGATCCTGAGTGGAGGTGCAGTCAACAGTCCCCAGTTACTGATGCTGTCCGGTGTAGGTCCCAGGGAACATCTACAATCGCTCAACATCCCGGTCATCCAAGACCTCCAAGTCGGTCACAACTTGCAAGACCACATCGGCCTGGGCGGTTTCACCTTCAAGATCAACAAACCCATCTCGCTGGTGCAGAGCCGGTACGAGAATGTGCCATCAGTGCTCCGCTACGCCATGTTCGGAAACGGTCCACTCACAGTCCTAGGAGGTGTGGAAGGTCTCGCCTTCGTTCACACCAAATACAGCAACGCCTCCCTGGATTGGCCGGACATCGAGTTCCACTTCGTTTCCGGATCCACCAACTCGGATGGTGGCAGGCAGATACGGAAAGCCCATGGGATAACGGAATCCTTCTACAATTCTGTTTTTAAACCAATCAACAACCAAGATGTCTGGAGTGCCATTCCGGTCTTGCTACGTCCAAAAAGTCGTGGTGTTATCAAATTACGAAGCAACAATCCATTCGATTACCCTCTAATTTATCCGAATTACTTCTTAGATCCGTTTGATATGGCCACTTTAATTGAAGGGGTAAAAATAGCGTTTGCAATGAGTAGGACTAAAGCTTTCCAAAGATTTGGCAGTCGCATGCATGAGATTCCTTTCCCAGGCTGTAACCACATTCAACTATACACCGATGCTTACTGGGAGTGTATGATACGTCACTACTCAGTTACTATCTACCATCCAGTAGGCACATGCAAGATGGGGCCTTACTGGGACAAAGAAGCAGTGGTAGATCCCTCTTTGAAGGTATACGGTATTCAGGGACTCAGAGTGATCGATGCGTCAATAATGCCAACGCTAGTCAACGGAAACACAAATGCTCCCGTTATTATGGTAGCTGAAAAAGGTTCTGATTTAATCAAAGAATATTGGCTGAAGAAATCGTGATACTAAACTAATTTTAGAGAAATAATCATACCTCATTATGAAAACTTTTATCACGTTTTAAGTGATTTCAATCCAACAAAAATATGCACCGTAGGCTAAATGATCAAGGACCGAGTTGAAACTAGCATATAACTAAGCTAATACCGTCATTTATTCCACCGAGTGATTACTTTTAGACTGAAGTGTCTGGTATCTTACGAACTAAATGACTTAAGTTTTTTTTTTTGAGAACGTCATTTCAGTTTTCTTTTTGAAAACGTCATTAAGTTTTTTTTGTTGAAAACTTCATTATTTTTTAAACGTCATTGTTTCAAATTAATTTATGTTAAAACAAAGCATATTTTAGACAATCAAAGGCGACAGATTAATCACATTATCAAAAGTACTTAAGACTATATGTTAGAACTCGATGCTTCAGTAACTTATTATCTACAGGACCTCTTAAAGATATGGCCCATCACATCGTAATCCACCACACATGTAATTATCAGATAATTCCAAGTAATTGTCGATATCAGCTAATTCATATCAAATCACTCATCAAGTACTTCAGAAAACGAGACAAGAAACGAACTCTCTTCAGCTGCTAAGTGTAAATGTCTACCAAAGAAATTTGGAAGTAAAGTGAATGTGAGGAATGTGTTTGTACGATGTGTGAAATGTTGTTTTTATTGTGTGTCGTAACTGTTGTGTTGTTGTGTGCTGTAAATATATTTAATAAAACAAGCTATTTTATATTATATAAATACCTGCAGCGTGGTTTGATGTAGAGTTCTACACAGGGCAAGGAGTAATAAGGAGATACCCTAAAGGCCTGAGAGTGAAGCCATCGTGCACGCCCATTGGGATGTTACCGGGTGAGATAGCCGTGGTCGTTACGGCGTGGCCGCAGGCAGTCGCTCACATCCGGGAGGCGAGGAGGTTCGAATCCCCCCCGCCGGCAACCTTGAAAATGATCTTTTGTGATTTCCCATCTTCCTTCCAGGCAAATGCCGGGATTGGTCCCCAACAATAGGCCACAACCGCTACCTTCCAATTCTTCGTCCTTAAATTCACATTTTCCTCCCCAGACAACACTCCACACGCGACGGTACTTGTAGCTCACCCCAGGGGTGTCCGCATAGTAGCAGCTACAAAATCTGGCGAGCCGAACATGTCCTCGGACACTCCAGGCACAAAAACACAACAAACAAAAAAAAAAAAAAAAAAAAAAAAAAACAGGGATCTTCAAAACATTGCTGGCAAGTGTTTCGAGTCTTCAGTCTTTTGACTTTGTTTGGAGCTTTCCATACAACACTGTCCTGAGCTAATCATTTTATCTCTGCATACAGTAGCTATCACATCCTAGCGGCTTCGGTGGCGTAGTTGGTAGCATGCTGAACTGCTGTGCCCAAGGTCGCGGGTTCAAACCCGGCCGAAGTCGTCGGATTTTTTAAGAGCGTTAAAATTCTTCAGTATGCCTTCCTTCGGAGGGGAGTAGAGCCGGTGGTCCCATGTCCTAGATTTATGGCATGTAAAAGATCCTTCCCCTAACTAAACTTGTGCGAAGCTAAATTTAGAGGTTAGATTTCGTTGAAACGCTCTATCAAAGTTCCAACGTTCATCACTAGCTGTCAGTGATATATGGTAGCGGAAGTTGGAAGTACTTGAAATTGAACGGAACTTGTAGCTCACCCCAAGGGTGTCCGCTTGAAGCAGCTACAGCCTCTGGTGAGCCAAACATATCCTCGGACCCTCCCGGCACTAAAAGCCATACGCTAAATAAACCTTACATCTGAGGCACTCTATTTAACATAATTATTTTAACCTTGGTCTACACCCCACAGTTTTTGTTAGGTCATCTACGAGGTCATCTGCCCCCACAGTCTTTGTCCTCAATCCTTCCTTCCATAAATAAGTTTGCTATTCCTGGGTGTTGCGTCATACCAACCTATCTCTTCTCTTCATTAGCAGTCACCAGAAGCATCCTCTCCTCTCCCACTCGTTTTAACACCTCTTCATTTATTAATCTATCTACCCATCTCATCTTCATCATTCCCTGTAACACCAATTTCAAGTGCTTCTCCCATTTACTGCTGCGCCAACAGTCCAAGTTTCACTTCCAATTCTTTCAGGTTAGGGTGTTTAAATACTTGTTTTCCCGCCGAATGTAGGCCCTAATTGGACACAATTTGTGTTGACCGACTGAAAAGCTTCTTCTTCTTCTTCTTCTTCTTCTTCTTCGTCTTCTTCTTCTTCTTCGTCTTCTTCTTTTACGGCCTCATTGGGCCACTTCAGTCAATCATTTCTTGGTCCTGTCCTTCAGTAAGTTTCCTTTCCGATTTGCCTAGTAGCTTTTCATTCGCTCTCATCATCTCAGGCGTTCATCATCTGTACCCTTTTTAGCTTATTTTCAATTTTGAAAAAATAGGCTTATGAGATCACCTTTTGTCCGTGTGTGCGTGTGTGTGTGTGTGATTCGTGTGTGTGTGTCCCCCTAATAAAATCTAAACGGCTGGAGCGATTTCAATGAAACTGGGTAAGTTCATAGCACTATTCCCTGCGACTCCGACCGTGCCCTTCAAATTTTGTTACGACTCACCAATCCAACATGGCAGCTGTGCGAAATATTTCACCAGCATTCAATATCTCCGAAACTATTACCGATATTACCCTGACATTTTGTATGGTGATAAAGGGAAAAACTATAAGTTCACTTATGTGACCTTTGAAAATCTGGTAACAACAAAACGAACATGGCGGCCAAGCGAAGTTGCGACTTTTAAATAGACGTTTCTCGCGATTTAACCAACCAAACGCAATGAAACTTGGTACAGTATATGTTTATATACATTGTAATGCACCGACATCTAACTTCGTTCAATTGTTTACATAACTACAAGATGGCGGATGTGCGAAATATTTCACCGGCATTCCATATCTGTGAAACTATTAGCGGTATCTCCCTGAAATCTTTTACGGAGATAAAGGGCACTACGGAAGTCCATCTATAAGACTTTCAGAAACCGGTTAACTACAAAACGAACATGGCAGCCAAGCGAAGTTGAAAATTTTAAATAGACCTTTCTCGCGATTTAATGTTCCAAACGCACTGAAATCTGGTACAGGAAATATTTATACACATTGTAATGCACTGGTATCTAATTTAGTTCAATTGTTTACATAACCTCAAGATGGCGGATGTGCGAATTTTAAAATTAAGTTTTTATTTCTTGTGATGTAGTCATGCGATCGAATTGAAGGTTTGAATATTGAACCTACGCAATAATTTTACTTTAATGGTACATGACTCTATGGCCTATAGATTTAACAATTCAACATTTCTTAATGTTCATAGGGGCTATGAACTTAAGTTCACCTATAGGACTTTTTGGTGTTCACAAATCCAACATGGAGGCGACGCGAAATATAAAAATTCACATGGACGTTTCTCGCAATTTAACCATCCGAGTGTAGTGAAACTTGGAACAGTAAATCCTTATACGAATGGTAATCCACTGGCATCTAATTTATTTCAATTGTTTCCATAACCTCAAGATGGCAGCTGTGCGAAATTTTAAAATCTCCTTGTTACTTCTTGTGTCCTAATTATGCGATTGTAGTTTGAATACTACACGTACACAATAATCTGCATGTAACAGTACATAACTCTAGGACCTACATATATAAAATCCGACATGACGACCATCCGAAATTTTTAGTCGGTTCTCAATATCTACGAATCTATTACAGCAATCAAACTGAAATTGTGTATGTTGCTAGAGGCAATTAACATAAGTAGGATATATGAAAATAGGCTGTATAGTTCTTCACGGAACTACTTGTTATTGTATTACGTTTGTCTATTTTTGCTTGAAATCTTATTTTTATATCTTTCAGTTTTTTTTGTTTTTTGTTTGTTTTGTATTGCAAGTCATCCAAGGTTATTTCTAATTCTTTCATATCTTCTCTAATTTCCTTAACCCATCCTACATTTTTTCTAGATAACCTGGTTTCTAAATCCGTTTCTTCCGAATAGTATCAGTGATGGGCTCCAGTTCTCTGTATACCACTTCATTTGGCACTATCCGCCAATGTTCATCTTTCTGATATTTTTATTTATGCATGTTCTAGCTATTCTTCTTCTTTCTACTTTTAAAGTTTTGTCGATTCTGTTTTTCTGAGTAACTTTAAAAAGAGTTTCACTTCCATATGTCACCTCTGATTGAACCACCGTCTTGTAATGTTTTAATTTTGTTGCGATTGATAGACGTTTTCTTTTCTATAATACATATAACATAAAAATAAGCCATGTAAAACTACCCCAAACTAAAACTGTAACACGACTTAGGCCTATATAGTGAAATTTCAGATGTGTAGGCCGTTGTGGGCGTGATTTATAGGATAAATAAAATGTTGCCAACCACACGCATACTGTACCGTACGGTGTTTGTTTTGTGCTGCACACTACTAGCTCGATTCGTTCGATTTTTTGTGTTTTTCTACGGTTTAAACGATGCATACATGTTAAATTCTGTTTTAATACGGATTTACATTCAAAAACAAACCTAACGTGGGCCTAACGTCCCAAAACCCCTCGCTTGTAGTACAAGCAGTAATTTTCGGCCAGACAGAAGCCAATAGTATCTCGCTCCACTTCGTAAGTCAATAGTTTCTAGCTACGCATGACCTGTGGCGTGTATGTTTTGTACCATACATTGGGCACAGTGAAATGACGTCTGTATAACAACTGAACCCGCCTAATGCGTATCTTTCAGTAGCAGTTGACCACGCCAATAGTGCCGTCGTTGAATGAACAAGAAATAACGATAAAAGTCACATATTTACGTAATTTAGCACATATTTCCAGTGCAGTAGTGATAATGGACAGTAATTTCAATTGGCAATGACTCCCAGAATATTAAATAAGGTACTGTATGAAAATCATGATAATGACATTCAGATTATCTGTGTCCCGTAGAATTACCCATAAAAACCATGTCGATAGTGGCATACAGCACAGACAGTAATTGAATTACGATAATTAGTAATTAGTGTACGAAATGTATACGTCAACAACATGGCCACAGGCTGCAATAAAGATTATTCTTAATAAAAGCTCATGCAGTTCAAGTGTTTAAAATTGTACTGGGCAAACACTAGGCTACACCTTTTACGTTTTCTATTTTAAATTTATTCCTGTCTTTGGTCCACAGTGCATTTACACGAGAAAAGACAGTTAGTATTAGGTTAGCGTAAGTTCGCAACTTAATTTCATACAAAAGACACACCACTATCTCAAATAAGCAACAACTTTTAACTTCAACCTCCAAGGCTATAGTAGAAGCAAATACGGAAGACAGAACTGGGCAAGCAGTTTAAAGCAACCAGGAGGGACGCGATCCAGCCGGCAGTGATTAATATATATCTTGTACGCCTCCAAGTGTTGAATGGGCAGGCAGTTGAAAGCAGCCTGGAGGGACGCGATGAAGCTGGCAGTGAAAAATCCGCGGTGATCTCAGTGGGTTGGTGCTGCAATCTATATTGTACGCCTCTGAGTGTTAAATGGGCAGGCAGTCTAAACCAGCCAGGAGGGATGCGATCCAGCTGGCAGTGGACAGAACATACCAGGATAGACAACTTTCCAATGATGTCAGCAATGAAACAAAAATAAATTTACCAAATCAAAGATAGATATATTTTTTCGAAGGTTATTTACGTTGATTTACAGAGACGACTGATTTCGTTTATTCAAAACTCGCATTATTCTCTCGGAGCCCACCCACCTCCTCACAAAAGAGAAATTACATAGATTTTTGTGAAATCCACCCGGACACATTTTCTTGCCTTTAAAAGAGGACGTGTCCTGGAATAAGAGGAGGTATGGTAACCCTAACTAGGCATATATACGATTTAAACGGCTTCCAACGCCTTCTGATCCACGGAATGATAATTATTTTCCCACCCACCCTGTGTATTATAAGAATTGAGTCAAATAATGCATTTTTCTATTTGCCGAAACTCTTTGGTCAAGGTAAGACATCACAGCCTATTAATATACTATAATTTAGGAAGCTGTGCAATACAAATTACCGTAATATTATTTTGTTCAGTGGCTGTAAACTGATTTTCTTCACCATGAGCTGTTCAGATGATCAGGAAGGCTGTGATTGACTTCCGGGCTTGACAAATGAACGTCGATCACGATCCTGAAGTGTGGCTAAATTCACGGCCTACTAGTTGCGAACTGCGCTGCTCGCTTCCAGTCGTTAGTTATTGTTTTAAGGGGCGGAACTACGAGGTCATCTTCCCCGAGCTTCCAGTCGACCGTGCTAAGTTCATAGGGATTTCTATTTCAGCGCGTTGCGCTGTCGGCATCTGCTGATATAACGAATAACGAATGGCGAACCTAATGCATTTTTAGTAGTAGCCTACTGTAGCTAATGTACCATTTCAATCGAGTATCAGAATATTCATTCAAACGATAACTGGCTTACATTCTTCTGAATTATACTTCTGAGTAGCACAAACATTGCATATACTCCTGCTATTTGAAAACTCCACTGCTTCGAACGGAATAATTTAACTGTAAAACAACATTATATTTCATTACATTCCTTGTACAGTGGACCAAAAATGTTAGAATAAAAGGTTCAGTTTTACTCCTGTAAGGCCACTATGGATCTAGAAGGTTACGAAGAATAACATAAGAAAACCACATTTTACAATCCGAAGACCATAATATAATAAAATAATTACGGTACTATACACCTAAAATCAGTTTCTAAGGCCGTTCCCAGGTAGGTTATGAGGTTCTTATGAGGTACAAAATCCCCAAGATTTTCACTATTCATGATGTTACACTATTTCTATAGAAATGTATGAACAAACAATTCAGTGCAGTACTACTGTATGAATCGCTTACTTACGTCTATAAATCAACAATAACAACTATAACAATAATTAGACCACTCACTACAGTGCGCGAGCTGTGAAAGACTCCAGCAGAAATCTGCAGAGTAGACTGGAATGAATAAATTAGAGCTATGCCATGCCCATAGCAGGCTGGCTTCATATCGGAAGTGTACCGGACCTGACACCGACTTTATCTCGCCTCACGTGTTTCAAGAATGTGATGTTTTTCGATGCTACGAGGACAGTATGGACAACATATCTGCGCCGTTAAAACCTGATTCTCAGGATTCTTTGTTTCACGTCCGTCAACTTAAATTTAGCTTTGTCAGATCTAGAAGTTCAATTTTGAAGGATATTCCTTCACAGAACCCTTTTTAAAGAGAAGCACGGTGAAGGATTATAGAAATGATTGGTGCCCTGTGTGGTGGATACAGATAAGCTACCTAATTTTACGTTGACCCACCCAGCCGTTATAAGCGTGCAAAAACAGATTTTTAGCCTATTTTCATTTATGAAAAAAAAAAAAAAAAAAAGGGCTTATGAGATCACCTTTTGTCCGTGTGTCTGTATGTGCGTGTGCGTCACCCTAATAACTTCTAAACGGCTGGAGCGATTTCAATGAAACTCGGTAAGTTCATAGCACTATTCCGGGCGACCCCGACCGTGCCCTTCAAATTTTGTTACATCTCACCAATCCAATATGGCAGCTGTGCGAAATATTCCACCAGCATTCAATATCTCCGAAACTATTACCTATATCACCCTGGCATTTTTTACGGCGATAAAGGAAACTACTAGAAGTTCACCTATGTGACTTTTGAAAACCTGGTAACTACAAAACCAACATGGCGGCCAAGCGAAGTTGCAACTTTTAAATAGACGTTTCCCGTGATTTAACCAACCAAACGCAATACAACTTGGTACAGTATATGTTTTTACACATTGCAATGCACCGACATCTAACTTCGTTCAATTGTTTACATAACCTCAAGATGGCGGCTGTGCGAAATATTTCAACGGCATTCTATATCTCTGAAACTATTAGCGGTATCACCCTGAAATTTTGTACGGAGATAAAGGAAAAGGAAGAAGGAAGATTGTAGTTTTACGTGACCGTGAATCTTGTGATTATGAGCCACGGGACCTCCTTTTTACGTGGAATCCGAACCACAGGACATGGCATTTCACTTCGAAAATCGCACATGCATTGACCGGGAATCGAACCCGGACCGCCTTGGTGAGAGGCATACAGCTAGACCGGAGATAAAGGACACTACTGGAAGTTCATCTATGAGACTTTCAAAAACCGGTTAACTACAAAACGAACATGGCGGTCAAGCGAAGTTGGAAAATTTTAAATAGACCTTTCTCACGATTTAATGATCCAAACGCAATGAAAATTGGTACAGGAAATGTTCATACACATTGTAATGCATTGGTATCTAATTTAGTTCAATTGTTTACAAGACCTCAAGATGGCGGCTGTGCGAATTTTAAAATTAAGTTTTTATTTCTTGTGTCGTAATCATGCGATCGAAGTGAAAGTTTGAATAATGAACCTACGCAATAATTTTCCTTTAATGGTACATGACTCTATGGCCTATCCATATAACAGTCCAACATGGCGACCATCCGAAATATTTAGACGGCTCTTAATATCTACGAATCTATTATAGCAATCAAACTGATTTTTTTTAATGTTCATAGGGGTTCATGTTCACCTATTGGGCTTTCAATAACCTGGTGATCACAAATCCAACATGGCGACGCGAAGTATAAATATTCACATGGACGTTTCTCGCAATTTAACCATCCGAGTGCAGTGAAACTTGGTACAGTAAATCCTTATACAAATGTTAATCCACTGGCATCTAATTTATTTCAATTGTTTCCATAACCACAAGATGGCAGCTGTGCGAAATTTTAAAATATCGTTTTTACTTCTTGTGTCCTAACCATGCGATTGAAGTTTGAATATTACACGTACACAATAATCTTCATGCAACAGTACATAACTCTAGGACCTACATAATTTTATATTAAAATCCAACATGGCGACAATCCGAAATATTTAGTCGGTTCTCAATATCTACGAATCTATTACAGCAATCAAACTGAAATTTTGTATGTTGATAGTGGAAATTAATATTATTAGGATTTATGAAAATAAGCTGTATAGTCTTCACGGAACTACTTGTATATTTTTGCGCGCATTCATCATCAAAACACGAAAATATTAACCTACAGGAAATATCATAAGAAAACAGACAAACTATGATAATCAAGGGGCATTTAATTGATCATGGCGTGGGGTGAATGTGGTTCCACTGGAGAACAGTCAAACTAGTTACTCACATTGCTAGTTCCTTCGCCCAGCTGTTAATCTCGTTCCTTACCTGAAAATAACAGAGAACATAATTAATATAGCTACTAAGAATGACAAAAATACTGGAAGAAAATAATAGTGACCACCTGAGAGGTGATATGTCTCCGGAAGATAATGAATAATTGAATAATCTACTGACACCACTAGCCCAGGAATGTTATGTAAAAATCGGCTGAAGGTGGGAATAATCAACGTAAAGCTATTCTTTTGCGCGGTGGTCCTATTTGATGTGCCTAGCAACATATTAAAAGTCCCCAACTTTCCTATGCCGGCTTCCTTGAAATCCAGGTCCTGGAACTTCTGGAGTCCTGGAAAAGTACTGTACATGTTCTCACTGGAATTGGCATTTAATGCGAACGGTTACACCGAAATCAATCGGAGACGTCCCGAATTAAATAAGAAGAATAGAGCTCCATTTTGAAGTAGTTGAAGTGCATATCGGTTGGTTGGTTCCTTAGTTAAGGGGCTGCGACAACGCTGTCATGTAGCCCCGTGTACTTTGTGTGTGTATATAGAATTTGTCTGATAAACGGTGTTAATTGTGATGACTGTATTAGTGTGTGTGATCTGTGATTCAGGTAAGGACTGCAGACGATCAATTTTTAAGTAGTTCCTACATTTGCTACCATCCACGACACCTAGCAGTGGACTTGTCTACTAGATGCCATCGCAACCAGCACCTTGCAGCGAACGTTGGAACTAATATAGCGTTAATCAAATCTGACCCACACATTTTAGCTTCACCCAAGTGTAGTTAGTGGAAGGCTATTTTACATGCCATAAATCTATGACATGATCCCACCGCTGTCTTTAATTCCCCTCCGAAAGAAGGCTTACTGAGGGATTTTAACGCTCTTAAGAAATCCGACGACTTCGGCCGGGTTTAAACCCGCAATCTTGGGCATAGAAGCTCAGCATGCTATCAACTACGCCACCGAAGCCGCCGAAGAGCATTTCCTATAACATCCGGCGTCGCCGGAAGCGCCTAACAGCGAGAAATTTAAAAGCAAGTTCGTAATCCTGTCTCCATGTGTTTGCGTTGTCGCGGGCCCTGGAATTCTAGGATGCCAGCATACGAAAGTTGGGGATTTTCAATAACTTATGTGATTAAGCATAATAGTTCGACTGGGCAAAAAAGTATTACATTAATTATTCCCACCTCAGACCCTAAAATTCCTGAGCTACAATCAAGAACTCAAGGTAAAATAGGCAGTGCACACCATCCAGAAGAAATCATTACGATGGTATGTACACATTACAAAGATGAATCAAGAAAGGAAACCGAAGCAGGTGTTTGAGGATAAGCCCGAAAGCACTCTAAAATGATGACGCCCCTGAAATAAATGGATCCAGTACATTAGAAATTGACCGAGAGGAAGGGCAAGACTCTACAGAAAACCAGACGTCTCGCAGTTAAGATAAGCTTTTTGTGTTTTGCAGTTTACAAAGCGGCTTCGGTGGCGTAGTTGGTAGCATTCTGAGCTTCTAAGTCCAAGATCACGGGTTCAAACCCAACCGAAGTCTTCGGATTTTTAAGAGCGTTAAAAATCCCTCAGTATGCCTTCCTTCGGAGGTGAAGTAAAGCCGGCGGTCCCATGTCATAGATTTATGGCATGTTAAAGAACCTTCCACTAACGACATCTGTGTGAAGCTAAATTACAGGTTAAGTTATTTGAACGTCGCCTCCGTAGCGTAGCGGTCAGCATGGTTAGCTGCCACCCCGGAGGTCCTGGGTTCGATTCCCGGCTCTGC
Organism: Meconema thalassinum; assembly: GCA_946902985.2. Taxonomy (NCBI): domain Eukaryota; kingdom Metazoa; phylum Arthropoda; class Insecta; order Orthoptera; family Tettigoniidae; genus Meconema; species Meconema thalassinum. The sequence continues at coordinate 110,636,823 of OX336388.2, forward strand.
CACGAAATTTGAAAAGTGGTATGAGGACTGGAACGGGGTCTACTCAGCCTAGGTTGGTCCAAATGAGTAGAGGGGGTTCGATTCCCACCTCAGCCATCCTCGAAGTGGTTTTCCGTGATTTCCCACTTCGTCTTCAGGCAAACGCCGGGATGGTACCTACTGTAAGGCCACGGCCGCCTCCTTCCCTCTTCCTAGCCTATCCATCCCAATCTTCCATCCCTTCCCATCCCTCATGAGGCCCCTGTTCGCTTTGCAGGTGAGGCCGCCTGGGCGAAGTGCTGATCACACCTCCCCAGTTGTACCATCCCGACCGGATGTTCCAAGCTCCAGGACACTGCCCACAGACGCGGTAGTGGTGAGTTCCCTCGCTAAGTCCGTGGGAACCACCAACCTAGAGGGTAAATTGACTAAATTAAAAAAAGTTATTTGAACAACGCTCTTAGGTTCCAACGTTCGTCGCCAGGAGCCGACTGCGGTGGCGTCTACTAACCAAGTTCTGAACTAGTAGTCGTTGACGGTAGCGATTGGCCGCAAAAGTAGGAACTACTTGAAAATTGAATGTATGCAGTCCTTACTTGAATTAAAAACAGGTAACACACATTAATACAGCAATCACAATTAAGACCGGTTATCAGACAGATTCTACACACACCCAAAGTACACGGGGCTACATGACCGCGTTGCCGCAGCCCCTAAACTGAGGATCCAACCAACCGCAGTTTACAAGGACTGAATCCGTAGTTACAGTGCAACGTGCGTTCCATATTAAGTTCCATTGTAATCCTCCAAGTAATAATAACATCCGTAGATGGTTTCATCAGTTCGAAGTCACCGGCTGTCTTTGTAAATGGAAGAGTACTAGAAACAACACAAACATTGAAGAACGTGTTGAACAGGTTTGAAGCAGATGTTGCATCAATTACTCCATATTCACCGAGCAAGGTTTTGGACGGCTATCGACTCGATGTTTGCCGTATGGCAATAGGTGCTCACATTGAACACACTCGTAGGACAAACTGTTTGAGTTGCTATTTCCTTTGATGTATCTCCACTTACAATTAGTATAAAACGAAGTTCCCGATTCTTGGATGTCACGGGTAATCGTGAGAACCACTGGATGGATTTTGATGCGGTTTTCACAATTCTGTAAAGGATATCTTGAAGAAGGTTTCTGTAGATCATTATTTATTTATGATCAAAGGAAGCCAAGCAGTAACGACTTTAGTGAAAAAATCGAAAAAAAAAAACCTGGGGTCCGTTCGCTTTATAAGCTTACGCTGGGCAAACCGTTAAAAATATCAATATACTATGAGTGTAAGAATTGTTCAGCATGATAAGTTCTACAAAAAAAAAGTCCGGGAGAGCATATCTCTATCTTCAATACATCGCCCACGATAAGAGTTTTTACGTTTTCATTTCTTCCAACAATCTCCATTCAATTACTGAGGCGACAGTTTACGAGCTAGCTATGGGTGAGCCTATCACCCCAGTTACAGCCTAGCTAGCGGGCGAGCCTATTACCCCGGATACAGCCAGCAGCAAACTGTTGAGTCGTATTGACATAAGACTTTAGAGAAGAGTGGTTGTGTTTGGAGTTTCCCTGGAAGAGCAACGCGGCTTTTCTTCATTTCGTCTGTGAACTCTTCGTTCCGCAAAATACACAGTCAAGTTAAGATTCGAAGGAAGGGGGATTTGTGTTTCATGCACCTCACCATTCTTAAATTACGTCTGACAAGAATCCGTTGCACATGCATCTCCATGATAATATAATTAATAGTCCAGCCAGTGATATTGACCCATCATGCCGAGACGAAAAACGGATATAGGTCGTAGTTCATTGATATCGAAAAAGAAAAGCGTTTATCACGTAGGCTAATGCATTCATAACTGTTCCCGGGCGAAGTCGAGGCGGGTTGCTAGTTATTTATAATTGTAAGTTAAATGTAACAAATAATACTACAAAGCCTTAAAACACCGATATTCATTTTGAAACGTCCTGTCTGATAAGTAGCCTCACAGCCTTCTGAATCTGCATCGAGTCACCGTGTCTTGCTAAATGGCATTTTTTTCCACAGCCCACATACTTCCTCGCCTTATTTGGGGGCAGGCGAAGGAGTATGAATTTCAAAGATGTTCTTTTCGTTTTGTTTGTTTACATATTATTCAAGTAGGCCTATGGGCCAAGAATATTTCATTTGTCTTACGCAAGCAGTTACACGGCAGTTGCAAATCAGCAAAACAGCGTTAGCAAGACTATGCATTTAATTTCGAAGGAAGGAAGCTTGTAGTTTTACGTGACCGTTAAGCTCGCGATCATGAGCCACGGGACCTCCTTTTTACGTGGAATCCGAACCACAGGACATGGCATTTCACTTTGAAAATCTCACATGCATTGACCAGGAATCGATCGAACCCGGTCCGTCTTGGTGAGAGCCAAACAGCTTGACCGCTGCGCCACAACCCTCTCCCTCCCTTTTAATGTCGATTGCGCAATACTATATACATATTATATTCCAAGGGTGGCAAAAACGAGCTTCGCAAGTTACATGCGGCACTTGGAGTTAATCTCGTTCTACTCCTTGAAACCTTAAGCGGCTTCGGTAGCTGAGCTTCTATGCCCTAGATCGCGGGTTCAAACCCGGCCAAAGTCATCGGATTTTTAAGAGCATTAAAAATCCTTCATTATGCCTTCCATCGGAGGGAAAGTAAAGCCGGTGGGCCCATGTCATAGACGTATGGCATGTTAAAGTACCTTCCACTAAATACACCCGTGTGAAGCTAAATTATAGGTTAAAAATTTGAATAACGATCTTAGGTTCCAACGTTAGTCGTCAGGAGCCGACTGCGGTGGCATCTAGTAACCCAGGTCCGGACTAGTAGACGTTGACGGTGACGTTTGGCGGCAAAAGTAGGAACTACTCGAAAATTCAATGTCGGTAGTCCTTACTTGAATTAGAAACAGAAAACACACACTAATACAGCCAACACAATTAACACCGGTTATCAGACAGATTCGATACACACCCAAATTACACGGGGCTGCATGACCGCGTTGTCGCAGCCCCTAAACTGAGGAACCAACCAACCAATATCTTGAAACCAAGCAGAGAGTAAAAATAATGCAGAGTATAGGCTACAGGGTTTTTCAAATTCCATTTACAAACTTTGAGGGCTTGTAGTGGGAACCAAGACGGTTAGGTTTAGCATAGACCTTGTGTCCGGAAACCTACCGTATTCCCGCTACCCGCAAAAAACCACCACAGCACACGTCGCAGCCCCCGCATTTTGGGCGCTCTGTCCGACTTCTGCTGTTTGTCGTCTGGGTCCAATTACAGGTGGGGCTTGATGTGACGGCCACCGACGTCAACACAGACATGGTACCTCCGTACTACTGTATGATCTGGTACACACGATCACCAAGCCCTGGTCCTCCAACATCCACCGCAGCCATAACCCGCGCCAATAGATCTTCCTCGGATTCCACAGGGGTCTCGTAATTCAAGGTTTTCATGTGACCCCACAGGTAGTAAGTAGTCTAGCGGTGTCAAGTCGGGTGAACGTGCAGGCCAAGCAATCGGGTCACCACGACCTATCCACTGTTGCCCAAATCTGTGGTGCAGATGATCTCGGACCGCAAGTGAAAAATAAGGTGGTGCGCCATCGTGCTAAAACCACATGTTTTGACGCACATGCAGTGTGACACATCGTCTAAGAACTCATGCAGTACGTCTTCAAAGAATACCAAGTACGCGGCACCCGTGAGATTTCGTGGAAGAAGGTAGGGGATACAACCTGTAGGAGATATGGGACATCAAGTGATCGTTCAATGACGTACTTACTCGAGTCAGTGGCGCCGAAAATGCGGGAGATTTGAACGTGTGCCGTGATGGTTTTTTTTTGTAGGGGGGGGGGGGGGGTAGCGGGAAGACGATACGTTTCCGGACACAAGTTCCTATGCTAAACATAGCCATCTTAGTCTCCATTACAAGCCCTAAAAGTCTGTAATGTGAATTTAGAAACACACTGTATAATGTACCGGTATATAGGCCTAAGTAGTCTAACTTGATCGTCTACAGTGATTCGGTGGCGACGTCGGTAGCATACTGAACTGCTGTGCCCAAGATAGCGGGTTCAAATCCAGCCGAAGTCGTCGGAATTTTTAACAGCGTTAAAAATCCTTCAGTATGCCTTCCTTCGGAGGGGAAGTAAAGCCGGCGGTCCCATTTCACATTTATGGCATGTAAAAGATCCTTCCACAGACTAAACTTGTGTGCAGATAAATTGTTAGGTTAGATTTCGTCGGAACGCTCTATCAAAAGTTCCAACGTTCAACACTAGGTATCATTGATATCTGGTGGCGAAAGTTGGAACTACTAGAAACTGAACGGAACTTGTAGCCACCCTAAGGGTGTCCGCTGGAAGCAGCTACAGACTCGGGCGAGCCGAACATGTCCTCGGACACTCCCGGCACTAAAAGCCATACGATAAATAATAAATAAAACATGAATTACAGATAGTACACACTAATGCGGCCATCACAATTAACACCGGTCATCACACAGATTCTACACACACCCAAAGTACACGGGGCTACATGACAGCGTTGTCGCAGCCCCTAAAGTGAGGAACCAACCAACCAACAATGTGGCTCACTTCGAAACAGCAACAACAATTTGCCACTTCCAATATTAAGATTAGTGGCCAACCCTGTTATATGCAATATTCTGTAACCAACAGAGCAAGTACACTGGTTTAATTGGGACGTGGTGGCTCAGCGGTTAAGATATTTGCCTCTCACCCCGGCGGACTGTGTTCGATTCCCGATCAATGCATGCGAGATTTTCGAACTGAAATGCCATGTCCTGTGGTTCGGATTCCACGTAAATAGGAGGTCCCGTGGCTCATGATCGCGCGTACTTGTTCTGTACATAAAGGCGTGTTCTTTTGGGGTAAATATCTTATGGAGTGTTTTTCATGTTGGAGCATATAAATAAGTTACTTGTTTTCCGGCCGAAAGTAGGCTAATTGGGCACAAACATGTTTGCTGACCGACTGAAGAGCTGTCTTTATTAGAAAAAGGCAACACTGTAAAATAGCTTCTATCACTTCAATTTACTTTTTTTTCGTGTGGCCTTTCTATTCGACGCCCGTGAGCGACCTGCGCGTCGGGATGAGAGATGGAACGGATGAAGATGAATGAAACTGGGCAAGGATGTGGAAGGAAGCGGCCGTGGCCTGTCAGAAGGTACCGTCCCAGCATTTGCCTGGTGTTGAAAATGGGGAAACCACGGAAAACCATTTCAAGGTCAGCCGACGGTGGGGCTCGAACCCACGCGTCTACCGAGTCAGCAGAGAGCTTGGCCCCATGACCTAACGCTGCGCTTTAGCCCGCGTAGCCACTGTTGTCGGTACTTCAATTTACTTAGATGATGTAATAAAGCTGTCATCATTACGAACATCCATTGTCTCTTCTTCTTCTTTTCTTCTTCTTCTAAGTATTAAATCCATGGATTGGTCTGCGGCAGTTCTCCAGTCGGCTCTATTTATAGCTTTCCTCTTCATCCCTTCATTGTTTCTGCATCCTACATCAGACATGATTTGCTGTACATATTGTAGGCGTGGTCTTCTTCGACATCTTTTGCCTTCAACCATTCCCTCCAATACAGTTTTCAGCAGGCCATCGTGTCTCAAAATATGTGCTCTTTTAAAATACTTCAGCATTCGTTATTTTTTCTGTTCAGCTAATTTTTAGCATTCTTCTATAACACTATTGTTCAAAAGAATTTTACATCCTTTTTTCGTATTTTCCAATTGTCCACGTTTCGCAACCATAAAGGGTAATGCTCCAAACATACGCTTTTAATAACCTTTTTCTGGTTTTAAGATTAATGGAATTTGTAGTGAATAAAAGTTTCTTTTTGTGAAATGCTAATTTGGCTTGTAAAATACTACATTTGATTTCTTTCTTGCTTCTTCCATCTTTGATAATTTTGCTTCCGAGATATTTAAATTCTTGAAAATTTTGTAGTGGTTTGTACCCCACCACTATATTTAAATTTGAGTCTGCTTTTCTTTATCGCAGACCATAACTTTCGTCTTTGACTTATTTTCATGTTGTATTCATTACCCATGATTTCCTCCATTTTTACTATTATTTGTTTGCAACTATGGCAATGGCATCTGCAAATCGAATCATATTTATTTGTTCACCTTGTATCCTTATTCCTAAATTCAAATCCTCTCGAACCTTATTCAATTCATCCTGGATGTAGGCATTAAAAAGCATGGGAGCCAAAGCACAGCCTTGTCTAACTCCTTTCCTTATTTTTGCTTCCTCTTGTTCATTTCCAATTTTAATTACTGCAATTTAATTTTTGTACAAATTCCAGATTATTCTTCTATCTCTATATGGGACTCCTAGTTTTTAAAAATTTCAAACATTTTTATCCAATGCACATTATCAAAAGCCTTTTCAATATCCACAAAGCATAAATAAGTTATTAGGTCTTTTTCCAATCTTTTTTCAAGTATAAGTCTCAATGCCGATATAGCTTCTCTAGTACCCTTACCTTTAACAAACCCAAATTGGTCTTCAGTCAGAAATTCTTCAATTTGCTTTTCAATTCGTCTTAATATTATGTTGGTAATAATTTTTGATGCATGAACGGCTAAACTGATAGTGCGATAATATTCACAATGTTTGCTGCCATTTTCTTTGGTATAGGGATCATTTTTTTTTTTTTTTAAAGTCAGCCGGTATTTTTCCTCCATGTAGATGTTTTGTACAAGTTTGAGCAATCTCTCCTTCATACGAGGTCCGCTTTTCTTGAGGAGTTCAGCTTTGAGATTATCAATGGCGCCTCATTATCCTTCAGTCATCGTAGAGTTAATTCAAATTCCTCTCTCAGTACTTGGAAGCCTAAATTATCTTCTGTTACTTCATCTTCTTCCTGAAGAACTTCATTTTCCTGTAAATTCACACCTTCGTATAGGGTTTCAATGTAATTTTTCCACCTTTTTGCAATATCGCTATGATAATCGAGAATTACTCCCTGTGCATTCCTTATGGCATTACTCTTGTTACATCTCTTACCAAAGAAAATCTTTACCATATGATATGCAGAATCTACATATCCTTTAGTAGTTTTTTCTTCTATCATTGTGCATATACCCTCGTAATAATTTTCTCTTGCTATTCTTGTTTTTCTGTTTATAGCATTTCGCTATCTTCTATATTCTGCTTTGTCTTCCAATCTTGTTGAGCTCTTGAGTAACTGTCTTTTATCTATCATTACTAGAATTTCTTCAGTGATCCATTCCTTTCTAGGGGGTATTTCTGATCTCCACTAAATATCATCAGCTGCCTCCGTCAGATCTTTTTTAATTTGAGTCCATGAATCTTCTATAGTATTCCCTATTTCTGTTTTAGTTATCTCATCAGTTTTCTGCTGGTACGCCTCAGCAATATTCTCATCTTTCAATTTACTTACTAGCCAAGATTTGTTATTTCTTTTCTGTCTTTTTTTTTTCTTCAAATTTCAGCCTGCTCTTCATTATAACGAGATTATGATCTGTTTCCACATCGGCAGCCGGATAGCTTCTGCTATCTTTGACTTGATTCATAAATCTCTTCTTAACTTAGTATAAAACAAAGTCCCCGATTCTTGGATGTCACGGATAATCTCGAGAACCACTGGATGGATTTTGATGCGGTTTTCACCATTCTGTAAATAATATCTCGAGGAAGGTTTCTGTATAAAATTATTTATTTATGATCAAAGGAAGCCGAGCAGTAACGATTTCAGTGAAAAAGTCGAAAAAACATGGCGTCCGTGCTCTTTTATAAGCTTACACTGGACAAACCGTTAAAAGATATCAAGTATGAGTGTAAGAATTGCTCAGCATGAAAAGTGCTACAAAAAAGTCCCGTAGAGCATATCTCTATCTTCAATACATCACCCTCTATAAGTGATTTTACGTTTTCGTTTCTTCCAACAATCTCCATTCAATTACTGAGGCGACAGTTTACGAAATAGCTAGGGGCGAGCCTATTACCCCAGTTACAGCCTTGCTTGGTGGTGAAAATTGGAAAATACAAAAACCATTTTCAGGACTGCTTTAAAGGTGGGATTCGAACCCACGCTTTTCCGACGCCAGCGAGGCACCTAGTAGCGCGTTAGCACTGTCTGCCACCGTGGTCGGTAGTTCGCAAATGTTGGTAGTAAATTAATTTTTTTATGGATCATCGGAAGGGTGACCTTAACATGTAGCTTACTGCTGAATAGCCTACTTTTCGTGACTGGTGGCTCACCATGAGCGTTGTCCTTCACGCGGTCAAACAAGTTGACTGCTCAACACTTTCACCATCATAATGCTGAGCTTGTCAGCGCCGCACCACGTCTTCCGAATAAGCAGAGGCAATAGTCTTTCTGGACTGTTGAGCAAGTCTTCATAATGTTGTGGAGAGAGGTAAGCAGATTGACAATTTCGCCATCACACCCCTGCCGAGCATCTAGTGCCGATATCACGAAGGGTCGAAGCCTCTACCTCCCACTTCTCCTAGGGCCTCCATGGCCTATACGGAGTTGGCTTTGCTTTGATGAGGTAGATGCCCCACGCTGACAGGGGCCATCCTGAATGTGGTTTTCCTTGGTTTTTCCACATTCCCTCCATGGAAGTGCGTTGTTTTAAGTCCTGGGGGTACGTATCCCACCCCTCACAAAATACAGCTACACAGACTACTACAGTCATCACACAAACACAGGTTATGAGACAAATTGAATGCACTTCGAAGTACACGGGACTGATGACCAACATGTTCCAAGCCCTTCAAGTAAATTAACAACAACAAATAATGACAATTTAAATAGGAGAAAAAAAAAAACAAGTGTTACCACAGTCCAAGAAGGTGGCATGGCGAGCGCGTCGGGCCCCCTCTTGGTTTCCGTGAACGAGGCGCTGTCTCACTGTTAAGAAATCTACTCAATTGTGAATCGAAACCGGAGCCTCCGGGTGAGAGGCAGGCACACTACCCAACACTACGGGGCCGGCCAAAAATAGGAACCAGGGAAATGAAAGACAAGAAAAAAAAGCCCTCTACCCTCGAAGAGTGAGAATTGAGGGACTAGGGAGGAAGTAGAGACATGAGAGGCAGACAGGGAGGGAAAGAGGGGAGGATCCGCTCCAATGTCAATGGGGAAACGAGGGGCAAAAAGAAACCGGACCCAGCTCAAGAATTGCTTAGCGTCGCGGATTCCCGAGCTCGGCAGCCGTGAGCTCCATAGTGCGTCTCTACCTTAAAAGACAGTATGGAATTAAATGTAGTATTTGCCTCTCACTTTCACTCCTATGTCCTGCAATTAGCTTCGACCTCTTCTACCCCGGCGATGTTGCCATTTCCCAATAATTGAAAGTGACAAATCTACGAAAATGTTCGCGTGGTCTTATAGAGAATTTTCCGCTCCTTATGATGGTGTAAAATAAAAGCCATAAATAATTAACACATGGCACAATTTTCACAATTACGATATTTTAGCGCGAATCTATATTTTTGCAGGAAGAAAACTTATCACGCCAAAGATAATGAACTAATGATCGCAACAGATCAAGAATTTCGTTTTAGATTGCCTGATGTTAGTAGAAGATACTCTATTTCTCAGGGCAGTATTTGTTTCATAGTAAGAAAGTTATGATTTCTTTTCTGAAATGGTACTTGAAAAATCTGAGACGTGTAGCACGCAGTGTCGCCGAGAGGTTAGGGAGTGGGACGAGGGGGCGGGGGGACGGGGGAGGGGGCGGGGGGCGGGGTGCGGGGGCAAATACATAGGGGCCCGTTAGTTACAGTTTATTGTAACTAATTTTTTATTATGTAAAATGTTGGCTATAACTTACAACCTGTCCGAGGCTTTGCAGAATAAGGATGTCGATTTGTTTACAGGTCTGCACGAGATATCTCATGATGTTGTTAGTTGTGATTTTAAGGGGCGGAACTACGAGGTCATCTGCCCCTTTTAACACAGATTAAAGAATACAAAATGGAGAGCGGTAATACTCGTACTTACAAAAAGGAACTTAGAACGAAAATACTCACCAAAGGAATAGATTGAAAGATACGCACAAAATGTACGTTAGGTTAAAAATACGTACAAAATGCGATGTAGAGTCGAAATACTTACAAAATGCAATTGATATTCAAAATACTTACAAAATGCAAATGAGATTGTAAATACGTACATAATGCAATTGAGGTTCAAAATACTTACAAAATGTAATTGAAATTGAAAATACACAATGCAATTCACATTGAAAAACTCCCATTTCAGATCCAAAATGCTTACAAAATGCAATTGAAATTGAAAATGCTTACAAAATGCACGGTAGATTCAAACTATTCATTTGGATGGACAATACTTACAAAATGCGATTTAGATTCAAAATACTTACAAAATATAGTTTAGATTCAAGATACCCACAAAATGCAATTGAGAATCAAAATACTTGCAAAATGCTCACCCCACAAAACGCAATTTAGATTGCAAATACTTGCAAAAAGCGGTTTAGGTTGAAAATACTTACAAATTGCAATTGAAATTCAAAATAGTCACAAAGCTTCTTATGTTACCGAACTTTTAACTGTCTTGGGAAATGAGGCAGAAAAACACTTCCGAGGCATACTGTATATGACAGTGCGAAAGTATTGGCAGAAACCATTCATTTGGTGAAATGAATTCCTCTATTCTGAAAATTACAAAAAAAACAACAACTCTGTAATGTACCTTATTCTAGTCCAGAATACATTCTATATAAAGACTCAGAGTTAGAAGTTATAACTGTTTAGGAATAATGTAATATAGTCTAATTTAGTGTTGAATCTGCTGTCAAACTAACGCGCAGTTTTAAAAATGCTACTTATTTTTCATTACGTACTGTACTGGTAATTAAAGTGAAGACTTACAGAATTTAAAAATATTTCCCTATGCATGTTAACTGTATTAACATTACTCAAATATCCCAAATAGTTTTGTGCACTTTGCAAAATATATTTAATAAACTAAATAATAAAATGTTTTTTATGAAATTAGATCTTTATTTTTTAAATTATGATTGTGCATCAGATGTTTTTATCAGAATGACATTGTCTTCACGAAATACCTAGTAGTAGATCGTGGGTTCAAACCCGGCCGAAGTCGTCGATTTTTTTAAGATCGTTAAAAATCCCCCAGTATGCCTTCCCCCGGAGGGGAAGTAAAGCCGGCGGGCCCATGTCATTGATTTATGGCATGTAAAAGAACATTCCACTAACTACAATTGTATGAATCAACATTTGTAGGTTAGATTTGATTAACGCTCTATTAGTTACAACGTTGTCCAGCTCTGTGGCTAAATGGTTAGCGCGCTAGGCTTTGGCCCGAAGTGCCCCGGGTTCGATTACCAGGCGGAATCATCACGGACTTAAATCTCCTGAGGTTAATTCCCGTGGCTCGGGGACTGGGTGTATGTGACGTCTCCATCATCACTTCATCCTCATTACGACGCGCAGGTCGCCCACGGGCGTCAGCTCGAAAGACCTGTACTCGGCCTCTCCGGAGGCCACACGATCATTATTATTATTTAGTTACAAATTCATCGCCAGGTCCGGTTGCGGCGCCATCTAGTAGCCAAGTTCACAGCTAGGTGTCGTTGACGAGAACTACTTGAAATTGATCGTCTGAATTACACACACTAATACAGCCATCACAATTAACACCGGTTATCAGACAGATTCTACACACACCCAAAGTACACGGGGCTACATGACCGGGTCGCAGCCCCTAAACTGAGGAACTAACCATCCATAATTAAAAATAGTTCAAGGGGGGGTCCTAGAAAAAAATGACATAGGGGCCCTTAAATCCTCTATTTAGGGTGCACAATAAACACACACCCTGCCACCTTTAGGGCTTTGCACAGAAGGCAGGATATACCATGAAACACACACAAAAAAAGAGGTCTCACCCCTCGAAATATGAGGGTATCACTCAGGAAGGACGAGAACAGGGGAAAATGGAAGACTCCCGTGGCTTCAGAGTTAACCAAGGGAGGTCGAATAATGGAAAGTAGAAAAATACAAGCCCAGTACAAGTGGAATCAATACCGGACTCAGCACGGTACCCGTGGTCGCCAACCATCATCGACTCCCAATCAATCAGAATTCGCCGACAATAGTATTGCATCATATAACATACTATTGAACACGCATTATACTCTCATTATGACCTGACAAAAGCATTAGTCAACAAAATGTACTTCTGACACAACAAACTCGTGCAATCATTCCCACTGCCTTATAACACAAATAATCTGCTGAACTAGCATTTCGGGGATGTCTCAACCCACAGTTTGATGTCGGCATTGTAAAAGACGACACACGACGGTGTTCCTGCAATCGCTGTGATACCGAGTGAAGTGCTGACGAGAGTTGAAATAGTGGCAGTGTCTTGATGAGTTCGTTACAACTGAACTCCACGCGAGTATGAAAACTTAATTTTAAAAATATGTTCTTTTATTGTGGATTCATATTGGTTACGTTATAATTCTGAGAGGCGAAAAAAAAGAGGTATTATTTCAACGTCAGCAAAACTAAGAAGGCTGAAGAAGTATAGGAAGTATTTTCATTTCTTTTAGCGTAGCACCATATATATTTATAAACATGTTTCACTTTGTAGGGATAATATTTTTATTGCTGCTTTATATCGTTGCTATGGACTGCGAGAATGAGGAGGAATATCATTTGTTAGACGAGAAAGTGGACATATTCATCGATGTTTAGAGTCCCTAAATATCGACAGTTTTAATTTTTTAAAATAAATATATACTGACAATATTGCATGCAATAATAATAATAATAATAATAATAATAATAATAATAACAAAGGAACGAAGATAAACCTTAAAATAAAACCATTTCATTGTAAGAATAAACTAGATCACAGAACTATTTAGAGTAGACACGCCAAGTAAATTCCAGTAGCTTTTATAAAAGTTCTACATTGAGGTTAAGTACATCACAATATCATTAGAATAAAACGGTTAAGCGCTTACTTAAACACTTAAATTATAGGCTGTTTATCACTTACATAATACAGACAACTCTATGACTGCCTAAACAGTACTTATTCAAGCTCAAAACGCAAGTTAAGTACGTTTCAAATTGCCCACAAACTTTATCACTGTAATATAAGAGAAATCCTGGATAACGAAATTCTGAAATTAGGTTTATTGAATATAACATAACCTCTGATCAGGGATAGCAAATGACAGAGAAACAAAACAAATATGCGAAGAAAGGAACAATATTCTTGCTAAATTGAAAGATATTCCAAGGCCTTCTAAATCAAGATACATAACATGCCGTCGGAGCAGAATCAAAGCTACTAGACCAAAAGAAACTTCAATCAGCTGTAAATAACACAAAACCCATCTTCCAAAGCCGCCTGAAACGAAATATATGCCATGGCCATCTATATATGCCGAGGGAGCAGAATCAAAGCTACTGTTAGCTGTAAATGACATAAAACGCATCTTCCAAAGCCAGCTGAAACGGAATACAATGAACTCTATTGAATAAAAGCGGAACCAATACGAATGCAATGTCACTAAGAAGGTTAAAGTACGTGAAGAGAAAAACCAGATGTAAATCACACTAAAAAAAACAAGCTAGATGTTACAATGTCTATCCTGGGACTGTATTCTGCCTCTCGAATAGCTCTTTCCTACGGCACAGGGGTTACATTTATTCTCTTACTTCGCCTCGCCATAGTCATGTATCGCCCAGACATTGTCGCCAAAGACGATCGAGTTAAAGATGTACCACTAGGGAAACTATTACCGCGATACGATTTCGTTGTGATTGGAGGAGGTTCGGCGGGGGCGGTGATGGCCAATCGTTTATCGGAAAATCCAAACTGGACTGTCCTTCTGCTAGAAGCAGGCGGAGATGAAATAATGCTCTCAGATTTGCCATTATTCTTCCCTGCTATTCAATTAACCCCTTTGGACTGGCAATTCAAAACAGAGCCTTCTGAAAGCTATTGTTTAGGTATGAATAACAAACGTTGTAACTGGCCCCGTGGTAAAGTTTTGGGTGGATCTAGTGTTTTAAACGCTATGTTATACATTAGAGGAAACGCCAATGATTACGATCAATGGGCAGCTTTAGGTAATACAGGCTGGAGATACAAAGATATTCTACCGTATTTCAAGAAATCGGAAGACTTGCGAATCCAAGGAGAATACGTTGATCACGATTATCATGGAAAAGGAGGTTATTTAACGGTAGAAGAGTACAGATTCAAGACGCCAATCACAGAAGCTTTTCTTGCGGCCGGTCGGGAGATGGGTTATCCCACAAGGGATGTCAACGGAGAGTATCAAACGGGATTCACCCCATCCCACGGGACGTTGAGGAACGGTTTGCGGTGTAGCACCGCAAAAGCCTTCCTGAGGCCAGCGAGAAAGAGACCTAACTTACATATAAGTATGCATTCACACGTGACGCAGATCTTATTCACAGAGGATAAACGGGCCTATGGTGTAGTGTTCAAGAAATATGAAGGCAGTGTTTTCGTGGTGTACGTCAAGAAGGAAGTCGTCGTTTCTGCGGGAGCCGTCCAATCGCCACAGCTTCTCATGTTGTCCGGAGTGGGACCTCGAGAACATCTCGAATCCCTGGGAATACCGGTAAGTTTTTTTCTTTTCATATTGTTGTTATCATTATTATTATTATTAAAATTATTAGGTCGTGAAATGCACAAAGAGTGTAAATCACATCGATTGAAGTTGAGGTGGGACGTGGGATGGGAATCCATGACATATTACTTTGTACGCTCAGACCACTGAGCTGTAGGGAGAGAGACTAATTCTTAGTTTGGCAATGATACATTATAACGCTGCTTCGGTGGCATAGTTAATAGCATGCCCAAGATCGCGGGTTAAAACCCGGCCGAAGTCGTCGGATTTTTTAAGAGCGTTAAAATCCTTCAGTACGCCTTCCTTCGGAGGAGAAATTAAGCCGGCGGTCCCATGTCATAGATTTATGGCATGTAAAATATCCTTCTACTAACTAAACTTGTGTGAAGCTAAATTTCTAGGTTAGATTTCGTTGGAACGCTCTATCAAAGTTCCAACGTTCACCACTAGGTATCATTGACATCTGGTAGCGAAAGTTGGAACTACTTGAAATTGAACGGAACTTGTAGCTCACCCTATGGGTGTCCGCTAGAAGCAGGTACAGCCTCTGGCGAGCCGAACATGTCCTCGGACACTCCCGGCACTAAAAGCCATACGATAAATAAATAAATCTATAACGCTGAGCTACGCCAGCCTACGATACTGTAATAATAATTATTGTTGCTCGCGGTAGGCTACTATAGATAGCCTATATCATGAGTTTTTCTTTGTTTGATTTGAGGGGTTTGGACATGATGGTCATTCAGCCCCGTGTACTTGTTAATAAAATGTAAGTTCAAAAAATTAAATTAAAAAAATAAACAATTCAAAATAAAAAATACAAAATTAAAAAGAATTTGGTGATAAAACTTTTAAACAAATGCCACCACAAAACCTATTCTATTCTTGAGCTCGCCTGTTGTCAGCAAAGCAAAATATATTATTAATTTAAAAAAAGTTAAAATGAAATAATAGAAAATAAATAAATAATGGTAATTTTATGATAACCTTTTATATTGTGGTAATTTATCCGTAGTAGTGTGTGCATTTGTAATTCAAGTGGGGATTGGGAAGGAGGTGGCCGTGGCCTCAAGTTAGGAACCATTCCAGCATTTGCCTGGAGTAGAAGTGGAGAAACCACGGAAAACCACTTCCAGGATGGGTGTGATGGGAATCGACTTCACGTTTGATGATGATGATGATAATTGTTGTTTTAAGGGGCCTAACATCTAGGTTATCGGCCTCTAATGGTCTGGGTGATAGCGAAAATGACAATGATATGGAAACCAGAACGAAAATTACGTGAGACGGAAAATACTTACAAAAAGGAACTCAGATTGAAACTACTCACAAAATGGAGAGCGGAAATTTAGAGGGAATTTAGAACGAAAATACGCACACAATGTAGGCTAGGTTCGAAATACGTACAAAATGCAATTAAAATTCAAAATACTTACAAAATGTACGGTGGATTGAAAATACTTACAAAATGTAATTTAGATTCAAAATACCCACAAAATGCAATTGAGAATCAAAATACTTGCAAAATGCCCACCATACAAAATGCAATTCAGATTTAAAATTCTTGGGAAATGGGGTTTAGGTTGAAAATGCTTACAAAATGCAATTGAAATTCAAAATACTCATTAAAATGCCCTGCTCCAACATTGAAAGACTTAGTAAAAAGCAATTTACATTGACAATCTTTACAAAATGCAATTGAGGTTGAAAAAACTCGCGAAATGCAATTTAGATAGAAAATACTTACAAAATGCAACGTAGATTAAAAATACCTACAAAATGTTAACAAAAACAGTGCAGGAATCTTAAAGAGAAAAGGAAAGGTGTGACCCCTCGAAGAAGGAGGGATCAGGAAAGATGAGACAAGGGCCAATTAAGGCGGGAAAGTGAAAGACTCCCTAGGCCTCGATACTCTAATACCGTCGGGGTCGGAAAAGAACAAGAGTTGAACAAGGGAGGTCGACAGGAAAGAAGACGGAGAGGAGCCCGGCACAAGTAAGTGGAAGCAATGCTGGACTCAGCTGGGGTCCCGTGGTCGCCAACCCACGTCCCACTAGATGTGAGCCCCTGGGGGAGATTTCACGTTTCCTCAGTTTGGCCTCACGAGGCTGAAAGAACCCCGCTCCAGCCCCGAGACCAGAAATGAATTTCTTGGCTGAGCCGGAAATCCAACCCGGACCTTAAGGGTGGCAGTCAAATATACTAGCCACTGCGGCACGAGGCAGGCCGACTCCACATTGCAGCCGTGAAAATCCAATTCTAAACAGAGCCTTCCGATACAAAATTTCTATCACTTTCACAAGTTTCCTTTCTTTCTTTCTTTCTTTCTTTCTTTCTTTCTTCCTTTCTTCTTTCGCCAGTACTCCTTCATCCTTTGACTTGCTCATGCTCGTTCTTTTTCCAAGAATACTGTGTTCTTTCTTGTTTAGGACCAGCTCGTGGTGTAGCAGCTAGCGTTAATTGTAAGCATTGTATGCAGTTACGTAGATTTTGAGAGTCAGTAACAACACAGAGAGAAAAATTACAGTCAGTCTGAAAGACTAGACGTTATATCATTTCAAATGACGCATGCTACAAATGCTACACATGTTAGAAAGGCTCAGGAGGGCTTCTCGCTTCGCTCGAAGCCCCAGGACTCTTTCAACAGACTCCTTTACCCATTAACTTACGCTTCCCGCGCGGGCACCTCTTTAACGGTCACCCTGTATTTAAGTCTGACATCTTTTACAAGTCTTTAAGAGACACCCATTATTTGAATATGATATCTTGCAAATCTCTTTAAGGGTCACCCTGTATTTGAATTGAATCTAACATACTGTACACCTCGTTAAGTGTCACCCTGTATTTTGCTCTGACATCCTGCACACCTCTTTAGGAGGCACCCTGTATTCTTATCTGGCATCTTGTATATCTCTTTAGAAGTCACCCTGTATTCTTGTGTGACATCTTGTACACTTCTTTAGGAGTCACCCTGTATTCTTGTCTGACATCTTGTGCACCTCTTTAGGAGTCACCCTGTATTCTTCTTTGCCATCTTGTACACCTCTTTAAGAGTCACCTTGTATTCTTATCTGGCATCTTGTATATCTCTTTAGGAGTCACCCTGTATTCTTGTGTGACATCTTGTACACCTCTTTAGGAGTCACCCTGTAATCTTGTCTGACATGTTGTGCACCTCTTTAGGGGTCACCCTGTATTCTTCTCTGCCATCTTGTACGCCTCTTTAAATCACCTTGTATTCTTAATTGGCATCTTGTATATCTCTTTATGAGTCACCCTGTATTCTTATCTGGCATCTTGTACTGTATTTTGCTCTGACATCCTGCACACCTCTTTAGGAGGCACCCTGTATTCTTGTCTGGCATGTTGTGCACCTCTTTAGGAGTCACCCTGTATTCTTCTCTGCCATTTTGTACACCTCTTTAAGAGCCACCTTGTATTCTTATATGCCATCTTGTATATCTCTTTAGGAGTCACCCTGTATTGTTATCTGGCTTCTTGTACTGTATTTTGCTCTGACATCCTGCACACCTCTTTAGGAGGCACCCTGTATTCTTATATGGCATCTTGTATATCTCTTTAGAAGTCACCCTGTATTCTTGTGTTCGCTTCGCTCAAAGCCCCAGGTCGCTCGACGCCGCAGGACTCTTTCAACAGACTCCAATAACCATTAGCTTCTGCTTCCCGCGTGGCTGCATGACGTCACGCACTCGCTTCCCGCGCGGATGCATGTCGTCACTTCCAGCGCGGCTGCATGACGTCACTTCCGTCTCCGTCTCCGTAACGCATAACGTTGGACCCAAGCATAACGACGAAGTCGACAAAATCATTTGAAATGATAAAAACTTTATTTTTCTCACACATAGTATCCTCGGTGGCAAATTGTACACTTACAGAAAATTACCAAGAATAATATAAAAAACGCTTACTTAACACAAGTCGCGATTTGGGATCTAAAGCAATTACATCGAAGTATTTTCCCAAAATTTCAGTGTTCTTTTAAACACATTAATATGCTTGGGGGAAGGCTCTAAGACTGTGGCAGGTAATGAGTTCTAATTAAAATACCATGATTAATGAAAGAATATTTCCCATAATTTGCACCCTGCGATCGGCCCTTAACGTTGTACGGATGATCTACCCTGCTCAGGTAGGTGGGATTTCCCAGACGTTTGCTTAGTTCTCCCCATGCTGGCCGTTTAGTGTAAGTGTTAAACATAGCGTATAGTCTTGTGAAAACGTTCCCCTTTCTCCCCCAGGTTATCTTGAAATTGGTCCAAGTGAGCATGTAACGGGTGATACCGAGCTCCGCTAATGAGTTCTCTCCACGAGGGTCAATTAGGAAAATCCTAACAGGGGAAGTTGCCTGAGGCGTGTTTCAGTGCCCCCACTCCAAAGTGGACGTGGTAGTAAATATTGTCGGAATGTGTCAATCTGCGCTGATCTTCACTACCTACTCGTAATCTCCAACACGTATTTCATACCACTCATTAGAAATTTTAGGCGTTATTCCAGATTTTCCTTTAAAGCTCAAGTGCAATAATTTCCTTTGTGTTTCAGAGTTACTATACAGATCAATATGCACATTAATCGTGGAACATGGTTCGTGATTGTGAGACCCACATAACAAAGTTACTACCATTTGTAAATAAATGGGCAGAACATTCCTTGTTTGAACACCTCCACTTTCAACCCTCAACTTCTTTGACTGCACATGGATAACATTTTATCTGCACTGATTATATCTACGGAAACTCCAGGGGGTCAAGGTGTACGTAGCTGTCAGTCAGCTCATGTCACCAACATTTCAGGAGAGGTTGTCTACCCACACTCTCTTCGCAAACCCATTAGTGTGAGCTGACAGGACTGTTTAGTTCTAACCTAATTAGCGGAGTTCGACCATCCCGCTTGTAACATGAGGTGTACTTTAAGGGACATTCTGCAACCCATGGGCATAACGATTAGAATAAAAAGTGTGATCTCTTCTCCCTCAATAACATGTAATGAATACGGATCGGGTTGGCACTCGCCGCTACGCAGCGCTACAGTCGACTTGAGATTGTTGATTTCCACATATGTGTATGTGTTTATGTGCGATATATTAAGTATTTAATCGTTCGGAGTGTTTTGGTGGTGTTCTGTGCAAACATTTATTGATATACAAGTGCTTACACAATTACTTCATAGTATTAATACCTGAAATGCTACTGTAGGAAGCATTAACTAAAATGGAATTTAATTTCTTGTCGTGTGTTGACGTTATCTTCGTGTGTTAATTTTATTGTTATTTAATGTAAGTAAACATCAACCGACAGTAGTGGCTACGCTGGCTAAAGCGCATCATTAGGTCATGGGGCCACGCTCTCTGCTGACTCGGTAGACGCGTGGGTTCGAGCCCCACCGTCGGCCTCCTTGAAATGGTTTTCCGTGGTTTCCCATTTTCAACACCAGGCAAATGCTGGGACGGTACCTTCTGACAGGCCACGGCCGCTTCCTTCCACATCCTTGCCCAGTTTCATTCACCATCATTCATTTCATCTCTCACTAACTCCTCTCATGAGGTTGGCGTCAGGAAGGGCATCCGGCCGTAAAAACCATCGCCACAAAGACTTCCATCGCATCTCATCCGCGACCCCGTTGGAGAACGGGAATAATAAGGGGTAGACATACATACAATGAAAGTAAACATCAGTTTAGCCCTTACATTTTCACGAGTGCTTAATGTGAGTAGTGAAGATGCCTTGCTGTTTTGTACCAGGATGCAGATCTAGCCAAGACCGACTACAATATCTCAGACCGTAACATCAAAACCAAGATGGCGGAAATCGTAAGGGAACAGCTGTAGCAACTGGCGGGCATGGCGCCATCGAAATAGCGGCAAATTCGAAGACAAACATTCGCATATTTGATTAAATTCCGCCAGAAATTACAGGTTTTTATGTAATAAGGCACAAATTCAATATGAAACCCTGACGTATTTCGCTACAAGCAACGAGAACAGACAGTAGCTAAAAATACAGACATAAATAAAGCAGAGGTAAGACATTATGTTAAAAAAATGCAAATATTTCTAAATGGAACTACAAGAATAGTCAACCAACAACAAAGTCAACCCCTGACACTATACAGCCCATGAAGGGCCTAGGCAAATATAAAATGCAAATATAAATGGTTGTTGCTTATATTAGGGGCTACGACATCGTGGTCTTGTAGCCCCATGTATTTGTGTGTGGAATTTGTGTGATAACCTGTGTTATTGTTATGGCTGAACTAGTGTGTTTGTAAATTGGGTATTGTAGTGGGAAGGAAGCGGCCATGGCCTTAAGTTAGGAACCATCCTGGCATTCGCCTGGATTAGAAGTGGGGAAACCATGGAAAACCACTTCCAGGATGACTGAGGTGGGAATTGAACCCTCCTCTACTAAGTTGCTTCATGAGGCTGAGTGCACCCCATCCCAGCCCTCACATGAGAATTAAATTTCTTGGCAGAGCCGGAGAATCAAACCCGGACCTCCGGGACGACAGCCAAGAATGCTAGGCACTACACAATGAGGTGGTCTAAAACAGAATGGTACCACTGAACGAAAGTAGAACGAGCGATAATATTCTCTATAGTACATTAATTAGCCAAAATACCTTATCAAACAACGAGAAATAAATCAGGGAATGATGTTTTAAAAGATGCTTCCTCCTCCGCTGTATGTGACCCACCCAGCCATCCCAAATAGCATTGTGACTCACAATTTGGCTTCAGGAGAGACAGATGCACAATCCAGGCAATTCGAAGTCTTCAAACTGAGATTGCGTCTACCCTGTCAGTACCGAAGGGAAAGTTACAATCCATATTCATTGACTTCTCTAAAGCTTTTGACTCGATTAGCAGGAAGAAAATATTGGAAAAACTAGACAGACTATTGAGAGGTAACAGCTACACTAAACATCTTGTCAAAAGTATTTTAGGCTCTAACAATATAGTCATTAACGATGGCATTACAACATCAAGCCCAATTGAGCAGACTACAGGCATGCTGCTACAAGGAGACCCATTAAGCCCTCGTGTTATTTATCACTGCTATGGCAGATAATATCACAGATATATTATCAGAGCGGGTAATCTCATTTATATACGCAGATGACATGGTGCTCGCTTCAAGTTCACAGGTCGAATTGCAATCTGCTCTCGATCCCTTTGAATTATGGGCAGGGCCGTGGAGAGCGGCGACGGGCCCCGGGGCTGGAATCTCCCGGGCCCCCCTCTATAACCAAACTCAGTGAAATTAATTTATAATCCTCGTAATTTTTCACAAACTGATTTTGCAGAATTTTGTTTTTGCACAAAATGTTCATCACGAAATCACTTACAAGAACATAAAAACAGCAATATTAACAATAATAATAATTGTAGCATGCTGAACTGCTATGCCCAAGATGGCGGGTATAATTCCGGTCGAAGTCGTCGGATTTTTAAGAGCATTAAAATCCTTCAATATGCCTTCATTCGGAGGTGAAGTAAAGCCGGCGGGACCATGTCTTAGATTTATGGCATGTAAAAGAACCTACCACTACAATTGGTAGTGTGTAGCCAAAATTTGTAGGTTATTTGGTTAGAAACGCTCTATCAAGTTCCAACGTTCACAGCTAGTGTTAGTGATAGTGGCGTCTGGTAACCAAAGTTGGAACTACTTGAAATTGAACGTGTTGAGGAGCCTACGGGTGGTCAATTGATATGTCCTGACATGACCATTGGCTGCAATAAATACTGTATAATATACTGTATTAATAACATTTCTTCTTCTTCTTCTTATCGTTTGGGCCTACTGCTGACCACGGGGCTCGTTTTGACTTCTTGTAAGGAATTTATGTTTCTTCTTAGCCCAGGCAGCTTTCATCTTCTGGCTGTGTGTCTGCTTTCTTTCCTGTGTCCACTTCGGTCTGGTAGTCCCTGTACTCTTCCTGCTGGAGAGAGACACTGGAAAGACACCATGTTGAATCATCTGTCGGAATTGTGATCGATCCTGTATGTTTTTTGATGAAATTCCAAGTTGCTGTAGGTCTGACTTCACTGTGGTGATCCATTTGTTTTTGGACGCTTTCCCTCTTCCTGTCGTGGTGAAGATCTGGCTGGTAAGTCTATCTGGACCCATGCGTGTCAGATGTCCGTAGAAAGCTAATCGTCTCTTCCTCATGGATGTGACGATATCTTCTTGATGATCATAGAGCTCATTGTTGTGCCTGATCCTGTAAGTACCATCCTCTTCCCTTATTGGTCCTAAAATCCTTCTTTTTCCGTTCCTTGAGCTCTAGTTTCCTCAGTGGGCCTTTCCAGTTCATCAGGAGACACTCAGAGGCATATAGAACGGAAGGTCTTACTACTGAGTTGTAATGTAGAAGTTTAAGGTTCTTAGAGAGGCACTTGGATGTGTAGATGCTCTTACAGGAGTGGTAGACCCTTTCCAGTTTCGTGCATCCAGTGTCTATTGCTAAGGTCTCACTCTCGTTTGCTGGAATCCACTCCCCTAGGTGCTTCACTGCAGGAACTTTTTGAATTGCGGTGTCTTTCACAAGAATAGTAGATGGGGCTCCCTTTATATTTGTCATGAACACTGTTTTTTGTATATTGACCTTCAAGCCAGTTTTAGCTGCTATGTTATAGAGGCTCTGTAGTTGGTGAGTAGCTTCTTCTATGTTGTTCGCTAACAAGGTAAGGTCGTCGGCAAAGGCCAGGCAAGGTACATTGAGATTGTCTTTCTTGTACCCAATTTGCAGTCCTGTTCCTGATGGTAACGTGGTAGTCCATTCCCTGATGATCTTCTCAAGTACACAATTGAAGAGAATACAAGAAATGCCATCACCTTGTCTAACTCCTGTTTGGATAGAGAAGCTGTCTGAGAGTTCACCTCTGAACTTGACTTTGGAGGTCGTAGTCTTCAGTGTAGCCTGGATTAGTCTGGTGGTCTTCGCATCCAGTCCTAATTCCCATAGAGTGGAGAAGAGGGTCTGTCTGTCTATTGAATCATACGCCTTCTGGAAATCCACTAGTATGACTACCCATCGATGTCCGCCGCAATTCTTGTACCTTAAGATTGTCTTGAGGTTCTGTATTTGCTCTATGCATGATCTATTTGCACGAAAACCGGCCTGATATTCACCTAGTTGGGAATCTAGTTGACTAGTAACTCTGGTTAGCAAGGCTTTAGATATTATCTTGTATGTGACAGATATTTGAGATATGCCTCTGTAGTTATCAAGGTCAATCCTACTACCTTTCTTGTGTAGAGGATGGATCACAGCTGAGGTCCATTCCTCAGGTAAGGTCTCCGTTGCCCAAATGTCCTGTATGATTTGATGGAGGTTTTGTATTGATTGTTCATCAGCATGTTTCCACATTTCTGCAACTATACCGTCTTCACCGGAGGCCTTGTTGTTCTTTAGGCTCTTGATAATCTCCCTTATTTCTTCTATGGTTGGCGGTAAGGAGTCTGGATTTCTGGAAGGAGGGTCATGGAAGGTGAGTCTCTCTTCAGGTTCCTCTGCATTGAGGAGCTTCTTGAAATACCCTGCAAGGGTACTGGTGAAATCCTTGTTGTTGTACTGAAGTTTTCCATCAGGTCCACGAAGATGAAGGGTAGGAGCTTTGTATTGTGTCGACTGTTTTCTGAGTTCTCTGTAGAAATCCCTCGAGTTATGTCTTTTGAAGTCCTCTTCTGCCTGTTTTATTAGAGCCTTATTATGGTTCCTCTTGGTTTGTCGCACTATATTGGAAGTTATTTTTCTTTGTGTAAGAAAGGCCTGGTAGTTAGCTTCATTCTTGCACTGGTTCCAAGTGACCCAGGCTCTACGCCTTTCTTCTATAGCCTTGTCACATGTAGTCGTCCACCAGGGATGCTTGGCTTTGTTGGATGAGGCAGGCATGGTTTTTTGAGCGGCATCCAGTATAGCCTTTTGTAGGTTGGACCAACCTTGCTTCTCTGTGTTTTCCTTCAGGGTGGCATGGAAACCACAGTCTTCATCACTCAGTTTGAGGACGTTGAACTTTGGTATTTTACTAACTTTGGAGGTATTTGGTGGTCTCCTAATTGGCTGCAGGTTGGTTTTCACCAGAGATAAGTAATGGTCTGAGTCTAAGTTAGCTGCCCTTAGCACTTTGACATTTTGTATCTCTTTGTGATACTTTCTGTCCAGAGCCACATGATCCAACTGGAACTCTCCTAGCATTGGATTTGGGCTCTTCCAAGTCTTGGCCTTCCGAGGCAGGCGTTTGAAGGCAGTTGATTTTAGGACCAGGTCATACTTATCGCAAAGATCTATGAGGCGTTGTCCATTTTTATTGGTCCTCTTATGGGCTGGATAGAGGCCCACTATCCGATGATATTTTTTCTCCTTGCCAAATTGTGCGTTAAAATCACCCATGAGTATGGTGGTATGATGTTGTGGAATCTTGTCAAGGGTTTCTTCTAGAACACTCCAATATTGCTCAACTGACTCTAGGTCTTTTCTGTTTGTGTCGTTTGTGGGTGCATGAAAGTTAATTATGGTATATGCCCTATTGCGGAACCTTAAAGATATTGAAGAAGTCCTACCATTAGGCGAAATGAACCCTATTATGTTATCAACGATACTATGATGTACAGCAAAGCCAGTGCCAAGGTGAGGGACGTTCTTCATCACTCTGATGCCTGGTTTCCCTTTGTAAATCCTGTATCCTTGAGATTCTATTGCATCTTCGTCCGTGAATCTAGTCTCTTGCAGTGCTGCTATCTTGATGTTATGCTTGTCCAGCACATCCAGGGTATGTTTCATTTTACCTACCTTTAACATGGAGTTGATGTTAATTGTAGCTAGGTAGGTGATATTTCTCTTATTTCTTGGCTGTTGTGTATACGGCGGAGCACATGAAAGTGCAGGCTCCCCAGAGTCCGATGGCCTGCATGCCCCATGAGTGGGGGTGGATTGGTTACCACCTGGGGTATTCTTAATAACATTTCAATTATATATTCCACTAAATCCTGGCTATATTTATTATCATAAGCAGAGCGTGAATTACTATCAATATACAGCAAATAAGTTAATGCTGGTATGTAAAATTTACAACAGTGAAACTGGAGGAATGCATGCAAAATTATTTGCAAATGCGTTGTTTATACCTGACAAGCGCGTACCAATGCATTATTTTCAATTAGCAAATATAAATATCACGAGTAAAGCCATCGAAAACTAGATAATCTTTTTCATTAAATTCACAATACTGTTTAGTTTTGGCGTTTGACAGATTTAAATATGTCCCGATGAGGTAACATAGTAAGCATGCCCAGTGTTCAGATTTAAGTTCAGCAGATCCTTTGTGTAATCAATAATTTTAAAATTCCAGTGATACTCGTAAAAACAATACGCTTGTTTGTCGCACACAAATTTGAAAAAAAAACTTGCATTTACCGGACCGTAATTTCATCGCTTTTACAGTATTTAACTTGAAAAAAAAAGAACACATTGATAAATGCTGTTGTCCTTGAACACGGAAACAGGTAGTTTCGAATTCCACCGTCGGTGGTTCTAAGCTTATTTTCCAGGATGCATCGTTTTAACCCTATAGCCAAAGGCTGTAGTTGCACCGTCGTACATTCACTTCCTCCTCAATTCTATCCCAAATTAATTAAAAATATTGTTTTCGCAAAAGAAGAAAATGTGAATTTTAACTATATTTTGTAATTTGCAGTCATTGAACTTCTTATAATTTAATATTGCTTTGCTGTAAGCAAAACTAGAGTAAGGTTCTCCTAGGATATGGAATATCACCAAGCTCAGAGTGGGGTCCGGGGGTCCTCCTCCGGAAAATTTTGCAAATATTAGGTCCAAATTATTGAGATATAGGCCATTTAGGTGATTATTTTTGTGATATTTTGGAGTAAAAATTTGGAGAACATTGACATTTAGTGGCTACAGAAAAGACTCTCCGATATTGAAGTTAAAGCTCCTGCACCAAGTAAGACCCCGTGGTGTAGCGCACCAATGACCGTGATGGGGGTCTACAGCAAGTCTGCAGATCGGAGGTTCGAATCCCGGCGCTGACAGCGGCCATCCTGAGTGGGGATTTTCACACTTCCTCCAGACAAATGCCGGGATTGTACCTTATTTCAAATCCAGGGACACCTACCCTACTCTTGACCCTAATAATTACAATAATATGTGCGACGGGCAACGCTTTCCCAGTCGGCAACTAAGAATACGGCATGCAATTGATCATATCGCAGAGGCCATAGCACAGCACAGTGTACACCCTGCTTTACGTCCAGCAGTGGGTGGTTTTAAGAGGGTCTAAGTTTCTACTCTCCAAGACAAATAGTTACAACAATGTTGCCAATACACCTCTCTAATTATACAACAACCACTTGCCTCCCCTTCAGTCTACACAATTCGCATGTTCCTTGGTTTTCTATTTTGTTAGCTGTTTGTGAATCTTATAATTTACTTCATTAATATTTGTGAAAACTACTACTTTACAGTCAACTTCATTCCATAATGTGGAGGCCTTCAGAAACAAACCGGAAAATTAACGCGTCAGCAAATACTGAATTATATATACAGTAGGCCTACTAGTTGATGCAAACGATTCCCAACCGAGAGCCAATGGTTCATTGTCCACCAGTGATACTAGACTTACTAGCTACCAAGTACACCGGTTAAATGTTGCAAGCCCCTAAATGAAATAACAACTGTAACGACAAATAGGCCTATTATTAACTGTTGAGTAAGACTACGAATGACACCGCAGTCGGGAAGCTGAATCCTGCATTCCTGTCGCGGCTTCGTCAGGACCCGTAGTCATTTCCAAGTCGTAGATAAAGATAGCAACTCATTTTATGTTTAACGGTACTGAGACTTAAAGCGTATCATGAAAGGGCTTGATTCGCAAGGGAAAGTATCTCTTCGCGTCCTGAAAAATAAGTGCTTTGCAGATCGATGCCGCTCTTAGGAATAATCGGCGTAGAAATTTCCAATAATAATAACTGCCAGTGTAGCAGCTCAAAGCAAAATTGTATTTATATTAATATTCGACAATACTTCACCTTAATTTTCTTCTAAATTAAGCAGAGTTCAAATATTTGGTCTTAGGAAAATCTGCGCGGTTGCCTACATGCAATATATTACTTTCTCCATCGCCATGCGTACACCACTGACGTTATTTATTGTTGTTTTAAGGGGTGGAACAGCTAGGCCATCTGCCCCTACCACTGACGTAACTTATTGTTGTGTAAATGGGCGGAAGAGCTACGGTAGGTCATCTGTCCTTACCACTAACGTTCCATGAGAGGAATTGGAAAACAAACCTGAGTGGTTAAGTGCCCTAGCTTAATTGTCATTTTTCTCCTGGTTAATTAAGCACTCAGTCCAGAAAACTACTGGAATGTTACCTTAGTTTCCAGTAGTATTTGGATAAATTTCCCAACTCTAGTACCTAGGATTGTTGATCGTATTGAATGAACCAGGTATAATAATAATAATAATAATTATACTGCACCTAAACATACAGATAATTGAAATGTTAGCGTTTCTTTGCTCAATTCAGTATACTAGAAGATGAACAATTTCGCGTACACTTCTTCCATCTATGTTTGACAACAGAATCATCCCACCCTTTCGCAAGATATTTAGCCAGCAATTATAATTTTTCACATAGTGCGAAAGTGAATTACTAGGGGACGATGACCTCGCTGTTCCGCCCCTTAAATCAACAATAACTACAAAGTGAATTACTGTGTGTACGCTACTTTAAAATGTATTTAACTTACCTGCCTGCACGGCATACGATACGTCTAGCTAGACAACATATTCTTTTCAGACACTATCACCTCTAAGCTCGATGTGACACACCAAATTTGAAACTCGTGAGCTAGCTGACCAAACACACCAGTTATTTGAAGGATTGGTGCTTAAGCCGAATAAGCTAAATTTAGAATAATGGAATGCTCTCTCTGTCTTCAGGTACATTCTGAGAACAATACATAGCGAAGCCCCATCGCCTAAGTTGACCACTTTAAGACAGTTGTTCTTCCTACAAGCGCTTTGTAAAGGAAAATATTGTCCATTTGACAGAATACGTTTTTCAATCCTTGTAACAATGTTCACAGATAGTTCATTGCATTCACTAAATGATTGCCAGTAACAAATTCAAGTCACATACAGGCAATAATAAATCAATACCCAATTGGGCCCATCCACCTAGAATGCCGGGCCCCCCTAGGAGGGTCGGGCCCCGGGGCACCAGCCCCGCCTGTCCCCCCCTCTCGTCGGGCCTGATTATGGGTGTTACACAATGACCTTAGGTTAAACAGAAACAAGACTAAATCTATGACCTTTAGGAAAGGGGGAAAGCCAGCAATTTTCCACATTGCAGGAAAACCGCTTGAGGGTGTACCACATTACAAGTAGTCCTACTTAGGTCCTACATTAGTCAACTGGCAATGTTTTCACACTGCAAATCAAGGATAGACCCAGCGTCACTACCAAAGCCTTCAACGACATAAAACATTTGACTAAGCTATCTATAAAAACAGCCTTAAAACTTTTGCGGTTAAATGTTACCCGTATTGTGACTTATGGACTGGAGAGCATTTGGACACATTTAAATATGAAGTATTTGGAACAATATGGAGAAACTGAAGGCGACTTACATAAAGAAGGCCTTGGGTTTATCAAAGTATACACCTTCAAGACCGGTGTAAGAGGTGACTCGCGAGGTTTATAATGTAGAAGAACTCAGACTTCAAATGCTACCTTCTACTCCAGGATATGTAAAACTCATGGACACACTAGAGCCAAAGAACATTGGTAGGATTTTTGCGCCACGGACACTATGATTTTTGACGATTGGAAGAGGGGGGGGGGGGGGGCGAGCTGAGACCATTGAACTGTCGGTAGTATTGGAACAACTCCTCCCATGGTAACCCTCGCTGAAAACTGCTTCCTGGTGCACTGCCAGGCGTAACTAGTCGCACCAAAAACTGTCATACCATTTAACTCTAGGTTGCATGTCAGCTGATATGTCGTGATTCTTTTCATATATTTGAACGTACGTACCTCTGTGCAACGTTATATGTATGGTATTTTCCAATAATATGGTAGGTTTACGGTCTACTTTATTTCGAAGTAGCCTATTCTGCGTTTATGGATATGTCTTACATCAAATTTTGACATAGGCCTAAATAGCACGTATGACAAATACACGTAGGCCCTATTGTAGGTTATAAGTTATTAAGTTAGTCACAGAATTATAACCTACGTCTAGCTTATATTACAGATTTCCATGGAAACGCCCAGATGTAGGCCTATTAAAGAAATGGGTTATAGCTGTGAAAACTTTTATAAACATGCTACTTGTTTCATTCAAATAGAAACAAACCACTGCTTAAAGATGATGGGGTACCTGCAATTTGCAATTTCCCACAGCATCGGCTTCAGCCACCCAAGAAAAGACCGAGAGTTATTGAACGACAAGTAGCCTAATATTTACTGTTACTTTCTTCATCAGCATAGGCATAAAATTTCACATTTTCCAGTATACTTTTATGATGTCAGTCTTGGAGACGATAAAAATAATTCGGCTTAAGGGATCTTCCCTGCAGGACCTGTTCGTTTGCTGTATGACTTATGTGAGGTCGAAGTTTCGACCTGCTTTGAAGAAAAAGAAGCTTGTAGTTTTTACGTGACCGTTAATCTTGTGATCATGAGCCAAGGGACCTCCATTTTACGTGGAATCCGAACCACAGGACATGGCATTTCACTTCCAAAATCTCACTTGCAATGACCGTGAATCAAACCTGGTCCACCTTGGTGAGAGGTGAATAGCTTGACCACTGCGCCACCATGCCCCATTGCTTTGAAGAATATTGAACATGTGGTTGTTTTGTATAAATAAAGCAGGCTATGTATTTTTGTTCACCAAGCATCTATTTAATTGTTTAGTTATAGGCTTATGCATATTCACACACATATGAATGTTGAATACCAATTAACATACTTTTTCTTCTTTATTGTTAGTCATTACCAGCCTAACCTTATTTTTATTTTATTTTAATGTATGTACGACTTGTATTTTTTGCCAGTAGGCCTATAACTTAGTTATTGTGTATGCTGCCTTTGATCTAAGGATAAAATGATGAACAATCAGGCTGCAATATAATATTTAATGTTGGCATATATTCATAGCCATTTTAAGTATCAAATTACTATGATATTTTGAAATATGTATTTCGGCGTAAGTTCAGTTTAGTTTACCATTCGCCTAAATGTTCAAAAGTACCTCTTTTACTTGTATCTCGTCGTACATATGTACATCATCCTTTTGTTCGTATACGTCAAACTCTCCTCCTTATAAAATGTGTCGCACCAAAAAGTTCCATCATCCGTGTGACGAATGTTTGTGTGAGCGCTGTGGAGAACAATGTGGAAGATACCATGCTATATTCTGCACATTAAGACATGAATCTTTGATATTCCTAGGGAATAACAATTAGTTTACTGTATGATTTTAGATTTTATTCATTATATGCATGGGCATTAGCTGCAATAAATCCCTTATTATTATAGGCTATAGGTGAATTTCCAGCTGTGGATGCCATTATTCACATCAACCATCGTCAGAACAGTACTGCCAACCTCACCATTACGGTACTAGCCGCACCAACACTCGACCATTCTAACCTACGTTTTGTCCAATCCAATGGTTACAGCCTAACACGTCCAGATCAATGGTTTTGTATCAATCTGCCCCGTTAGCTGCGCGCAATCAAAGCCGCAGCCTTCGATTTGTCCAATCGAATGGTTTTTTACAATGGATACAGCTTAACGCATCCAGAACAATGGTTTTTGACAATGGTTACAGCCTAACGCGTTCCGATGACTGCCTTTTTTTTTTAACAACAGTGATCTGCTAATAGATGTAGTCTCCTCCGCTGTCTATAACCCACCCACCATCCCAATTTATAACACGACTTAGGCCTATATAGTGAAATTTCAGTTGTGTCGGCCAGTGGGCGTGGCTTATTTGACAAATAAGATATTGCCAACCCGAAGTATAGGTAAACACGGCCGTAGGTTGTTTGTTTTGAGCGTAGAGAGCTGTGAGATCGCACTCGCTTCTATCTGTATCGGGACATCCTGAACTAACTCCAACAGATGGCGCATAAGTACTCTCATTAGTACTTTATTTCAAATAGCATTTGCCAATAACATACAATTGATGTTACAAACTCTTTAAAATGAAAATTTACTGTATTATGAACTTGTCATTCTTCAAATTCGATGTGTATAGAATTCCAACGGACATACATTCTATCTTATTAATGCTTTTAATACAAAAACAAACCTAACCAGCGACTAACGCCCCAGTCCCCCTTGGTTGTGGTAGCCTACTAACAGTAATTTTCGGCCAGGCAGTAGGCCTACCTAACCTAGTAACAGACAAATGTATATACAAAAACAAACCTAATCTGGGGATAACTCCCCAGGCCCCCTAGCTTGTGATACTAACAGGAGCATAATTCTATTTACATACCTGTTGCAATTAAAATCACTGCTTCCATCAGATTACAGTACCCACTTGAATTTTTTCCACAAGCACACAAAGATTATTGATTCATGATTCTTATAGAATATATGTACACTTCAAGAACTTGACACTTTAGAAGACACTGACACTGCTGGTATGTCATTAAAACTACCATCATCTACTTTAACAAACAGGAGTTGTGTAGGACGGTTGATTTTGGAAAATTGTCGAAATGGTATCAGGGGTTAGTATGGCAATTTTCATAACCACAAATTTAGGTTCGAAATGTTTAAGTTAACAAATACAACTGTTTTAACTTCGAAAATGATCCCGGTGAATATTTCTCATCCACTTCTCTTTCAAAGATTTGTCTTCAGGAAATTTAAAAGTTGAAGTATCTTCAGCAGTATTAAATTTACAGGCAGGTACACAGTAATGACAATAAACAGCCAATGCTTCTCACATTACGTATCTTCGGCATTTATAATTATTCACAGTGCACTTCACTACTTAAGGTACACTATTACAATATATAACAGCTCGAAATCACTTGAAATATGCGACATTTGAACGAAATTCTCGCAGCAGACCCACTTAAATGTTGGTTGACCAAATGTAAACAATCCCCTACGATTTCCGCCATTTTCTACGATATCGATAGTGGCATTATGGTCTGATTTATTGTAGTCGGTCTTGATCTAGCTATGGGGTCTGTAAAGAGGTCAGACGGTTTTCAAACCTCCTAAAGATAAGGAACGTTTTATCAAGTGCAAAGGGGGCATAGCAGGAAAGGATAGGGAACTTACTGAAAAGTCCTACATCTGTGATGCTCACTTATCAGAAGATTTAATTGTTAAATTTGATATATTTGTGAAAGAAGGGAAGGCAGTAGTATTTCTCCCAAGAATCAACTGGCGATTGAAAGACTATTCTGTTCCACATATATTTCCTAATTTGTCTAAGTATTTGTCCAGTATGGTGTAAATAAAAATGCCATTGATGCCATTAAAGACTACTTCTGTGAAGAAAGGGATGAGAATAAAAAGACAATGTGTTTAAAAACATATATCTACCGTAATGCTGAAGGAGGCGTGATCAGTTTTAGGCAATAGCCTACTCCAAGAAGGGGTCATGAATGTGCCTTCTATGTATGTTAAATGTTAAGTGCTTCCGAAATGATGGTAGTTTATTGAGTTTGTTTTTTGTGGAGTGAAATTTATGGGTATAATTGATTTTTGTAATATTCTATGGTAAAGTTGAAGAAGCCGTGATCGGGTTTAGGCAATAGCCTACTCTAAGAAGTGGTCATGTCTATGCCTTCTATGTCTGTTTAATATTAAGTTCTTCCGAAATGATGGTAGTTTACTGATTTTGGTGTTCGTGGAGTGAAATTTATGGTTATTATTGAATTTTATAGTAATCTACGGTAAAGTTGAAAGTTGCGTTCGTACGGCTTTTTTTTTTGCTGTGTTGCAAGACTGTTAAGGGAAGGTAAAATGTGTAACAATGTGAAGAAATCCTTTCTGATAGCGAGGTTAATTTTTCCGTTCTTTTTTTTTAAAATTTACCGATAGCTGGCAAAACAAATTGCATTTTGAACTTACTCTCTGTCTTCGCTTATTGTCGAAACTGGACTATTACAGGAGACGACTTATTAAATTATAATTGGGCACAGTAAAGTAAGGGGAGATGTCGAACTTATTAGCGCCTATGAAGATATCTTGCGGTGTTTTAACATGTAAAACAGGTCGCAAGGTTTTAAAAGTCTCGTAAGCGCCAATGCTAACTTACATCATAGATCGGAGTCAGCGCTGCGCTGCGGCGGACCAGGCGTACTAGGCCAGTGATATCACTTCTTATTCTATTCGTTATGCCATGGGTTTAAAGTTCTCAAGCACAGTGGAAATAAGCTCTTTATAATACTCAGCTTTCTTATTCCCAAGGAAGCCATGGATCAAGGATGCTTGTTTTTCGTACGTGTTGAATAATTGTGGACATTTTTCACTGACCATTAGTTTCTTTATTTGAGGACCGACGAAAATACCAGCTAAAATTTTAACTTCTGACAATTTAGGAAAAAAAGGTCTTTAAATATTGAAAAGCTTCAGAATCTTGAGCAAGAGCCTTCACGAACAGCTTCATGAAGTTTAATTTTATATGCAACGTTATTTGAACCACTATCACTAGAGGCCGGATCTTAAGGTTATTAAAATGATCATTTTAGGTTTTCGAAACCAAAAAAATGGTCCTTTTTAGGTTTTTAATAGGTTAGAATAGGTTTTTATGTTTAATGTGTAGTAAAAGTTGACATAAACTGCGCAAAGCTTACCATTAATGCCTATTGTTAGTAGAAAATCTGATTGTAACGAGACTGTAAATATTTTACTTAATGATACATCTTTTATCAAATTATCACCGAGAACTTCACACTTTTAAGGAATATTTGCTCGCCTTTAATATGTTAATTATTCAAATTCAATAAACCCAAGGATACCAGAGAGGATTTTCACACTCTAGCTCGTTTAATTAAATTTGTTTATTTAGAATATAGGGAACTTGGAAACAATAAGAGATGTATCCCCATTTTCCTGACAGTTTATAATCAAACACTCTATACTAATATAATAAAGCTGAAGAGTTTGTGTGTTTATGTGTTTAAACGCGCTAATCTCTGGAACTACCAGTCGGATACGAAAAATTCTTTTTGTATATGATAGCCTGATTCAAGAGGAATAGTTTAGGCTATGTAGCATTAGGCTACACCTCTTAGGTAACCTTAAAGATTGATTTATGTTGAGTAAGTCGGAAGAACAAGCGCTCCAGAACGGCTTCAATAATACCGAAGTCTATTGTTGCCATGTAATGCGGGCCGCATCACGTCGCCCCTACCAATGTACTAGTGCAGAATTGCGAGCTGCTTATAAATTGCAGTCACGGGGAGTAATTCGTGCAAAAGGATTTCTTTGGCCCCTTAAAACAGTTATCATCATGACAATAGTATGCCTCTGTATAAGGGCGATGGTGTTGGTGTAGTATACTGAGGTTATCAGCTGCAATAATCGTTGGTGCTTTCAAATTTACTTTCATTTATTCCGACCCGCATCCTTGAGCGCTCCTGTTCTGTAAAACAAATAAATCCACCGGGCGAAGCCGGGCACTACTGCTATTAAGACATAAGCTGAAAAGTGCGGAAAGTATTGAAATTTTCTGGCAGGTAAGATTTCTTTCACTCAGCTAGAGCTAGGAATAAACACTGCTTGTGGTTTACCTTTAAAGGTTATGAACTGAATATTCAAATATACTACAATAAATGGAGCTAAACTGCAATTAGATACTTTTAGGTACTCGCATATCATTTAATTCTTTTAGGAACTACAGAATTCTTTTGAGTGAGATTAGGAAAACTATAGAAGTATTTTTGGTATTTAGTAGTAAGGATGGTTGGTTGGTTCCTCCGTTTAGGGGCTACGACAACGCGGTCATGTAGCCCCGTGTACTTTGGGTGTGTGTAGAATCTGTCTGATAACCGGTGTTAATTATGATGACGCTATTAGTGTGTGTTATCTGTTTTCAATTCAAGTAAGGACTGCAGACATTGAATTTTTTCAAGTAGTTCCTTCTTTTGCCACCAAACACCACCATTAACGACTTGGTTACCAGATGCCAGCGCAGTCGGCTCCTGGCGACGAACGTCGGAACCTAAGAGCGTTTGTCAAATGTTTAATCTATAATTTAGTTTCACACAGGTGCAATGGGTGGAAGGTTCTTTAACATGCCATAATTTTATGAAATGGGACTGCCGGCTTTACGTCCCCTCCGCAGGGAGGCATACTGAGGGATTTTTAACGCTCTTAAAAAATCTGACGACTTCGGCCGGGTTTGAACCCGCGACCTTGAGCATAGAAGCTCAGCATGTTACCAACTACGCCACCGAAGCCGCTAGAAAAAAAGAAAAAAGTTAAAAAACTAAGAATCCAGTCCCTAACTATCACCTTATGTTTAGTACTCTAGAACATTAGTGGATACCATGGTCAATGCCTCAACGCAGAAGACAATGGCGGTCTATAGAGTTCAGCAAACCTTGAACAAGTCAAGGTCTAAGGCAGTTTTGTGTTTTACTGTGGACTTTGCATTGTAAATATTGGATTTACTGGTTTGCACTGTCTTACAAATTTACGCGTGTATACACACACTGACAACCTCAGGAAATAACTATACATGAAAAGTAAAAACTCATTATAATAGACTAACGTGGTCGACAAAATTTTAAAAGTAGAAAGAAGAATAGCTAGAACATGCATAAATAAAAAAATATCAGAAAGATGGACAGTGGCGGATGGTACCAAATGAAGTGGTATACAGAGAACTGGAGCCCATCACTGATACTATTCGGAAGAAACGTTTTTTTTTGTCACATTATGAGGACACCAGAGACCAGGTTATCTAGAAAAATTGTAGTGAAACTTTGGAATACGAAACAACAAGTAGGATGGATTAAGGAAATTAGAGAAGATATGAAAGAATTAGAAATAACCTTGGATGACTTGCAAAACAAAACAAACAATTTTAAAAACTGAAAGATATAAAAATAAGATTTCAGGCAAAAATAGATAAACGTCATACAGTAAATAAATAAAAAAGGGTACTGATGATGAACGCCTGAGAAGCTACTGGGCAACTCGTAAAGAAAACTTACTGAAGAAGAGGACAAAGAAATGATTGACTGAAGTGGTCCAATGGGTCCGTAAAAGCAGAAGAAGAAGAAGAAGAAGAAGAAGAAGACTAACGTGGTTTCAAGGTCGTCCGTTTTAAGGGGTTTCAAAAACATAACGAGCACAAATTTCGAAAAGTATTAACAACTGCGGCTTTTAGAGACGCCAGGGTGCCGGAATTTTGCCTCAAAGGGGATCTCGAACGTGCCAGTAAATCTACTGGCACGGCTCCCTCGCATTTGCGCGCCCTCAAATGCCAACTGACTGCGCCAGGATTCAATCCTGAAACCTTGAGCACAGCAGGCGAGAACATTCCCACTGAGCCACGCAACCAGCTACAATGTATTCCATATATCTCTGCAAATATTTAAAGGGATTTTATGAATTTTGGCCCATTTGTACGTATTTCTGAGAGTTTTGTTTACGAAGAATAAAGAAAGGATTTTATTTGACGAAATTGTCCACATAGTGGTGTAGCGGCTAGCATTCATGGCTGTCTCCCCGAAAGTCCGGGTTTGATTCCCGGCCCTGCCAAGAAATTATAAATCTGGTGTGAGGGCTGGAACTGGGTGCACTCATCTTCGTGAAGCAAAACTGAGAAGAGGAGGGTTCAATTCCTACTTCAGCCATCCTGTAAGTGACTTTCCGTGGTTTCTTGTTGAAATTAATTTTTTTAAATATTTTCAAAGGGTCTTGAACATTTCAGCTTTTCTAACAGCTGTATTAACTATATCTTTAAGATTCTGTCTATTTTATGAGGGTTGGAGGTTGTGAACCGTTTTCCGATTCATGATTAACGTTATGGAATTTACTGTAATAGTGTCTTGTAGAGCTTATTTGGCTTGTAGATTTGAAATTTGTTATCTGATGATGCTCGTTAGTCGAATGAAACATTTTCATCGTATTGTGTTCTCCCTGTCCGCCTCGTTGCGTAGCGGCCAGCATTCTTGGCTTGGGTTCAATTCCCGGCTCTGCCCAGAAATCTAATTCTAGTCTGAGGGCAACGAGGTACACTCAGCCTCATGAGGCAAAACTGAGAAGAGGAGGGCTCGATTCTCACCTAAGCCATCCTGGAAGTAATTTCTCCATTTCTACTCCAGACGAAGGCTGGAATGATTCCTAACTTAAGGCCACGGCCATCTCCTTCCCAATCCAATTCCCCAATTTACAAATACACACAGACACTAGTACAGCCATCACAATAACACAGGTCATCACATAAATTCCACGCACACCCGAATACACGGGACTATATGACCACGATGTCGCAGCCCCTAAAATAAATAACAACAACCACCACCTCCCAATTCCCATCTGAATTACAAATGCACACACTAATACAGCCATCACATTAACACAGGTTATCAGGCAAATTACACACACACCCAAGTACACGGGGTTGCATGACCACGATGTTGCAAAGGCCCTACATCAATCAACAACAACATCAACATCATTTGATGATATTGGTTTTTCAAAATTATGTCGCCTTGTTTTCCAAAAAGAAAATAAACACAAAATATCCCCTAAGTATAGCAGAAACAAGATTTTTTTTTCACACGTCAAGTTTTATCGTTGAAGATTAACAGGTACATTTCCCGTAGCCTAAAATAAGCCACACTCACAAAAAAGCCGCACCGTTGAAATTTGAGGGGGAAAAAAAAGAAGGAAACCACCAAAAATACAGCAAACACAGAAAGGAAGGACTGGAAGGAGAAAGAAGAGAGATTTTTTTTTACCCCCCGGCACTACAGCCAATGAGGGCCTAGACCAACCAAGCGACCGCTGCCCAGTCATTTGGCCTGCAGATATTAGGTGACGCGTGTTCAGCGCCTCGGATCCCCTCGGCCGTTGATCTTGGTTTTCGTGACCGGGGCGCAGTCTCACTGTCAGACGGCTACTCAATTGTCCTCACGAGGCTGCGTGCACCCAGTTCCAGCCCTCACGTCAGTTTCTAAAACCCCTGACGGAGCTGGGAATCGAACCCGAGGCCTCCGGGTGAGAGGCAGGCTCGCTACCCCCAACACCACGGGGCCGTCAAGAAGAGAGATTATGGATAGAGCCCTGCGCGGATAAACATAACGTTATCCGCATCCGCCCCGCATCCGCACTACTGTTATCCGCATCCGCC
This sequence comes from Meconema thalassinum, assembly GCA_946902985.2. Classification (NCBI taxonomy): domain Eukaryota; kingdom Metazoa; phylum Arthropoda; class Insecta; order Orthoptera; family Tettigoniidae; genus Meconema; species Meconema thalassinum. Next base: position 110,675,938 of record OX336388.2, read on the forward strand.
CCGCATCCGCGCGACTTTTATCCGCATCCGCCCCGCATCCGCACGACTGTTATCCGCATCCGCTGATATTTCAATATTATTTTTAATTTATTAGATAAAGCATAAGATGTTAAACCAACACATTTAGACATTTGAGGAGAAAGTCGTTCCCCTTTATATGTTTAAAATGAATGTTATACAGCCAGAATTGCATCCCTTTTTCAGTTCGGACTGTTAACTATGCTCAATGACTTAATTTGAATGAGATTAGCTTAAACCATCATCTTACATTTGTTATGGAAGAAATATAACGGAAAATTATGATATGTCATAAATATCCGGATCTTAGTAATGATATTCAACAATTTCGGTTGCTTGAACTACTTTTTATTTACACATAATATAAAAATATACATATTGCGCACTAAAACGTTTTGTTTTGTAGGCTATATACGATTTGGTGCATATCTTCTAGTTTATTTTCCAGGAATGCACGTGTGCCGCAGTTATTTTGTGATTTTTGTCCTGAGTATGAATACTCATTTTTACAGGTAAAACATCCTACCATATCGTTCACCTTTTCGTTTCCATTGAAAATGTAACCAAATGTCTGCCATATCGTTGACTTGAGCTTTGATTCACGCACTAAAGAATATTCGCCTTAATTCATTTTAGTAGATATTTTATCCATGTTGGTGAAATGATGTTCAAACTCCCGGTTGCGGTAACATTCACTAAGTGACTTCTCTTTATGCTTGCAGAAAGGGATTGACATTTGGCCGGAAATTCCAAGTCAGACATCATCTTTCTGCCTCTTGATCCATCCATGTTCGCATAGTTGATGTCATAATTCTCTCCGTTGCAATATCACAGCCCACGTGCTTGTGCCAAGTTGGAAATAAATCTACAGATCTTCCAGGATAGCTTATTAGACTGCGAAGTATAGCTGACTTGAGGAATGTTGATGATGTCACAACGATGAACTAACAAGCTCATTGACAGCATGATATCTCGTACGTGTATAACGGAACAAGTTAGATCTGAACCTTCCGATGCGCATGTGCGTCCAGTTGCATTACGTCATCCCCCCGCCTGGATTCTTTGTCAACCAGTGAGCACATACTTCATCACGCGCTAGTTAGATGTTGCCAAGTAGTCATTATTCCCAACACCTTGGCAGGGTACAGATGCTGCCGAGGCATGCGAAGCAAGACTGAGTGGCTCTGTACTTTGACAAGCACGGCAACAAGCTTCCTGTCAGGAGTGTGTGAAGTGGGCGCGCTCTCAGTTCATCACCACCAATACCAATGCTATGTCACTGAGAATGCTCCTATTCGATACTTTATGCTTGCATAATGTAACCACGACGAGCAGCGAGCAGCCCCAAACAGTTGTTGCACCAAAGAGGGGAAATCGCATTTGTGTCTAGTGATCCCACTACTTCCCCTCCTAGACGAGACTCCGCCATGACAGGCCAGGTCTAACTTGCCACGCTATAGTAACAATGGCAGTGAGAATTGATGAGATGTCAAGACCATCTACTGTGCGAGTCCAAGCTCTATGAACTTGCGGGCTGAGGAGAAAGAGCAGGGAAGGGTCAGGCGAGAAGAGAAGGGCCTGTCAACAGCCCGCCGTGTTACTTGACATGCTCGTCTATTCCAATTCCGCTAACATAGGGTCTTCTCTGAAACCACTGTGGTGTTACGAATGAGTCAGTGAGTCACCGACCAATGTATTTGGTTCTGTACTATGCTCGGACCGAGAAACCTCATCACTCGTCAACACCGTTTCTCATAGTCCGCGATGCACATTCCTCTCAGGTTCACGCAGCTTAGACTCGAGCAGTACAACAAACATACGGTATTTTAAAAAATGTACTTGAAAGCTTGTGGGTAAAATAATCTTCTCGTGTATAAGTGCAAAACATGCCTGAATATTTCGTACGCATTATAGGAGTATTCCTCTTTTAAGCATGAAGCTGTAGATTGGCATATCAAATATGTAATATTATCGTAAGTTCCACATTGTATTCTAAAAACTATCCGCAAATTTACTCCAAACATTATCCGCAGCGCATCCGCTATCCGCACAGCCATGCAAATTACATCCGCGTGGCGAAATATTTTGCGGATATCCGCAACCGCGCAGGGCTTTAATTATGGAGTGGTAACTAATAATTTTAATTTAGCATAACGCACAAATGCTAGTTTTAAACTTGCACTGTAACTACGCCGAATTCCTAAGCTTGTTGATGCCTTTAGCTCCAAAGTACCGTTCTTAGTAGCAGAACATTAATGCTATCACGAGAGACCGAATTTTTAATAGGTAGAATGGGATTTAAAATTAGGTTTTTATGTTTAAAGCGTAGCAAAAGTTAACATAAACTGCACAAAGCTTAAAATGAATGCCTAATATTGTGGGGTTTGAAGCCATTTCTTCAGTGTTGCCTTAGTAAACAAGAGTTTAGTGCTTTTCAGTCGGTCAACACGAATGTACCCAAAAGAGCTGGGTTATGCCCTAATCCTCAAATAAATTACATGCGATTAATACATACACTAGGATGACCAGTTTCGATCGTCAAGCGATCATCATCAGATCCATTAGTCTACAATTAGGCTATAAAATCTATGTTTGAAAATACAAGTGAAAACTACTTACAATATGTAAAATTATTTAGTTGCAGTGTAGCCTCCGTGGCTTAGGCGGCAGCACGCCGGCCTCTCACCACTGGGTCCGTGGTTCAAATCCCGGTCACTCCATGTGAGATCTGTGCTGGACAAAACGGAGGCAGACAGGTTTTTCTCCGGGCACTCCGGTTTTCCCTGTCAAATTTCATTCCAGCAACACTCTCCACTATCATTTCATTTCATCTGTCACTCATTTAATCATTGCCCCAGAGAAGTGCGTCAGGCCTCGGCAGCCGGCACAGTTCATATCCTCGCCGCTAGATGGGGGCATCATTCATTCCATTCCTGACCCGGTCGGAGACTGGAAACAGGCTGTGGATTTTCATTTTCATTTAGTTGCAGTATTGGTAATGCAACTGTCAGTGTATGCTAAATGCAGTATATATGATGTTAGGTAAAATGCTAAACGGTGATAAGATATCCGGATTTTGTAATTTGGAGTGATTATATGGTTGTAAAAATCAACAATGGTTAAAATGTAATATTACAGGTTACTACTTAACTGGTTGGCCTGTTCGCCATCTCTTGATGAATACAGTACTTTTGCATTTGTCAGTTGGCACAGGCTAGAGTAAAAGGTGGCTTTTCACCGATGTCTCAGTCTCACTCATGGCTGTGATTATATGGAAGCTACTGAGGTATGGGTGGGGCTTAGTAATGGCATTCGGGGCACAGTCAGTGCCTGTGAATGCTGTGAAAGGTTCAACTCATAGGGTTAGGACTACTGTTCTGACTCAGTGAGGAAAGCAATGGCAAACTACCTCACTGCTCTTCTTGCCTAGAACGCCTCAAAATAGCGCTGCCTTGGGTTTTTGTGGGTATCTACTCACATAACGTAACGGCGGTACTTTTTGAGGATCCAACCAGCCTTCGGGCTGACTACCTAACAGACAGACTTATCTGGTAGTCTTCCTTACTAGAGCTGCGTGCAGTTTTTATCCTAGTGTATGTATTAATCGCATGTAATTAATTTCAGGATTAGGGCATAACCCAGCTCTTTTGAGTACACTCGTGTTGACCGACTGAAAAGCACTTAACTCTTGAATGCCTAATGTTGGTAGAAAATCTCATTGCAACGTGAGTGTAAATATTTTACATAATGATATGTCATCAAATTATTACTGAGAACTGAACACACTTTTAGGCAATATTTGCTGTCCTTAAATATGATAATTATTAAAAGTCAATTAACAACCAAGGTTGTCAGAGCTGATTTTCACATTCTACCCCGTTTAATTATTTTTGTTTATTTAGAATATAGGATTCTTGGAAATAAAAAGAGTGTTATTCCCCCTTTCCTGACAGTAAATAACCGCACAATAAGATATAAGCTGAAAAGTGCTGAATATATTTGAATTTTCTGGCAGGTAGAATTTCTCTCAATCAACTGGAGGTAGGAATAAACACTTTCTTCACGTTTACCTTTAAAAACTATCGACTAAAAATTCGTATATACTGTACTACAATAAATTGAACAAAACTGCAATTAGGTATTTTAGGTACTCGCATATCATTTAGGTTCTTTTTTAGGTGCTTCATAATCCATGAATATGGCTCTTTTAAGTGTGATTCGGAAAAGTATTAACTTATAGTATTTTTGTACGGTACTTAGAAGTAAAGAAAAACATAGGTAAATACCCTGAGGATTTGGTCCCTAGTAATTACTATGCCACAGTGAGGACCCTACCTATCGAACGGAGATTCGCGGTGGCAGTGTGGCGGCCGGACCACTAAGGCTAGCCGCGTGTCGAGCAAGGCACTGGTGCCAGCAGCAGCGTAGCGCTCAACAAATACATTTACACTTTTAAACGTGTTTAATAATCGTAATTACTGCTTGCCACGGTGGGTGAGTGATTATCGTGTCGGACTACCAACCCCCCAAGCTTGCAGGTTCGCTCCTGGCCGGGGTAAGTGATTTCTGAAAGACGGCAAAAATCACGACACGCATGTCATACGTTGTTGGTATGTCAAAGAACCCATTTGAATTCAGTAGGCCGTGTTCATAATGGCAATAATAGCTTGCCAGGGTGGGTGAGTGGATAGCGTGTCGGTCTACTAACCCCAAGATTGCAGGTTCGCTCCTGGCCGTGGTAGGTGATTTATGAAAGGCGACAAAAATACGACACGCATGGATGTTGCAATCTTAGAGAACCCATTTGAATTCATTAGGCCGTGTTCATAATGGCAAAATTAATCTCGGGAGTTTCCGCTAACACAAAGTTCCTCAATTCTCTACTAGAACGCGCTATAATGCCAAGGAGCTTAGTTATCTAACCTCCTTGACTTTCATAGCTCTCCAAGGAACAACAAAATTCGACATGCAAGCTGCCCTCTGGGTGTCAAATAACAAAGATTGCACCCGAAACCCGAGGCCATACGATATTATTTATTTATTTATTATCGTAATTACTTACATCCGGGTGAGTTAGCCGTGGGCGTTACGGCATGACTGTTGGCAGTCGCTCATATCCGGGAGGCGAGGAGGTTCGAATCCCCCCGCCGGCAACCTTGAAGATGGTCTTCTGTGGTTTCCCATCTTCCTTCCAGGCAAATGCCGGGGTTGGTCCCTAACTATAGGCCACAGCCGATACCTTCCAACTCCTCGTCCTTACCTTCCAACTTCCCTCCCCAACGGTACTCGTAGCTCTCCCATTGGGTGTCCGTCTCGAAGCAGCTACAACACTGGCGAGCCGAACATGTCCTCGGACACTCCCGGCACTAAAAGCCATACGCTAAAAAAAAAAAAATTACTTACATGAATTTCGGAGTAGTTGCTGGAAATGCTGTCCTTCATCTTCTAGACACACATTGCACCAACGTAGGAAGTTTTGGTACACTCGCTGTAATTTATTCTCACTGATATTTCGTTCTCAAGAGCCTCCAGAGTAAGCGGATTGTTTTTGTATACCTCTGTGTAGTAGTGTTTGTCTGTGTGTATGTTTGTAAATCAGATAAGGATTGAGAAGGAACCATCCCGGTATTTGACTGGAGTAGAAGTGGGAAATCACGGAAAACCGCTTCCAAGATGGCTGAGTGGGAATCGAAGCCACCTCTTCTCAGTTTTGCCTCCTCGACCTTTCCAGCCCTCAGATCAGAATTAAATTTCTTGGCAATGCCGAGAATCAAACTCGGACCTCCACGGTGACTTCCAAGAATGCTAGCCACTACGCAACGAGACGGACGACATTAACTATTTTAGATATGCCCGTTATTAGCCTATTTTCAATTATGAAATAAATAGACATAAGAGATCACCTTTTGACTGTGCGTGTGTGTGTGATGGAGCGATTTCAATTAAACTCGGTAAGATCATAGTACTATTTTGTCCAATCCTGACCATTCCCTTCAAATTTTATTACGTCTCACCAATGCAACATGGTGGCTGTGCGAAATATTTCACCGGCATTCTATATCTCCGAAAATATTACTCATATCACCCTGTAATTCTGTACGGTGACAGAGAATACTCAGCTATGTGATGCTTAAAAACATGGTAAGAACAAAACGAACATGGCGGCCAAGCGAAATTAAAATATTTAAATGGCATTTTCTCTAGATTTAATCAACCGAGCACAGTGAAACTTGGTACGATAAATGTCTATACAAGATTTAATCTACTGGTATATGTTTCAGTTTAATTTTTCTCATAACAACAAGATGGCGGCTGTGCAAAAATTTTAAAATTATTATTTTGATGTGTAACATCTTTCCACTCGGTTGCTGGATATTTTTTGTGGGAGTGATTTTGGAAAAGAAACGGAAATGATGAAACAGAAAAGTGAAAGGGGAAACAATGAGCGCGCGAGGTGGCGTAGATTGGTACCACGACGTACTGTCGGCCATGTGGCTATGTGGAATCCATATCGCATACGGTTTACTTCAAGGTTTGGAGGCACCATTAAAGATATTCCTACAGTAAATCATCTTCAAGTTGTCGTTCTTTGGTGTGAAAATATTCATTATATCATATTTGCTGAAAACCGGCACTGGAGTTTTACAAGTAGTTATGTCAGTGACCAACAGAGTTCACTGTTAACAAGGGATAACATGTCACATGTTACACATCAAATGTGACTACTGTAAGGCTCGTATTTTTTAATTTCTCGTGTCCTCAGTATGACCAGTAGTATATATGAAAATAGGCTATTTAGTTCTTCACGGAACTACTTGTATTTTTAGAAATATATTTCCATGAACTTCTAGCGATGCTTACTATTCCAGGTGGTGGTGGATTCTTCGGGAGTGGGAGAGAATCTTCAAGACCACGTAGCACTTGGAGGTAGCGTGTACCTCATCAATCCACCCAACAAGGGTCATCCCTTGGGTCAAGGGTTCGTGCTCCCTCGGATTCTCACGCTGCACAGCATGTACGAGTTCCTGTTCCACAACAAAGGGCCCGTCATGGGACTGCCGGAGTGCGAGACCATGGGCTTTGTCAACACCAAGTGAGTACACGAACTATGTGTGTTTGAGTTTTCCATGCCTCCCTGTCCTCAGGTAATCGTTTTCTTCTGCTTCTTTATCGTTTAGGCCTACTTATGACCACGGGGCTCGTATCTACTCTCCGGTAAAGTTGTTGCTTTCTTCTTCTTCTTCTTCTTCTTCTTCTTCCAATAGTCCCTAATTATCTGACTATGAGTCAGTCTTCTTTCTTCTGTCCACTTAGCTCCTGTAGTCTTCTTACTTGTAAGGGGCATTGTGAAAACACCCTGTCGGATGACCTGACGGAACATCAGACAGTCACGAGTTTGTTCCAGTGGGATATCTAGTTGTTCCATGCCTGACTTAACTGACGCAATCCATTTGTCCTTAGAAGCCTTGCCTCTTCCTGTCACTGTGAATATCCTGTTGGTGAGTCTTTCAGAATTCAGACGTGCCAAGTGTCCATAAAGGGTCAGGCGTATTTTCCTTATAGACGTGATGATGTCCTCCTGGTGTTCTTACAATTCATCATTATGACGGATTCTGTAAATTCCTCCTTCCTCTCTAATTGGACCTAATATCCTCCTCAGGATCTTCCTCTCTTTTAACTCCAGATTTCTGAGTGGACCCTTTCTGGTCATTACTAGGGCTCGGATTTTAGGTAAATACATATTTTTAAATGTAAATACCTATTTTAAGCATTTTTTCCTATAAATACATAAATTCCTGTTTTTCACATATTAGCACATAAAAAGGCATAATATTTACATTTTTAAAATCAGTATGCTAGATCTTTCGGTTTATTGCATTCTTGTTCTGTGTTACTTCAACGGGGAAGAAACTGTGAGCTATCTAATGTTCATGCAGAGCGTATGTCAGCTTGCAACTGTGTTATTCTTAACTTGTCGCCCCGTGCCACTCACTGTGGAAGCTGGGATTTCCTTATCCATAGTTATATTTCACCACGTGCTAGACCTCCCCTCCCCCAACTACCTGGAACCAGTGTCACTCACATGCAGTTCATTTCTGGCACTGTGAAGTGTAAGGCAGTTCTACGATACCTAAAGTAAAAACAACTACAAGTTATCGTCTGCAGCAGTATGTTGCAGAATTTAAAGATAATTTTACTTCTGATGGGGACGTTCTGTTCTGCCAACCATTTGGGAAAGCAACCAAGGCTGAACAGCGATCTCAAGTTACACAACACCTCAAGGGCAAGAAACATATTGCCACAGTTTCACGCCTTCAGAAGAAGTGTTTCGCGATAATCGTCGGTCAGTTGTGATGGACAACCTGAAGATGTATCTCGTTGTGTATTGTAATGCTTCAGCTGTCAGTGAGACATAGAATAAATTGCATTCGTGAGAACTGCATATTGTTCATATTCACATTAATAAACCAAATTATGATTGAATATTTTTACTTTTATGTCACATATTTCAGGTATTTTAATACATAAAAAATAAATATTTTCCCGATTTTTAGCACCTAAAAATCCGAGCCCTGGTCATTACAAGGCACATAGAAGCATACAGAACAGATGGCTTGACGACCGAGTAATCATTTTATCTGTACACCTGTTCAACATATTCTAATCTTGGTCTACCCCTTCAGTCCGTGTCCTCGACCGTTCCTTCCATAACCAATTTTTTAAAATTTAATTTATGAATTGCAGCCAATGGCCATAGTAGAGTATTTTTAATTGAACGCCCGGAGGCTCCCAGAAAGTACAATTTTAAGTAGTTTCAACTTTGGCTACCAGACGCTACTGTCACTAACACCTAGCGGCAAACATTGGAACTTGATAGAGCGTTCCTAAATAGTCAAATGAAAATTAAAATCCACAGCCTGCTTCCAGTCGACCGACCGGGTCAGGGAATGGAATGAATGAAGCCCCCATCTAGCGGCGAGGATATGAACTGTGCCGGCTGCTGAAGCCTGTCGCATTCCCCCGGGGCAATGATTAAATTAATGACAGACGAAATTAAATGACAGTGGAGTGTGTTGCTGGAATGAAATTTGTGACAGTAAAAACCGGAGTACCAGAGAAAAAACCTGTCTGCCTCCACTTTGCCCAGCACAAATTTCACATGGAGTGACCGGGATTTGAACCACGGACCCAGCGGTGAGAGGCCGGCGTGCTGCCGCCTAAGCCACGGAGACTAAATACAGTGAAACCTCTATTAAGAGACCAGTGACGGTTCCATGGAAAACTGGGCTTTTAGAGGGGTGGTCTCTTAATAGGGGTTGGCATTAAAAAGAATGCTATACTGCATTATTAATCAAGTACAGTTGGAACACTGCATTGGTTCACATTTAGTACAAATTAATAACAATTAGTTATTTTCTGAGCTCTGTCATTTAAAAAAGTCACGAACTGATCTCTGTTTCAGATTGGCACATTTTTTTTTTTTTAACAATTTCACTTTCTAGAATATCTAATAATTGTATTAATGCAGCCAATGGCCATGTATTTTTCTTTTCGGGACGGGTCAGAGAAGGGATATTGGAAGGAAATCGGCCGTGGACCTATTGAAAGGAACCGCCCCGGCATTTGCCTGGTGGTGAAAATTGGAAACCACGAAAACCATTTTCAGGTCGGCCGAGGTGGGATTTGAACCCACGCTCTCCGGATGCCAGCGAGGCACGAGGTAACGCGTTAGCGCTCCCGGCCTCCGCGGCCGGTTTCTAGAATATCTCTGAGTGTGTTCGAAAGTCCATTATTTTGTTCTGGGTTCGAACAATCTCCAGGAGGAAATTACTCCCTTACAGTAGAAGGCCGTGACTCAGCGAGTCTGGGAAGACTTTCGATCCTGTATTTTATGTATTTTATATGGACATTTCGTCTCTTTTATAATATTTTACAGTTTATATAGTGTTAATAGGTTGCCTATTCATAGTGCATATTAAGTTATTGTGATAGCGAGGACTCACTTCGCAGTTTTTGGTAACGTTATAGTACACGGTCATTGTTCACTTACATAACCTCATGTTGATAGGATATATTCTACAGTTGGATGTATGTACACTTCTCTCTGAATGATCACACTGAATAGTGTTTGAAAGTGATATGCTTGATTTTAAGGCACCAAATCATAGTGAAAAAACATGAATGTTAAAACAGCAAATAAGTGTATTGTTGCCTTACGTAAATTGCATGAGCGGAGTACAGGTTATGATCAGCTGTGACTAAACCAATGAGATGAATTCATGAAGATATCTCATTTCGCCTTCTGTGAGTACCGGTATTCCTATTAATATTATTTCTGCCAGTGAATACAATGCAGAATAGAAAGAATACTGAAGCATTATCAAATTCTCGGACGAAGACAGTTAAGTTTACATGATACAAACCGATAAATTGCTGTTAAGTAGTGTAACGACCTCTGTGGGTTGGGGCTGTAGAATAGACCCACGGTATTCCCTGCCTGTCGTAAAAGGCGACTAAAAGGGGACCGAGCAGTCGCCGGTATAAGTGGCTCCCCTCTTTCGCAAATTGCAGATAGGGTCAGGGCACTCTTTTGTCCTTGGAGTGAGAAATCGCTCCTTAAGGTGGATGAACCAGCAGGATTTGGTCAACAGCATAAGAATGGAGAAGGCAACGGGAAACCACTCCATTAAAGACCTTTATGTGTATCCCAAGAAAACCTATGATGAGTCCAAAGACAAATGTTAGTGAAGTTGGCAACTGCGGGATCACACCTCAAAGGAATGATGTCGGGCCCGGCAGGAGAGGAAATGGGGCCTCTCAGGTCGTTATCCGGAGAAATCCCTATTTTAAAATTGGAACATGGAATGTTCGAACTATGTTACAAGCTGGGAAACTAGAGAACTTGAAAAGAGAAATAGACCGACATAAATTAGATATTTTAGGATTAGCTGAAACACGTTGGAGAGAAGAAGGAGAGTTCACAAGCGGAAACTACAAAGTCTTGCACTCCGGAAGTGAGAATGGTCAAGGCGGTGTAGGTTTGGTACTAAATGCTAACTCTTCAAGAGCCCTACTGGATGTTGAAGCTATTGGAAACAGAATTATCATAGCACGTTTTCTGGCAACACCCGTAAATTTAGCTGTGGTGCAGGTATATATGCCTACGTCCAGCAGTGATGATGATGAGGTTGAAGAAATGTATGAGAAGCTGGAAGAATGGATCATTTATGGTCAATAGCCAAATTCTCCATCGAAAAGGCTGCTGAAGACTATGTGAGATTTGTGGAAAGAGTGAATCGCAAACCATGGATCACACACGACATTCTCATAAAGATGGATGAAAGAAGAAAATTTAAAAACGACTCTTCAGAAGTAGGCAGAAATAACTACCGAATGCTAAAGAACCAGATTGATCGACTCTGTCGGGAGAAGAAAATGGAGTGGTGGCAGTCAAAATGCGAAGAGATCGAATTTCTGCAAAAACAAGGAAGAACAGATTTAGCCTACCAAAAGATCAGGGAAACTACTAAGAAACAAAAAGGATTCCGCACTAGACAGTTCCGTGATGCACATGGGAATCCTATATCAGACCTGAATTACAAGAAGGAACACTGGAGGATGTATGTTGAAGATCTATACGCAGAACCAATTCCATTTCTTTTGCCAACACGTGGCGAGGAAGACAGGTCAATTGCAGAAGATAGAATTATTAGATCAGAGTCCGATGAAGCTCTAAAATCAATATCCATGGGTAAAACACCAGGTATTGACAATGTTCCTGACGAACTAATCAAGAATAGTGGGGATAGTACACTTGAATGGATATTCAAATTGGTAGCAAGAATTTTCGAAGAAGGTAAATGGCCCCAGGAGTTTTACACCAGCATCATCATTCCAATTCCAAAGAAGACTGTACCAGTTGAATGTAGTGACTATCGGACCATTAGTCTCATCCCTCATGCATCAAAGATACTTCTGCAGATTTTAAGGAAAAGGATGGAAATACACATCGAACAGTATCTAGACAACTCTCAATTTGGTTTTCGAAAGAATATGTCTACACGTGATGCTATCGGGTCCTTGCAATGTCTTGGAGAAAAGATGTTAAGTGTAAACAGAAACCTTTACGTGTGCTTTGTGGACTTCGAAAAAGCATTTGATAAAGTCAGCTGGCACAAGCTGTTTCCTCTTCTGAATCAAATAGGTTGTCCCCATCGATTAATCAGATTAATATTTGATATGTATTGAACCCATGTACCATGGCCTCAAAGGGAGTCGAATCCATGTACTTTGAGAAAGGAATGAAAGAATCATACAGTTTCTAAGGGAACGGAGAGAGATTTCAAGCCAGGATTATAGCTTAACATTGTGCAAGCGCTAGGGCCAGGTGTTCCTAAGATGAGCTCATGCCTCTTGACATTTATAAGGAGCCAGTCATGGATATTATTAGAACGAGTGGAAAGTTTGGACTGTAAGACGAAGAAGCTTGACTCGGAAATTGCTCTTACGTTGCAGGAAAATGGCAACCTCGCTGCTGAGTCAGAACAGGAATAATTAAATTTAACCCGTTTACGAGTATAAAAATAAGTAAACAGATACAGTACGGTGAATCATTTTGGATTAGAGATTTTTGTGTAAAGAAAAACCTTTTAATAATAGTCCAGGAGAAAACTGCAAACGCAAGTATACGTCATTTGGGATTCACCGAGACCCAAAGAGTGGGAGAATTAAAAATGAACAGCACCACCCACACAGTTGAGGACGAGAAATTAATTAATATCTCGGAAATGCACGATCGATTTCCATGCACAGGAAGATTATTTTACGTTTGGAAGACGAGCTTTCTGGAGATATGATTTTTATAATTGTGCGACAATTAGTTCAAAAGTTGGTCACGAAAAGGACTAGGATTTTATCTTTTTGTGACTGAAAGGTATAAAACTCCTGGCCTCACCAAGCCAATCATGCAGTATTAGTCCGTCCAGGGGAGCGTTACGCTGGAGCATCATAATCATGCAGTCTACGAGCATTCCGTGAGCGGAAGTGCTGCACCACATCGTATACGCAGTATTCAAGAGCCCGTGAGGGGAACGTCACTCTGTATCAGACATCGATCCAGAACCTGAGGGAGGTTACTTTGATCACAGATCGTCATAGCACGTCTTGATGTAGGCAGTTCGCGCTACAATTTCAAGTAGTTAATTCAGAAACACAGTTCGACAAGAGACTCCTGTGGGAGGCTATGCTCACAGTTCGCCGAGTGCAGATCAGTTACGAGATAAGTACGCTACGCTGATGGTTAGCAGTTCGAGACTCTGAAGAGTCCTAAATTATAAAGAACATTAAATATACGGACTTTAAAGCAATATCGCCAAAGTAAGATACAGCGATCAGTAGGGAACTTCGAGTTCCAGAAGAACACTGTTCGATACAGTTACGAAGTTATAAGAACTCCAACAAATAAACGGCGTTACGTCTAGTAAAGACATTGTTAAAGACATTAAGTCCTGTAAAGGACAAGAATAAATAGTAATCACGGTCGTGAAAGATAGAAGTTCTAGTAAAAGGAACTTAGGAACTTAGGTTCGAAACAAGAGGGAAAACGTACTCTAGTGAGAAAACGCCAAAAATATACGATAGACAGTATACGGTCCTTGAAGGGAGGCCAAGATATAGAAACTATAGGGTACGATAGACAGTATACGGTTCTCGAAGGGAGGCCAAGATATAGAAACTATAGGGTGCGATAGACCACCATATATAAATAGAGGTGACGGCAAAGTAAAGACATTTATCGCCTAGTTAAAGCAGATAAAGTAAAGCCGAGTAATAGACAATAGAAGCGGTTTTGAGAGACTGAAACCAGTAGTTTCCATTGTAGGAGAGAGAAACTTTGAACGAGTAAAATCACACGTCCAATGCAGGTCGATAGGATTCACATCAGGTATCGTCAATAGCCGACAGAAATCGTCAAAATCGTTGAGATACGCCCGTGTGATAGAAGTGAAGTGTAAATATTGTAAGAAAAGAAATAAGAGTATCATTTTAAGTGTTTTATGTAAAGTGAAAGCGTCTTATGCAAAGTGATATGTGTTATAATATGTACCAGAGTAATATTTGTTAGTGTTTTAATGTGTGTTCAAAACGGATACACCAGTGTATTAAAAATGTTGTCAGTGTTAAATATAGTGAATATGTGTCAAGAAATTTCTGTACATAAGATGAGTTTGTACAATATGGAGTAAGTCAAGAAGATGGGCCAAAATGTCACATCAAACGAGAATAAAGGTCAGAAAACGACCTTAGACATGTGAGTAAAGATTTTCATTATGTTTTGATGTCGGGAAAAATTTTGTGTACAATTCCACCGGAGTTTTGAGTAAAAGGGATGTTTCTAAATAAATAATAACTGAATAAGAACGCGATCTGAACGAAAATAAAGTTTTAAGAAATAATAAATAATTATGTGAAATAATAAATCCTGTAGAGGAAATGCATGGAATAAAATGTCAGTATTTAATGAATGTTATAAAAGCAAGCGTGATAATAATAAATATAACAAAGATATTTACATAAAGGTAAATTTGAATTATATGAAAGAAATAGCTTTTGTAAGGAATGTAATCATAATAATAACAGGGTAAAGAAATCTAAATAAAGATTAAATTGAATGATATAAAAATATAGAGTGTTGAAGCCTTAACAAATGTATAAGACATGAGGTAAATGCATGTTCTTAAAAATGGAGCGATTTATTGTCAACGGAAAAGATTAATATAAGAATTGAGATATGTATCAATTGTTACTATGAAATTTATCAGTTCTTTGGAAGGCATTCGGCCGTTAAGTAATGTGTAGCATAATGGAACGCAATTAAATAAAAAGTCACGCTAGGAACGCGTAAAAGTTAAAGTACTTGGTAAATTACTTATGGAGGGTAGTTGATTGCAGTGAATTGAGATATGTTGTAAGTCCTCTAAATTGTGACGTAGATCACGAGGCCATGTGTGTGTTATATTGAAAAGGGAGCTAATGTATGGTATTATTGAGCGTAGGTCATGTGGGCCACGGCCGACCTTAAATCGCATTTTGTATAAGTCCTCTAATATGGAAATGGTTCCCGAGGCATGTTAAGAGATTCGAACCTAGGATCCACTTGTTGTTAAAGCCCCTTTTTATTCGTCGTTGAATGTGTATTACTCTTCCCAATCAATGAGGACCCTCTCATAATTAATAAATGCCAAGGTTACGAAAGTGGATTATGAACCAATAATATTGTTGAATGAAAATAAGTGTAGTAAAAGCCAGGTCTTTCCTTACAACTGAGAATAATGTGAATGTTTGTTTTAAAAGCATTGAAGAGAGCTCCAACCGTAGGCTAGGCAGGGAGCCGCTCTCCCCGTCATAAATCACGCTCGAGTATAATGGCCTGACCCTCAGAGAGCGAGGGTGGGTAAAGATCGTTTTGTAAGAGGTGTTAAAGACACCGTGAGTGTTTAAAGTTGTTAATGACCCGGGCGTTGAACCGAGGTCCTTGTAGATTGATATTATCGCTTGCCAGTTCAGATCGTAGTTTTCTTATGTGATAATGGTCTTATAAGACAAATGAATTAAATAAAAATCCCTATTGTAATGTTGTATGAAAAATAAGGAATCCACGAGTT
Source organism: Meconema thalassinum (assembly GCA_946902985.2). Taxonomy (NCBI): domain Eukaryota; kingdom Metazoa; phylum Arthropoda; class Insecta; order Orthoptera; family Tettigoniidae; genus Meconema; species Meconema thalassinum. The sequence goes on from OX336388.2 coordinate 110,691,621, forward strand.
TTGTGAAGATAACTAGATTCGGGAGTAATCATAGTTTTTGACTTTGTCAAGTAATCTTTATAACTCTGGAGTACACAAATGGTTTCCCGATCACCGTAGTGAATTTGCAAACTTGAGAGAGATAGTAAATCCTGAGAATATGTGAAATGCCCAAATATTGAAGTGAATAATTACATGTAATTTTAAATGTAATTATATATTTGTTTGATGATAAGAAAAGATAAAAATAATTTCTTGAGGTGTACAAAAGTATGACACCATTATTATGGAAAAATATCGAGCCAAAGGAGCTCGTAGTTATATGGACTTTAAGATAAGTACTTTATGGAAGTGAAAATAATCGTGAATTGTTGGTTTTAAAGAAAACCATGTGTTTTAATTTAATATTGGTTTTATTTTTATGCTATTCCTTGTTCACTTTGGACAAGTAGAATGATATTGGTCAGTAGTTTATTTTGTTTTATTGTTTGTAGCGCCATAATTTTGATTAATTAAATGTGTTAAAATAGGAGTTGATTTTGTTGTTATTTTTGCAAGTGTATCCTCTATTTAATCCAAAATATGTAAGTCACAGAGTGGGAGAACTTACCGCAGCCCCGAAAATCCCGAATTGAGCAATGCTGGCATACTGTGATTTGCATATTTCTTGCTAAAAGGGCACAGTATATAAATCAAACTGCTGTTGTTCGGCTTGGAAATGACGTATCAGAACCCGCTAAGATCCGCAAAGGTGTGCGACAAGGGTGTTTGCTGTCCCCTGGACTGTTCAATGCCTTCGCTGAAGCTATAACTAAGTGGGCTTTTAAAGGTTCTAATATGGGAGTGAAAGTTGGTGGAAGACTTATCCAGAATATTAAATTTGCTGATGATCTGGCATTACTTGCAGTAAATCCGCATACATTAACAAACATGTTGCAATGTTCAAATGATACAGCTACAGAATATGGAATGAAAATCAATTTTAAGAAGACCAAGATTCTGGTGATAAGTAAGCATCAACACGAACTAAATATTACCATAAATAAAGAACCAGTACAACAGGTCAATCGTTTTAAATACCTTGGTCAGATCTTCACAGAAGACCTACGATGTGAAGTTGAAATCAGGAGCCGTATAGCCATGGCCAAGCAGGCATTCCGTGAAAAGCATTCTCTAATTTGTCAACGCTCGATGTCCCTCAGCCTTAGAAAACAACTGGTTAAGACCTACATATGGCCAGTTGCAATGTACTGCAGTGAGACCTGGTCAATGAATAGAGGTGACATTAAACGACTAGTAGCGTTTGAGATGTGGTGTTGGCGCCGAATGGAAAAGGTCAGCTGGGTAGAGAAAATGACCAACATAACGGTGCTGGATCGAATAAAGGAAAAACGACAAATGATCCGCCAGATATATAGAAGGAGATCCACCTGGCTTGGCCACAGGTTACGACATGGTGGCCTGATGATCGATATACTAGAAGGCAAAATACCTGGAAAACGCCCTCGCGGGAGGCCACGGAACACTTTCATGAGATCTTTCCTACATAGCTCTGGCCTACGAAATTATGAAATGGTCAAAAGGACAGCACAAGACCGAACAACGTGGAGAAGACTCATTGTAGGGGCAGACCAGTCGCTTGACTGAAAAACATGATGATGATGAGGCTTATGAGATCACCTTTTGTGCGTGTGTGTGTGTGTGAGGTGTGTGTGTGTGTCCCCTAATAACTTCTAAACGGATGGAGCGATTTCAATGAAACTCGGTAAGTTCATAGTACTATTTCGGGCGACCCCGACCGTGCCCTTCAAATTTTGTTACGTCTCACCAATCCAACATGGCGGCCGTGCGAAGTATTTCACCAGCATTCAATATCTCCGAAACTATTCCAGAAATCACCATTGAATTTATTACGGTGATCAAGTGAACTACTAGAAGTTCACATATGTGACTTTTGAAATCTGGTAACTACAAAACCAACATGGCGGCCACGCGAATTTGCGACTTTTAAATAGACGTTTCTCGCGATTTAACCAACCAAACGCAATACAACTTGGTACAGTATATGTTAACACACATTGTAATGCACCGACACTTAACTTCGTTCAATTGTTTACATAACCACAAGATGGCAGATATGCGAAATACTTCACCGGCATTCTATATCTCTGAAACTATTAGCGGCAACACCCTGAAATTTTGTACGGAGATAAAAGGCACTACTGGAAGTTCATCTATAAGACTTTCAAAAACCGGTTAACTACAAATCGAACATGGCGGCCAAGCGAATTTGAAATTTTTAAATAGACCTTTCTCGCGATTCAATGTTCCAAACGCAACGAAATCTGGTACAGGAAATGTCTATACACATTGTAATGCACTGGTGTCTAATTTAGTTCAATTGTTTACATAACCTCAAGATGGCGGCTGTGCGAATTTTAAAATTAAGTTTTTATATCTTGTGTTGTAATCATGCGATCGATGTGAAAGTTTGAATAATGAACCTACGCAATAATTTTCCTTTACTGGTACATGACTCTATAGCCTATACATTTAACAATCCAACATGGCGACCATCCGAAATATTTAGACGGCTCTGAATATCTACGAATCTATTATAGCAATCAAACTGAATTTTTAATGTTGATAGGGGCTATGAACTTAAGTTCACCTATAGGACTTTAAATAACCTCGTGATCACAAATCCAAAATGGCGCGACGCGAAGTATAAATATTCACATGGACGTTTCTCGCAATTTAACCATCCGAGTGCAGTGAAACTTGGTACAGTAAATCCTTATACGAATTTTAATCCACTGGCATCTAATTTATTTCAATTGTTTCCATAACCACAAGATGGCTGCTGTGCGAAATTTTAAAATCTCCTTGTTACTTCTTGTGTCCTAATCATGCGATTGAAGTTTGAATGCTACACGTACACAATGATCTTCATGTAACAGTACATAACTCTAGGATCTACATATATAAAATCCAACATGGCGACCATCCGAAATATTTAGTCGGTTCTCAATATCTACGAATCTATTACAGCAATCAAACTGAAATTTTGTATGTTGATAGTGGCAATTAACATAAGTAGGATAGCCTATATGAAAATAGGCTGTATAGTTCTTCACGGAACTACATGTTATACGTTACATAACACTTTTTCTAATGACACTGTATGCTGATGCAGTTCTGTGCCAACAGAACCATTGTTTACATCATCACCCTCATCACCATCTCCAATGGGAAGGCAGACGAGAAGACTTAGTGGTCTTTTGAAAGAGGTCAGACTGAGAAAATGCCTGGTCTTTGGTCGGGGAGAGGGGTGGTCCTTAAACTAGAGGTAACAAAAATACATTGACCGTATAAGGTTTTAAATCAGTTCCAAGAAAATTCGGTCTTTAAGAGGGGTGGTCTTTTAATAGGGGTGGTTTTTATAGAGGTTTAACTGTAGTCAAATCTAACCGACAAATTTTGCTACACACTACCAATTGCAGTGGTAGGTTCTTTTACGTGCCAAAAAATCCGACGACTTCGGCCGGGTTTAAACCCATGATCTTGGGCATAGCAGTTCAGTCAGCATGCTAATGACTACGCCACCGAAGCGAGGTAACCCCACTCTTGATACCCACTTTATTTTGTTCATCACTCCCAGCAAACGTCTCCTGCTTCCGTGATTTTTCACTTGCCAATTTCATGTCAATAGGGGTCAACTGCATGCCATTTTTTTTTATTTTTTTATTTTTCTTTAAATTAATTTTCATCGTGAATTCTTTGAAGACTGTGTCTAAACAGCTTAGAAATTCACTTAAATCCTGTGTTGAATCGTCCAAGAAGACAAGCTCAGAGTTTAAAAAGTTAGTCAGTCTGAAACACTAGACTTTATATTATTTCAGATGACGCATGTTACACATGTTACAAGGCAGGAGGGCTTCCCGCTTCGCTCGAAGCCCCAGGACTCTTTCAACAGACTCCATTACCCATTAACTTAGGCTACCCGCGCGGGGAAACGGAGAGCGGGAGGTGCACTCTGCTGCATGACGTCACGCACTCCCAGACCCCAGGAGTAAACTCAGACTCGGTGCACATGCACTGAACAACATGATGACGACATACACGCCGTAACCGTAACGCATAACGGTAGACCAAAGCATAACGAAGAAGTCGACAAGATCATTTGAAATGATAAATAATTGTATCTTGAATCTTTACTCCTACATTAAATCTCTGTCTTTATTTCCTTCATTGCTTGTTCAATGAATAGATTGAAAAGTATGCGCGATACGTTGCCTTGTCTTAAACCTTTCTGAATACCAGCCTCCCTCTTTCTTTCTCTGTCTAGTCCTTCAACTCTAATAACTGCAGTCTGTTTTTAGCCTACTTTTCACATTTTGCAAAAATGAGGAAAAAGTAGACATATGAGATCGATCCGGGAAAATGTGTATCTGTCTGTCTGTCTGTCTGTCTGGCTGGCTGTGTGTGTGTCCCCCCCTATCAACTCCTAAACGGCTGCAGCTCCTAAACGGCTGCAGCAATAATCAAAACCAAATTTAGTATGAGTAAAGATGTGCACCGGAATATCTCACGTCCATATTTGAAAATGATGTCAGTGCTACCAACTGCTGAAAAAAACGCACTAGAAATTTGAGCTCCATGTTGGATATCTCGCAAGGTATGCATGGGAGCTATTCCAAAATTGGTACACATGCAGATAATACTATTTCAGTTTAATTTTCAGGAGGCCAACAATGACAGTGTTGCCAAAATAATTTTAAGCCTTCTGATAGGTCCAATGTTTAAATGCATATAACTTCTACACTATCAATTGTATTTCAACAAAATTTTGTATGTAATATCTGTACATAAACAGATATGATTGAGCGTATTCTTAAGAGCCACCAGGGCTGCTAACTGTTAATAATTGCTCTCTCTATTTTTTTATCCAAATACCAATATATCAGAAAGTATGCAAGCCAACAGCTTTAAACTATGCACACGTATATTCTGACATTTTATATTAATTTGGAGTAACTTATATACGTCAGTTCTACCAACATGATTATAAGCCTGCTGATAGTACCAATTTTTAAATACATGTAACTTCTATACTATCAGTTGGATTTCAACCAAATTTCGTATGTGCTATGTGTACCATAACAGATATGACTATAAGTATTGTTAAGAGCAATCAGGGCTGCCAACTGTTAATAAATGCTGTCTATAATTTTTTTACCCTAATATCAATATATCAGAAAGTATGCAAGCCAACAGCTCTATACTTTGCACACGTATAGCACCTGACATTCTAGATTAATTTGGAGTAATTAATATAAGTCAGTGCTGCCAACATGATTCTATGCCTGCTGATATGTCCAATTTTAAAATACATGTAACTTCTGTACTAACAAATGGATTTCATACAAAATTGGCACAACAAAATATCATAATATTTCAGATTATTTCTGACCAGCACACGCATGGTATTGTTGGCAACATGCTTTTACGCGTGCTGATAGATCCAGTCTAACTGCATGTAACGTCCATTGGACTTCAACCAAATTTTATATTCTGTACCTTAAGAGATGGAACTAAGAATATATTCAGTCACCAGGGCTGCCAACTGTAGTGCTCTATTAGGCTACATTATACCAGGTATATTTTGAACTAAAGAGATATTTCGATATTTCCAACTTAATTTCGTCATTATTCTAGATAGGTTCATATTCTGTAGAATAATCATTGGCATGAAAAGTAGGCTGTATAGTTCTTCACGGAACTTCTTGTTCTATATAGATTTTTGTTATTTGATTTGTGGGGCTTGGACGTCGTGGTCATTTAGTGCCGTGTACTTGGGTGTGTTAAATATTAGTTAAAGCCCTGCCCGGGTGCAAATATCTGCAAATTGTTTCGCCATGCGGATCTAGTTTGCATTGCTGTGTGGATAGTGGACAAGATGCGGATAGCATTTGGAGTAAATTTGCGGATAGTTTTTAGAATACAATCCGAACTTGTTGAATACGACCCGGATGTTTATGACATATCATATTTTTTCCGTTATGTTTTTATCATGACAAATGTAAGATATAATAATAATATCGTATGGCCACGGATGCCGGGTGCAAGCTTCGTTATTTGACACCCAGAGAGCAGCTTGCATTTCGAATTTCTGTCGTTCCTTGGAGCGCTATGAAAGTCAAGGAGGTTAGATATCAAAGCTCCTTGACACTACAGCGCTTTCTAGTAGAGAAAGGAGGAACTTTGTGTTGGCGGAAAATCCCGAGATTAATTTTGCCACTATGAACACGGCCTGCTGAATTCAAATGGTCTCTTTAACATGCCAACAACGTATGACATGCGTGAAGTGATTATTGTCGCCTTTCAAAAATCACTCTCCACGGCCAGGAGCGAACCTACAAGCTTGGGGTTGGTAGTCCGACACGATAACCACTCACCCACCGTGGCGAGCTATTGTTCGAAATTAACATGCAGAAAAATGTCAATATTTCTTGCAACAGTATAATTGGCCTAAAAATTGGCGGCAAAGCAATTATTTTCAAGGTATCCCTAGCCTCTAAAATAGGATCAAGAAGAACCTTGCGGTTTGTTCTGGTGTTGCACAAAATAGGTGAATTTCTCCCCTTATTTTTACATATCGTCCCGACTAATGAATGGCGAGAATTGTCACGCAAAAACTGGCACCATGGGTAAATCTGACACGACGGTAAGTAACATAGTAATAACTTGAGTGTTCACAAAGCTATGGACATGTTACTTTTGCAGGGTGAAGTTCAAGGCTAGGAAGGAAGGTATTGTAGGTGACAGGAAATAATGGCTGAACAAAACGAAAATATAGAAGATAATTATCGGGTCTAAAATACCCCTGCGCCAGTCCTCACGGATTTCGATGAAGTGGTTAAAACAAAATGGAAGGGAACAATAAGCACACCTCACTAAAGCCACGTTTATAGCCTATTTTCATTTTATGAAAAAATAGGCTTATGAGATCACCTTTTGTCCGTGTGTCTGTGTGTGCGTGTGTGATTCATGTGTGTGTGTCTCCACTAATAACTTCTAAACGGCTGGAGCGATTTCAATGAAACTCCGTAAGGTTATAGCAACATTTCGGCCGACCCCGACCGTGCCCTTCAAATTTTATTACGTCTCACCAATCCATGATGGAGGCTGTGCGAAATATTTCACCAGCATTCAATATCTCCGAAACTATTAACGATATCACCCTGAAATTTTGTACGGTGATAAAGGGCACTACTGGACGTTTACCTATGAGACTTTCAAAAAACTGGTAAATACAAAACCAACGTGGCGGCCAGTCGAATTTGAGATTTTTAAATAGACTTTTCTCGCGATTTAACCATCCAAACGTAAAGAAACTTGGTACAGAAAATGTTTATACACTTTGTAATGCACTAGCGTCTAATTTAGTTTAATTGTCTACATAACCTCAAAATGGCGGCTGTGCGAAATATTTCACTGGCATTCTGTAGCTCCAAAACGATTACTGATATCACCCTGAAATTTTGTGCGGTGATAAAGGGCACTGCTACAAGTTTATCCATGTAACTTTGAAAAACCTGTACAGTTCAGAACGAACATGGGGGCCAAGCGAATTGGAAACATTATAATAGACTTTTCTCGCGATTTAACCATCTGAGCGCAGTGAAATGTGGTACAGTAAATGATTATACATATGAACCTATAGGACTTTCAGTAACCTGGTGAGCATAAATCCAACAAGGCGGTGACGCGAAGTATAAATATTTTAATGGACGTTTCTCGCGATTTAACCATCGGAATGCAGTGTAACTTTGTACGTTAAATGCGTATACAAATGTTAATCCACTGGCATCTAATTTATTTCAATTGTTTTCATAACCACAAGATGGCAGCTGTGCGAAATTTTAATATCTCGTTTTTACTTCTTGTGTCCTAATCGTGCGATTGAACTTTGAATACCACACGTACACAATAATCTTCATGTGATAGTACATAAATAAAAATCCAACATGGCGACCATCTGAAATATTTAGACGGTTCTCAATATCTACGAATCTATTACAACAATCAAACTGACATTTTGTATGTTGATAGATTCAATGAACATGAGCAGGATATATGAAAATAGGCTGTATAGTTCTTCACGGAACTATTTGTTAAATTCCAAATCACATTCGTATCCAAGCAGTCCAATACCAAAAGCCATTGACATTGCCATACCCATATCATCATTTCAAAATGTAATTAGTGTGGCTTGATATTGCTATTAGACTGCTTGAATGCGAAAGTGATTTGGAATGTAAAAACGTGGCTTTAGTGAGGTGTGCATATTGTGCCCTTCCACTTTGTTTTAACCACTTCATCGAAATCCCACATAGCCTATGCACTTTGAGGACTAATATACGCACTATCAGGTGTGTAGGATATGTGTGGTTTACGCTATTAAAATTACTTTAAGCAGAAGGTTTTTGGCACTGTTGGTTGCAAATGTAATGATACACTTCCGCCATTGAATTACGTATACTTTACCTCCTATTGTATTGACATTTTGTTACTTTGTTTCTCTCTATTACAATGTCACTTGTGGTAGAATGAATCGTTTTGCATGGAAATGACACAGATCACTCTTTTTGTTATGATCGAATGTCATTCTAAGCACGGTTTCGTGCGGTTCCCAGCGTTCGAGCTCAAAGGTGTGTCTTGTGAGCAGGGCCTCCGAGAAGGGGCGGCAAGGGGGGCTAATGCATAGGAGCCCTTAAGCGATGAGGGCTCGTTAGTTATTAGTGATTCTTTAAAACCTCTGAAACAATCTTAGAGAATTAAAATTGGACAGTTTATTTCCGATATGTGTATAGCGAATCGAATGTTCGGCACAATTCCTGTGACAGTTGCTGATGTTGAATGATCCTTCAGCAAAATAAAAGAAATTTTAATAAAAGTATTCAGATCAACATGTCAGAAAAGGCTGAGTAACCTTGGCCTGCCTTCCCTGAACAGCGACCTTGCAAGATCTGTGAATTATGACGTACTTAATCGATCACTTCGCATCAATCAAGTCAAGGAAATGTATTTGTTGACACTGACCTGTAAGGAGTTAAAAAACTTTAGGAATAATGTGCTATACATTTAGTGTTGACTCTACTATCAAACTAATGCGGACTTTTGAAATGCATCTTATTTTTCATTACGTGGCCTGGCAATTAAAGTGAAGACTTACCGAATTGCTAAATATTTCCCTATGTTTGTTAACTGTATTGAAATTATTTAAAACTCCAAAATCGTTTTGTGAACTTTTCAAAATATATTTCATAAAATAGGTTAGATGCTAAGATGTTTTCTATGAATAAGATTTGTATGGCTTTTAAATTATGACTGAGCATCAGATGCTTTTCTCAGAATGACAGTCTTTCCAGAATAACTAGTAGTGGATCGCAATAATTAAAAGTATTTCAAGAGGGGCCCGAGCTAAACATTGCACAAGGGCCCTTAAATCCCCTCGGCGGCCCTGCTTGCGAGAGGACTAATGGCCGGCATCATTTCCATTTGATTGTTGTGGTCTGATTAGAATTTCTTTGCTGTTTTGAGGTACGCCAACGCGTCAGAAGACTGGCCGGACATCCAGCTGTTCATGGCGGCCTACGCTGACAACACAGACGGCGGACTGTTCGGCAAGAGGGATTGCGGCCTGAGTGACGAGTACTACGCCACCATGTTCGAGCCGCTCCTCTACAAGGATAGCTTCACCGTGGTGCCACTCTTGTTGAGACCCAGGAGCAGGGGAAGGTTGACGCTGATCAGTAGAGACCCTCACGCGCATCCAAAGATCGAACCCAACTACTTCCACGATAGCAGGGACCTAGAGGTGTTGGTAAGTTACATAACAAAGGCACACTAATCCTGATCGACACAAAGTTATTAGCCTTTCAATGTATGACTGCCGCTGAACTTAACTGCACCAGCGTTTGTTGTTTATCGTAGCAGGAGCCTTCTGAAATGTCGAGGGGGGACACAACACAACAATAACTAAGTGCAGTCTGCACATAAGTCATGCACCATTGGATTATACAGAACTTATAAAGTGAATTGTGAACGGGAATGATAATAATAATGTGTGAATTATATTGAATTCTGGTTAAATATTTCGCACAGCCGCCATGTTGGATTGGTGAGACGTAGTAAAATTTGAAGGGCATGGTCGGGGTCGGCCAAAATGGTTCTATGACCTTACCGAGTTTCATTGAAATCGCTCCAGCCATTTAGAAGTTATGTGACAGACAGACAGACAGACAGACAGACAGACAGACACACACACACACACACACACACACACACACGGACAAAAGGTGATCTCATAAGCATATTTTTTTATAAAATGAAAATAGGCTAAAAAGAATAGTTCCCACTTCGACCGCCGGCATTATTTTTGTACTATTTATAAATTGTACCAAATTGAAGCTACGACTAATACGTAGGAGTGGTGATTTTCGCAAGTGCGATATAGCGCGAAATGTTCATAAAGCCTTCTAGAGTTGTATTTCGAAATATATTCCACGCAAGAAATGTGCTTTGGCGGCTTCGGTGGCGTAGTTGGTAGCATGCTGAGCTTCTATGCCCAAGATAGCGGGTTCAAACCCGGCCGAAGCCGTCGGATTTTTTAAGAGCGTTAAAATCCCTCAGTATGCCTTCCTTCGGAGGGGAAGTAAAGCCGGCGGTCCCATGTCATAGATTTATGGCATCTTAAAGATCTTTCCACTAATTACACCTGTGTGAAACTAAATTGGATAGGTTAAGAATGTAAACAACGCTCTTAGGTTGCTACGTTCGTTGCCAAGAGCCGACTGCGGTGGCGTCTAGTAGCTAGTTCTGAACTAGTCCTAGTAGTCGTTGACGGTGGTGCTTGGCGGCAAAAGTAGGAACTATTTGAAAATTCAAAGTTGCAGTCCCTACTTGAATTAAAAAAAACAGATACACACACTAATACAGTCATCACAATTAACACCGGTTATCAGACAGATTCTACACACACCCAAAGTACACGGGGCTACATGACCGCGTTGTCGCAGCCCCTAAACTAAGGAACCAACCAACCAAGAAATGTGCCATGGATCGAAAAAGATGTTAATTTGAAGGCGCAAAATCAGAGCTGTATGCTGGATGTGGTAGAAGTTCGACTCCTCCCGATTCCTGAATTTTTGCCATGGTTGTTCGTTAGTATGAGGTCTCGCATTGTCCTGCTGCAAGAGAACCTTATTTCTCGAAATCTCCGTCTCAAAATTTCATGAACTCGTTCCAGTAGTCGTTGAGAATAAAGATCCGCATTGACGTCATTTTGGGGCCGAACCGATCCTTTTTAACGATGACTTGGGCAGGTTGACGGGGACTAAGCCACTGTTTCGAGGCGTCAGCGTTGCGGTAATAGACCCATTTTTCATCACATGTGACAATTCTCCTGATAAATCTATCATCCATAGGGTTACCATTTTGGTGAATGTCCCAAATGAACGAAATCACTGTTGGAGTACAGCAGAGATCAAGGCTAATTTACAATGTTTAGTAATCGTGCGATTGTTATCTATAGAAATTAAGTTGTATTTTATGGCCTTGGCTGCATTAAACTACAGTGCGCCAGGGAATGTTCTCCGCCGCAGTGCCTACAAGCTGCCGCGAGAGATTAAGTCACCAGTTACGTTGGCAGCACGGCTGTCGCTTGTACCATAACAAGCAAACAGTAAACTTTATACTCACCACAAACATTCATAACTGATGCTAGAAGTGCTGATGACACACATTCTCGCTTATTGCATTACACACTGACGATTTCGACAGCCTACAGCCCACACATATGGCCTTCACCCTATCAAGGACACTGTGCTGCCAACTGAACTGATAACTCAACCACTGCGGAGAACATTCCCGGGCGCCCTGTATAGGGTTACCGATAAGCTGACGACATACACCCCGTTGAGCATGTTCTGGGGTCAATGCATGTGATGCAGATCTACAGTTTGTTTGTTTTTCCGAGTGTCTTTATCTGGCGATGTATGGTATCTTTTGAAGATACGTTCTTGCAATATCGCAATTCTAGTCATGGCCTCCTGTAAATAGCATTGGTGAACCAAAGAAAAACCAATTCTATCTTATATAATATCAAATTAAAAAAAACGACAATACTTATGAGTAGTGCTCGGGGGTTTAGGAAAAAAACATATTTTTTTATTTGCCTCTATTCCCATGTCCGATTGGTTTCTGATGCAAATCAAGTGATTATCGTCACAATACAGTGGTTTTTATTTGTCATATAAATGCATATTTCGAACATATTTTACCATTAGGTCATATTTTGAGAATTTTCTGGTAAGAACGTCATATTTCGGTAGTTTGATGGCAGCTGTAGGTGTGCAAACATCCTCAACTTACCGACCGGGAACTATTGTTTACTGGAATAGACTGTAAATAACCACTTAAACATGTATATTCAGAAAACATACGTTTGAAGTCGAACGAAGAGTTATATAGAAAGATAGAACCAGTCACGTCAACAATAAAAAGGAAAAGGTTGTTGTTCTATGGACACATTTTCAGAATGTCCAACGATCGTCTAATAAAGAAAATTTGGAATTTCGTGAAACCAAAGAAGAAAAAATTGGCATGGTTTGAAGAATGTAACAAAGACCTTCTAGAAATTGGTATTCCGGACTGCAAAATTATGAACAGGTGTGAATTCAGACACCTAATCAAAAATTACCAGGGATTTAAGGTACGGGCAGAACCCAAAAGACGGAGGGGACCTCTTTCAGAAGATCGGAAGAAGGCGCTGAGTGATGGGCTCAAGAGATACTGGCAGGACATCAAAGCTGGCAGACGATCTAGAACGAAACATTGATTTTGATTGTTACTCCGTAGTCCATAGTGGCTCAATTCGAATGTTAAAAAAAAAAAAAAAAAAATAATAATAATAATAACGTATGACCTCGGGTGCTGGGTGAAAGCTTTGTCATTTGACACCCAGAGGGTAGCTTGCATGTCGAATTTTTGTTGTTGTTCCTTGAAGCACTATGAAAGTCAAGGAGGTTAGATAGGCCTATCTAACCACCTTGACACTATAGCGCTTTCTAATAGAGAAATGAGGAACTTTGTGTTGGCGGAAAATCCCGAGATTAATTTTGCCATTATGAACACGGCCTATTGAATTCAAATGGGATCATTGACATGCCAACACCGTATGGCATGCGTGTCGTAATTTTTGCCGCCTTTCGAAAATCACTTACCAAGGCCAGGAGCGAACCTGCTGGCTTGGGGTTAGGAATCCGACACGATAACCACTCACCCACCGTGGCAAGCAGAAAATTAATATAACAATAGGAATCAAGAATTTAGTTAACAATTAAATCTCGAAGGGATTGTCGCTTGGATTTATAATTTTTAAAAATGCCATATTGAAATCAGTCATTTTCAGGTCATATTTTGTCATTTTTTAGTCATATTCCGTAGTTTTTTAAGGTCATATTTGCTTGCATATTCGGAGTATTTTTAGATCTTAAACATCCGAGCCCTAGTTATGAGACATATTAATTAATTTCCAATGCAAAGACTATTAATTTACATTTTGGGGTTTGAAGCCCTTTTTCAGTGTTGCCTTAGTACACAAAAGTTTGGTGCTTTTCAGTCGGTCAACACGAATGAATCCAAAAGAGTTGGGTTATACCCTAATCCTGAAAAGAATTACATGAGATTAATAAATACACTAGGATGACCAGTTTCGATCGTCAAGCGATCATCATCAGATCCATTAGACTTAGGTAGAGCCCTGCGCGGATAAACAAAACGTTATCCGCATCCGCCCCATATCCGCACGCCTGTTATCCGCATCACTTTTATCCGCATCCGCCCCACATCCGCATGACTTTTATCCGCATCCGCTGATATTTCAATATTATGTTTAATTTATTAGATCAAGCATAACGTGTTAAACCAATACATTTAGACATTTGAGGAGAAAGTCGTTCCTGACAATTTGCTTCATTGCAAGGAACTTCAAGTTGGCATTCCAAGGGACTTCAAGTTGGATGACACTTCTGGTTCCTTGACCTCCGCTTTAGACAAAAAATTGGCTATACTTTTTGGCTACTTTCGCACTTGTGCCGCAGTAAGTTTGATGTGCCCGATTTGTGTCCTCAGTATGAATACACTTTTTTACAGGTAAAACATCACTATATCGTTCACCTTTTCGTTTCCATTGAAAACGTAACCAAATGTCTGCCATATCATTCATTGTCTTGAGCTTTGTTTCACGCGCTGTTGAATATTCACCTTGTTTTATTTTAACATATAGTTTATCCATGTTGGTGATATTATGTTCATACTCACGGTCGCGGTTAACATTCACTACGTGAACATCTCTTGACGCTTGGAGAATGGGATTGACATTTGGCCGGAAATTTCAAGTCAGTCATCACCCTTCTGCTTCTGGACCCATCCATGTTCGCATAGATGATGTCATAGTTGATGTTGCAATATCACAGCCAACGTGCTTCAGATAAACCTGGATCCTGATCTACCAGGATAGCTTAGATGGCGAAATAGCTGACATGAGGAATGTTAATGACGTAATCACGATGAACTAACAAGCTTATTGACAGCAATTATATCTCGTACGTATAGTAATAATGGCAGTGAGAATTGATGATGATGATGATGATGAGATGTCAAGACCATCTACTACAAACATACGGTACTTAATAAAATGTAGTTGAAAGCATTTGAGTAAAATAATCTTCTCGTACGTTTAAGTGCAAAACGTGCCTGAATATTTCGTACGCAATAGGCTATAGGAGTATTCCTCTTTTAAGCATGAAGCTGTAGATTGGCTTATCACGTATTATGTAATATTAACGTAAGTTTGTATTCTAAAAACTATCCGCAAATTTACTCGAAACATTATCCGCAGCGTATCCGCTATCCGCACAACAATGCAAACTATATCCGCGGGTTTATCCGCGGATATCCGCATCCGCGCAGGGCTTTAGACTTAGGCTATAAAATCTATGTTTGAAAATACAGGTGCAAATATTTTCAATGTGTACAATTATTTAGTTGCAATATTATACCGACAGTAGTGGCTACGCGGGCTAAAGCGCTGCGTTAGGTCAAGGGGCCAAGCTCTCTGCTGACTCGGTAGACGCGTGGGTTCGAGCCCCACCGTCGGCTGTCCTTGAAATGGTTTTCCGTGGTTTCCCATTTTCAACACCAGGCAAATGCTGGGACGGTACCTTCTGACAGGCCACGGCCGCTTCCTTCCACATCCTTGCCCAGTTTCATTCATCATCATTCATTTCATCTCTCATTAAGTCCTCTCATGAGGTTGGCGTCAGGAAGGGCATCCGGCCGTAAAAACCATCGCCACTAAGACTTCCATCGCATCTCATCCCCGACCCCGTTGGAAAAACGGGAATAATAAGGGGTAGACATACATACAATTTAGTTGCAATATTAGTAATGCAACTTGTATGTGTATGCTAGGCGTAGTATATATATGATGTCAGGTGAAATGCTAAACTAGATGTAAGCCCCTGGAGGGACCAAACCTGTGTCGCGAGGCTTATGCACAACGTGAATGATGTTGGAATGCGAGATTTCTTGCAAGAGTCCCCCTAATTTATTGGTTTCTTAATAAGATGTTGACTGACTGTTGTTGTTGTTGTTGTTTGAGTCTTCAGTCTTTTCACTGGTTTCATG
The DNA here is from genome assembly GCA_946902985.2 of Meconema thalassinum. NCBI lineage: Eukaryota > Metazoa > Arthropoda > Insecta > Orthoptera > Tettigoniidae > Meconema > Meconema thalassinum. Next base: position 110,707,356 of record OX336388.2, read on the forward strand.
CAGCTCTCCATGCCTCCCTGTCCTAAGCTAATCGTTTCATCTCTACATAGCTACCACACCCTAAATCCGAGGCAATCTGTTTAACATATTCTAACCTTGGTCTACCCCTACAGTTCTTGTCCTCGACCCATCCTTCCATAACTAAGCTTGCTATTCCTGGGTGTCTTAGTATGCGTCCTACCAACCTATCTCTTCTCTTCATTAGCAGTCTCCAGAAACATCTCTCCTCTCCCACTAGTCTTAATACCTCTTCGTTTGTAACCCTACACACCCATCTGATCTTCATCATTCTCCTGTAAACTTCAATTCTCCTCTTTTCTGCTGCACCAATAGTCCAAGTTTCACTTCCACAGAGCGCTACGCTCCAGTCCAAGGCTTTCAAAAATGACTTCCTAATACCTAAATCTATATTCGATGCAACAGATTCATTTTCTGTAGAAATGCTCTCCTTGCCTGAGCTAACCTACTTTTCATATCCTCGTTGCTTCGTCCATCACTTGTTATTTGCGTCCTAAAGCGGTCCATAGACGGTCAATATTATTGTACAACATAGATTGCACAATATTTTGACGGTTATCCCTAGACGTGCAATAATATTGTGCAATAATTTTGTATGCGCAATAACTTGAATCGTGTGAAGGCAATATTGAAGGCTGTGCAATATTTTGCGCAAACACGAGCACAGACGTACAACCTCAATGGCAGTATATTGTGCAACCTCCACACAATGACAAAATCAGTCTCCGCCAGAGTTTTATGTTTCGTGTCCTGAGATAATATCTCCATCGTGCTGATGGAAGCAGTAGGGGTTTCTTGACCTGCAAAGAACTTAATTTCCCCGGAATACCATAGCACAGGTTCTACATACTCCGCACCGGCACCACTTCCCTCAGCATCGCGAATACGTTTCAACTCTTTGCGGAAATTGGTACGCAAAGATTCTTTTAACCACATGTTGATTTGTTCGCGTCTGGGTATTATTCGCGGTATTAGGTAGATTTCATTGGAAAGCTAACTATTGCAATGGGTACCATGTTTCGACTTCCGGAAAATTTCGACATATCTTCGCGTTTCACATCCCCCAGACCCCAAAACCACCGTCAGTTCAAAAGTTTATATATAATTTATGTATATATATTTATGTATATATGTATATCAGTTTCTTGTGGACACGATAACTGCCGTAATTTTGCACCAATCACTTTGAATTTTTTACCAAATATGTATACCTATAAAATCTCGGTCTAGTTCGTTACTGGGCTAAATCGGTCGAAGGGGGATGAAAATGGGGGGCTTTTTTTTTTCGAAAAAGTGAACTATTGCTCTAACTCTCTTAATATGTGAAATATCGAATCCGTTCAAAGTTCATACTATGTGTCGGATAAAGCCCAAAAATTTATGTTTGAAGAGTTTTCTATAGCGCCAAGCATTGACCAAAGGGGTGGGAAAAAGTGGGTTTTTCGGGAAACATTAATCATATCTCTCTTAATTGGCACAATATCAAAACCGTACAAAATGGACAATATTCCCCTAATAATTACCTAAAACTTTTGTCTGAAAGAATGTTTGATATGACCCACCATTACGCCAAGGGATGAGAAAAATGATTTCGGAATTATAAGAAAATGCCAAGAGTTATCAGAGGCTGCCCTGGCAACACTACTAAATTGATGAGGGATGAGCCATCAGACGTTGCCATGACAACGCACTTGCACGAGATCAGATTCAGATTTCCATCTGACTAAGTGTGAAGCGGCTTCGGTGACGTGACTGGTAGCATGCTGAACTTCTATGCCCAAGGTCGCGGGTTCAAAGCCGGCCGAAGTCGTCGGATTTTCTAAGAGAGCTAAAAATCCCTCAGTATGCTTTCCTTTGGAGGGGAAGTTCCAACGTTCATTGCGAGTTGCCGGTTGCGGTGGCATCTAGTAGCCAAGTTCACAGCTAGGTGTCGTTGACGGTAGTATCTGGTAGCAACATTAGGAACTACTGCTTGAAATTGACCATCTGCAGTCATTACCTGAATTACAGACTAATACAGCCATCACAATTCACACCGTTTATCAGACAGTACTACACTCACCCAAAGTACACGGGGTTACATGACCGCGTTGTCGCAGCCCCTAAACTGAGGAACCAACCAAAATCTCTGCGGGAGATATAATTTTGCGTGAAGAAGTAACAGACAGTTACACATCAGTGTCGAAACCTTGCATAAGGACAGTGTGACCACAAGTATAAAAATGGACCCCAAATGATAAGAAGGTTACCGTCATCATAAGACAATAAAGTGTTTAAAATATGCATAAAATGACGAAAAACAAAGTTAATTAAGCTCCAATTATAAAATACTTTCTCACAATAAATGAGGTCTGATCCTTCTACGAAAACCTGCACATTCTGCCTATTTTCGCATATCCCCAAGTTTGCCCGGTGAAATCTACCTCCGCCTTCCGGCGTGCCAAGAGGACTTTTTTTTTCTAAAAGCACATCAAACTTTCCCCCCCCCTCCCCCCCCCCCCCCCCCCCCCCCCCGTTTTATCACGATTACTGTATTCCTTGCACTTCACATTTCAAAGAGCCTGAAGGCCAGGATACACTTCAACAACTTCTAAAATAAATTGTTTTTCTGTATTCTTGTCACCAACTGGCGGGACATTGCGCAATACTGCCAACAGACGGCACAATATTTTCCCGTTTGCAAAATATATTTTCAGCTTTTTGAAAATCACGCAATATATTGCACAACCTATCAATATCGTCTGCACACGGTCGATTATATTCCACAACCCAAAATATTGCGCAATAATATTGACCGTCTATGGGCCGCTTAAGACTGACTGAGGTGTTACTATGTTCCAGATCGAGGGCACCAAGGTGGGCTATCAATTGAGCCAGACGCCGCCCCTAAGGGAGCTGAACGCTGAGATAAGCCCAATGAAGATCCCTGGATGCAAGCAGTGGACCTTCATGTCCGACGAGTATCTCATGTGCCAGGCACGACATCACACGCTCACCATCTACCACCCGGTGGGGACATGCAAGATGGGACCCAGCTCCGACCCCATGGCCGTGGTGGACCCTCGCCTCAGAGTGTACGGCACCAAGGGGCTCAGAGTGGTGGACGCCTCCATCATGCCGCTCATCGTCAGCGGGAACACCAACGCCCCCACCATCATGATCGCGGAGAAAGCAGCCGACATGATCAAGCACGACTGGTCTTGCAAACGATACCAAACACCATACTCACAAGCAGGGGTACGCCGTTCCTAGTATCAGTTACTTTTCGCTGTAACGGCGATTATTGTAACCGTTACTTTTATCATTTTTAATGATCTAGTCGACTTCGTCGTTACGTTACGGCGACGTCACGAAATGTACCGAGAATGCACTGAGGTGTGTGACGTCATAGTACCGCTTGGTGCATTTTTCAGCATTTGTACTATTTAAAATGATAACAAGTCCAGTCTTTCGGACTGACTGTCTCTTTTTGTCGTAACGACAAAACTTGTACCAGTTAATTTTTGCCGTAACAACAAAATTCGTAACCGCTACATTTTGTCGTAACGACGAATATCTTAACCGTTACTGCTTGGGTAACGACTAAACTTTTAGCCGTTACGATGAAACTTGTAACCATTACTTTTTCCGTAACGAAGAAAACTCTAACCGTTTCTTTTCCGTAACGACGAAAACTGTAGCCGTTACAGATTGCCGTAACGAATAATTTTTTCAACAGTTACTTTTTTCGGTAACGACAAACCCTGTAAAGGTACGAATTGGATCCTCGCCGCCAAGGCAGTGTGCTGCCGTTGCCTTGGCGGCGCGTCCCTGGCGGCGCTGTCTGGACAGTTGTGGTGTTTTCGTTCCTCGCTGCCCGGGCAGCGCGGCAGGACACCACGTAGCCTACTGTTGCATGATGAAAAAAATCGATTTTTTTTATTTAGGCGGCATAAAATTCTTCATTCTTTTCTGAATCCAAATATATATAGTTTGTTGGGGTTTTGATGTCTACAACTACCTTAAATTCGTTTTTAAAAATTAGCGCCCCATGCTCCGAATAATACACTTTTAACTTTGTCAGCTGTTATCCGTTAATACTCATTTTTCATGTTTAACTAGGAAACAATTTAAGATAGAGGGTTATTTTTTACATTAACTTGCCTAATGGAGTACTTGAATGTTAACCTATTTTCACTTCCAAAACATAGTATGCATGGATTGGGAAGAGAAAAATTGATACATATTTTTGAATAAATTTAAAAAGAAAGAGTTCGGATTTTTTCTTACATTCTGTCCCAATAATAATGAAACAAAGTAGTTTCTCATCTGCCATGATCCATTCCAAGTATGTGAACAAAATTTGAGAGTATTTGATTGAAAAACAACTGAGAAATGTGTACCTGAAGCAACTTATACAACATTTTTTTGAAAATGCATCTGCCCAAATTGGTATTCATTTCACACATCCTATAAAAGCAAAGTAGCACTACATGGTCAAAAACAGCTCAGAATATACCGCTTCTTATATGTGACAGGAATCATTTAGCATAAACCCAGAAAATACTTAGTAAAGTAATGCCACAAAAATAGACTTTTTCATCGTGTAAGAGTACGTCGTGGTGTCCTTAACGAAGGCACGCGGCTGGGAAATGCACGCCACAGGACATCAATTATAATAGAAGTAAGTTAATAGAGGCAAGATAAAGCATGGAAACAACAATGTACTCAGCACACCTAGTGGTATGGCGGTCAAGTATGAAAATAATGGCTTCCAAACGTTTTATTTTTTAATTCTTATTTAGGCCTAACTGGGTCACTCCAATCCACACTTAATTTAAGGACAAATTTCCGTTACATAAAATTGATCTAAAATTAAATGAAATGTCATTTAAATGTTCTTTAGATGCCGTATTATTTAAATAATTTACTTTTTCGGCCTTAAAAAGGCAAAAAGGTACAATTATTTTCAAATAATTGGTACGAGCAAAGTCGAGACATCTAGCGGACTTTTATGAAACGCCATTTTGGATAGCAGTTTTGTGATCTATTTCCAGGCTTTGTATCATTTCGTTGCCAACGGTGCGGCGCCGCAGAGCCGCCAGACCGCTCCTGGCGCGGCTGAGCCGCTACGCTGCACAAGCAGCGCTGCTTTGGCAGCGGCAGCGGAGTTCGAAATGTATCCCGTCTAAATACACGTGGAGCTGTAGTGAGCTTCCGCCGCCATGTCAGCGCGCTGCCATGGTGGCGCTGCTTGGGCAGTTGTGGTGTTTTCGTTCCTCGCTGCCTGGGCAGCGCGGCAGAGGTTCAGTAGGCAGTTTACATTGAGGAAATTTAATAGAGGTACGATCAGCATGTGTAGTGCCGCTACCAAAACGGGAATTAGAAGATTATTGGAGGAAGATGAAGACGATGACAACTAAATTCTAGCCCTATTGGTGCGAAAAAGAAAATCGAAAGCCACGAAAGAGATCTACAACCCCCGAGAAGTAAGTTAATAGACGCAAGATAAAGCATGACAACAACAATCTACTGCAGCACACCTAGTGGTATGGCGGTCAAGTATGAAAATATTGGCTCCCAAACATTTTCAAGTTTTATCATTTTAAATGATTATGTCGACTTCGCTGGGTTCTGGCGTTACGTTAAGGTGACGGGACAAAATGTACCGAGAATGCACTGAGGTGTGTGACGTCATAGTACTGCTTGAGCTTTCTCCTTTCCCCGCGCGCTCCGGTGAGCGTAACGTCATTAAGCCGGCTACCTCCTTTGACCTTGGTTTGCACTTGCTTTTTATTTATTTTATTATTTATTTTTTTGTTAACGGACTTTGAGTTCACGCAGCATTTGTAGCATTTAAAATGATATAAAGTCTAGTCTTTCAGACTGACCATCAGTGTTTTTTAATTTTTATTTAGGCCAAACCGGATCACTCCAATCCACACTTAATTTAGCCTAAGGACATAAATTTTCTTAACATAAAATTGGTCTAAAATTAAATGATATGTCATTTAAATGTTCTTCAGATGCCGTATTATTTGAATAATTTAATTTTTCTGCCAATAATTGGTACGGACAAATTAGTGACAAGTCGAGACCTCTAGCGGACTTCTATGAAACGCCATTTTGGATAGTAGTTTTATGCTCCATTTCCGGGCTTTGTATAATCTCGTTGCAAATGGTGCGGCGCCGCAGAGCCGCCAGACCGGTCCGGGCGCGGCCAGGCTGCCAATGCGACGCTGCACAGGCAGCGGCGGCGGAGTTCGAAACGTATCCCGTCTAAACACACGTGGAGCGGTCGTGAGCTTCCGCCGCCATGGCAGCGCGCCGCCTTCGCGGCGAGGATCCAAATCGTACCTTAACCGTTACTCTTTTCCGTAACGACGAAATATATAACCGTTACTGTTGAGTAACGACCAAAGTTGTAAGTTACTTTTTGCCGAAACGACGAAACTTGTAACCGTTCCTTTTAGCCACAACGGCGAAACTTGAAACCGTTCCTTTTTGGGAAACGAAGGAGCAACGACGTTACTAATTTAATTAAATACAGGAACTGGAACGCCGCTACTTTTAACAGCGACGAAGGAACGAAATTGCTCGTTATTTTACTTTCAAAATGGATCAATTTGAGGATTATCCAAGATGCATAAAAGGAGGCAGATGACCTCGCTGTTCCACCCCTTAAAACAACTAACTAGATCCATGAAACAGACAGAGAGGGATCACATACTTATATGACAGAACAGTGGTGAATAACCCTTAAACAAAACCAGCCCGAGTCAGTTATTGTTCTTTAATTTAGGACTTGCGGCTACTATTTATGTGGGTAAAATCTGTCAAATAACCTGCTTTATTGTAGTGAGCGTCCTTGTAACTAGGAGGTAATTCGGATAAACATGGAAAAGTTTTTCTACGATCGCTGATAGTAGGATACGAATTCACCTCTCTCAACTGACCAACCTCATACTAGGATTGATATTCTGGACAGAGCCGGAAAACAAGCCCAGGTCATCTTCGTGGAAACCATTACCAATTCATTCTGGTTTCCCATATTAGTGGAATCCACTATCCCTTACAGATCAAGTAAACTATAGTATTTTTTTTAGAAACCTATTAAAGTTAACTTATGAGCTATTATTGTGTCCTTTGGTAAACACATATTGTTGTCAGATTGTAAAATTAAAAACTCTTATGTTATAATATTCGCCAAATCAATACTTAAAAAACACTTAATTGTCTATATTTTACAGACTATAAATATAACATCCTAAGTACGATACGATAATACGATTTTTCAAAGATATTTACAAATGATTATGTTTTGTTTTTTCTTAATTAATTCTTAATTTTTATTGCAAGGATATTCATTTCTTAGTTAAGTCTACTTAGGATAAGTTATATTTATGAGCTCAAGAAGAAACCATTGAGTTTTGAAGCATGTACACACAATCTGTAAAATATAGACAATTAAGTGTTTTTTAAGTATTGATTTGGCGAATATTATAACTTAAGAGTTTTTAATTATTCTATCAATACGGATTTACATAATTTGCTATTATGGCAAATATTTTCGCTTATTGTAAAATTAAAGAAATAAGCAACTAGTCTATATTTTATAATCGGAAAGATTTTGAAATATTATAAAGAGAACTCAAAATATTATGTATCTAGACCCCCCCCCCCCCTTAACGGTTAATTGTACAACTTTGTTATTAAATACAATTTATTTTTTTGTAACACGTGCAGTATTTTTCAGGAAGTTGTTCATACGGTATTTGATTTGTCAGAAAAGATAATCCTTGCTCTAGACCTCTTGGTATCGTCTCAGGCCCCCCTGATGCAGCAGTGTTCTATCCCCGCACGTTGGGCCTGACTGCTATGGACAGAGGAATGGAAATGAACTAGCTTATAGGATATGGAACCTGATCTTAAACAGAATAAATGCACAAATTCGGGGTTCTTTCAAGCAAGAAAATACTGCAGTGTATGGTACAAAGGTGGCCAAATTGTTAGTGTAATTCTGAATAGAACCAGGTTTTTTTTGTTACAGATTTTAAGATACAACGTAGTATTTTATTTGAGGTCGATTCTCCGTTGCAAAACCGTTCTTTGTTGCATTTTGTCACCAATTGTGCTACGAGAGATCCTTTACGAATCAACGTCATATGCATTTACGCATTTTTAGCCTAATTTTCACATTTTACAAAAATGAGGAAAAAGTAGACTTATGAGATCGGGCAAATGTGTGTCTGTCTGTCTGTCTGTCTGTCCTTCTGTCTGGCTGGCTGTGTGTGTGTCCCCCCCCCCCCATCAACTCCTAAACGGCTGCAGCAACCGAAACAAAATTTGGTAGGAGTAAATATCTATACCTGAATATCTCACGGATAAATTTGAAAATGATGTCAAATCTACCGACTGCCGAAAAATCGCAATTGAATTTGAGCTCCATGTTGGATATCTTGGAAGGTATGAATGGGAGCTATTTCAAAATTGGCACACGTATAGACAATAATATTGCAGTTTAATTTCCAGGAGGCCATACATGGCAGTGTTGCCAAAATGATTCTAAGCCTGCTGATAGGTCCAAATTTTAAATGCATATAACTTCTACACTATCAATTGGATTTCAACCAAATTTCGTATGTGCTATGTGTACATAAAGAGATATGACTGAGCGTATTCTTAAGAGCCACCAGGGCTGCCAACTGTTGATAAATGCTCTAATTTTTTTAAATCCAAATACCCATATATCAGAAAGTATGCAAGCCGACAGCTTTAAACTATGCACACGTATAGTACCTGATATTCTAGATTAATTTGCAGTAACGTATATACGTCAGTGCTACCAACATGATTCTAAGCCTGCTGAGAGGTCCAACTTGAAGTACATGTAACTTCTGTACTATCATTTGGATTTCAACCAAATTTCGTGTGTGCTATGTGTACCATAACAGGTATGACTATGTCGATTCTTAAGAGTAACCAGGGCTGCCAACTTTTAATAAATACTGTCTCTATTTTTGTTACCCTAATATCAATATATTAGAAAGTATGCAAGCCAATAGCTCTAAACTTTGCACACGTATAATACCTGGCATTGTAGGTTAATTTGGAGTAGGGCCTGACTAATATAGGCCTACGCCAGTGCTGCCAACATGATTCTAAGCCAGCTGATAGGTCCAATTTTAAAATGCATGTAACTTCTATACTAACTAATGGATTTCATTCAAAATTGACACAACAATAGATCATATTATTTCAGATTATTTCTAACCAATACATGTATGTCATTGTTGCCAACATGATTTTACGCGCGCTGTTAGATCCAATGTTTAACTGCATGTAACGTCCATGCTATCCATTCGACTTCAACCAAATTTTGTATTCTGTACCTTAAGAGATGGATCTAAGAATATATTCAGTCACCAGGGCTGCCAACTGTAGTTCTCTATTTGGCTACATTATGCCAGGTAAACAGTATTTCGAACTAATTAGAAATTTCGATATTACCAACTTAATTTCGTCATTATTCTAGATAGATCCATATAGATTAATCATTGGCATGAATCTTAAATTTTAAGAAAAGTAGGCTCTTTAGTTCGTCACGGAACTTCTTGTTAAGTATTTAACTTCAATTGACTACTGAGAGACACCTGTTAATACTACAATGTTTATTGTAACATGTTTTAACCCTTCATTAGCATGGGCCACAATGTTATAACTTACACTAAATAGGGCATACTTTTTTACGAAAAGCAATATAGTAAAACGTAACTCTAATAATACAATTTTGAATATGCAAGTCCAATCGAAATTTATTTTACAAAAGTGTATATGTAGGTACAGAGCGCCAGGGAATGTTCCCCGCAGCGCCTACATGCTGCTGCTCTTGTATCAACTGGTAACTGTATAAGGGAACAACTGAAACTTGTCTGACACAGATTTATGTGCTGTCCACTTCAAGATTCCTGTTACTAGAGCTAATTTGCGAAATAACTGCACCGATACGAAATATCAGTGAGGATGAATTACAGTGTGCACCAAAACTTCCTACGTTGGTGCACTGTGTGTTAAGGAAATGAAGGACAGCATTTCCAGCAACTGCTCTGAAATTCATGTAATTAACGATGATTATTAAATACGTTAAAAATTAGTGTAAATGTGATTCACTAGTTGGGCGCTACGCTGCTGCTAGCGCCAGTGCCTTGCTCGACAGGTGGCTGGCTAGCCACAGTGTTCCGGCCGCAACACCGCGCATCCGAGGCTCCGTTCCATAGGGAAGGTTGTCACTGTAGTAGTGTGTGGGATACGAATACCATAAGTTATTTCACAGCAAATCATCATCGTGACAGTCTACCAACCCCAAGCTTGCAGGTTCGCTCCTGGCCGTGGTAAGTGATTTTTTTGAAAGGCGGCCAAAATCACGACACGCATGTCAAAAGATGTTGGCATGTTAAAGAACCTATTTGAATTCAGTAGGCCGTGTTCATAATGGAAAAAAATAATCTCGGGATTTTCCGCCAACACCAAGTTCCTCAATTCTCTACTAGAAAGCGTTATAGTGTCAAGGAGCTTAGATATCTAATCTCCTTGACTTTCAAAACACTCCAAGGAACAACAAAATTCGACTCACAAAGCTTGCACCCGGCACCCGAGGCCATACGATATAATTCTATTATTATTATCATCGACTTGAAATCATTAATTTAATTAATTTCCAGCAGCGTTAACTTAATTTGCCGTCAATATTGATCTGGTTAGGATGACACAAAAACACATTCTCTTCACCAGGGTAAAGAGAAGATGACCTCGTAGTTTCGCCCCTTAAAACAACAATAACTAACTTCATCAGGGTAGAGACAATCTATGCATTGTTGAAGATTCTATGAATCAAGTACCGGTACCAATAAAGAATACTGTATGGTTCTGTTCAGCTTTAACAACAATAATAATAATAATAATTTGGCCACTTGTATAGTTTTAGTTATAATCTAAAGGTTGTTTGTATTGTGACAGAATAATTTTGTATTCCATAAAGATGTTTTACCAAAAAATAAAGACAACATTTTATTTCCATAACATTGAATATGTGTGCACCAGATGTCACAGAAACATTGCAGAGGAGAAGAGCTCACTGATCAGTTCGGATTCTTGTGAATTTATCCACTAAAATGTTAATTACTTTTTGTTGAGTAAGACTTGAAAATTGCCACATTGATTTAAATGGCTAAACGCACCTGCTCAGACAGCAGGAGATTCGGGCTCGAATCAAGACTGTGGTCATATTTTCCAATCTTACTCAACATATATGACAGCTTCTCCTTCTTTTCCCGTTTCCAGTTCCCTGGGTCGGGTTGCGAATCAAGGACGACCACAGTTGTCTATCCCTCCACCATTCATTTCCTTCTTTCAATACTTATTTTTCTTTTGCTCCTCTCTTCTGTATGCTTTCCTTCACCGTATCTCTGCTGCTTGGATTCGGCTTTCATCGCGATTTGTCGTGGTCCAAGTACCTGCTGCATATGTCAAAATTGGTGAGTAATACATTGAGAATAGAACTTTCTTGCATTTCTCTGGGACTTCCTAGTTCCATACTAAATCTCTCTCACACTGGTAAAACCCATTGGTGAATCGAGGCCTCAGAAACAGAGATATTTTCTAAAGCCATTTATTTCTTTACTTATTTATTTTATTCATTGACTTATTTATAATATCTTGTATTTTAATTAATTAGTTAATTAATTACATAAATAAATAATATTGTAGCTTTCAATCGACCAACCCAAAATAATTCCAATTATAGGAATATATGAATATGAAAACTAACCTGAAATAAATTACATGTGATTAACATCTGTAGGCTACTTACTATAAAACCAAGTCCCCGATTTTTGGATGTGACGGGTAATATCGAGAACCACTGAATGGATTTAGATGCGGTTTTCACCATTCTGTAAAGGATATCTCGAGGAAGGGTTTGTTGTAGAAAATAATGTATTTATGATCAAAGGAAGCCAAGCAGTAACGATTTAAGTGAAAGAGTGGCAAAAAAAAACCAACTAAAACTGGCGTCCCTGCTCTTTTTAAGCTTACGCTGGGCAAACCGTTTAACATATGTATAGGCCTATGTTCAGCATGAAAAGTTCTACAAAAAGTCCGGGATAGCATATCTCTATCTTCAATACACCGCCAACTATAAGTGTTTTTACGTTTTCATGTATTCCAACAAACTCCATTAAATAACTGAGGTGACAGTTTACGATTTTGTGTTGACCGAAAAAAATCTCCAATATTAATATTGTTAATAAGGCAACACTGAAAAATGGCTTCCTAGATAAATAAATAATATAAATAAATAAATAAATAAATAAATAGCTAGATACATAAATAGATAGATAGATAAATAAATAGATACATAGATAGATACATAAATAGATAGATAAATAAATAGATACATAGATAGATACATAAATAGATAGATAGATAAATAAATAGATACATAGATAGATACATAAATAGATAGATAGATAGATAAATAAATAGATACATAGATAGATACATAAATAGATAGATAGATAGATAAATAAATAGATACATAGATAGATACATAAATAGATAGATAAATAAATAGATACATAGATAGATACATAAATAGATAGATAGATAAATAAATAGATAAATATATAGATAAATAAATAAATAAATAGATAAATAAATAAATAGATAAATAAATAAATAGATAAAGAGATAAATAGATAAATAGATAGATAGATAGATAGATAGATAGATAGATAGATAGATAAATAGATAAATAGATAGATAGATAGATAGATAAATAAATAGATAAATAGATAGATAAATAAATAAATAAACAGATAAATGAATAGATGGATTGATAAATAGATGGATAGATAGATAAATAGAGCCTCCGTGGCTTAGGCGGCAGCACGCCGGCCTCTCACCGCTGGGTCCGTGGTTCAAATCCCGGTCACTCCATGTGAGATCTGTGCCAGACAAAACGGAGGCAGACAGGTTTTTCTCCGGGTACTCCGGTTTTCCCTGTCAACATTTCATTCCAGCAACACTCTCCACTATCATTTCATTCCATCTGTCATTCATTTAATCATTGCCCCAGAGGAGTGCGTCAGGCCTCGGCAGCCGGCACAGTCCATATCCTCGCCGCTAGATAGGGGCTTCATTCATTCCATTCCTGACCCGGTCGGAGACTGGAAGCAGGCTGTGGATTTTCATAAATAGATTAATAGATAGATAAATAGATAAATAAATAGATAGATAAGTAAATAGATAAATAAACAGATAAATAGATAGATAAATAAACAGATAAATAACTAGATAAATATATAAATAGATAGATAAATAAATAGATAAATAGTTAGATAAATAGATAAATAAATAGATAAATAAATAAATAGATAAATAAATAAATATATAGATAAATAAATAGATAAATAAATAGATAAATAAATAAATAGATAAATATATAAATAAATAAATAGATAAATAAATAGATAAATAAATAGATAATAAATAAATAAATATGAAATACATGCCATGACCCACTAACACGGGCACGGGATTCACAAGGTTAGGTTCTGTTTTTGTGCAGGACACTTACACTGTGTGGTGAATGTAAAGGTTACAGCCTTGCAGTTCGTTTAGCTTTCACATACCTCATCTCATCAGCTAGCAAAACCATAATATGGATAATCGGTGCAGAACAACAAGGCATTGCCGTAGCTGACGAGACATGTGACTAGGCCGCCGGATAAAGAAAGACACCAAAATCGAAAACAATATACAGTATATATACACACAGGTTCCGGCAGAAATAATTTACCCCTTTTAACACATGAACCACAATAACATTACATACCTAATGAAAAGCACACGAGTGGTAATTGATGATGATGATGATGATTGTTGTTTTATGGGGCCTAACAGCCAGGTTATCGGCCCCTAGTGGTAATTGAAGGCAATGCTGTAAAAGGGAATGAATGAATGAATGTATGAATGCATATAGACAGCTTTGAAGCCATCTTACAGTGTTGCCTTATTGATAATTGATATTATAACACTTTTCAGTCAGTCAACACATTCAACTTAATCCCAATTACTGGGACCTGCAAAAAATAACCCGAAGAAATTACACGTGGTTATTTATTTATTATCTATCGTATGGCTTTTAGTGCCGGGAGTGTCCGAGGACATGTTCGGCTCGCCTGAGTCTGTAGCTGCTTCCAGCGGACACCCTAAAGGGTGAGCTACAAGTTCCGTTCAATTTCAAATAGTTCCAACTTTCACCACCAGATATCAATGATACCTAGTGGTGAACGTTGGAACTTTGATAGAGCGTTCTGACGAAATCTAACCTAACAATTTTGCTTTACACAAGTTTAGTCTGTGAAAGGATCTTTTACATGCCATAAATCTATGACATGGGACCGCCGGCTTTACTTCCCCTCCGAAGAAAGGCATTCTGAAGGATTTTTAACGCTCTTAAAAAATCCGACGACTTCGGCCGGGTTTGAACCCGCTTTCTTGGGCATAGCAGTTCAGCATGCTACCGACTACGCCACCGAAGCCGCTTACACGTGGTAATAAAAGTATACATATATATTTGTTTTCTCCCTGTTTCGTAGTCCACAACACAATACATTACATAATTACATAATTTTTTAAAGTTAATTTTCGCATATAATTGACCGACTGAAAAGTGTAATATCAATTATGAGTAAATAAGTAAATAAATAAACGAATGAATATACGAATAAATAAATAAATAAATGTATAACTGAATGAATACACGAATGAATATACGAATAAATAAATAAATAAATAAATGTATAACTGAATGAATACACGAATGAATATACGAATAAATAAATAAATAAATAAATGTATAACTGAATGAATACACGAATGAATATACGAATAAATAATGTATAACTGAATGATAAATAATAAGGCTATTGGTTTTACGTTCCTTTTAACTACTGTGGTTTTTAGAGACGCCGGGGGCCGGAATTTTGCCCCGAAGGGGATCTTAAACGTGCCAGTAAATCTACTGACACGGCTCTCTCGCATTTGCGCACCCTCAAATGCCAGCTGACTACGCCAGGATACGAACCTGCAACCATGGGCTCAGCAAGCGAGAACATAACTGAATGAATACACGAATGAATATAAAAATAGATAAATAAATGTATAAGTGAATGGATTGACGAATGAAAATATAAATAAATAAATACAATATAAATAAATAAACGTAAAAGTGGATGAATAGACGAATAAATAAATAAATAAATAAATAAATAAAGGAAGAAAGAACGTTCACGATTACAAAAAATACACCTTTTTTTACGTTTTATGAGATACAAACTTAGGGAGACTGTTTGTTTGTTGATGGGATCGTCATTTCTCAGTCTTGCAACATTTAAAATAAACAGTTCATTTTTCGGGTGCTTTATGCTTTAATATTTATCAGTAACAGTTGCCACACTTTCTAAGTTTTCTGACATTTTTGTTTGTTTTAGGAAGGCATTGACTGACTGTGGTTGGTGACATTGTAGGTTTGGTAGTGTTTTGTAGTGCTATTTGTCCTGTATAAATGGATTTTAAGATGTTCGCTTGACGAGCGAAACATCATCCTTTAGCTTTTTCCCTCTTCTCTAGTCCATAAGAAATATCTTAATCACATTTCTTTCTATTTTTTTCATATTACAGCAATTGGGATTATAGGGTGTTGACCGACTGAAAAATTACAATATCAATTGTGAATAAGGCAACACTGTAAAATAGCTCAAACATTGGGAGGCAATGAGGTAAACAATCTCAGCATTGTGTGTCAGGTATCTTAAACATAAAAAATTACACACACACGTTTTTCTTAAATAAATTCATTCTTTAAATACAAAAGTTTCGAGATTATAGCTACAAACACATTTTTCTAAAATTATACAATTATCTTTAAGGATATGCCGGGTGGATATGGATTTTTCCACTCTAAAGTCGAACCTCGCTTATATTAATAGTTCACACGTTTCTAAAAGGGTGGCGACAAAAACGTACCGGTGAAATATGTTCAAATTTTCACAGATTAGTGACGATTTTGCCTTATTTCCTGATACAGTTAACCATCGATTTAGCGCACTAATTGGAGCGGAGGTTTATTTTTATTACCACAAAGATTTTCTTGTCAAGCGTCAGCGGCTTTCTTGACTTTCTTCATTGGTTTTATTAGCACTGTTCTTTTTTTAAATTTCATTTACAATAAATAACTGGTTTGTTTTAGACTCCACAATAGGCTAAAACCGCGTTGATTTGAGAATCTTTCGTAAACAAATACAATCTCGAACAGAGGAAGTTTTAAGTCTCACAAAATAATAAAATCAATGCTGTTTATAATCAGACAGTTTTAGAAAACAGTTCATCATCATTGGTTTGCAGTCCTAAGACTGATCAGTTGCCATAAAAACATGTCCAGATCGTCCTGTCATTTGCCGCTTCCTTCATTGAATTATAATTCTGTGCTTCGGTGTCGTTTAGAATTTGTTTAATGAAGGTATTTCAAGGTCTTCCTCGTGGATGTTTTCCCTCAATGAACCCTTCTGCTACAGTTCTCATTAAATTGGAGTGGCGCATTGTGTGACCCCACCATGCGAGACGACGTTTACGGATTGTGCGTAGGATTGATCTCCGTTGGTTCACGGAGAAAACAGTTAATTCTATTCAATATGGAACGTAAAATAAAACAACATTTGGAGCATTTTTATTGCCAAAAGCCTGAACAGTATATTAATTATCTCTGGGATTAACATACGATAACCTCAGGCCTTAATACGCTCATCTATCCAGTCCAGTCGTTCAGTTTGCCTAGAAAACTCTGCCACGTTAGTAGGTTTACAAATATCCATCATAACAATATTAGCTATGATACAATCAAAGATAGAAACAAAATTATGATAAATTAAAAATTACAGCTGTCTTTAAAGTTTCAATTTTGTAAAAATTTAGGAAGGAACTTTGAAATATTCGCTTTCTATTCCTTATACAGTAAAACCTGCCCTTAACGGACCCTTTATTAAACAGAAACTTAACTAACGAAACGGAAATATTTGACGGTCCCCTGAACTTAAGTCGTGGAAAACCTGTTAAATTCCCTTCATTAAACGGAAACTGTGTTACACGGATAACGGAAATTAAAATACGTATTTTAACGGATTTTTTTCTAAGTTCCATAATGCAGTGTTTAGAAATGTTTCAGGCACCCTGTGAAAGTCTACCTTGTCTGCTTTAACAGTTGATTCTGTAGCTAACAATGAATGTGCAAACAGGTCTTTCTTCTTTTTAGAATGCAAATATATTTGCCATGATAGCAAAATATTAATCAGAGATCCGTATTGAAAGATTATAAGATGTTAAAGAATACGCCAATCAACACTTATTGGAACATATCTATTTTTTAATTATAATACATGTTGACATATGTTGAGGTCTTCTTCAGTCAGTAATAAAAATAGAAGATTGTTGAAAAACTATGTTCAAATATGAATATTGGGTAAGAAAACTATACATTAAATTTGTAATTGAAATAAATAAATAAATAAATAGCACGAATCAATCTGTTTGTAAGGATATCAATTTCGATTATTTATTTCAATTACAAATTTATTATATAGTTTTTTCTTTCCCAACATTCATATTACAAATGAAAAAGTGCGAAACGATACTGTGGGTAAAATTTATTTGTTAATCAAAATTAATTACCACAGGCATGTGCACAGGTGTTCCATTGCTTCACTAGCCGCAGGATTCTCTGTTCCCAGAAGTCTTGTTGTTGTGACAGGAGCCAATCCTGTACGGTGTCCTTTAATATTCGTCGTCCGATGGGAAACGTTCCCCTTGAGATTTATTTTATCGGACCAAACAGATGGAAGTCGCAGGGTGACACGTCCGGGTTGTAGGGCGGATTCTCAAGTTGCTCCCTCTTGAACGTGGTCAACAAACCTTGTGTAACGTTAGAGACGTGTGGGCGAGCGTTATCTTGGAGCAGAATTACTCCCTTCGTGAGCAGTCCAGGCCGTTTGTTCTTGATGGACTTGCACAGGCTACGGAGTGTCGCACAATACGCGTCAGTGTTAATGGTTTGTCTGAAGGTAGGTTTTACTGCATTTAAGATATAAGTGCGAAGAATGGATAAATGAGGTTCGACTATGTACGAGGGGCGTACTATATAGTGTTTTACACTTTATTTATTTCTACCCAAATGAAGTACATTACACATCAGTTGTTACGTCCGTCCACCTTCTCAAACTGTATGCACTTTGGCATCGATGTGTCAGTCTCTCCAGACCTTCCTGAAACCATTCTTTCAGAGTGCTGCGTATCCATGCCTTGACAGCTGTGTTCAGATGTTTCTTCATATTCCCGAACAAGTGATGATCACTTGGTGCCAAGTCGGGAGAGTATGGTGGGTATGACAGCACCGCGAATCCCATTTGATCAATGCCAGCAGTGGTCTCTCGGCCAGTGTGGGGGCGAGCATTGTCATGTTACAGAAGCACAGCTTTAGCCCATTTTCCTGGCCGCTTAGTTTGAACGGCACGACGAGGATTGCCACATTTGCTGCACTGCCAATCGTGGCCCCCAATCCCAACCAGTCAATGAGGATGATGCCCTTTGTGTCCCAGAACACTCCCGCCATTCGTTTGCCTACTAATGGCACTGTTCAACATTTCTTTGGCGGTGGACTGCCCCTATGCTTCCAATGTATGGTCACCATTTTGCGGATTTTGCAGAAGTAGACACAGCTGTCAAGGCTGCACTCGAAAAGAATGGTTTCAGAAAGGTCTGGATAGACTGACACATCGATGGCAAACGTGCATAAAGTTACAAGGAGATTATGTGGAGAAGGTGGACGTAACAACAGATATGTGATGTACTTCATTTGGGAAGAAAATAAAGTGTAAAACAATGTGATAGAAAATATTGCAATTGTTCGGGGTCAACAATATTCAACCGTTGACTTCGAAGACACTTGCCAATCTGTCTTGATGAGATCGGAAGCTTTCTCCCCGATCATAACACAAGTGGCACTAAGATCCGTGGACACTATCGTCGGCATTATTGAGGCATCTGCCACTCTTAAGCCTTTAACTCCTCTCACTCTCAACTGGGGGTCTACCACCGCTTGTGGGTCACTGTCGGGACCCATCTTACACGTCCCAGCGTAATGACCGAGAGAAACTGTGTGGTGCTCTATCGCGCACTTGAGATATTCGTCCGACATGAACCGTACATGTTCGCAAGGTTTCAGAGAACTCTGGTCAATTTCTACCCCGTAAGCCTGCAACACTGTAGTGTTACACAAATCAAGTCCGATCTTGGCTGTTTCAACCAGAACCTTCAGGTCACCCTTATCAGCCAAACTGTTCGTTAATATCACTGGAGGAACTTCGGAATCTTTGCTTTCCAATTCGATAATTCCTCTACTCCTTGGCTTCAACAGCATTCCCAAAGTAGAAAACGAGTCTTTGTCTTTTGAAAACACTCCAGTTAGTCCAAAACTACCCTCATGCCCTGATATATAAACGGCAACATCTGATGTGCTAGAATATTTAGTGTTAAAAAACGCGACTACTTCCCAAATATTCTGGAACAGAGACGACTCTTCGCTGTAAAAAAAATTCTGGAACGCTATCTTTAAATTAGCAATACTGGAATAAATGGTAGATGTAGGCTTGTTTAAAGTGTACGATGGACCCGCCAGACTAATATGGTCTTGCAGGTTATGTCCTACAGCTAAATCAGACACCACTGGCATTATCCCGATCTCCCGCAAATGTTTCTTAGGGCCAACACCAGAGAGCAGAAGTAGATGAGGTGATTTAATTGCACCGGCTGAGAGAATCACTTCTTTGTTAGAACGCGCAACATATTCTTCTCCAAATTTCTTAAATACAACTCCAATCACTTCAGTCGAGTCGGGATCTATTAACACACGCTCTACACGAGAATTATAGCTAATATCAAGGTTTCTCCGATGTCTTACTGGTCTCAAGAAAGCTCTAGTAGCACTACACGACAGACCATTGCGCAATGCACCGTACAGTTTCGCAAAACCGAAATGATTCTCATCAACGTTCATTTGCGTGTTCTCACCATAACCTAATTCGTTCCCAGCACTTAGAAGAAGATCCGCAACTGGTGAATATGATTTATATTCTTCTAACGTCAAATAGCCGCCAGTACCGTGATGTTTAGAACTCTTATATTTGGACACACGCATGTCTTCCGACTTTTTGAAATATTCCAATACATTATTGTAATCCCAACCAGTGTTGCCAAGCTGAGCCCAGTTATCATACTCCTCCTTACTACCACGGAGATAAACATTCTTGCTGACACTTCTGACGCATGTTTTATGATTATACGCATTGTCTGGTATGACGTCACTATGGGCATGGGACGTCTCCTCGTCTTCTCCGGCTTCTAACAGCAAAACGGACCATTGTTGAAGCTCTGAAAGTCGACTAGCGATGACCGCGCTGGAGGGACTACCCCCCACGACGATGAAATCGTAACTGGAGCGGAAGTTGCGGCCAAGATCTTGTAGGTCTCGAGTGGGAGGCCCGAAGGTCTTGACGTCAGGGGCGAACACCATGACGGCCAGCTCCAGCAGTTGAGTGGATACTGTGATCACCTGGACGGCCAGCAGAATGCGCCGCTTCGCGACTCCAGGATCGGGCGCCATCTCGCCATCGACCTGCAGAAACTGAACAGCAACCAATTCTCGTGAATATTGATGACTATATTTGGGGCATCCTTACTTTCAACTTGACGTTATAGTGCTACGCCTAAAGCTACCTCTAGCGGTCAGAAGTAAAATCACCCTGACCAGCCATTCATAGGCCTAGGTAGCCATTCAATAGTTACAGTAACATCGTGATATATCGATATGAGTGGCTGCCTGTGATTGGCTGGTCGGAGTGATTTCACGTCCGACCACTAGGTAGCTCTAGCATAGCACTTAACCGTCAAGTCAAAAGTAATTAAGCCTCAAGTATACTGTAGGTTTTGATGAAATTACATCTCTTTTCTGGAAAGCAAAAATACATTACTCCTTAAGTATTGACACGTTTTGTGACAAATTAAGGGAGTTAAAATGATTGTGTGAGGGTATTGCAGGTTTTCCATTTCATCCCTTGCATTTAGGTATTTTCCTTTGTCATGCTCTTACTTCTCAAGCTTAAATATCTACGCACAAACTCAAGTTTCGGCTTATTCGTCTGTTAGCCTGCCTGGGATTGGTGCTTAAATAGCTTCATCGGTCTTAATGAAAGTTTCAGGGAATACTCATTAATACCGTGTGACCAAGACAGACTAAGTTTCATCCCAAAATATATCAGGATGTCAAGGATACTGGGAGATTTATACTTCAATGCCTGCTACAAAAATGATTGGACTATCGGATTACACCTGACATTCCGTTGTCATGGCACCACATATATCGTGTTTAGATTGTTTATATTTCCCGTTCTCTGTTATTCGTTTACTCTTCTATGAAACCAGGCATCATGGGAAGGAAACAGTTTATATGCCTTTACTCTCGGATAAGACTCTAGTTTGTTTTATACATGCCACTGCAGTAAAAAGGTATAAGTCCCTACACTACACTAAGAAGTATCTGATCATGTATATGCTATATTGTGTGTGCATGCTAATACACTAACGTACCTCTCTCTTATGCCATTCAAATAGTTATCGTAACATCGTGATATATCTATATTAATGGCTGCCTGAGATTGGCTGGTTGGAGCGATTTCACGTCTGACCGCTACGCAGCTCTAGCATAGCACTTACAACGTCAAGTCAAAAGTAATGAAGCCGCAAGTATACAGCAGGTTTTGAAGAAATTACATCTCTTTTCTGGAAAGCAAAAATACATTACTCCTTGAAGTATTGACACGTTCTGTGACAAAAAAAACTTCACGCACATGCATGCATTTTACTTACCGTAACAACACGCCTTATTATTTTCACATAACCTAACAATTTAGAATGTATCGCTTCCTCGTCAGTGTTTTATTATCTTACTTGATGAATACACTACTGTGATCCCTATTACATATGCATGGTCTCCGAGTTCATTCATTAATTAGATATTCTGGATCTTTATTTTTCTTCTACAGGTCCATCGTATGTTCGGTATCATATTGAACTTACATCCACTGCCGCGTGAAGGTACGTTCAGTCCACGCTTCTGATAGATCTCTCTCCCATTCGATCTCTCGTTATTCTGGTCTTATATTACACTGAAGAAAATGGAAATTGCAACACCCAGAAGGAGTGGTACTACATTGCTGCAATTGAACATGCAGGACGAGTGTTCGGTTGTGATTCGATGATTACACTTTCAGGTCCCTCTGACCTCAAGTTTGGACAACAATCAATACAGGATGTACCCACCACGAGCTGCAATACATTGATGAATTCGGCGAGGCATGGAGTCAATAAGGCCCTGGATCGCTTCCTGAGGAATTGTGGCCCATGCTTGCTGCACTGCACGGGTCAATTGTTCCAGAGTTGTGGGTGGCTGAGGACGGTTGGCCAGTTGACGACCCATCATGTCCCACACTTGCTCAATAGGACTGAGGTCCCGGGATCTGGCGGGCCATTCTAAGGTTGTGATGACGTGGAGAGCTTCTCTGGAGATGCGTGCAGCGTGAACCCGGGCATTGTCCTGCTGAAACATCCCATTAGCAATGTTCGCCATCATAGGGACAACCACTGGATTGAGTACCATATCAACGTACTGGACAAGCACTAATTGTGATTTCACATTAAAGCCAAGAGCTCCCCTGACCATAATGCTTGGTGTTGGCCCTGTGTGCCTCTCGACAATAAGATCTGGGCGGCCCCTCTCCCCGGTACGTCGGCGCACACGATTCCGGCGATCACTGCGGGCAAGACAGAAGCGCGCTTCATCCATCACTAAAGACGACCCTGTGCCATTCGTCGACCCACGTCGATCGTTCTCGACACCAGGCCAGCCTTACACCTCGCTGTTGTGGGGTCAATGGAACACCTTCTGCAGGGACACGGGATCGTAAGCCAGCTGCACGCAGGCGATTACCAACTGTTTGTTGTGTAACGTGGGGTGCCACAGCTGCTCGAATTTGCGCTGCTGTTGCATGGGGTTCCATCCGGGCCATCCGAATGATGCGGCGAACCTCTCTCACAATTGTCTGTCACGCTGGGCCTGTGCCAGGTCTACGAGTGTGGGTACCTTCATTAGACCACTGCTGCCATACACGTTGTACCGTAGATGCCTGTTGGCCAACACGTGCAGTGACAGTCCTTAGCGTTAATCCAGCCTCACACAGCCCAATTATCCGAGCCCTCTCAAACGGCGACAGTTGTTGATAGCGTGCTCTTCTCTGTCGTCGAGGCATGTTTGACGGGGAACACTTCACTGCACAGACTGCAAGTCAACTACGCTACACCCGAGTCCGTATACTGGAGTTGATTCCTCCGCGACTAATCACGTGGGGAGACCTGTAGCAACAATCCAATGGGTCTGAAACTTTGATCGCTTACATACCTACATGGCATCGTTCCATATCTTGAAAATCAACACAAATGACCAATGCCTTCATGGTGTTGCAATTTCCATTTTCTTCAGTGTATATTCATCTCCACCTAGTCCTGTTACGTGTGCCCAGCGCACGATTAAGGTCCTCTTTTCCACTGCTGCTACAACATCATGCAAGGTAAGACCAGAGTGGACGAGTTTGTGGCTTCAGGATTGGTCTCTACAGTCACCCGAGAACCCACCAATGAATGATTTCGAAGACAATTTTATACTCGTTTGCGAGTGATAGCCAATGATGATATTGTTGTTACACGTCATTCAAAAATATGTTTATCAATTTTACGTTCAAGAATGAAAACATATATGCTAATATCTAATTTGTACTGTCCTACATATATCTATTTAAGAAATCTTTCCAGTCAGTCAACATAAATTGTGCCTGAATACATTAGGAAGGAAAACAAGTATTTATACACCCTAACCTGAAAGAAATGGTATTGTTATAAGGGGCGGAACAGCGAGATCATCTGCCCCAACCTGAAAGAAATATTACATAACATATTTATCACAAAATAGCACGCTCTTATGTACAACAAGTAGTTCCGTGAAGATGATAATTGTTGTTTTAAGGGGCCTAACATCCAGGTTATCGGCCCCTAATGCTTTGGATGATCGTGAACATGAAAATGAAATGTAAACTATAACTAAAACTTAATTACTAACTTATATACTAGAAGAAGAAATGGAAAACAAAAGCAGAATAAGGCAAATGAAGGACAGGAGGAAAAGAAATACCCTCAACCCTCGAAGAATGCAGATTGAGGGACTTGGAAGGAAGGAGAGCCATGAAAGGCAGATAGGAAAGTGAAAGAGGAGAGGGTCCACCCTACAGGTAATGGATAAAAGGGGAAAACCGGACCCAGCTCAGCAATCCCTCGGGGTCGCCAACTCCCGAACTCGCCAGCCGTGAGCCCCTGAGGGTGTAGCAATATCCAGGGTGAACCAGAAGTGGTGGGGCTACATACACCCTGCCTGCTTGAGGGCCTTGGGCAGAAGGCAGGAGATAACCGGAAAAGAAAGAGAAGGCTGACCCCTCGCAGAAGGAGGGTATCAGAAAAGATGAGACAAGGGCCAATTAAGGCGGGAAAGAAAGAGATTCCCTAGGCCTCGGATACCCTAATACCGTCGGGGTCGGAAGAGAACAAGAGTTGACCAAGTGAGGTCGACAGGAAAGAAGACGGAGAGGAGCCCGGCACAAGTAAGTGGAAGCAATGCCGGACTCAGCTGGGGTTCCGTTGTCGCCAACTCACGTCCCACTAGATGTGAGCCCCTGGGGGGTTCCGTGAAGAACTATACAGCTTATTTTCATATATCCTAATTATGTTAATTGCCTCTATCAATATACTAAATTTCAGTTTGATTGCTGCAATAGATTCCTTTATACTGTATTGAGAACCGTCTAAATATTTAGGATGGTCGCCCTGTTGGATTTTTACATATAGGCCTTAAGTGTAATGTACTATTACATGACGATTATTATGCAGGTGTTTTATTCAACTTAATCGCATGATTATGACACAAGAAATAAAAACGAAATTTTAAAATTTCACTCAGCCGCCATCTTGTGGTTATGAAAATAATTTAAATGAATTAGATGCCAGTGGATTAAAATTTATAGAAGCATATACCGTACCAAGTTTCAGTGCGCTCGGATGGTTAATCGCGACAACCGTCCATTTGGATATTTAAATTTCGCGTCGCCGCCATGTTGGATTTGAGCTCACGAGGTTATTCAACGACCCATAGGTGAACTTATGTTTATAGCCCCTATACACATAACAAAACCAGTTTGATTGCTGTCATAGATTAATCGATATTGAGAACCATCTAAATATTTCGGATGGCCGCCATGTTAGATTTTATTTATGTGGGCCATAGAGTTATGTACTCTTAGATGAGGATTATTGTGGACGTTCATTATTCAAATGTTGATTTCGATCGCATGATTAGAACGCAAGAAATAAAAACTTAATTTTAAAATTTCACACAGCCGCCATCTTGTGGTTATGTAAACAGTTGAACTAAATTAGATGTCAGTGCATTGCAATTTGTATAGTCATTTGCTGTACCAAGTTTCACTGCGCTCGGATCGTTAAATCACGAGAAAAGTCTATTTAAATGTTTCAACTTCCCTTGGCTGCCATGTTCGTTTTGTGGTTAACAGGTTTTTGAAATGTACATATGTGAACGTCTAGTACACAATTTCATGGTGATACAAGTAATAGTTTCGGAGATACAGAATGCCGGTGAAATATTACGCACATCCGCCATGTTGGATTGGTGGACGTAATAAAATTTAAAGGGTACGGTCGGGTTCGGCCGAAATAGTACTATGACCTTAACGAGTTTCATTGAAATCAGTCCAGCCGTTTAGAAGTTAGTACACACACACGGACAAAACGTGATCTCATAAGCCTATTTATTCATAAATGAAAAAATGCTAAAATCCCCCCTCCACAAAGTAATTAATAATGGACCAATTATGTAACTAACATTTTTGTACCTTCTGAAATGGTTACTCAAAAATACTTAGGGAAATATTATCATTGCCAAGAATTTTGGCACATAATAAACACTGCGGTTTTTCAATTCCATCACGACCAAGGTTGCATGTGAACCCATACTTAACATATTCATCACTGTACTTCCTTTCCTTTGACATTTTCTTTTGTTAGTAGAGGATATAAGAATGAAACAACTTCCTACTCTAAGTAGTAAAAACTAACTGTTGTAGAGTATATTTAAAGAATTTAAAATTCTTTGTTACACTCATGGAGATTGCGTATTTCAATAAGGAGAAATGCTAAGCATTCTTACTTGAAGAAATCCATTGTTGTAGCTATTCAAACTAGCGGCTTCGGTGGCGTAGTTGGTAGCATGATGAGCTTCTATGCCCAAAATCGCGGGTTCAAACCCGGCCGAAGTCGTCGGATTTTTAAGAGCGTTAAAATCCCTCAGTATGCCTTCCTTCGGAGGGGAAGTAAAGCCGGTGGTCCCATGTCATAGATTTATGGCATGTTAAAGAACCTTCCACTAATTCCACCTGTGTGAAGCTAAATTGTATAGATAATAATAATAATAATAATAATAATATCGTATGGCCTCGGGTGTCGGGTGCAAGCTTTGCTATTTGACACCCAGAGGGTAGCTTGCCTGTCTAATTTCGTTGTTCCTTGACTATGAAAGTCAAGGAGGTTAGATGTTAGATATCTAAGCTCCTTGAACATTATAGCGCTTTCTAGTAGAGAAACTAGGAACTTTGTGTTGGCGGAAACTCCCGAGATTAATTTTGCCATTATGAACTCGGCCTACTGAATTCAAATGGGTTCTTTGCCATGCCAACATCGTATGACATGCGTATCGTATTTTTGTCGCCTTTCAAAAATCACTTACCACGGTCAGGGGCGAACCTGCAATCTTGGGGTTAGTAGACGGACACGCTATCCACTCACCCACCGTGGCAAGCTAATTGTATAGATTAAGAATGTAAACAACGCTCTTAGGTTCCTACGTTCGTTGCCAAGTGCCGACTCGGTGACGTCTGGTAGCTAAGTTCTGAACTAGTAGTCTTTGACGGTGGCGTTTGGCGGCAAAAGTAGGAACTACTTGAAAATTGATCGTCTACAGTCCTTACTTGAATTAAAAAACAGATAACACACACTAAAACAGTCATCACAATTAACACCGGTTATCAGACAGATTCTACACATACCCAAAGTACACGGGGCTACGTGACTGCGTCGTCGCAGCCCCTAAACTTAAGAACCAACCAGCCATCCTCTTGAGACCCAAGACAAAATTTGTAACTGGTATTTTCTTTTTTTGTGTTCCTAATTAAATAATGTCACAAATCTTATTATATAATACGCTAAGGTGTATGTTTCACAAAACTCAAGCTCCTAAACCAGAGGGAATTAGAAGATGTAGTTTGTAACAAAATCTTCCAAATCGTCTCAATAG
Organism: Meconema thalassinum; assembly: GCA_946902985.2. Lineage (NCBI taxonomy): Eukaryota > Metazoa > Arthropoda > Insecta > Orthoptera > Tettigoniidae > Meconema > Meconema thalassinum. Next base: position 110,734,987 of record OX336388.2, read on the forward strand.
TTCAGGAAAAATCTTGCATTTCTTGAAAAGTCAACGGAAATATGTTTATTTGTTTATAAAGTGCTTTTAAACAACTAAACAAGACGATAGCCCCTGCAGAACGGTGTCGCGTACAGCCCGCGTAGCACTAGCGCCGAGCGGGTAGTGTGTATACATGGGGCGCACACAAATCATTATGCGAGAGTTCTCGCACGGGTCCACTTATATATTTGAAGACAAACGACACATTTTTAGTGATGGTTGGTTGGTTCCTCAGTTTAGGGGCTGCGACAACGCGGTCATGTAGCCCTGTGTACATTGGGTGTGTGTAGAATCTGTCTGATAAGCGGTGTTAATTGTGATGGCTGTAAGAAATGCATACATTCGATTTTCAAGTAGTTCCAACTGTTGCTACCAACACGCCACCGTCAACGACCAACTAGTTCTGCACTTTCTTACTAGATGCCACCGCAGTCGGCTCCTGGCGACGAACGTTGGAACCTAGGAGCATTAGTCAAAGATAACCTATAATTTAGCTTTACACAGGTGTAATTAGTGGAAGGTTCTTTATCATGCCATAAATCTATGATGATGATGATAATAATTGTTGTTTAAAGGGGCCTAACATCTAGGTTATCGGCCCCTAATGATCTGGGTGATAGCAAAAATGATAATGAAACGGAAACCAGGACGAAAATTAAGTGAGACGGAAAATACTTACAAAAAGGAACTCAGATTGAAACAACTCACAAAATGTTCTTACAGAAGGGAATTTAGAACGAAAAGATTCACAAAAGGAATAGATTGAAAAATACCCACCAAATGAAGGCTAGGTTCAAAATACGTACAAAATGCTAATGTAGCGTCGAAATACCTACAAAATGCAATTGAAATTCAAAATACTTACAAAATGCAATTGAAATTGAAAATACACGATGCAATTCAGATTGAAATATCCCAGTTCCAATCCAAATTATTCACAAAGTGCAATTGAAATTCAAAATACTTACAAAATGCAATTGAAGTTGAAAATGCTTACAAAATGTACGGTAGATTCAAACGACTCATGTGGATTGACAATACTTACAAAGTGCAATTTAGATTGAAAATACTTGACAAAATGTAATTTAGATTCAAAATACCCACAAAATGCAATTAAGAATCAAAATATGTGCAAAATGCCCACCAAACAAAATGCAATTTAGATTCAAAATTCGTGCGAAATGCGGTTTTGGTTGAAAATAATTACAAAATGCAATTGAAATTCAAAATTCTCACTAAAAGGCCCGGCTACCTGCATTGAAAGACTTACCAAAAAGCACTTTAGATTGTCAATCTTTACAAAATGCAATTGAAGTTGAAAACAATCGCGAGATGTAATTTAGATCGAAAAAACTTACAAAATGCAACGTAGATTAAAAATACCTTAAAAAAACGCTAAAAGGGAATTTAGATACACGGTGAACCAAGTAACAAAAACAGTGCGGGAATTTTAAGAGAAAGGAAATATAATGAAAAGAGGAGAGGAGAGGAGAGGAGAGGGGGAGAGAGGAGAGGGTCCGCCCCAAAGGTAAGGGGCAAAAGGGGAAAACGGACCCAGCTCAGGAATCCCTCGGGGTCGCCAACTCCCGAACTCACCAGCCGTGAGCCCCTGATTGTGTAGCAATTCCTAGGGTGCACCAGAAGTGGTGGGGCTACATACACCCTGCCTCCTTGAGGGCCTTGAGCAGAAGGCAGGAGATAAGTTGAAAGGAAAAAGAAGGCTGACCCCTCGCAGAAGGAGGGTATCAGAAAAGATGAGACAAGGGCCAATTAAGGCGGGAAAGTGAAAGACTTCCAAGGCCTCGGATACCCTAATACCGTCGGGGTCGGAAAAGAACAAGAGTTGACCAAGTGAGGTCGCCAGGAAAGAAGACGGAGAGGAGCCCGACACAAGTAAGTGGAAGCAATGCCGGACTCAGCTGGAGCCCCGTGGTCGCCAACCCACGCCCACTAGAAGTTAGCCCCTGGGGGGATAAATCTATGACATGGGACCGCCGGATTTACTTCTCCACCCAAAGAAGGCATACTGTGGGATTTTTAACGCTCTTAAAAATCCGACGACTTCGGCCGGGTTTGAACCCGCGACCTTGGACATAGAAGTTCAGCATGCTACCAACTACGCCACCGAAGCCGGTATTTTAGTGAATTATTAAAATGTCAGGAGACAATTACCGGTCACGGTAATGCACTACGTCGCAACTCTATAGCGCTAGTCTATTTCCGGACTGGGAAAACGAGTGGTTTCTAACACCAGTCGGATGTCCTTGAATTAATAGTTTTCCATGGGACGCCGGACACGCTTGCTTCCTTTCAACTTCTTGCCTAGTTTCGTTCGTCACCATTCATTTCACTTTTAACTAACAGCTTCTAATTAATAACTATGATGAGCTAGGCGTCGGAAAGAACATCAGTCCGTTAAACCCATCCACTATATAGAAACCTCATCTCACCTCAGCCGCAACCTCATGAAATGAGAAAAAATTTAGTTATCAAAAATATATCTTAAAAATTAAAAATCAAAATTGAAAATTAAAAATTAAAAAATGATATATATTTACAAAATCACAAAAAAATAAAAAAAATAAAAAAACTTGAATGTAGAAATACAGGTCCGAATGGACGTAATACCAACTGCTGAAGATACAAAATATATAAAGAAGAGGAGGTACACAAATGTGCACCCTAGTTCTAAAGAGGTTATAAATGAAAAATCATTGAGGCAGAGGGTCTTAGTCAGTGGGGGAGGTTACATTCGCACTTAACAAGGCTGATAAATAAAAGGGACTTATAAAACTGGTATTTTTTTTCTGATGCTTGCTTGCGGTTTGTTCTCAATGTACCAAGAGAGTCTCATATAACTACATTTTACGTCCAGATTGGATGGCTTAAGTTAAAGGAACGAAGACAGTATGCCATGGCTCTGACTGTGATAAAAATTCTAAAATTCAAAATTCCGTCTTATATTTACTGCACACTAACTCCCATGCAATCAGTGCATAACCGTGCGAATAGACACACTGCACAGATGCTCCAGATACCTCATCACAGAACCGAAAAATGCAAAGGTTCATTCCGTATTTCAGCTAGTATTCTCTGGAATAAATATAAATTGCACCAGTATTCAGGACTTCCTATCAGAGCGATAAAACACTCCCTTCATTGTAATCTATCAGCTATACAATTATCATGTTCAAGGTGAACGGATGTAATAACAAGAACTTCTATTGTCAACTGTATGTATAGGTTAAGTTTTTTCTTTCTTCATTTATTCTATTGTATTTAACCGCCCTCTGAATGAAGAGAGCTGCATAAAGAGGCTTTGTAGCCTCAGTGGCCTGTATAAGAGAAACAATAAATTCAAATTCAAAATTCAAATTCAAAGAGGTAAAGGTCACGTCCCTGGGAGAACAATATAATTATATCATCCAAAGATGTTATACAACTACCTCACTCCTCTTCTTGCCTAGAACGCCTCAAAATAGCGCTGCCTTGGGTTTTTGTGGGTATCTACTCACATAACGTAACGGCGGTACTTTTTGAGGATCCAACCAGCCTTCGGGCTGACTACCTAACAGACAGACAGATGTTATACAGTAATACCTTTCGCATCTGGATCACGGCCTTCTTTTACGTAATATCAAATGGCTTGATTAAACATCATTGCTGCCAAAGAAACTTCAGCAACATTACTTTATAAAATTCCTTCTGTACAAAACATATTGGTGTAGTTATAGGAGCTTTATTCTGTGCTGTCACCGTAACTTAGGAACCATCCTAATATTTGTTTGGAGCAGAACAGCAAACATCGCGGAAAACTATTTCTAGAATCGAGCCCATCTCTTCTCAATTTTGCCGTAAGAGGCTGCGTGTTTTCCGTTCTAACCCTTATACCCGAATTAAATTTCTTCGCAGAACCGATAATCAAAACCTGCGATCTCCAGACTTGCCGCCCGCGCAGGCGTGGTTCACGATTTAACGAGCACGGCTACGCCCGCGGTCGACTGGCGTGCCATGATAGAGACAGCAAGAACACACATTCCCCGAACAATTTACCATAATAAATTACAATCTCAGAGCCTGAGAATCGAATCAAATCAAACCAGTTGACCCACAAAATGTTTCTTTTAGAAAAAAGTTACCTTCGCAGACCTGCAGAAATCATTTCCTGGACTGAATATAAAAGCTACGAGAGTCTCAAGCACGTGAGGCGAGCGGCATTAACTAACTCTGAAGGTCACCGTTCTTGTTTTCCCAGGAAACATAATAATAATTATTAATAATAACATCGTATGGCCTCGGGCATCGGGTGCAAGCGTTGATATTTGACACCCAGAGGGCAGCTTGCAAGTCAAATTTCATCGTTCCTTGGAACGCTATGCGAGTCAAGCAAGTTAGATCTTGACACTACAGCGCTTTCTAGTAGAGAATGGAGGAACTTTGTGTTGGCGGAAAATCCCGAGATTAATTTTGCCATTATGGACACGGCCTACTGAATTCAAATGGGTTCTTTGACATGCCAACATCGTATAACATGTGTGTCGTAATTTTTGCCGCCTTTCAAAAATGACTTACCACGGCCAGGAGCGAACATGCAAGCTTGGGGTTGGTAGTCCGACACGTTAACCACTCACCCACCGTGGCAAGCTATAATAATACACTGAAGAAAATGGAAATTGCAACATCCAGAAGGAGTGGTGCTACATTGCTGAAATTGAACACGCAGGACGAGTGTTCGGTTGTGATTCGATGATTACACTTTCAGGTCCCTCTGACCGCAAGTTTAGACAACAATCAATACAGGATGTGCCCACCACGAGCTGCAATACATTGATGAATTCGGCGAGGCATGGAGTCAATAAGGCCCTGGATCGTTTCCTGAGGAATTGTGGCCAATGCTTGCTGCACTGCATGGGTCAGTTGTTCCAGAGTTGTGGGTGGCTGAGGACGGTTGGCCAGTTGTCGACCCATCATGTCCCACACATGCTCAATAGGACTGAGGTCCGGGGATCTGGCGGGCCATTCTAAGGTTGTGATGTCGTGGAGAGCTTCTCTGGAGATGCGTGCAGTGTGAACCCGGGCATTGTCCTGCTGAAACATCCCATTAGCAATGTTCGCTATCACAGGGACAACCACTGGATTGAGTACCCTATCAACGTACTGTCGAGCAGTCATAGTGCCCTCAACAAGCACTAATTCTGATTTCACATTAAAGTCAATAGCTCCCCAGACCATAATGATTGGTGTTGGCCCTGTGTGCCTCTCAACAATAAGGTCTGGGCGGCCCCTCTCCCCGCTACGTCGGCGCACATGATTCCGGCGATCACTGCGGGCAAGACAGAAGCGCGATTCATCTCTAAAGACGACCCTATACCATTCGTCGACCCACGTCGAACGTTCTCGACAGCAGGCCAGCCTTACACGTCGCGGTATCAATGGAACACCTTCTGCAGGGACACGGGATCGTAAGCCAGCTGCACGCAATCGATTACCAACTGTTTGTTGTGTAACGTGGGGTGCCACAGCTGCTCGAATTTGCGCTGCTGTTGCATGGGGTTCCATCCGGGCCATCCGAATGATGCGGCGATACTCTCTCACAGTTGTCTGTCGCGCTGGGCCTGTGCCAGGTCTACGAGTGTGGGTACCATCATTTGACCACTGCTGCCATACACGTTGCACCGTAGATGCCTGTCGGCCAACACGTGCAGTGACAGTCCTTAGCGATAATCCAGCCTCACACAGCCCAATTATCTGAGCCCTCTCAAACGGCGACAGTTGTTGATAGCGTGCTCTTCTCTGTCATCGAGGCATGTTTGACGGGGAACACTTCACTGCACAGACTGCAAGTCAACTACGCTACACCAGAGTCCGTATACTGGAGTTGATTCCTCCGCGGCCAATCACGTGGGGAGACCTGTAGCAACAATCCAATGGGTCTGAAACTTTGATCGTTTACATACCTACATGGCATCGTTCCATATCTTGAAAATCAACACAAACGACCAATGCCTTCATGGTGTTGCAATTTCCATTTTCGTCAGTGTAATAATAATAATACATCAGTCTTACCAGAAGCCTTATATGCTTGAGAAACGACAGCAATCAAGGGAAGAACAGAACTCAAGGAACTAGAAAACCAAGAGAGAAAAATACTGAGAAAAGATCTACGGGCCGGTTCACAGAAAGAGGGAATATGGATAAAGAGACCGACAATAGAACTGTACAAACAGACAGAGACGATTACAAACAACATAAGGAAAAGAAGGGCATAATTTTATGGACACTTACTGTAGGAGAAACGAAGACAGACTGACCAAGAAGATTTTAAATATAATAATGACTAGTACATCGAAAACCAATTGGGCAAAGGAAATCGTGAAAGACCTCAAGGAACTAAACATCTCTACAGAAGACATGGCAGACAGGAAAATACACAGAGAAGAAATCAGAAAACAGAAATCTAAGCAAACGACCGAAGAGAGAAAAAAACTAACAAGTAGTTCCATGAAGAACTACATAGCCTATTTTCATATATCCTACTTATGTTTACGGCCTGTATCAAATTACAAATTGTCAGTTTGATTGCTGTAATATATTCCTATATATTGAGAACCGTCTAAATATTTTGGATGGTTACCATGTTGGATTTTTATTTACCGGTATAGGTTTTACAGGTTTTTTAATGTTTTTTTAGCGTATGGCTTTTAGTGCCGGGAATGTCCGAGGACATGCTCGGCTCACCAGAGTTTGTAGCTGCTTCTATGCGGACACCCATGGGGTGAGCTACAAGTACCGTCGCGTGTGGAGTGTTGTCTGGGGAGGAAAGTTTAAATGTAAGGACGAGGAGTTGGAAGGTAGCGGCTGTGGCCTATAGTTATGGACCAACCCCGGCATTTGCCTGGAAGGAAGATGGGAAACCACAGAAGACCATCTTCAAGGTTGCCGGCGGGGGGGATTCGAACCTCCTCGACTCCCGGATGTGAGCGACTGCCTGCAGCCACGCCGTAACGACCACGGCTAACTCACCCGGTGACTTACAGTTATTTATGTAATTTTACATGAAGATTGTTATGTAGGTGTATTATTCAAACTCCAATCACATAATTAGGACACAAGAAATAAAAACCGAGATTTTCAAAATTTCGCACAGCCGCCAACTTGTGGTTATTAAAATAATTTAAATGAATTAGATGCCAGTCGATTAAAATGTATATAATCATATACCGTACCAAGTTTCACTGCGCTCAGATGGTTAAATCGCGAGAAACTTCCATTTGAATATTTAAATTTCCCGTCACCGCCATGTTGGATTTGTGCTCACCAAGTTATTGAATGTCCCATAGGTAACGGATGTTTATAGCCTCTATCAACATACACAATTTAAGTTTGATTGCTGTCATTGATTAATAGAAAACCGTCTAAATATTTCGGATTGTCACCAAGTTGGATTTTAATATAGATGGTTGGTTGGTTCTTAAGTTTAGGGGCTGCGACAACGCGGTCATGTAGCCCCGTGTACTTTGGGTGTGTGTAGAATCTGTCTGATAGCCGGTGTTAATTGTGATGACTGAATTAGTGTGTGTTTCTGTTTTAATTCAAGTAAGGACTGCAGACGATCAATTTACAAGTAGTTCCTACTTTTGCCGACAAACGCCACCGTCAACGAGTAATAGTTCAGAACTTTGCTACCAGACGTCACCGCAGTCGGCTCTCGGCAACGAACGTAGGAACCTAAGAGCGTTGTTTACATTCTTAACCTATACAATTTAGCTTCACACAGTTGTAATTAGTGGAAGGTTCTTTAACATGCCATAAATCTATGACGTGGGACCACCGGCTTTACTTCCCCTCCGAAGGAAGGCACACTGAGGGATTTTAACGCTCTTAGAAAATCCGACGACTTCGGCCGGATTTGAACCCGCGATCTTGGGCATAGAAGCTCAGCATGCTACCGACTACGCCACCGAAGCCGCCTTTTAATATAGAGTTAACTACTATTAGATGAGGATTATTGTGTAGGTTCATCATTTAAACGTTGAATTCGATGGCATGATTAGAACACAAGAAATAAAAACTTAATTTTAAAATTTCGCACAGCCGCCATCTTGAGGTTATGTAAACAATTGAACTAAATTGAATGTCAGTGCATTGCAATTTGTATAGTCACTGCGTTCGGTTGGTTAAATCACGATACAAGTCTATTTAAATGTTTCACCTTCACTTGGCTACGTTTTGTAGCTAACAGGGTTTTGAAAGTCACATAGTTGAACGTCTAGTAATGCCCTTTATCACCGTACAAAATTTCAGGGTGATATGAGTAATAGTTTCGGAGATGTAGAATGCCGGTGAAATATTTCACACAGCCCCCATGTTGGATTGGTGAGATGTAATAAAATTTAAAGGGCATGGTTGGGGTTGGCCAAAATATAACTATGACTTTACCGAGTTTCATTGAAGTCGCTCCAGCCGTTTAGAAGTTATTACACACATGGACGCACACACAAACGGACAAAAGGTGATCTCATAAGCCTATTTTTCATAAATGAAATAGGCTAAAAAAAAAAAACAAGAAAGAAGTGGGCAGAAAAAAGAAAGAGGGAACACAGTGAATATACGAGAGATTTTTGGGTAGAAAAAGGAAAGAGACTGAAAAAAAACCATGACCACTGATTGTGTCTTAGCGCTCTCTTTAAGGGGAAATTAACGATAATAGTAATAGTAATTTTTTTTTTTTTTTTTTTTTTTTTTAGGGGAAGAAATGCATTTACGCACAGAGTGTCGGGCTCCTGCTCCTGAGTAGCAGACTACCGACTAAAACTCCCCCGTTACTTCTGAACACTAGCCTGGAACCGTTTAGCACATTACTTCAGGCTAGAGTCATTTTATATTTGCCTGTAGGGCACTCTTCCGTAATGAATCATCTTCAGTGGCGATCCAGATCCGTCTTCTTTGTTCGGAGGATATCTTCAACAAAGCTTGCTACCAGTTTCCAGTTTTCCTCATTTTGTAGCATCACTGCAACAATATTGTCCGGGGATATCTCTACATCAATGTGATCTTGAAGAGACTGCCTATTTTGGACCCACCGTCCACAAGAGAAGAAGGTGTGATTAGCATTATCTAATTCATTGATACAGTAGATGCAATCTGATGAATCCACCTTCCCCATCTTCTTAAGATAGGAACAGAAGTACCCATGGCCAGTCAAGAACTGAGTGAGATAGTAACCAACCTCACCATGTTTCCTCTCTGTCCAAACCTGCACCTGAGGGATCATTCTCTTAGTCCATTGGCTTTGATCTCCTTGCTCCCATTTGATCTGCCAATTTTGAAAGGTTTGTACTCTTGCCGATCGTCTTGCATTTTGTAAACCCATATCAGATTTCCTCAAGTAAATGTTCTTGCGTTCTTTCGCAAGAAAAAAAATCGGAATAATCCCGGCAATAACGAGAACTGCTTCCTCAGAGACCGTGCGATATGCAGATGCCACGCGCAAAGCCCCCCGCCTCTGCACTTGCGCCAGTGGCTTCCTATAAATATTTCCTTATCCAGGGCATCCGCCCATATTTCCGCTCCATACAGCAGAACTGAATGGATGGCTGTCATCAATAGTCTTCTCTTACTAGATTTTGGCCCACCAACATTGGCCATGAGCCGACTGAGGGACGTTACTCCTCTGGCTGCCTTATCTGCAGTCCGTCTAATCTGTTCTCCAAAATTCATTTTACTGTCGATCATGATGCCCAGGTATTTTGCTGCTGGCTGCGTCTCTACTTGAATTTGTCCTACCTGTATTGGAAGTATTGTCTGAATTCTCTTCTTTGTTAGGATGACAATTTCCGTCTTACTAAGTGCTAGAGACAGACCATGTTCCTCCATCCATCTATTGATTTTGCGCATTACCATATTGAGTCGCAACTGTGCCTGCTCGACACTTCTTCCTGCTACAAGAGCAGCAACATCATCTGCATATCCTACTAGAATAGTTTCTTCAGGCATTTCAAGCCTCAACAAGCTGTCGTATGTAACATTCCAGAGATCAGGTCCTAGAATCGAACCCTGGGCAGCCCCAGCCGTGACTTGTACTCTACGGATCCCTTCTGTAGTATCGTAGAGCAGAGCACGATCCTTCAAGTAAGAGTCTAAGATCCGAAGGAGATACCTTGGAACATGGAATGAAAATTCTAGAGCATCCATGATATCAGTCCATTTGACAGAGTTGAAAGCGTTTTTAACATCCAGTGTAACAAAAAGAATCACCCGGCGAGAGTAATGATTATAACTCTCCGCTCTTCGTACTTTATCGGCGACTTCTTGCACTGCATCCAGTGTCGACCGGCCTACCCTGAATCCAAATTGTCTTGGTGATAAATCGCCGGCTGCGATTATTGCTTCAAGCAATCTCCGTCTTATGAGTTTCTCAAATAGTTTGCCTGTTGTGTCAAGCATACAAAGTGGGCGGTACGATGATGGTAACTCAGGGTCACCCATGCCCTTACTAATGAGCACTAAGCGACAGATCTTCCAGCGAAAGCTAAAGATTCCTGCTTTCATGCACACATTGAACATTCTCAACAATAACAACAACATATCTTGATCAACTATTATTTTCAGAACCTCATTAGGAATCCCATCCGGCCCCGGAGCCTTGTTGTTCCGTAAAGAATGCGTTGCAATCCGAAGTTCATCTTCAGTAAACAGTGGGAAATCTAGATCACATTCAAAATTCCTCTCAGGTCTTGTGGGATGAGTTGGAAAAAGGGTTTGAACAATGGTGTTCATAATATCATCCTCCATGATGCACGATGTTCTGTGACTTCCAAGTTTCTGTGTTACAATTTTGTAACCCAAACCCCATGGATCAGTGTCAATATCTTCCTGAATAATAATAATAATAATAATAATAATAATGTCATTGGTTTTACGTCTCTTTTACCTACTGGGGCTTTTAGAGACACTGGGATACCAATATTTTGCCCCGGGATACCAGAATTTTGCCCCGAAGGGAATCTTTAAAACGTGCCAGTAAATCTACTGACACGGCTCCCCCGCATTTGTGCACCCTCAAATGCCAACTGACGGCGCCAGTATTCGATCCTGAAACCTTGGGCATAGCAGGCGAGAACGTTATCGCTGAGCCACGCAGCCAGTCTCCCAGGAAACATGTCTAATAAGAGTACTGAAATTGCCTTGGGCGGTGATTTCGTAACTGGAACATAGCTTTACTTTCGATTTAATTTCTGACAGGTAAATTATCCAATCCTCGTAACGCTTACGTTTTTTCAGGGGCTCTTTTTAACCACGTCGGGATGTAGCAGCTAGTTAACTTGGCTGTCACCCCGGAGGTCCGGGTTCGATTTCTCTAGACAACACTTAGAGAATTATTGCTTTACCTCTATCCAGTGCTCTTTATCAGGGGGAGCACAGCGGTACGCGTACCCCTTTAACATTTGAAAACTCTTTAAGAAAATATATTGGAAATTTGTATCTATTCCGGCAAATATAACTTCAGATTTCAAAGTTCATATAAGTTGCGTTAAAAAAGTAACGAGCCGGAGGCTGGAATGCGCAAACCGGTGACTACATCGGCTAATCGTGGCGTGTGTAACGAGGTGTGGTTCCGACCAGAGCGTGGCGGGTCACAGCCCGTCGGCAGAGGGCACGCGTGCACGTCACGTGACGATACGAAGCGAGCAGCAGCATGCATCAATCGTCCAACGCTGCCAGTCGCATTGCAAACAGTGACATGGAGGCGATAAACGAAGAGCAAAGAGGTGTTGTTCGGTTTCTGAAGCGACATCGCCGAATGTCACAAGTGTACGGCGAACACTGCATGTCCCTTACAAGAGTCAAGGAGTGGCACAAGCGCTTCAGGGAAGGACGGGTGTCGTTAGCCGATGATGCCCGGTCTGGGGCACACCCCTGCATTACCGATGATAACGTCCAGCTGGTTGATGCACTCATTACCCAGGACCGCCGAGTGACAGTGAACGCCATAGCACCGTGGTCGGATTGAGCGTCGGAAGTGTGCACACCATCATGAAGGAACGACTGCACTTGCGGGAAGTGTGTGCCCAATGGGTGCCCCACAGTCTTCAACCACACCAGGAAGCATGTCGAATGGCCTACTGTCTTGGTCTTGGTTGGACGATTGATGCATGCTGCTGCTCGCTTTGTATAGTCACGTGGCGTGCACTCGTGCCCTCTAGCGACGGGCTGTGACCTTCCACGTTCTGGTCGGAACCACACCTCGTCACACACGCCACGATTAGCCGATGTCGTCACCGGTTTGCGCATTACAGCCTTCGGCTCGTTACTTTTTGAACGCACCTTATAGATCAGCTGGCGTCAATGCTCTGTTCACAACAGCGGGAGGAGATTTCGAGTAATCCTCGATTTAAATCGATCTATCGAATCAGTATCTTTTGGTCGGCAACTCGGCACTCCGTTCTTATAAGCACACAGACTATTGTTTGGAGGTGGGGTAGGTTGTTATTTTGTGCGTGTGGTTAGTTTTGAAGGATGAAGAAAATAATGATCTATTTAACATCCACCCAGGCATCGAAAAGCTGAAAGTTAATGATTCGAACACAAACAATGACGGAGAAACGCCAACAGTGTCATGTGGTGATGAAAAGGAAGATCATAAGAAACGAGTGTAACAGTGGTATGGAAGACATTCCCGAATGCTGGGATTTGGAGAAAAAGCAGGAATTTTGCAGAAAGTACGAATGGTTGGTGGTAAAAAGATGAGAAATACTGAGTGCAGTTACCGATGATGACGATGATGATGATGATGATGATGATGCTAATTGTTGTTTTAAGGGGCCTAACATCTAGGTAATCGGCCACTAATGGTTTGGGTGATCGTGAAGATGATAATTAAATGTAAACTATAACTAAAACTAACTACTAACTTATATACTAGAAGAAGAAATGGAAAACAAAAGGATCATAAGGAAAATAACGGACAGGAGGAAAAGAAATGCCCTCAACTCTCGAAGAATGCGGATTGAGGGACTTGGAAGGAAGGAGAGCCATGAAAGGCAGAAAGGAAAGTGAAAGAGGATAGCCCCCCCCCCCAGAGGTAATGGATAAAAGGGAAAAAACCGGACCCAGCTCAGGAATCCCTCGGAGTCGACAACTCCCGAACTCACCAGCCGTGAGCCCCTGAGGGTGTAGCAATTCCTAGGGTGCACCAGAAGTGGTGGGGCTACATACACCCTGCCTCCTTGAGGGCCTTGAGCAGAAGGCAGGAGATAAGTTGAAAGAAAAAAGAAGGCTGACCCCTCGCAGAAGGAGGGTATCAGAAAAGATGAGACAAGGGCCAATTAAGGCGGGAAAGGAAGAGACTCCCTAAGCCTCGGATATCCTAATACCGTCGGAGTCGGAAGAGAACAAGAGTTGACCAAGTGAGGTCGACAGGAAAGAATACCGAGAGGAGCCCGGCACAAGTAAGTGGAAGCAATGCCGGACTCAGCTGGGGCCCCATGGTTGCCAACCCACATCCCACAAGATGTGAGCTCCTGGAGGAAGTGTAGTTACCACCTTGACATATTGACCACAAATAAATTAACCCAATACAACCTCGCATTTAACATGTCAGCCAGAAAAGTAATAACCAGACTCTGCAAATTGCCGAAAATTGCAAGATCGGGATGTTTTGTTGACTACAACTGGGAATACCCCTTAATTTTTATCATTTTAAATGATCTTGTCGACTTCGTCGTTACGCTGGGGTCTGGCGTTACGTTACGGTGACGGGACGAAATATACACTGAGGTGTGTGAAGTCATAGTACCGCTTGGTGCATGTGTTCCCCGACAATCTCTACTTCGTTAGTATAAGACAAAAATCCCCGATTCTTGGATGTCACGGGTAATCTCGAGAACCACTGGATGGATTTTGATGCGGTATTCACTTTTCTGTAATGGATATCTCGAGGAAAGATTCTGTAGAAAATAATTTATGTAGTCTATGATCAAAGGAAGCCAAGCAGTAACGATTTCAGTGAAAAGGTCGAAAACAAACTTGGCATCCGTGCGCTTCTTAAGCTTACGCTGGGCAAACCGTTTACAATATCAATATACTATGAGTGAAAGAATTGGTCAGCATGAAAAGTTCTACAAAAAAGAGTCCGCGAGAGCATATGTCTATCTTCAATACATCGCCCACTGTAAGTGTTTTTAGACTGGATGGAAGGGGCACGTCCCCGCGCGCTTGACCTTGCTTTGCACTTGCCGTTCGCGAGTAATTTGAAACAAGATAAGCAAGATAAGTATTATGCAGATAATTTTCTAACATATCAAGAGTCTTTGGCTTCGAGCGAAGCATGAAGCCTCCAGCCTTTCTAGCATATTTCAGCATTTGTAGCATTTAAAATCGTACAAAGTCTAGTCTTTCAGACTGACTGTCACTTTCTTTAGAAGAAAAAAAAATCGCTGCCTCTATCATATAATTTCACGAATTTGCAACTTCACACTTGTTTCTATTTATAAATATTCATTATACATTGCTGATGAAGGTCATAATATGACCGAAACCGGTTCTTTAGAATATTATTAATTTTATTTTCCTAAAGTAAATACATAAATAATTAAATATATAAATAATCATGAAGTGGTCACGACTTGGTTTGTCCTTGAAGTGTCATTTCAATTAAATATCTGTATAAAACACGCTTCTCGTCTCAATGAGTTGGTAACTAAGACGTAAACAAGACAATTCTTTTATTACCACCGCTTACAATACAATGCAACAAAATAGTCATTCCCTCGGCGAGCTCAATTACTATGTATCACTTGCTTGCAACAATCCTCATCTTCCCGTGCACCATGATTTGATGATGATGATGATGATAATAGTTGTCTTAAGGGGCCTAACATCTAGGTCATCGGCCCCTAATGGTTTGGGCGAAGAAGATAATGAAATGTAAACTGAAACTAAAACTAACTACTAACTTATAAACTAGAAGAAGAAATGGAAAACAAAAGGAGAATAAGGCAAATAAAGGACAAGAGGAAGGAGAGCCATGAAAGGCAGATAGGAAAGCGAAAGAGGAGAGGGTCCGCCCCAGAGGTAACGGATAAAAGGGGGAAATCCGGACCCAGCTCAGTAATGCCTCGGGGTCGCCAACTCCCATACTCACCAGCCGTGAACCCTTGAGGGTGTAGCAATATCCAGGGTGCACCAGAAGAGGTGGGGCTACATACAACCGGCCTCCTTGAGTGCCTTGAGCAGAAGGCAGGAGATAACATGAAAAGAAAAAGAAGGCTGACCACTCGCAGAAGGAGGGTATCAGAAAAGATGAGACAAGGGCCAATTAAGGCGGAAAAGGAAGAGACTCCCTAGGCCTCGGATAGCCTAATACCGTCGGGGTCGGAAGAGAACAAGAGTTGACCAAGTGAAGTCGATATGAAAGAAGACGGAGAGGAGCGCGGCACACGTAAGTGGAAGCAATGCCGGACTCAGCTGGGGCCCCGTGGTCGCCAACCCATGTCCCACTAGATGTGAGCCCCTGGGGGGAGGGGGGGGGGGCACCATGATTTTTCTGATGTTAGTAGGAATATACTTCGCTCTCGCCACCCTCCTCTGACTACTGCACAAAGGCTCGTTGAAAGTGAGTTCAACGTGACTGTCTGTTGGAAGCAGTTCTGGTCGATCTCTGCCTCACCGGAACAACAAACTATGCCAAGCCGCCAGGTTTTGAGCTTCCTAGAACAAACTGTGGCAGATGCGCGGACTCTCTACACAGGTGGGGGAAAATTCCATTCCTGCGGTGCTGAAAGACAAACTATTCAGCATATTAACAAATTCACAAAGAAATTTAATACAATGGTCCGGCTAGCTCAAAACAGTTGCCAGCGTTTCGCCCCAGTGTACCTATGGGTTCTTCAGTTGGTTATGGTACACCTCACCAAGACGCGTGGCTAGTACATACTTCCATAGTACATTGGCGCTGCTCTTGGCAACATTTGTGCCTTGCAGCGGCCTTCACAGTATGTACTAGCCACGCGTCTTGGTGAGGTGTACCATAACCAACTGAAGAACCCATAGGTACACTGGGGCGAAACGCTGGCAACTGTTTTGAGCTTGCCGGACCATTGTATCAAATTTCGTTGTGAATTTGTTAATGTGCATCGCTCAATCGGACAATTTTACATCCTGTTTTCCTACGGGAACAGATATTTCCAATATTCAGCATATCACACAAGATTGTCCACTAACAACCTTCTCTGGGACTTCAGTTGAGTTCCCGGTGGCTACACAAAAATGCATTGACTACATAAAGGATGTAAATCTGACATTGTGACCCTTATCTGAGTTCAGCCTTCTATATAGTTATTTTCAAATGCTGTTTTAATTATCTTTATATTATAATATGTATTGTACCATACACTAAATAAATAAATAAATAAATAAATAAATAAATAAATAAATAAATAAATATAAATTAATTAATTAATATAAATAAATATAAATATATAAATAAATATAAATAAATTAATTAATATAAATAAATATAAATACATAAATAAATATATAAATAATAAGATAAATAAATATAAATAAATGAATAAATATATATAAATAAATAAATATAAATAAGTAAATAAATAAATAAATAAATAAATATAAATAAATAAATAAACTTGCTTGCTAAACGGTGGCACTTATTCTGTCACGCCCCTTATTCTTCTTTCCGAAGGAGGAGAAGCACTATCACTTTCATGGGGTCCCTACTGCTAATAAGCCATCTATCGATTGGTAATGGCGTTACTTGCGTCAGTTTATTGTAAATCGGTCTAACCACTTCCACTGAACTATAACTCACCTATTCACTCACTGTCTTTGAACTGAGTGCAAAGGCCTGTCTGATTTCGAGTCAACGCTGGCAGAAATCCATGTAAGGGAGTGGTGGTCACAATGCCAAGTGGCTTATTGCCATTAGTGGTTTTTAAGAGTTAAATAAGGAGATATCACTGGGGGTGGCGGATGCAAGGGTGCTGTGAGGGAAATGTTACTCTACACCTCTTAACAGAATTCCTGCTGGCAGAATCTACTGGTCAGTTCTTGTGAAATAAGACAGCAAAAGTACGAGTTTATTATTCTTGAATAATTGTGAGAGCTTCCTACCTATGATTAAAGCTTTCGCCATGCGGATACAGTTTGCATGGCTGTGCGGATAGCGGATGAGCTGCGGATAATGTTTGCGGATATTTTTTAGAATACAATCCGAAGTTTTTGAATATCATTACTAAGATAATAATAATAATGTTATTGGTTTTACGTCCCTTTTAACCACTCTGGCTTTTAGAGACGCCAGGGTGCCGGAATTTTGCCCCAAAGGAGATCTTTAACGTGCCAGTACCGACAGCAGTCGGCCGTCCATGAAATGGTTTTCCGTGGTTCCCCCCATTTTCAACACCAGGCATATGCTGGGACGGTACCTTCTGACAGGCCACGGCCGCTTCCTTCCACATCCTTGCCCAGTTTCATTCATATTCATCCACTCCATTTCTCATCCCGACGCGCAGGTCACCCACGGGCGTCGACTAGAAAGACCTGCACTCGGCCTTACAGGAGGCCACACGACAAAAAAAAAAAAACGTGCCAGTATATCATTACTAAGTCCCAGATGTTTATGACATATCATATTTTTCAGTTATGCTCTTTCTTTCTATTTCCGCCCTTTAAAACAACAATAACTAACTTCTTTCTTTCATGACAAATGTAAGATGATTTACACAAATCTCATTCAAATTATGTCACTGAGCACAATTTACACTCCGAACTGAAAAGGGTTGCAACTCTGGCTGTATAACATTCATTTTAAACATGGAACTTGACATACATTGCCTAAGGGACGACTTTCAGCTCAAAACTAAACGTGTTGCTTTAATATTTTATCTAATTGAAAATATTATTTTAATGCCCGTAGATTCAGATAAAAACCGTGCGGATGCGGATAACATTTTGTTTATCCGCGCAGGCCTCTATGATAGGTTCATGGATATGAGGATAGCAATATTTGTTACAGAATCTATAAATAAATATACACACATCAAAAAAAGTTTTGCATCACCTCGGTTCCAAGAGTTCCGGAACCTTTAAATACAAAGGGAATAGAGATCAACACAAACAACATTTCAGCTCGTTTTATTGCTCATGAGACCCACACATGGCATGTTGTACCATCATACAGCTAGACTTTCAGCATTTGTGGTCCAGATTGCAGTACACACCACTACCTCTAATACCCAGTAGCACGTCCTCTTGCATTGATGCATGCCTGTATTCGTCGTGGCATACTATCCACAAGTTCATCAAGACACTGTTGGTCCAAATTGTCCCACTCCTCAACGACAATTCGGCGTAAATCTCTCAGAGTGGTTGGTGGGTCAAGACGTCCATAAACAGCCCTTTTCAACATATCCCAGGCATGTTCGATAGGGTTCATGTCTGGCGAACATGCTGGCCACTGTAGTCGAGCGATGTCGTTATCTTGAAGGAACGCATTCACAAGATGTGCACGATGAGGTCGAGAATTGTCGTCCATGAAGACAAATGCCTCTCCAATATTCTGCCGATATGGGTGCACTATGGGTCGGAGGATGTCATTCAGGTATCGTAAAGCCGTTTCGGAGCCTTCCATGACCACCAGTGGCGTACGTCGGCCCCACATAATGCCACCCCAAAACATCAGGGAACCACCACCTTGCTGCACTCACTGGACAGTGTGTCTAAGACGTTCAGCCTGACCAGGGTGCCTCCAAACACGTCTCCGACGATTGTCTGGTTGAAGGCATATGCGACACTCATCGGTGAAGAGAACGTGATGCCAATTCTGTGGGGTCCATTCAGCATGTTGTTGGGCCCATCTGTACCGCACTGCATGGTGTCGGAGTTGCAAAGCTGGACCTCGCCATGGACGTCGGGAGTGAAGTTGCGCATCATGCAGCCTATTGCGCACAGTTTGAGTTGAAACACGACGTCCTGTGGCTGAACGAAACGCATTATTCAACATGGTGGCATTGCTGTCAGGGTTCCTCCGAGCGGCAATCCGTAAGTAGCGGTCATCCACTACAGTAGTAGCCCTTGGGCGGCCTGAGCGAGGCCTGTCATCGACAGTTCCTGTATCTCTGTACCTCTTCCATGTCCGAACAACATCGCTTTGGTTCACTCTGAGACGCCTGGAAACTTCCCTTGTTGAGAGCCCTTCTTGACACAAAGTAACAATGCGGACGCGATCGAACTGCGGTATTGACCTTCTAGGCATGGTAGAACTACAGACAACATGAGCAGCGTACCTTCGTCCTGGTGGAATGACTGGAACTGATCGGCTGTCGTACCCCCTCCGTCTAATAGGCCCTGCTCATACATGGTTGTTTACATCTTTGAGCAGTTTTAGTGACATCTATGAACAGTCAAAGGGACTGTATCTTTGATACAATATACACAGTCAACGTCTATATGCCGGAGATCTGGGAACCGAGGTGATGCAAAACCTTTTTTGATGTGTGTAAATAACCCCTGGCACTACAGCCTACGAAGCGACCGCTGCCCAGCCATTAACCTGCAGATATTGGGGTGACGCGTGATCAGCGCATCGGGTGCCCTCGGCCGTTAATCTTGGTTTTCGTGATCGGGGCGCTGCCTCACTGTCAGACAGCTACTCAATTGTCCTCACGAGGCAGAGTACACCATGTTCCAGCCGTCACGTCAGTTTCTAAATTCCCTGACGGAGCCGGGATTCGAACCCGGGGCCTCTGAGTGAGAGGCAGGCACGCTACTCCAACACCGCGGGGCCGGCCTTACAGAATCTATACTAATACAGTATAATAAAGCTGAAGGGTTTGTTTGTTTATTTGTTTGTGTGTGTGTTTAAACGCGCTAATCTCTGGAACTACCAGTCGGATTCGAAAAATTATTTTTGTATATGATAGCCTGATTCAAGAAGAATAGCCGATCTTTATCCTTGAGCGCTCCAGTTCTGTAGTAGTATTCATTATCATCCATAAAACAAAGAAATCCACCGGGCGAAGCAGGGCACTACTGCTAGTATGAAATATAAATGGTTATCCCTGGTTTTATTTAAAACATATTCAATTCCAGGCAAATGCTGGAATGCTGGAGGTCCGGGTTCGATTCCCGGCTCTGCCATACACTCAGCCTCGTGAGGTAAAACTGAGACGAGGTGGGTTCGATTCTAACCTCAGCCATCCTGGAAGTGCTCCCCCCCCCCCCCAATCCCTCTTCTACTCCAGGCAAATGCTGGGATGCTTCCTAACTTGAGGCCACAGCCGCATCCTTGTCAATCATATCCCCAGTTTACAAATATACACACTGGTACAGCCGTCCTACGCTCGCTAAAGCGCAGCGTTAGGTCATGGGGCAAGCTCTCTGCTGATTCGGTAGACGCGTGGGTTCGAGCCCCGCCGTCAGCCGTCCTTGAAATGGTTTTCCGTGGTTCCCCATTTTCAACTCCAGGCAAATGATGGGACAGTACCTTCTGACAGGCCACGGCAGCTTCCTTTCACATCCTTACCAAGTTTCATTCACCATCATTCATTTCATTTCTCATTAACTCCTCTCATACCGGGTGAGTTAGCCGTGGTCGTTACGGCATGACTGCTGGCAGTCGCTCACATCCGGGAGGCGAGGAGGTTCGAATCCCCTCGCCGGCAACCTTGAAGATGGTCTTCTGTGGTTTCCCATCTTCATTCCAGGCAAATGCCGGGGTTGGTCCCTAACTATAGGCCACAGCCGCTACCTTCCTACTCCTCGTCCTTACATTCCAACTTTCCTCCCCAGACAACACTTCACACGTGACGGTACGTGTAGCTCACCCATTGGGTGTCCGCCTCGAAGCAGCTACAAAACTGGCGAGCCAAATATGTCCTCGGACACTCCCGGCATAAAAGCCATACGCTAAAAAACACCTCTCATGAGGCTGGCGTCTGGCAGGCATCCGGCCGTAAGAACCATCCGCCACAATGACTCCATCGCATCTCATCCCCGACACCGTTGGAAAAACGGGAATAATAAGGGGTAGACATACACTAATACAGCCTCCAGAATAACACAGGTTATCACACAATTCCCACACATACACACCCAAATTCTCGGGGTTATATGCCCACGATGTCGCAAATCCCCTAAATAAGCAACAACATCAGATATTGGTAAGCCACGCCCTAAAACCTGGTTAAATATAGAGACATTTACGCAACACAAATACATTTACACGCTATAAAAATGGTTGTAGTAAATGTTGCCTCCAGGCGGAATATCAAGGTCATCTCCCGTTGCAACTACGACAGATGGAATTGAGACTTCCAATCTTCACATCTACCAAATTTCAAGTCACTACAGCGAGAATAGGCTGACATTTGTGACTTTCAATTTGGTAGATGTGGAGAATGGTAGTCTCAATTCCATCAGTCTGTTTCAACATCACGGCTCCAATAACACGTTTGGAAAGGCATCTCCAGAGTGTTCTGAAAATTATATTCTAATATTTATAACCTTTATTTAACCAAATTACTGTATTTGTAAGGCTATCCGTTTTATTAGCCTACTTTTCACATTTTGCAAAAATGAGGAAAAAGTAGACTTATGAGATCGATCCGGGAAAATGTGTGTCTGTCTGTCTGTCTGTCTGTCCTTCTGTCTGTCTGGCTGGCTGTGTGTGTGTGGGCCCCCCCCCTCCCTATCAACTCCCAAACGGCTGCAGCAATCAAAACCAAATTTAGTATGGGTAAAGATGAGCACCGGAATATCTCACGCCCATATTTGAAAATGATGTCAGAACTGCTGAAAAAACGCACTAGAAATTTGAGCTCCATGTTGGATATCTCGCAAGGTATGCATGAGAGCTATTCCAAAATTGGCACACATGCATATAATACTATTTTAGTTTAATTTCCAGGAGGTCAACCATGACAGTGTTGCCAAAATAATTTTAAGCCTTCTGATAAGTCAAATGTTTAAATGCATATAACTTCTACACTATCAATTGGAATTCAACCAAATTTTGTATGTAATATGTGTACATAAACAGATTTGACTGAGCGTATTCTTAAGAGCCACCAGGGCTGCCAACTGTTAATAATTGCTCTGTCTATTTTTTAAAATCAAAATACCAATATATCAGAAAGTATGCAAGCCAACAGCTTTAAACTATGCACACGTATATTCTGACATTTTAGATTAATTTGGAGTAACTTATATACGTCAGTTCTACCAACATGATTATAAGCCTGCTGATAGTACCAATTTTTAAATACATGTAACTTCTATACTATCAGTTGGATTTCAACCAAATTTCGTATGTGCTATGTGTACCATAACAGATATGACTATAAGTATTGTTAAGAGCAATCAGGGCTGCCAACTGTTAATAAATGCTGTCTATATTTTTTTACCCTGATATCAATATATCAGAAAGTATGCAAGCCAACAGCCCTATACTTTGCACACGTATAGCACCTGACATTGTAGATTAATTTGGAGTAATTAATACAAGGCAGTGCTGCCAACATGATTCTATGCCTGCTGATATGTCCAATTTTAAAATACATGTAACTTCTATACTAACAAATGGATTTCATCCAAAATTGGCACAACAAGATATCATAATATTTCAGATTATTTCTGACCAGCACACGCATGGTATTGTTGGCAACATGCTTTTACGCGTGCTGATAGATCCAGTGTCAAACTGCATGTAACGTCCATTGGACTTCAACCAAATTTTGTATTCTGTATCTTAAGAGAATATATTCAGTCACCAGGGCTGCCAACTGTAGTGCTCTATTAGGCTACATTATACCAGAAATATTTTGAACTAATTAGATATTTCGATATTACCAACTTAATTTCGTCATTATTCTAGATAGGTTCATATACTGTAGAATAATCATTGGCATGAAAAGTAGGCTGTATAGTTCTTCACGGAACTTCTTGTTTTATTTTATTTCTAACGAGCTGAAGTACCCGTGCTTCGCTACGGGTAATAAATAAATTAAAATGTGAAAGAGTAACAGTTAAAACAGGGGATAGGCGAGGAGCTGCGAGGAGGGAGAGTAAGGATAGAACATTTTGTCCAACTACACCGCTCGGCGTTGACCGTTATTTATAGCACACATTTAGGTTTTACTCGCTTTTTTTTTTTAGCGTATGGCTTTCATTGCCGGGAGTGTCCGAGGACATGTTCGGCTCGCGAGTGTTGTAGCTGCTTCGAGACGGACACCCAATGGGTGAGCTACAAGTACCGTTGGGGAGGAAAGTGGGGATGTAAGGACGAGGAGTTGGAAGGTAGCGGCTGTGGCCTATAGTTAGGGACCAACCCCGGCATTTGCCTGGAAGGAAGATGGGAAACCACAGAAGACCATCTTCAAGGTTGCCGGCGGGGGGATTCGAACCTCCTCGCCTCCCGGATGTGAGCGACTGCCAGCAGTCATGCCGTAACGACCACGGCTAACTCACCCGGTGGTTTTACTCGCTAACCGTTGGAGATACACGAAAAGTGATAAGGACCTTTCGGATAGACAATTAAATTTTAAACCTCGTATATGACATCAAAAGTTTCCGATTTCTTAGCGTTCTCTTTTTTATTTGAAATACAAATATGAATGTTTGAAACCAAGGAGTGTAGTGACGTCACTAAAATGGTCGCCATTTTTAAATAGTGCTACGCATCGAAATCAAAAGTAGCCTATATGTTAACCAGGTAAATCAGCTACTTCCATGTAAAATTTCATGCATATCGGACTAGTGGTTCTTGCGTGATTGAGTAATAAACAGACACACCATCTCATTTTTATATTGGGTTCAATTCCCGGTCAATGCATGTGAGATTTTCGAAGCGAAAAGCCATGTCCTGTGGTTCGGATTCCACGTAAGAAGGAGGTCCCGTGGCTCATGATCTTGAGATTAACGGTCACGTTAAACTACAAGCTTCCCTTCCTTCTTTTCATTTTTATATTATAAACTATTTTCACCAAAAGTCAATATTTATTTCATTGAAAACCGTACGGTTTCAGTCACATTCTGACCTCTTCTTCAGCTGGTATATGATGAGTAGTAGAGCAGATGCAAGAAAAGCTTGCCGAAACTCAACGATGCGCAGATACCAATATCAATCGGCGTATTTTAATGCTCATTGCGGGGCTCCTGTAATGCTGATTACCGGGCTCACTGCTCACTCAAGTCTTCAAGAACTCAGCTCGCTCCAAGACGGTCTACAGCTGAGATCTCACTTGAACCCCAGTCACAGTCAGCCTGCCAAGCCTGGGCAGACGATCCGTTCAGTACTGCTGCTAGCCAGCTACTGCCGGGAAGTGGGAGGGGCGTTGTATGCCATGGCCGGAGATCTGCGCAGCATTTTTCGGCAAGCTTTTCTTGCGTCTGCTCTACTATATATAAAGTTCACATAGTAACATTTTCCAAAAAACCAGATCTGTAACAATAAATTTTGTAAATTAAGCATAAAACATTTCGTCTTGAAAAACAGCCTAGAAATGAGGAATCTAAAAAGAAGAAATTAAACTGAGAAACAAAAACAAAAACATGAGAACATTACAGAAAAGATATAAAAAATGTGTAACACTTACTGCTAGAGTCTAAACTGCGCGAACCTGAGAGGAATGCGCATCGCGGCCTATGAGAAACGGTGTTGTCTATCCCTCCTTCTGGGATGTAGGGACCTATATGTAATGGATTCATTATAGCCAGTACGTACACGTAAGTGTTATACATTTTTTATATCTTTCCTGTAATGTTCTCATGTTTTTGTTTTTGTTTCTCAGTTTAATTTCTTCTTTTTAGATTTCTTATTTCTAGTCGCCTCCGTAGCGTAGCGGTCAGCATGGTTAGCTGCCGCCCCGGAGGTCCTGGGTTCGATTCCCGGCTCTGCCACGAAATTTGAAAAGTGGTATGAGGACTGGAACGGGGTCTACTCAGCCTCGGGTGGTCCAAATGAGTAGAGGGGGTTCGATTCCCACCTCAGCCATCCTCAAAGTGGTTTTCCGTGGTTTCCCACTTCGTCTTCGGGTAAATGCCGGGATGGTACCTACTGTCAGGCCACGGCCGCCTCCTTCTCTCTTCCTAGCCTATCCATCCCAATCTTCCATCCCTTCTCCTCCCTCATGAGGCCCCTGTTCGCTTTGCAGGTGAGGCCGCCTGGGCGAAGTGCTGATCCCACCTCCCCAGTTGTATCCATCCCGACCAGATGTTCCAGGCTCCAGGACACTGCCCATAGAGGCGGTAGTGGTGAGTTCCCCCGCTGAGTCCGTGGGAACCACCAACCTAGAGGGTAAATTGACTAAATTTAAAAAAAACTACGCTTTTTTAAGACAATTTTTTATGCTTAATTGCAAAAATTTATTGTAACCGATCTGGTTTTTTGGAAACTTTTATTATGTGAACTTTAATAGTACATTATGCAACGAGCCTATAATGGCTATAATTAAGACACGAGTATTTTTATAAATCGAGCGTATGCGAGTTTTATAATTTCCATACGAGTGTCTTAATTACCATTATAGGCGAGTTGCATACGACTGTTTATGTTCGACAATAATTATAACTTTCTTATAAGTTTTAACATAAATATTCATAAATATCTGTTCAGTCACTAGAATGTTGTGATCGGGTGTTGCGGTGAGTAGTATATCTCTGTTTTCCAAGCTCTCTGGACAACCGACGCATGCGCTCTGTGTGCTTCAATGCCATATGTTCAGATTGTGTATTCAGTAAAACTGTCACCGAAGTCGTTTCAATAGGCTACAACGCGCTGTGTAGAAATTGGATTTGGAGATATTAAGGTACAGTGCTATTTCTTGTCTCATATTCACAAGTTTATTTACGCGAACATATGGACGGTCCACTTTCGGTAATTTAAATAGACATGTTGGATTTTGAGCGCATGCGCGAAGGTATCTTTATCTAATTGGTCACACAAGTGTTTCTTGAGTTCTGATTGGTGGGAGAAACTGTTTCATAATGAAAAATAGTGTTATAATGAGCCTCATTATGATACAGTTTTCTGACACATAATAGTGAGGGTCGAACATAAATATAGTAATACTCATCATATACCAGCTGAAAAAGAGATCAGAATGTGACCGAAACCGGTACGGTTTTCAATGAAATAAATATTGACTTTAGTTAGCTAGTTATTATTGTTTCAAGGGGCGGAACTACGGGGTCATCTGCCCCAGTATTGACTTTAGGTGAAAATAAATAGTTTATAATTAACACTTCAATAAGGTATCGGGCTGCCATGGTCATTTTATGTCATTTTTATATATTAAACGAGTACAGATTGATTCTATTATTTTACATTTTACACGATTTTATATTTTCATCGTTCTTGTTCATTGTTTTTCCTGTTTCTTCATTTCAACCTGTATATATTTTAGTTAATTTCATTTCTCAACAGACTTATTAAATTAGTTTCTTAAGGTTTGATTCTAATTTGTTGAAGAAGGTCCCACTGTTGGACCGAAACATGTACTAATGTCAATATAATTTGTCATTTGATTGGCGGAGCATTTAAATTAATTATGCATACATTTCGAAATAAGATCACAAAAATCAAGGTTTATCAGGTATAAGATACAAAGTGCTCAACTGTTTGAACAGATAAAAGAAGAAAAGAACACAGTGAAAGGATGAAGAATACTGCGAAAAGCAAATATCATCAAAGGAGCCAAAATCATGAGGAAGTTATTTCACGTGGTCCGCAAATGGAAGAAATGCGACGAAATAATAATAATAATAATAATAATAATAATAATAATAATAATAATATCATATGGCCTCGGATGCCGGGTGCAAGCTTTGTTATTTAACACGCAGAGGGTAGCTTGCATGTCAAATTTTGTCGTTCCTTAAAGCATTATGATAGTCAAGGAGGTTAGATAATATCTAAGCTCCTTGACACTGTAGCGCTTTCTAGTGGAGAAATCAGGAACTTTGTGTTGACGGAAAATCTCGAGATTAATTTTGCCATTATGAACACGGCGTACTGAATTCAAATGGGTTCTTTAACACGCCAACATCGTATGACATGCGTGTCGTAATTTTTGCCGCCTTTCAAAAAAATCACCACGGCCAGGAGCGAACCTGCAAGCTTGGGATTAGTACTCCGGCACGATAACCACTCATCCACCGTGGCAAGCAATAATAATAATAATAATAATCGACGATTGAAATTCTATGGTCACATCTGCAGAATGGACAACACCAGATATGCAAAACAACTGCTTGATATAATAAATCATAAATAAATACTGTGCCTTGTGAATCGGCCGCTTACATATACTGCCCGGAATGTATGTCTTCTTGCCACGTAATGTCGTAAGTGTTCATCAAAGAAGGTCAAAATCAGTTAGTTAGAAGAAATGAAACAGGACATCACAGAAGATATCATCATGAATCGCAAGAATTTTGGTTCTCTATTTACAAATCACTCTTTCACCGAAAAAGCTAAAAAGACCACTGGAAAAAAATGGACTGAAGAACGTAAGAAGGGGCATAGTGAGTTCATGAGGAGATTTGGGGAGGAGAAGAAGAGAAAAACACTATCAACCCGAGTCAACAAGTTCAAACGTGCTCCTTAAGTGGGCAAAACGAAACAAAGAATGAATAATATTATGAGGTTTGAAGCCATTTTTCGGTGTTGCCTAAGTAAACAAAAAGTTTGAAAATACAGGTGAAACTATTTACAATATGTACAATTATTTAGTTGCAGTATTGGTACTGCAACTTGTCGGTGTATGCTAGTTGTAGTATATATGATGTTAGGTGAAATACTAAAATGGTGATAGATTTTATAGCCTAAGTGTAATAGATCTGATGATGATCGCTTGACGATCGAAACTGGTCATCCTAGTGTATTTATTAATCTCACGTAAGTTTTTTTCAGGATTAGGGTATAACCCAATTCTTTTGAGTACATTCGTGTTGACCGACTGAAAAGCACCAAACTTTTGAATGAATAATAACAATTATAATCCCAGGATATATTGTCAATCTGAAAGAATCTCTCATACTTTTCGGAAAAGACGATTGAAATTTTATGGACACATTATTAGAATGGACAAATAACAGACTAAGTAAAATAATTCTCAATCTGGCCCTTTCATTAAAAACCAAAGCTTGCCACGGTGGGTGAGGGGATAGCGTGTCGGTCTACTAACCCCCAAGCTTGCAGGTTCGCTCCTGGCTGTGGTAAGTGATTTTTTTCGAAAGGCGGAAATAATACGACACGCATGTCATACGATGTTGGCATGTCAAAGAACCCATTTGAATTCAGTAGGCCGTGTTCATAATGGCAAAATTAATCTCGGGAGTTTCCGCCAACACAAAAGTTCCTCATTTCTCTAAATTACTAGAAAGCGCTATAGTGTTCAAGGAGTTTAGATATCTTACCTCCTTGACTTTCATAGTGATTCAAGGAACAACGAAATTCGACATGCAAGCTACCCTCTGTGTGTCAAATTACAAAGCTTGCTCCCGGCAACGGAGGCCATACGATATTATTATTATTATTATTATTATTAAAAACCAAGAAACAACTGGCTTCGTGAAACTGAAACAGATCTGCGGGAAAGTAACCTGTCAGTAGACATTGTACGGGACAGATGTAAATTCGGAACCAAAATCGACTTGGAGTCAAACCCAACATCAGAGCCACTGTAACTTGGACAGAAGAACAAAGGAAGAAGCTTAGTGAGAGGATGAAGAGATTTTGGGAGGAAGAGAAGGCCAACACATCAGCTCCTGAGTAGGGCATAACGATGTAAAAAATAAATTTAAAAAAAAAAGAAAGAAGAAAGAAAAATCATTCAGAAAATACTAGGAACAAGACTCACTCCTGACGGATACCGATTACAGTCAAACGAGACAACTGAAAAATACTCAAATATCAAAGTCGACTCTCCCCAGGGTCTCACATCTAGTGGGACGTGGGTTGGCGACCACGGGGCCCTAGCTGAGTCCGGCATTGCTTGAACTTACTTGTCCTCTCCGTCTTCCTTTCTGTCGACCTCACTTGGTCAACTCTTGTTCTCTTCCGACCCCGACGGTATTAGGGTATCGAGGCCTAGGGAGTCTCTTCCTTTCCCGCCTTCATTGGCCCTTGTCTCATCTTTGCTGATACCCACCCGCCTTCTGCGAGGGGGGTTCTTTTTCTTTCCATGTTATCTCCTGCCTTCTGCTCAAGGCCCTCAAGGGGGCAGGGTGTGTGTAGCCCCACCACTTCTGGTGCACCCTAGATATTGCTACACCCTCAGGGGCTCACGGCTGGTGAGTTCGGGAGTTGGCGACCCCCAGTGATTCCTGAGCTGGGTCCGGTTTTCCCCCTTTTATCCATTCCCTCTGGGGCGGACCCTCTCCTCTTTCACTTTCCTATCTGCCTTTCATGGCTCTCCTTCCTTCCAAGTCCCTAAATCCGTATTCTTCAGGGTTGAGGGCATTTCTTTTCCTCCTGTCCTTTATTTGCCTTATTCTCCTATTGTTTTCCATTTCTTCTTCTAGTATATAAGTTAGTAGTTAGTTTTAGTTATAGTTTACATTTCATTTTCATCTTCACGATCACCCAAACCATTAGGGGACTTAAAACAACAATTATCATCATCATCATCATCATCATTATCATCATCATCGAAATCGACATCAGAAAAAGACGATTGATATTCTTCGGGCATATAAGTAGACCGCCGAATACCCGACTAACCAAAAGAATACTTTTATAGATTACATATCATCACTCAAAAGTACAACACCATGCATGAAAGAAGTACAAAAAGGCATGCGAACTGCTAACACAGCCGACACATCAGACAGAGACTCCTTCGTTAACAAATTGAACAACTGGGAAGTCAAACTAGAGCAACCAAAACCTACACCTTACAGACCTCAAAGGTCTGACGAAAGAAAATTGGCATTCTCCAACAGAATGAAACAATACTGGCAAAATAAGAAGAACGTCAAGAATTGAGTCGAATTGCTTAAAGCTTTCCAATATTGGGAAAATACTCTGAAAAGAAAGAAAGAAATAATAATAAAAGCCTAACGGAGGACGAAATGAAATTGTAACGTGGTCCTTAGAAGGCCGTACCGCAAGGAGAAGGAGAAGAAGTAGAAGAAGAAAAGCCAAATAATAATAATAATAATAATAATAATAATAATAATAATAATAATAATGATAAAAGCATAACGGAGGACGAAATTAAAGTATAACGTTGTCCTTAGAAGGCCGTAACGCAAGGAGAAGGAGAAGAAGAAGAAGAAGAAGAAGAAGAAAAGCCAAATAATAATAATAATAATAATAATAATAATAATATAAAAGCCTAACGGAGGACGAAATGAAATTATAACGTGGTCCTTGGAAGGCCGTAACGCAAGGAGGAGGAGGAGGAGAAGAAGAAGAAGAAGAAGAAAGGCCAAATAATAATAATAATAATAATAATAATAATAATAATAATAATAATAATAATAATAAACGCCTAATGTAGGACGAATTGAAATTGTAACGTTGTCCTTAGAAGGCCGTACCGCAAGGAGAAGAAGAAGAAGAAGAATACGATGAAAATGATGATGATGATGAAGAAGAAGAATAAGAAGAAGAAGAAGAGAAGCCTAATACTACTACTACTACTACTTTTTTTTTTTCGAGGGAAACGTGGGGAAATCTTCAAAAGACAGATTGCAAGCTTCCGGACTTACAACTGTGCAGGATTCTTACCTACTAAAAACCCACAAACCCTATTCTTGGCTTAAGGCAACCCCGGAACTGCCTGTTCAGCCATACTTCAGGGTGGAGCCACTGTTACGACCAGAGGTCTCAGTCAATTTCATTAAATGTGATGATAATGAAATTACTCATCATCATCATCATCTTCACTGTCTTCAGCAACCAATCTTCTCGGTTCCTCTTCTTTTTTTGTTTTCAGCAGCTCAGAGATGTAGACTGCAATCTGTGCCCAACTTTCTCTGCTGCTGAGCATTTTATCCACCGCATTGTCTGGTGTAATGACACCAACTTTTGTCTCCAGAAGCCTTCGAAGATTTCTCCACCTCAAGCATGCAAAGAATGTGTGCTGAACATCGTCCCATTGATCATCACAATAACGGCACTGTGAACTCGGTGAAATTCCCATTCGATGGAGGTATGCTTCATAATAACCATGGCCAGAGAGAAACATGGTAATGTAATAATTAACCTCACCATGTTCCCTCGACAACCATGGCTTCAGTTGCTTGATGAGCCTAGCGGTCCACCTGCCACGATGTTCACGTTCCCATTCTTCCTGCCATTCCAGAAGAGATCTGTCTCTTTCCTCCCTCTTCACGCGTATCTTAGAATGCTCGTCTTTGCGCAAGTATATACGGCGCCTTTCCTTGGCCAGGATGTAAATGGGTATCGCCCCAGCTATTACTAGCACTGCCGGTCCAGACACTGTACGATAGGCAGAAGTTATTCTGAGGGCAGCTCTTCTGTGAACAGAGTTTATCCGCTTCCTATACATCTCAGAGCCAAGAGCTACTGACCAAATCTCTGCACCATAAACAATAACTGATTCCGCCACTCTCATCAGCAGTTTCCTCTTCAATGGTGAAGGGCCGCCAATATTAGCCATGAGCCGCGACAAGTTGTTAACAATCCTTGCAGCCCTATCAGCAATTTTGCTGATATGATTCCAGAATGTTAACTTGCTGTCAATCATAACACCCAAGTAACGAACAGCAGGAGCTGTTCCTATCACATGATTATCTACTAGAATTGGTACAACTCGTGGAACTCTCTTCTTTGTAGCAAGGACTAGTTCTGTTTTATGAACTGCTAGTTGGAGACCATGTTCATTCATCCAGGTGGAAACTCTCCGCATTACCTGGTTAAGTTTAAGTTGCAGACCCTCCATGGAGCGCTCCATAATGAGCACAACTACTACTACTACTACTATTATTATTATTAATAATAATAATAATAATAATAATAATAATAATAATAAAAGCCTAATGTAGGACGAAT
Source organism: Meconema thalassinum (assembly GCA_946902985.2). Classification (NCBI taxonomy): domain Eukaryota; kingdom Metazoa; phylum Arthropoda; class Insecta; order Orthoptera; family Tettigoniidae; genus Meconema; species Meconema thalassinum. The sequence continues at coordinate 110,767,049 of OX336388.2, forward strand.
TGAAATTGTAACGTTGTCCTTAGAAGGCCGTAACGCAAGAAGAAGAAGAAGAAGAAGAAGAAGAAGAAGAAGAAGAAGAAGAAGACGATGAAAATAATGATGATGATGATGATGATGGTAAAGAAGAAGAAGAAGAAGAAGAAGAAGAAGAGAAGCATAATAATAATAATAATAATAATAATAATACAACTACTACTACTATTATTATTAATAATAATAATAATAATAATAATAATAATAATAATAATAATAAAGCCTAATTTAGGACGCATTGAAATTGTAACGTGGTCCTTACAAGGCCGTAACGCAAGAAGAAGAAGAAGAAGAAGAGCATTAAGAAGCAGAAGAAAGAGAAGTTGAAGGAGAAGAAGAAGAAGAAGAAGAAAAGCCTAATAATAATAATAATAATAATAATAATAATAAAAGCTTAATGGAGGACGAATTGAAATTGTAATGTGGTCCTTTGAAGGTCGTAACGCAAGAAGAAAACGAAGAGGAAGAAGAAAAGCCAAATAATAATAATAATAATAATAATAAAACAGGAATTCAAAATGACTACCTGCGCGTCGTGATGATGAGGATAAAATAACCGCTCATAATTTCAGAAACACTCAATTCCCGAGCCAAGCGAATTGACAATCCGAAATTAAAATTCCACTACCCGACTGAGAATATCGGACGGACGCTAAATCAAATAAAATGTAAGGAGTACCTACTTGGATGCTCTCGTCCCAGCTGGCTGATAGGTACTGGATTGAGCGGCCCGCCACGACCGTGACCACAATACAACACGACCTGAAGGCCAACGTCCCGCAAACTCACGTGGACGGTTGATGTAACTCAGGTCACTAGGACGGGCACAAGGTGATTACAGTCTCCTGAGGAAGTAAGGGTCTCGGCCAGTTTCCGATAGGTAGACTGGTCTCGGTGCGTTTCCGATACTTATCAGATAGGTAACCTGTTAGTTATTGTTGTTTTAAGGGGCGGAACTACGAGGTTATCTGCTCCTATAGGTAAACAGGGTCTCGACGGGTCTCCGATAGGTAAACTGGGTCTCGGTGGTTTCCGATACTTAACAGGTAGGTAAACTGGGTCCCAGTGAGTTTCCAATACTCATCAGGTAGGTAAACTGGGTCCCGGTGAGTTTCCAATACTCATCAGGTAGGTAAACTGGGTCCCGGTGAGTTTCCGATACTCATCAGATAAGTAAACTGGGTCCCAGTGAGTTTCCGATACTCATCAGTTAGGTAAACTGGGTTCCGGTGAGTTTCCAATACTCATCAGTTAGGTAAACTGAGTCCCGGTGAGTTTCCAATACTCATCAGATAGGTGAACTGGGTCTCGGTGAGTTTCAGATACTCATCAGATAGGTAAACTGGGTCCCGGTGAGTTTCAGATACTCATCAGATAGGTAAACTAGGTCTCGGTGAGTTTCCGATACTCATCAGTTAGGTAAACTAGGTCTCGGTGAGTTTCCGATACTCATCAGATAGGTGAACTGGGTCTCGGTGAGTTTCCGATACTCATCAGTTAGGTAAACTAGGTCCCAGTGAGTTTCCGATACTCATCAGATAGGTAAACTAGGTCTCGGTGAGTTTCCGATACTCATCAGATAGGTGAACTGGGTCTCGATGAGTTACCGATACTCATCAGATAGGTAAACTGGGTCCCGGTGAGTTTCCAATACTCATCAGTTAGGTAAACTGGGTCCCGGTGAGTTTCCAATACTCATCAGGTAGGTAAACTGGGTCTCAGTGAGTTTTCGATACTCATCAGTTAGGTAAACTGGGTCCCAGTGAGTTTCCAATACTCATCAGGTAGGTAAACTGGGTCCCAGTGAGTTTCCGATACTCATCAGATAGGTGAACTAGGTCCCGGTGAGTTTCAGATACTCATCAGATAGGTAAACTAGGTCTCGGTGAGTTTCCGATACTCATCAGTTAGGTAAACTAGGTCTCGGTGAGTTTTCGATACTCATCAGTTAGGTAAACTGGGTCCCAGTGAGTTTCCAATACTCATCAGGTAGGTAAACTGGGTCCCAGTGAGTTTCCGAAACTCATCAGATAGGTGAACTAGGTCCCGGTGAGTTTCAGATACTCATCAGATAGGTAAACTAGGTCTCGGTGAGTTTCAGATACTCATCAGATAGGTAAACTAGGTCCCGGTGAGATTCAGATACTCATCAGATAGGTAAACTAGGTCCCGGTGAGTTTCAGATACTCATCCGATACTGTGTCTTGGTGAGTTTATTAGACCTACGTACATAGCTCATTATACATCATTATTTAGCGAAAAATTAAAACCTGATTAAAAATATTCAGTATAAGCACCAGAAACATGAGTTGAGATTTTTTTTCTCTTTTGTTATAAACAATGGATCTAGGGTTTTTCTTGTTGTGTGTGTGCGTGACCGACTTGGCTACAGTTAATCCAGCCGTACATGAGCCGCCAATCAACCATGTATTCTGCTTTATTTCCTATGTTATTGCTGGCAAAACCGGTCAAGACGGCTGATGAGTGAATTCAAGGTTAATGTTGCATTTTACATTAAAATGGTCTCATTAGTGCGTTATTACACACTTATCAAGAGCCTGTATGCGCCAACAGTCACGTCTCTTTCTGTTCTGATTAGTATTGTAGTAATCTATTTCCCGGTAGGCTTTTAATAATACTAGCTTATATAAGTGTACAACGCCTTATTCTCTATAATTAAAGGTAGAACAGTATGAATTTTCTACTTAAACTTTCTAGACTATATAAAGCAGATGAAGAGTACAATGATCGATTTATGCCATCTGGCTTTTTGCTGTGTGATGGCATCAAAGCGATGGCATGTGATTTTCATGTTTATAATAAAAATAGGGTTACAAACGAAGAGGTATTAAGACGAGAGGGAGAGGAGAGATGTCTCTGGCGACTACTAATGAAGAGAAGATATAGGTTGGCAGGACACATACTAAGACACTCAGGAATAGCAAGCTTAGTTATGGAAGGAAGGGTCGAGGACAAGAACTATATGGGTAGACCAAGGTTAGAATTTGTTCAACAGATTGCCTCGAATGTAGGGTATGGTAGCTATGTAGAGATGAAACGATTAGCTTACGACAGGGAGGCATGGACAGCTGCATCAAACCAGTCAAAAGACTGGAGACTCAAACAACAACGTTTTACCCTCCAGGGTTAGCTTTTCCCACGGACTAAGTGAGGGATCCCACCTCTACCGCCACTGAGGGCAATGTCCTGGAGCTTGAGACTCTGAGTCGGGGATACAACTGGGGTGTATGACCAGCACTACGTCCAGGCAGCCTCACCTGCAAAGCGAACAGGGGCCTAATGAATTGATGGGAAGAGCGGGAGGGTTAGGAAAGGAAGTGCGAAGGAGGCGGCCGTGGCCTTACGTTAGGTAACATCCCGGTATTTGCCCGAAGACGAAGTGGGAAACCACGGAAAACCACTTCGAGGATGACTGAGGTAGGAATCGAAACCCCTCTACTCATTTGGACCACCCGAAGCTGAGTAGACCCCGTTCCAGTCCTCAAACCACTTTTCAAATTTCGTGGCAGGGCGGGAATCAAAGCGCGGACCTCCGGGCTGGCAGTTACTCACGCTGACCACTACGCAACGGACGCGACCGAGAATACTGTACTCTAGGTAATTACGTAAAAATCCAGACATTGATATTATTTGATTCTATTGGTTAATCCAGCGCTCTGACCCTTTAAGAAGTCGGTGAATCTGGTTCACACCGCATGTGAGTGACCTTGCTTTTTGCAATAGTCATGTGTACACGTGTATCACGTGCTCTAACAGGTAGGTAAAAAAAAAGGTACCATCCAAACTATAATTTGCTCGATGTATAATTATTTGAAAGAACTCGTTTGGGGCCAAACCTGCTGTGATCATTACTAGCATCCTTGCTAGAAGAGGCCAATTGGTTGGTAGGTTCCTTAGTTTAGAGGCTGCGACAACGCGGTCATGTAGCCCCGTGTACTTGGGGTGTGTGTAGAATCTGTCTGATAACCGGTGTTAATTGTGATGACTGTATTAGTGTGTGTTATCTGTAATTCAGGTAAGGACTGCAGACGATCAATTTCAAGTAGTTCCTACTTTTGCTACCAAATACTACCGTCAACGACACCTAGCTGTGAACTTGGCTTCTATATGCCATCGAAACCAGCACCTGCCGACGAACGTTGGAACTTAAGAGCATTACTCAAATCTAACCTACAAATTTTGTTTCACACAATTGAAGTTAGTGGAAGGTTCTTTTACATTCCATAAATCTTTGACATGGGTCCAGCGGCTTTACTGTACTTCCCCTCCTAAGGAAGGCATACCGAGGGATTTTTAACGCTCTTAAAAATCCGACGACTTCGGCAGGGTTTGAACCCGCGATCTTATGCATAGAAGCTCAGCATGCTACCAACTACGCCACCGAAGCCGCCAGGATTCAAGGAGAAATAATTTGCTGATGACATCGTCATCTTAGCGGATTCACCAGAAGATTTGAATGATATGGACTCTGTATTGAGGAAAGAATTCATGATGAAAATTAATAAAGCAAAGCAAAATTATTGGAATGCAGCTGAAAGGAATCAGAAACCCCTTTGGACGTGAAATTGGCACATGAAATGCTACTGTAAAGAAGTAGGAGACTTCTGTTACTTAGGAAGCAAAATAACCAGTGATGGGCGAAGCAAAGAGGATATAAAAAGTAGGTTGGCTCAGGCAAGGAAAGCATTTCTATAGAAAAGGAATCTGTTGACTTCGAATATAGATTTAGGTACTAAGAATTCATTTTTGAAAGCCTTTATCTGGGGTTTGGCGCTCTATGGAAGTGAAACTTGGACTGTTGGAGCAGCAGAAAAGAGGAGAATTGAAGCATTTGAAATGTGATGTTACAGGAGAATGATGAAGATCATATTTATTTATTTATCCGAGTCCAAAACACATACATATATACATATAAATTACACTAAATTTCATTACTCCAGTGTTCAACTGTTAGAATGACACAGTCATTAGCTTCCTGCATAGCACATGGTCTTGATAACATGCTGCAATTCAGAAGGTGCTCAGGGTCTTGTCTTTCACCACATCTACAAAGGTCTTCAGCACTGTATCCCCACTTCATTAAATTGCTTTTCCACCGACTCACACCAGTTCTCAGTCGGTTTAGCGTCTTCCAGGATTCGTATTGTAGATGGTAGCCAGCTGCCGGCTTCTCCTTCATTTCCCACGATCCTCCTGGTGATTTTGCTTTCCAAAGTTCAATTCGGCGAGCTTCAGCTGAGGAATGAATTGATATTGTTGTTTGGAGGAAGCTCTTTCTTGATTTTAGCCTAGGTGGATGGACATCACGTCCATACATTGGATGTCTTGGATCTGTTTCTTGCTTTTTCTTCTCTACTTCTGCCGCTACTTGTCTTCTAACTTCTGGAGGTTCTACTCCCATAAGCCGAAAGATCTTATCGACAGAAGTTGGACGTAGACAGCCTGTCACAATGCGGCCTGTCTCATGGAGGGCAACATCTACTTGGTTGGCATGAGCAGAGTTCCTCCAGACTGGGCAGCATATTCTGCAGCAGAGAAACTCAGAGCAAGGGCAGTTGTACGCAGGACACTAGGCTGCACTCCCCATCTGGTGTTTGTGAGCTTCCGAACGATGTTGTTCCTGGTGCATACCTTCTGCTTGGTGACCATGCAATGCTGTTTATAGGTTAGCGCGCGATCCAGCTTTACTCCGAAGTATTCAGGATGAGCACAGTGTTTCAGATTGTGACCTTCCCAGGTGACGTTTAGCTGCCTTCTCGCCTCCCTATTGCGCAGGTGAAACGCACATATTTGGGTTTTCTCTGGGTTGGGTTTCAAGTAGTTATCATTGTAGTAGATGGCTAAGTCTTCAAGAGCAGATGTCAGCTTTAATTCTACTTCTTCAAACGTTGATCCTTGAGCAGCAACAGCAGTGTCATCTGCGTAGATGAATGCTCTGGTCCTAGTGTTAAGTGGCTGGTCGTTAGTGTAGATATTATATAATAATGGAGCTAGCACGCTTCCCTGTGGGAGGCCATTCTTTTGGTTCCTCCATCGGCTTTTCTTATCCTTGAGGGTGACAAAAAATCGTCGATTCTGCAACAAACACTGAATAAACTGTGTTAGTCGAAAGTCTCTAGTTGTTGAGTACAGCTTCTTTGTGGTTTACAGTATCATAAGCAGCTGTGAGGTCCACAAAAGCAACTTCAGTAATCTGTTTCATTTCATATCCATCCTCAATATACTGGGTTAAGTTCATTATTTGACCAGTAGACGATTTCCCTGGTCTGAAACCTGATTGCTCCTTAATGATCTCTCTGTCAACAAAATCGGAAATTCGGTTCAAAATCATTCTCTCCAAGGCCTTACAGAGATGACAGAGAAGCGATACAGATCTGAAATTCTTGGGTTCATTTGGTTCTTTACGTGGTTTGAGCAGAGGAAAGATGTTTCTGGCGCCTGCTAATGAAGAAAAGAGATAGGTTGGTAGGACACATGTACTAAGACACCCCGGAATAGCAAGCTTAGTTATGGAAGGAAGGGTCGAGGATAAGAAATGTAGCGGTAGACCAAGGTTAGAAATTGTTAAACCGATTGCCTCGGATGTTGGGTGTGGTAGCTATATAGAAACGGAACGATTAGCTCAGGACAGGGAGGCATGGACGGCTGCATCAAACCAGTCAAAAGACTTCAGACTCGAACAACAACAGTTTCTTAAGGTTTTATTCTAATTTTACAGTCCGAAGGTTGGATCGAAACATGTACCGTACTAATAATTGTGTCCGGCTCCGTGGCTAAATGGTTAGCGTGCTAGGCTTTGGCCCGCAATGCTCCGGGTTCAATTCCCGGCTGAGCCATCAGGGATTTTAATTTCCTGGGGTTAATTCCCGTGGCTCGAGGACTGGGTGTATGTGACGTCTCCATCATCACTTCATTCTCATTACAACGCGCAGGTCGCCCACGGGCGTCAACTAGAAAGACCTGCACTCGGCCTCTCCGGAGGCCAATCTATCATTCATAATATAATTTGTATTGATTGGCGGAGCATCTTAATCAATTCAAATACAGTAAAATACCAAACAAATATATAAAAGTACATACAAATAAGTACGTAAATTCTTAAAAAAATAAAAAATAAAAAGTGTTTATAGTTCCCTTACTTTCCTGGTTAACGAGCGGCGACTCAAACGTAAGGCAGTAGCACAATAACCATTGTTCGCTACTGACCAATAGCTGGCAGTTGTTGAGCAATAGAATGCTTCCTCTATCACTCCACGTGGACTCTTTAAGTCCCGCCCTGGTAGCTAGCTTGTGTCCCCGACAGGCATCAGTGTCCAATGTTGCACATCTGCACATAGTTCTGTCCAGTCTCGCTGCTTGCTCTCAGTGGCTATGGTGGATATTTGACAACGCTGTGCCTCACGCTGGGAAAGCATTGGCCCCAGGGGCCATGGAATGTAAACATATCCGCCCAGCTAGATTTCAAAGGCGAGCCGCACGTTAACCAGGAAAGTGAGGCAACTATACTAGGGTTCAGATGTTTAGGTCCTAAAAATATACAAAATATGCAAACAAATGTGTCCTAAAAACTGGCTGAATGTGGCCTAAAACGGGAAAATATGACCCACGCATTTTAGGGATATGTAGCAAGTATTGGAGTAGTAGTAACATAAAACGTGATAATACAGCAGACACATTTTATCACGCTGCAATATCTACGGGGCCCATAAAGGTCGAACTGGCGTTATATAACTCGAAGTTTCCTTAATTGCTCCGAGCTCTACTGTAAATTTGATTCCTGGGGTAGCATCTTACTCGACGAGACATCCATATAGAGGCATTTTCTCGGAATCAGATCTTCTAAACCTGCTATCCGCCTGTCTCGGGAGTATAGAAAAAAATGTGTCAACTACACGATTTGCAAATTCCGTGTTTGAATCTCCATTCCGATAACATACAAAAATGTTTAATATATACTTTACCCAAATATACGTCATATCCACTAAAATGAGCAGAATATGACCAAAAAAACCAACAACACAAATATAGACAAAAAATACATTAATATGCAAAATAGAATTGCTTTAAACAAGACCAGCGACCCTTCATTTACACTTGAAGGCCCCACGGAAAGAAGGGGGTCAGTACATTCTTTTTCGGAAATGAGTTTACGGCGCATTCTGGTGGCCAACCATCGTCACTACAGATCAGTTGAAATTAATTTCATATAAAGCGGAATGTCACCAAGATACAGAGGTCTTTATTTTTAGTGGAAACGAAAAGAACGTCCCATATCCTCTCACTTTTTTCATAATTTAACTTTAATTGCTATTTGTTTTACATGTACTTCCATTATAAGAAATAAGTTTGGCAAAAAAAAAAACTATATTACTTACTCTCAATTCAGGTGTTTTAAGTATTTATCTTTAGTGTAGAAAGTTCAAATTCGCTCTCCTGGAAAATTTACAGCATGTGACTTACCCCGAAAATTTCCGTAACTTCCGAACCTTAGAGATTACAATCTAATTATATTATTCATTTATTTATTTATTTATTTATTTATTTATTTACTTATCGTGTGGCTTTTAGTGCCGGAGTGTCCACATGTTCGGCTCGCCTGAGTCAGTAGCTGCTTCAAGCGGACACCACTAGGGTGAGCTACAAGTTCCGTTCAATTTCAAGTAGTTCCAACTTTCGCTACCAGATATCAATGATACCTAGTGGTGAACGTTGGAACTTTGATAGAGCGTTACAACGAAATCTAACCTAGAAATTTAGCTCCACACAAGTTTAGTCTGCGGAAGGATCTTTTACATGCCATAAATCTATGACATGGGACCGCCGTCTTTACTTCCCCTCCGAAGGAAGGCATACTGAAGGATTTTTAACGCTCTTAAAAATCCGACGACTTCGGCCGGGTTTGAACCCGCGATCTTGGGCACAGGCGTTCAGCATGCTACCAAATACGCCACCGAAACCGCTATCTAATTATATGAAGACAAATTATACAACATTTACCGACAGTAGTGGCTACGCTGGCTAAAGCGCAGCGGTAGGTAATGGGGCCAAGCCCTCTGCTGACTCGGTAGACGCGTGGGTTCGAACCCCACCGTCGGCCGTCCTTGAAATGGTTTTCCGTGGTTTCCCATTTTCAACACAGGCAAATGCTGGGACGGTACCTTCTGACAGGCCATGGCCGCTTCCTTCCACATCCTTGCCCAGTTTCATTCATCTTCATCCATTCCATCTCTCATCCCGACGCGCAGGTCGCCCACGGGCGTCGACTAGAAAGACCTGCACTTGGCCTCTCAGGAGGCCACACGACAAAAAAAAAAAAAAAAAAAACATTTGAAAAAACAAGTAGTTCCGTGAAGAACTAAAGCCTATTTTTATACACCCTACTTATGTTAATTGCCTCTATCAACATACAAAATTTCAGCCCGATTGCTGTAATAGATCCGCAGATATTGAGAACCGTCTAATATACAGGTTGGTCACCATGTTAAATGTTTATATATGTAGGACTTAGAGTTATGTACTGTTACATGAAGATCATTGTGTACGTGTAGTATTCAAACTTCAATCCCATGATTAGGACACAAGACGTCAAAATTTCGCACAGCTGCCATCTTCTGGTTATGAAAGCAATTGAAATAAATCAGATGTCAGAGGACTAACATTTGTATAAGCATTTACCGTACCAAGTTTCACTGAACTCGGATGGTTAAATCGCGAGAATCGCCCATTTAAATATTTATACTTCGCGTCGCAGCCATGTTGGATTTGTGCTCATCAGGTAATTGAAACTCCTACAGGTGAACTTGTGTTCATAGCCTCTATGAACATAAATGAAATCAGTTTGATTGCTGTAAAAGATTCGTAGATATTGAGAACCGCCTAAATATTTCGGATGGTCGCTATGTTGGATTGTTATATGTGTAGGCCATAGAGTTATGTACCATCAAACGAAAATTATTGCGTAAGTTCATTGTTCAAACTTTCGCTTCGATCGCATGATCACCACACAAGAAATGAAGACTTAGTTCTAAAATTACGCACAGCCGCCATCATGAGGTTATATAAACAATTGAACCAAATAAGATACCAGTGCATTAAAATATATATAGACATTTACTGTACCAAGATTCATTGCGTTTGGATGGTTAAATCACGAGAAAAGTCTATTTAAACGTCTCAACTTCGCTTGGCCGCCATGTTCGTTGTGTAGTTACCAGAGTTTTTAAAGTCTCATAGGTGAACTTCTAGTAGTTCCCTTTATCAGCGTACAAAATATCAGGGTGATATCGGTAATAGTTTCGGAGATATTGAATGCTAGTGAAATATTTCGCACAGCCGCAATGTTGGATTGGTGGGACGTAGTAAAATTTGCAGGTCACGGTTGGGGTCGGCCGGAATCGTGCTATGACCTTACCGAGTTTCATTGAAATCGCTCTAGCCGTTTGGAAGTTATTAGAGGGGGACACAGACACACGTAAGCACACACATATACACACACACTGACAAAAGGTGATCTCATAAGCCTATTTTTTTAATAAAATGAAAATAGGCTAAAAATAGCACTGTCTTTTACAAGGGCTAGAAAACTGGCAGGACAGGGAGGTTTTTTTTTATTTTAAATTCTTTTATTGGAGAGCTTTCAAATTTCCACGTGATGAGGAGATGATGTGAACGTGTTCAAGCTCCCAATCTTGTGGCCTGTACCCATATAATTATATACCCACTTGCTAAGTGCTCATTACGTATAGGACAAGGTCGTCGCCCGTGACTCAGGGTAATACACATTTGTCACGCATCAACATCTGGTTTAAAAATATATATATAATGCATCCACCATTCTAGCTCAGCGGTTGGGTAGCTGGACTGTACAGCCAACCTGCGAATATTCATAGATATGGTGTCACCAATTTTGGTTATCAAATCATGTAGGGGCCTTGCGACATCGTTGTCAAAAAGCCCCGTGTGGAGTTTTTCTGGCGGCTTCGGTGGCGAAGTAGGTAGCATGCTGAGCTTCTATGCCCAAGATCGCGGGCTCAAACACGTCCGAAGTCGTCGGACTTTTTAAGAGCGTTAAAATCCCTCAGTATGCCTTCCTTCGGAGGGGAAGTAAAGCCGGTGAGCCCATGTCCTAGATTTATTGCATGTAAAAGAACCTTCCACTAACTACACTTGTGTCAAGCTAAATTTGTAGGTTAGATTGGATTAATGCTATATTAGTTACAACGTTCACCGCCAGGTGCAGGGTGTGGTGGTATTTAGTAGCAAAGTTCGCAGCTAAGTATCATAAATAATGTTATTGGTTTTACGTCCCTTTTAACTACACTGGCTTTTAGAGACGCCGGGGTGCCGGAATTTTGCCCCGAAGGGGATCTTTAACGTGCCAGTAAATCTACTGACACGGCTCCCTCGCATTTGCGCACCCTCAAATGCCAGCTGACTGCGCCAGGTTTCGAACCTGCAACCTTGGGCTCAGCAAGCGAGAACGTTACCCCTGAGCCAGCTAAGTATCGTTGACGGTAGTATTTGGTAGCAATAGTAGGAACTACTTGAAATTGATCGTTTGCAGTCCTTACCTGAATTACAGATAACACACACTAATACAGTCATCACACTTAAAACCGGTTATCAGACAGATTCTACACACACTCAAAGTACACGGGGCTACATGACCGCGTTGTCGCAGCCCCTAACCAACCGGGGTCTGTCTGATAACCCAAGATATGTGTTGGCATTTGTATTTGTGGGCGACGATTTTGGGTAGGAGGTGGCCATGGCCATACGTTAGTAACCATTCCAGCATTTTCCTGCATTAGAAGTGGGGGAAACCACGGAAAACTACTTCCAGGATGGCTCCAAAAGAAATAGAAACCATATCTGTTCATGTTTGCCCCACGAGGCTGACTGTACCCCATTCCCAATCCACAAACCAAAATAATATTTTATTCCACCTCATGGTGTAGTGGTTAGCATTCTTGGCTGTCGGGCAGAGGTCCAGGTTCGAATCCAGGATCTACCAAGAAATATTAATTCTGGCGCGAGGGCTGGAACGAAGTACACTCAGCCTTATGAGGCTGAGGATGATTCGATTCTATTCCCATCTCAGCTATCCTGCAAGTGGATTTCCGTAGTTTCCCCCCACTTCTACTCCAGGCAAACGCTGGGATGGTACCTAAATTAGTGCAAGGCAACCGCCTTCCCAATCCTATCACCAATTTATAAATAGACACACTAGTACAGAGTCATTATCTATGTGCGCCTCGATAAAGACGGCAGGCTAAGCCGGCTGTGAATGGCGCAGATCACAGCCGCGCGTATCCGGTTCAGCCGGTGGTGGGCGCGCACCGTTGACTCATATTGTTAGTTCACACGTGTTTTGTCATTCATATGGACGTGTATCTGCAAATCGCAGACGTTAGCGTTGCACGTTTAGTGAGTATTGTTTTTACTGTGATTATTGGTCATGCCTAGACACCAATTCACATTGCGCGAAAGTGTGTATGTCCATAATTCGTATATGAAAAGCAGAAAATCGTGTTCTGAAACAAGACGAAATTTTCGAATCAAGTTTCCAGGAAGACTTGTGCCTAATGCCAGTACAATTAGGAGGCTCGCTAAACGATTCAAGGCAACAGGCTCCGTAAATAATAAAAGCGTTGACAAACATTCCTTCATCAGAAGATGTCAGGTGTGTGTTACAAGAGAGGGAGGACATTTTCAGCATCGCCTATGAGCACTGTAAGTACACATTATTGAACATGTTTGGTAAAAGTGTGAAAGTGCGCGCCTGCCACCGGCTGAACCGGGTACGCGCGCCCGTGATCTGCACCAGTCACAGCCGGTTTAGCTTGCTATGTTTACCGGGGCGCATATAGATAATGACCCTGTACAACCATCACAATAAGACAGTTTATCACACAATTTCCAAACACACACTAAATGTTAAATGCCAATGACCACGATGTCGCAAAGCCCCTAAAATGAATAGATGATGATGAAGATTACTGTTTTAAGGGGCCTAATGGTTTGGGTGATAATGAAGATGAAAAAATGGATACTAAAACTAAAAACTAACTACAGACTTTCATACCAGAAGAACAATAAAAAAAACAATAACAAAAGAAATATAGGAAAAAGGTAGGCTATATAAAATACAGGACGAAAAGAATGGCCCTTTCAATGACATTCACAAAGAATGAGAATTGAAGGACTTGGAAAGAACGGATGCCATGAAAGGCAGATAGGAAAGCGAAAGGGGAAGAGGATCCACCCAAAGACAATGGGAAGATGCCAGAAACTGACCCAGGTTCGGAGCTCTCAATATCGCCAACTCCCGAACTCATCCATCATGAGCCCGTAAGGGTGTAGCACTGTCCAGGGTGGAACTATCCACACCCTTCCTCCTTTAGGGCCTTGAGCAAAAGGAAGAATATATGATTAAATGAAAAACAAGAGACCCGACCCTCCAAGAATGAGGGTTTCAGGAAAGATGAGACAAGGGTCAATTAAGGCGGGAAAGTAAAAGACTCGCTAGGCCTCGGATACCCTAATACTGTCGAGGTCGGAAGAGAACAGGAGTTGACCAAGGAAGGTCGACAGGAAAGATATTAGAGAGGAGCGCAGGACAAGTGAGTGGAAGCAATTCCGGACTCAGCTGGGGTCCCGTTGTCGCCAATCCACGATCCATTAGTTGTTAGCCGCTGGGGGATACTTTTTATGAACACGCCAACGACGGGGTTTTGAAAGGGGGAAAAATCACAAGGAATTGCATCATCCAATTTATTTTTCATGCTTTCATTGAAAGAGTTGTTGTTGTTGATTCTCTTAGGGGCATTGCAACATCGTGTTCATGTATCCCCGTGAACTAGGGTGTGGGTTGAATTTATCTGATAACCTGTATCACTGTGATATCTGTACTAGTGTGTGCATTTATAGTTGAGATAGGATTTGGGTATGAAGCGATCGTGGCCTTAAGTTTGGTACCATCCCGGCGATTTGCCTGGAGTAGAAGTGGGAAACCACAGAAAACCACTTCGAAAATGGGTGGGTTCTCAGTTTTACCTGACGAGACTGAGTTCATCTTAAGAGGCTAATCAATTCATTACGATGGTAAGGTTTCTTCTATCCTCTAAATTCAACTATTTTGCCCTGATATGGTGGTTGCGGTTAAGAGTCAATTTGCAGGTTATAAGCTATTTGTTACAAGAAACTGGTTAGATTAGCAATTTATGAGGTCGTAAAGGTATCAGAGGTGTTGAAAAATTAAATCTAAATACTTTAATGGCTAGCAGAAGACGCTAAATCCTGATGTGTGGTGAGAACCTGTTCGTCCCCAATCCCACGACAAGTCTTAATCTCCCACCATTAGGCTATAAACGAGTACTTACAATTAGAACGCTTCTTGCTTCTGATATAATCGGCTTAGTTCAAGGTCAGATTTTAAAGGAGCTCTGATAATGATGATTTTTAAGGGGCCGAACATCAAGGTTATTGGCCCCTAATGGTTTGGGTGACAGTGAAAGGAAAGGGATAGCGGCTTCGGTGGCGTAGTTGGTAGCATGCTGAGCTTCTATGCCCAAGATCGCGGGTTCAAACTCGGCCGAAGTCGTCGGATTTTTTTAAGAACGTTAAAAATCCCTCAGTATGCCATCCTCCGGAGGGGAAGTGAAGCCGGCGGTCCCATGTCATAGATTGATGGCATGTTAAAGGACCTTCCACTAATTACACCTGTGTGAAGCTAAATTAATATAGGTTAAACATTTGACTAACGTTCTTAGGCTCCTACGTTCGTCGTCAGGAGCCGACTGCGGAGGCATCTGGTAACTAAGTTCTGAACTAGTTGGTCGTTGACGGTGGCGTTTGGTAGCAAAAGTAGGAACTACTTGAAAAAATTCAATGTCTGCAGTCCTTACTTGAATTAAAACCGACTGGCGGACCCGTGCGAGAAATCTCGCATGTTCATAGACCACACTTTCCACAATAGGTTTATAATGAGTGACTTAAGGAGAAAGGTTGTGTTTATATTTCAACCAAATGTTTATAGAACACTATTTACATTTCAGTTAGAATTCCAAGTTCTACGTTCCCCAACTTACGAAGGCAATCAATAAATATTTCATCATAACACTCACCGGTTATTCGATATTTATGAAATTATACGATTTGAGTACTCATTCCTTTGATTTACTGTTTTAGAAATCCATGCAAAATGATAAAGGAAAGACGTCAGAATGTTAGAATGACATGAAACAGGCGTCACAGCGGCCAAAAATGTGAAGTGGGCAGCAATTATGGCGCGCATTTTCCACAGCAACAGTATCTGCAAAGAGCACACTTCGAACATTTTTAAAGTCATTTTTTAAAGAAATTATAGATATTAATTATAGAAATTAAAGTGCAATTCGTCAATGCTAATGTCTATTCTTTTTCATTTGAATGCGCATTTGTCACGATTGATCGCTTGTGAGCGCCCTAGGAAGGATCCATACTACTGAAATAATATATACTTATATGATAACACAACTAATACAGTCATCACAATTAAGACCGGTTATCAGACAGATTCTACACACACACACAAAGTACACGGGGCTACATGACCGCGTTGTCGCAGCCCCTAAATTGTGGAACCAACCAACCAAAGGAAAGGAAGGAAGGTTGTAGTTTAACGTGACCGTTAATTTTGTGATTATTAGCCACCGGATCTCCTTTTAACGTGGAATCCGAACCACAGCACGTGGCATTTCACTTCGAAAATCACACATGCATGACCGGCAATCGAACCCGACCCACCTTGGTGAGAGGCCAACAGCTTGACCAATGATATAATAATAATAATAATAATAATGTTATTGGTTTTACGTCCCTTTATCTACTGAGGCTTTTAGAGACGCTTGATTGCCAGAATTTTGCCCCGAAGGGTATCTTTAACGTCCAAGTAAATTTACTGACACGGCTCCCTCGCACTTGCGACCCTCTAATACCAACTGACTGCACTAGGATTCGATCCTTCAACCTTGGGCACAACAGGCGAGAACGTTACCGCTAAGCCACGCAGCTAATCAATAGTGAAAATTATGAAGTGTCGTCTGCGTTCCAGAAAACCATCGACACGAGATGCCATGAACTTGAGGAACAGCAACTACCAAACTTTCGTTGAGTGGCAGAAGAGACTCAACAACAAATGTTGTCCAACGATGCCTCCTATGAAGAGGACTCCGCCACCTGGTTTCAACCTCCCTCGTAGACTATGGTCCACATTGAACAAAAAGGAAGCTTGTAGTTTAACGTGATCGTTAAATCTTGAGATCATGAGCCACGGGACCTCCTTTTTACGTGGAATCCGAACCACAGGACATGGCATTTCACTTCGAAAATCTCACGTGCATTGACCGAGAATCGAACACGGACCGCCTTGGTGAGAGGCATACAGACAGCTAGACCGCTGAGCTACCACGCCCCCCCCCCCCCCCCCCATTGAACAGGATACAAACCAACCATGGGAACTGTGCAGCCTTCCACTACAAGTGGAACAGAATTTCAACGTCTGAGTGTGGCTGTGGTGCTACAGCACATCATCACCGAGTCCAGCAAAAGAAAGTACAATGGCAGTGTTAGTGACTATGCTCTCGTGATTCCAGGGACTATTGTCTATATTCAGAATTTGGATATAAGTGTATAAATTCTCCTGTATCTCTAGCCATAAGCTAAATAATAAATGATGAAATGTAAACTACCATAGTTTTCTCACCTTCCTCGCTAACAAGCGGCTCACTTTTGAAACTTAACTGGGCGGATATGAGTACATTCCATTTCTGCGGGGAGCTAAGGATTTTCCAGTTCGAGGTACAGTGTTTTAATTCTCCACCGTAGCCACTGGGAGCAAGCAGCGAAACTGGACAGAACTGTGTAGCACTTGAGACCTGACACGCGAGCAGGCCGCCAGGACCGGACTCTGGACTCCACGTGGAGTGATAGAGGAAGCATGTTATTGGTCAAGAACCGTCAGCTATTGGTCTGTGACGACCACCGACGCGACGTCAACACAGACACGGTACCTCCGTACTACTGTATGTTCTGGTACACACGATCACCAAGCCCTGGTCCTCCAACATCTGCCACAGCCATAACCCGCGCCAATAGGTCTTCCTAGGATTCCACAGGGGTCTCGTAATTCAAGGTTTTCATGTGACCCCACAGGTAGTAAGTAGTCTAGCGGTGTCAAGTCGAGTGAACGTGCAGGCCAAGCAATCGGGCCACCACGACCTATCCACTGTTGCTCAAATCGGTGGTGCAGATAATCTCGGACCCCAAGTGAAAAATGAGGTGGTGCGCCATCGTGCTGATTTATTCATCTATTTATCGTATGGCTTTTAGTGCCGGAAGTGTCCGAGGACACTGAGTCTGTAGCTGGTTCCAGCGGACACTTTAAGGGTGAGCTACAAGTTCTGTTCAATTTCAAGTAGTTCTAACTGTCACTACCAGATATCAATGATACCTAGTGGTGAACGTTGGAACTTTGATAGAGCGTACCGACGAAATATAAACTAACAATTAGGGGCAAATTACCTCGTAGTTCAGCCCCTTAAAACAACAATAACTAACTAAGTAACTAACTAGCCTAACAATTTAGCTTCACACAAGTTTAGTCTGTGGAAGGATCTTTTACATACCATAAATCTATGACATGGGACCGCCGGCTTTACTTCCCCTCCGAAGGAAGGCATGCCGACGGATTTTTTAACGATCTTAAAAAATCCGACGAATTTGGCCGGGTTTGAACCCGCTATCTTGAGCACAGCAGTTCAGCATGCTGAAATAACATGTTTTGACGCACATGCAGTGGCACATCGTCTAAGAGCTCGTGTAGTAGCCTACGTTTTCAAGGAATACGAAGTACGTAGATGAACTTGTAGTAGTGCCCTTTATCACCGTACAAAATTTCAGGGAGATGTCAGTAATAGTTTCGGAGATATAGAATGCCGGTGAAATATTTCGCACAGCCGCCATCTTGAGGTTATGTAAACAATTGAACTAAATTAGACGCCAGTGCATTGCAATATGTATAAACATTTGCTGTACCAAGTTTCATCGAGTTTGGATGGTTATATCACGAGAAAAGTCTATTTAAAAGGTTCAACTTCGCTTGGCCGCCATGTTGGTTTTGTAGTTACCAGGTTTTTGAAATTCTCATTGGTGAACTTCTAGTAGAGCCCTCTATCACCGTACAAACTTTCACGGTGATGTCAGTAATAGTTTCGGAGATATAGAATGTTGGTGAAATATTTCGCACAGCCGCCATGTTGGATAGGTGAGACGTAATAAAATTTGAAGTGCACAGTTGGGGTCAGCCGAAATGGTGCTATGACCTTACCGAGTTTCATTGAAATCGCTCCAGCCGCTTAGAAGTGACAAAACGTGATCTCATAAGCCCATTTTGTTTTCATAAAATGAAAATAGGCTAAGAAATGATGAAGATTGGTTGTCATGGTTACCAAGGCGCCGGGAAATCGATGACGATAATTCCATACAGTCCCACAGCCCAAAAAACATTTCCATGTGAATGTTGTGGGGTAAAGGAATGAAAACGTCCAGCAACTGTGGTTAACAGCCGTGGGGTTGGTTGGCAGCAGTTCGCCATTCTTCCCGTCTTCCTCTTTAGTTCACAGTGTGAGCCACAACTCATATCTTCCAGTATTTGACTCATGAACTCCAACTACCGACTCCAGCAGCTAATCATGGAAGGACGGCGCAGACCATGGAGGAGAAATCTCCTGGCCCACGAATTTGCGGGAATGATTTGAACTTGACTCAGCATCTCTGTTTCGAACGGCAACCTCGAGGGAAGGGATTGCAATGATGATCGCCAATCTTCGACGCGCAGACGGCACATAAAGAGGAAGAAGACTCCAATCTGGGTCTTCCTCTATAATTCATGCCGTCTACTGTTCCCTCAATTATAAGCTTAAGCAATCCATTGTGTCGCAGTATGTGGCCCACGAGGTGATTCCGTCTTCTACAGACTTCCTCATTTTTGACCATTTCTTTCCAGCTGATTTTCATAATCCTTCTATAGCACAAGTTTGGCTATGGGAGAGAAAATACATAACATCTCGTAATATTTTAAGTGTCCTTCAGAGTTCGAGGCTCCGAGGAGGTTGTCGTTCTCATTCTGAAGAAATTTGTGCTCAGGGCATTGCTTTTTGTCACCATCAATGGAACAAGTTTTACAGACACAATTTTGTAATCATCCCGGTCCCTGCTTGCCTACGGGTCATATCAGTATGATATAGTAGTCTCGCACGACTCATTTTGCTTTCAAACCTCAATTTCTGCACGAGGAAGGCAGGTCGCTGAGCAGATTCCAGGTAGGTGCACTGGAAATTGGATATTGGGGATTATAACATCATTCGAAGCGAACTTATTCCCTAACAGGCACATATCAAAGATTATATTTTCGGAGAGGGCGGATATTTATTATTATTATTATTATTATTATCATCGATTTTTCCCCTTTGGGAGAGCGTGTGAACTTGAGCCAATCACAGCTTCACTTCCTTTTCTTCTTCTCTTTTCTTCCCAAGCCCTCTTCATTAATTCACTGTGTTTCTTTCTTCCTTTCCACTGCCCATTTTCCCCTATTGTTTCTATTCTTGAGACTTGTTCAAATTTCTGGTTTCTGATTTTATTTCTGAATTGATTTCTATCGTTAATATTGCCCTCAGAGATTTTGAATCGTTCCAGGTCCACCTGTGATTATCTCATCCAACTGGTCTTCCTTGTATTAATGATGTAAAACATTTTCTTAGTGAGTCTATTTTAATTTAAAAAAAAACATCAATTTTCGAAATGTGATTAAAGTTCTAAAAATGGCATAGCCCTGATATTTCATTAAGTTGAAATATACCATTCATAGAATATTGTGAACTAGGATCTTTATATTAGCATGAACTGAAGCAGTGCTCGAAAATAATTTTGAAAAGAAAAATTTTAAAGTTAATTGAAATGAAAATCCACAGCCTGCTTCCAGTCTCCGACCGGGTCAGGAATGGAATGAATGAAGCCCCCATCTAGCGGCGAGGATATGGACTGTGCCGGCTGCCGAGGCCTGACGCACTCCTCTGGGGCAATGATTAAATGAATGACAGATGAAATGAAATGATAGTGGAGAGTGATGCTGGAATGAAATTTTGACAGGGAAAACCGGAGTACCCGGAGAAAAACCTGTCTGCCTCAGTTTTGTCCAGCACAGATCTCACATGGAGTGACCGGGATTTGAACCACAGACCCAGTGGTGAGAGGCCGGCGTGCTGCCGCCTAAGCCACGGAGGCTTCACTTAAAGTTAATTAATCATCATTAATAATAATAATAATAATAATAGTAATAATAGTTACCTTCACACCATGAATAAAGTTTTAGTTTACAACATTCCCACATTATTTAGCTTTAATTTAGTGTATCAATAATTTCTCTACCTTAACTATAAGGTTAATTATGTCTATTTGAAATGTACGAAGTGTACAAAATAATTACTTTCAAGAAAAAAAAGCACTGAAGTTTTAGAACAAAGTTGTCAACATGCACGCATGAGGCTCTTTAAAACTTACTGTATTTTCAGGCATATATCTCATTTTGAAGAAGACATATGAAGCTTTCATATCCAATGAAAATATTTCAATGGTATTTTGCGGCGAAAAGTTGAATTTCCAACGTTAATACATACCTTAGTCAAATTTCTCCATTTGTGGGCAACAAAGCCGATAATGTGTTGTAGAAATGAAAGAAAATGAATTAAAACTTCAAGTTCAATGGTGCTAAATCTTAGATATCGTTGTATTGAACTATAACTTCCACATTGTTGTAAGCAAAATAAGACGACAATTCAAAATATAGTGGTATTGCATTTTCTTAAAAATTGTATTTATTAGGCTTTGCTTAAATTTTATAATCCTTCTACTGGAAAACTTGATTTTATTTAGTTGTAACACTATTGAACTGAGTCATCGATATGCATATACAGTGGGTGGACAACGAATTAGGAATTTTTTATTCTGATCTCATTCAAAAACATATTAGACAACATAGCCTAAGTTGAAGGTATTGATGTCATTGATATAAATATGTGGTCTTCTAATGTGTTTTCCGTTCGGTATCACAAGTGCTCTGCAGATTTATATCAGTTGAGTTTGGTGGCTAACAAGTATGGCAGAAGTCGGAATTATTGCACACGTGTTGACCAATTAAAAAGAACAGGAAGGAAGCTTGTATTTTTACGTGACTGATAATTGTGCGACCATGAGCCACGGGACCTCCAATTTACGTGGAATCCGAACCACAGAATATAGCATTTCACTTCGTAAATCTCACATACAGTGACCGGGAATCGAACCCAGTCCACCTCCAATTAAAAGAGCATCAATAGCAAATATATCAATATGATGTGGCTGTATATTGATACGAAATGAATCATATTTAAATTGGGTCCTTATTGACAACTAATTCTATTAAAAGCGAATGGTATTAAAAGTAATCCAACAAAACCCAATAAAACAAAATATTAGAAGAATAGCGGACCCATGCGAGAAATCTCGCATGTTCATAAACCACACTTTCTCCAATAGGTTTATAATGAGAACCTGTAGGAGAATTAACGTTTAATAGTTTTAAGGTTTTAGACAACTCATAATTGCAGCATGTTAAAGCATCAGTATTTGCAAATCGGACACTTCTTACAAAAATCGATATTTATGAAATTAGAATGCAATTCATTACTGCTAATGTCATTTGTGTGCTGAGTCCATTGATTGACAGCGAACCTGTAACACTTACCGGTTATTCGATATTTATGAAATTATACGATTTGAGTACTCATTCATTTGATTTACTGTTTCTGAACTCCATGCAAAATGATAAAGAAAAGACCTCAGAATGTTAAAATTACATGAAACAGGCGTCACAGCGACCAGCAATTATGGAACGTGTTTTCCTACAGCAACAGTATCTGCAAATCGCACACTTCGTAATTTTTTAAATGTCTCTTTTTTTTACAGAAATAATATATATTTATGAAATTAGAGTGCAATTCGTCACTGCTAATGTCTATTCTCTTTCATTTGAATGCTCATTTGTCACTATCGGTCGCTTGTGAGCGCCGCAGGACGGATCTATACTACTGAAATAATATATATGATGATGTTTATTCGACTAGTTCCTTCATCAGATAAACTACAATCTTAAGAAACAACTGGTGATAACATTGCGAGTATTTTAGGTAAGAAAGTGGCGTCGTCATCTCTCAGCATGAATCAAATATATTTGTTTTTAAGGAAAATGCATTTTTTTTCTCATATTTTACGCCTTCATTGGGGCACTTGAATCAATACAAATACAATTAAGTCTAACAACGGTATCTGGAGATTAGCGATTGAGCTTCAGCTTCTTCTGCCTCCCAAATGTCTTCATTCTAACTGACCTGACTGTCCTTAGTTCATATGTGATGGTGTCGTTTTTCCGTTCAAATGTTGTTAATGTGAATCGTATTTCTTAAAATATTCATCTCTTCTCTAGTTTTAATTTGGAGCATCGTTAACTTTAATTCATCTAAATCATGCTGGATCTCTTTGAACCAGTTGTTCTTTGTTTTACTCTTCCAGAAGTAACTAAACAGCCGATTTGTTAGTCTAATGAAAATACAGTATTATAAATAGGGCTCGGATTTTTAGGTGCTAAAAATCGGGATAATATTTATTTTTTATGTATTAAAAATACCTGAAATATGTGACAAAAAAAAGTAAAAATATTTAATTCTTCTTCTTTCTTCGTTTTGCCCACTTAGGGAGCGCGCTTGAACTTGTTGACTCGGGTTGATGGAGCTTTCCTCTTCTTCTCCTCCCAAAATCTCCTCATGAACTCACTATGCCCCTTCTTACGTTCCTCCGTCCATTTTTTTCCAGTGGTCTTTTTAGCTTTTTCGGCGAAAGAGTGATTTGTAACTCGAGTTCCAAAAGTCTTGCGATTCATGATGCTATCTTCTGTAATGTTTATTTCCTTTAAGTCCTGTTTGATTTCTTCTAACCAACTGATTTTGACCTTCTTTGAATTAATTATATCAAGCAGTTTTTTTTGCATATCTGGTGTTGTCCATTCGGCAGATGTGACCATAAAATTTCAATCGTCTCTTACGCACGGTATCAGTGGACTTATTGATTACTGTGTACAAGTCTGTGGTTTTCCTTTTAATCCATATACCATTAACATAAACGGGGCCATATATTTTCCTGAGAATTTTACGTTCCTGGATTTCGATTTCACCAATTTGAGAGTGGCCTCCTAGAGATATAGTTTCGGAGGCGTACAATGCTTCCGGAAGAACAACTGTCTGGTAGTGCCGTAGTTTCGCATTTCGTGACATCACTCTTATTATAGTGATTCCATGTTATTCGGTATGCTTTCTGAAGTTTGGTAGCTCTTTCTAAATTAGCTTCCCTGTCCAATTCAGACGGTACAATAATTTCTCCTAAATATTTGAAGGAAGGTACTGCACCATTATTCATAAAAGGGCTTAAGTACAGATATGGTTACAGTATTTTGGGAACACCCTGTAACTTCCTAACTTGCCTCTGAAGTCGATCATAACAGCTGGTCTGCAGCAAGAAAAAGTCATGCTATCAAGAAAGAGATCGGCAGAGCTCGTGTTTCCGACGAGGAACCCGAAGGTCATCGATAATAACCATGTTGACTGTGTCTAACACCATATCGATCGATTCACCTGAGAGTGATTAATACAAATTAAAACATATTTAGCGCTATATGTAAGCAGATACATGTGTCTATATGTATATTTCCATGGCAGAAAGCTATTATTAAGAAAGTATGAAGAACAGAAGATGATATGTTAACTCACTGCTGATTACGTTTCGACTGCGATATATTTCGTATCGATTCGTGACGTGTGAGGAAGTGGGGGAAGATGTGAGACTCAGACGACCTCGTGGAGAGCGCAAGGAGTATAGAACTTGACAGCGTAGAGGGTTGAGCTGGAAATCAGTGAAAGTAAAATCGCCAGCTAACGGGAGTTTTAAAAACGTGTGACCGTGCTGAAGTGTATGCTAGTTCGTTCAGCATTCTACGTGAAGTAGAAACGTGTTTAATAGGGCTCAGACATGGTCTTAAACATGTAATAGTTTATCTCTGCGATCGTGTTTCCACAGCAACTAACGGGCCATGCGGATGGATACTTTTATAATCACAACCGCGAGTTCAGCCGTGATGTGTCACGAAACTCTGCATATAATCCGTCGTGGAAATGCAGCCTAGATTTGAGTCACTCTTCACAGTGATTATTCTTTTTGAAAAGAGTACATTCTCAAGCAAGGTGTCAGAGGGAAGGAACAATATGAAGCTTATATCCATTACGATGGTAGGCTAAATTGATTTAAGAATACTGCATTAGCAGGGTGCAGCGGGGACTTGTTGAAGGCAACTTCCATTTAGCATGAAGTGTGCACGCGACTCTCGTGTTGTAAGGGACCGCATCGACCCTCGTGAACTTGTTCACAGGCGCGTTCTCATATTGGAACTTGTTAGTGACGGTTCGAGTTCACCTTCGCTTCGTGTGCGATCCGTCCGTTGGTATTCGAATATGTATGGGAAGATATCGCCAGGATATGTTGGAACTATTTCGACCGATCGGGTGTTGTTCGAGCCTGGGAGGACTTTGGTTCGTTCTATGGAAACCCAGTTGAAGTCCAGCATATTTTCTGTTGGTCTGGAGCTGATTATGG
The DNA here is from genome assembly GCA_946902985.2 of Meconema thalassinum. Lineage (NCBI taxonomy): Eukaryota > Metazoa > Arthropoda > Insecta > Orthoptera > Tettigoniidae > Meconema > Meconema thalassinum. The sequence goes on from OX336388.2 coordinate 110,791,880, forward strand.
CCAACGATATCCTTTTTTCCTCATCTAGATTCGCCAAAGGTACTGATCACTTCAACTTGTTACAGTAGTGTAGCGTGGACATTTAGAGATACCACTTTGCCATATTTGATTTTGTAGCTTAAATGGTTGAGTAGAAAGTGCAGGTTCGATGTTCATTTCGAAACTAACCTTCTATGATGCCAGGATTTTGACTCATAAAAATGAGTGCATCCTTTGTGCAATTTTGATGAATAAATTAATAATTTCAGTAGTATTTTACAGTATTTAAACTAATATGCTCATTCTTATTTGTCGAGAAGCAAAATGTAGGAAGAAGATTTACAATTTTTCTTGTGTAAGATCATAATAGTAACACAATTTTCTTTTGAGAACTTTGGTTGAGTTTTCATATAAGTGCATTGTTCTTTAAGCACTTTCGCTTGGATTATCGTATTCTTTGAGGGGAATTTTCCTTTTCGTATTCTGATTACGATATTAGGAAGTTTTCGGACCCAGTTATTCTAAATGTTACTTCGAGTCCTTGGACTATATTTTCTTCAGTTTTTTAATAACAGATTTAACTTGTGTTTTCTGAGCGTGATTTTCGAAATGGATTGCCTAATGGGTCATTAGTCGCTTAGCCTTTGTTGCTAACCTAGATCCATGCTGTAGGTCTAATCTATCGACATTTTCGCGTTCGGGAAATTCAGGGAAGATCTTATTTTGAGATTGTATTTATCTTTATAGATCGCTTTGACAACCTCTGTTTGTGTGGTTGGGCAGCGTTATACTTTTTTTTTATGGAGTTAACACTGGATTAAATTGATATCATTGCCTTTAGTGCAATAGTTTTTCTCTATTAAGAGGGTATTTGAACGACGTCCAAATTTGCGAGGATAGTCCCAGGGACGACTTACTAAAAGTCATACGTTTAAGAATTATGGATCATGTAATAAATCAATGTAAGGCAAGTTTTTAAAGTTAGGTGGAATATTTCTGAAATCCACTGGGCTTTGTTGGTAATCTGTTACGGAATCATATTTTTCTTGTTCAGGATTTTTACCATAAACAGCTGATTTGCATAATTGTGGATTTATAACAGTAAGGCTCCTATTATAGGTGCATGTTCGACTTTAGAGAGGCATGTACTATGAGTAATGTCGTTGTGTTTAAGTATATTGATGCAATGCTTTGTAAAGCATATTTTTCTTGTTGAAGATTGAGCCAGTTGTGCCAATCAGGATTAGATTGATTGGGATTTTAACCCCGAGAGGTGTTGTTTTAACCTAGTATGGTTAATATTTGGTCATAGTTAACTTTATCGCTGTTATCGTGAAAATGCCTGTGTGAAGATTAATATTTTTCTGAGCAGTATTGTTGGGAATCTTGAGTGGATATCCGGTTAAATATTTCCAGTAAAACTAATATAACAATTTTGTCATAAGATGTATGTTTAAAAAAAGGAAACCGATAACTATTTAAGACTGACTTTATGATTAATTTTTGCTTAGCTTAACTGTTCGGCAGAATTACCCTAAAACAAGAAATGAAATAATATTAAACAGAAAGGAATGTCGTGACATCAAGTCAGTGGGAAGAGAATAATTGAAATTATTCTGGAATTTTGTGTAAATTATATTCTGTAAATAGACCATATAAATTTCTTCGTTCAATAACAAGAACATATAATGTTAATGAAGATGTCGTGTAGGATTATTAATTATAATCAGGATATTTTTGTATAAGATGTTATTTCCGTTAAGGAACCGAAATGAATTTAATGTATTTGAGTCTTATAATATTTTTCTTTTTGTAAATGCTTACCCTATGGGATTGATCATTATTATTATTATTAATATGCCTTATATTTTAATCAGCTAAAAGTTAGTTGTGATAATGGGTAATATTTTTTTTTGAAAGACAATCCAATATTATCAATGAGATTTTTTTTTGATTGGTCGTGGTATCGACGAAATTGATATTTTTCTGTCTTGTTTATTCTTACAATAAACTACTTTATTACTTGATTTTAATTATTGCGTGATGCTTTATAGAGGTGATGGAAGGGTGTATTAAGGGGGCCATCGCTAGGTATTTTAGTGTTTACCACACCTTTGAGATTCTTTCTTCCTCTTGAAGAATTCTTGTGTTTTGAGCTAGTCCTTTCTTTTTCTGAGCCTTGGTCAGTCTTAATACATCCTGTTAGGTATTCGAGTGGCCCTATTATCCCTGTGTCTGTTGGTAGAACTTGGGGGGTCTTTTGAGCCGGGGCATTTTCAGGTTCTACGATCCAGCTGCTATCCAGGGATTCAACAGGTATTGGTAGGTAAAAGGGTACAGTACGTGTCTAATTATTCCATAGTTGGTCTGTAGTGGAGATCTCGGGATATTCTGGTCTCCATTTACTATGAAATGCGTCTTCTCATACGATATTTGGAGTCCTGTCTTTGATGCTAACTCATGTAACTTCTCTATGGCATACTTGGTTTCTTCACTAGTCTTGGTAAAGATAGCTAGATCATCAGCAAAAGCTAGGCATTTTACTTTTATTTTCTGTTCCAGAGTACCAATGCTTATGCCTTTGATGTTGTTTTCCCACTCCCTGATGACTTTGTCTAACACTAAGTTAAAAAGCAGTGGGGAGAGGCCGTCACCTTGTCGAACTCCGGTATGTACTTCGAAAGGCTCTGATAGTTCACCTAGGAACTTCACTTGAGATGTTGTGTCAGTGAGAGTCTGGCGGATTAAGTCCCTGGTTTTCCTGTCAACTCTGAGCTCTTCTAGGGTGTTCAGAACAGTTTGTCTGTCAATAGAATCATACGCCTTCTTAAAATGCACGAAGGTGACAAATGTGTTGGTACTGCGGCGTATCCTTAATATCGTCTTTAGGCTCCAAATCTGCTCCTAACACGATCTACCTTTCCTAAAGCCTGCCTGGTATTCACCAATCAAATGATCAGTTTGTTGTTCTACTCTGTTTAAGAGTGCTTTAGATTATACCTTGTATATAATTGGTGAAAGTGATATACCTCTGTAGTTGTTGGGGTCCGCTCGGTCGCCCTTTTTATGCAACGGATGGATAATGGCATTCTTCCAGTCCGGAATTATTTCGCTCTCCCATATTTCTGTTAGGAGTGTATGAATTCTCCTTATGAGGTCATCTCCTCCTATTTTCAACATCTCAGCAGTTATTCCATCGTTCCCAGGGGCTTTGTTATTTTTGAGCGATTGGATTATCTCTTTTATTTCTTGAGTTGTTGGGGGAAGTGAGTCTGGGTTTGGTACAGGTTTTTCAAACTGCAGTCTTTCCACTGGAGGATCACAGTTCAGTAGAGTTTGGAAATTATCAGCCAGTATCTTGCAGTTCTCCTTACTGTTTGTTTCTAGTCGTCCATTACGTCGACGGAAACTTAGAGTTGGTGGTTTGTACCCTGACAAGTCCTCACGGAATGTCTTGTAAAAATTTCGAGTGTTGTTTTTCTGGAAATCCTGTTCTAACCCTTCGAGTCTGATTTTGTTGTAGGCAATTATAATATAGTTTATTAATGTGAATATAAGCAATATGAAGTACTCACGAATGCAATTTATGTTATGCCTCATTGACTACTGAAGAATTACAATACACAACGAGATATATTTTCAGGTAGTCCATCACAAATAACCGACGATTATCGCGAAACACTTCTTCTGGAGGCGCGAAACTGCTGCAATATGTTTCTTGCCCTCGAGAAGTTGTGTAACTTGAGATCGCAGTTCAGCCATGATTGCTTTCCCACATAATCGGCAGAACAGAACGCTCCCATCAGAAGTAAAATTATCTTTAAATTCTGCAACATACTGCTGCAGACGATAACTTGTAGTTGTTTTTACTTTAGGCATCGTAGAACTGCCTTACATTTCACAGTGCCAGAAATGAACTGCATGTGAGTGACACTGGTTCCAGGTAGCTAGGGAGGGGGCGGGGGGAAGGTCTAGCTAGCATGTGGGGCAATATGGCTAAGGACAAGGAAATCCCTGGCTTCCACAGTGATTGGCACGGGGCGACAAGTTAAAAATAACACAGTTGCAAGCTGACATACGCTCTGCATGAAGATTAGATAGCTCACAGGTTCTTCCCCGTTAAAGTAATACAGAACAAAAATGCAATAAACTGAATGATCTAGATAATTATAATTATAATTATAGATGCCGATTTTAAAAATGTAAATATTATGTATTTTTATGTGCTAATAAGTGAAAAGCAGGAATTTATGTATTTATAGAAAAATGCTTAAAATATGTATTTACATAAAAAATATTTATTTACCTAAAAATCCGAGCCCTAATTATAAAGCTAAATACTAATTATCTCTTTCAATAAATGCAAAATTTCAACATTACGCACTTCTTTACTGCGAGTGCTAAAAGCTCAAGCAGCCTTTCACGGCCAACGAATTATACTGTAGTAAGTTCCTAAGCGAAACCCCGCACAAGACACGGCATAAACCTATAGAAATTGCTGAGCACCTATCAAGTTGGGGATTTTTTAAATCTTTGGCCCAGCTTTCAATTAACGCACAAAATTTGGCATTACAAATATAACCGAATTCATATTTTAATTAACATGAGATGTGTTCGCCCTTGATGATTTTTTTTCTTTTTTTTTTTGAGATGTGCCAAGAAATCTATGGGAGTCCCTTGACTTGCTTGACTTAATTCCTGATGTCCTTCGTGGAATATCAACAAAGAATCTCCATCTGGTCCTATTGACAGCCAACCTCTTCACCTCTCCTTCTTCCATTGTTTCCATGTGTACTGAACTTTCGCCACGTTTGTTTGGGCTTCCCTCTCTTCTTTGTGCCCTGCGGGTTCCAATTCAATGGCTCCCTTTCAATGGCTTCATTTCCCTTTTTCAGAGTATGTCCGATCCATTTCCATTTCCAACTTTTGATTTGTATGGCCATCTACAATTTCCCCCATCCTTCTTCAAAGTTCATGGTTAGAGATTACTTCCGACCAGTAGATGTTGAGAATCTCCCGTAAACAGTGGTTGACGAAGGTCTGCAAGCTTGAGGTAACTACTTTATGCCAAGTCTCAAACCCATTATAATAGAACGGATTTGCCATTACTTCGGTCATGATAGATATTCTGTTCGCAGTGACGGCCTGTAATAAGTTTGCAGTGTCGCACAACGACCAGATTAATTCAGGAGGTTGGGTTGGTTCTTCACTTTAGAGGCTGCGACAACGCGGTCATGTAGCCCTGTGTACTTTGGGTGTGTGTAGAATCTGTCTGATAACCGGTGTTAATTGTGATGACTGTATTAGTGTGTGTTATCTGTTTTTAATTCAAGTAAGGACTGCAGACATTCAATTTTCATGTAGTTCCTACTTTTGCCCCTAAACTGAGGAACCAACCAAGACTAACTTACGTATAGTCCATATTTAATCCGATAGCAATGTGATGTTATCGGAACTGCGGCATTCGTGATGAATGAGGTATATCCGTTTTACCGCGCAATTTAATACAGTTTTCTCTGATATCAAGCAGTCTTTCACCCTACCCCTACTCCCCCCCCCCCCCCCCAATGAAAATAGTGCAACAACCAGAACAATTACTGGCCACTGAAATATGATGTTCTTCCACACTGGATAGACCTGAACAAAGGCGCCATTTGCTTTTTGAATACGTTGCGAGACATCCTGTGCTCCTTTGGCCACTACAATGCCCAAGGAAGTGAAGTTATGCACATCCAGTGCCGGATTAAGGTAAAACGAGGCCCAAATCCCTCAGATTTTTGGGCCCCTTTATTTTTATCATTTTAAATGATCTTGTCGACTTCGTCGTTACGCTGAGGTCTGGCGTTACTTTACGGCGACGGGACGAAATGTACCAAGAATGCACTGAGGTGTGTGACGTCATAGTACCGCTTGAGCTCCCTCCTTTCCCCGCGCGCTCCGGTGAGCGTGACGTCATCCAGCCAGCTACCTCCTTTGACCTTAGTTTGCACTTCCTAATGGACTTTGAGTTCACGCAGTTCGCTGCATGATCATGAGGCTTTCACCCAGCATTTTTCAGCATTTGTAGCATTTAAAATAATATAAAGTCTAGTCTTTCAGACTGACTATCACTCCTTTTTTCAAATAATTTTGATTTTTTAGCACCTGTACATTTAATAAAGTATACTAGAGTTTTTTTCTCACTTTTTATTAAATCATATATACATAGCCTATATTCATACATTTCAATTGAAACGATCATCATTATTTGAAAACATTTCAGATGATTTGATGAACAATTTAACAAATCATACTATTGCGTTGCTTTTTTTGGGGGGGGGGGGGATAATTGGGGGCCTGGGCCTAATGGGTAATCAGCACTGTCCACATCATTTATAGATTCACTCTTGAAAACAAATGGGTCTAGTTTGTTGGTGTTAGTTCTAAAGACCTTGGACTTTTTTGAGTTTATTGTGAGTGCTGGGAGGCCCTGCCAAGACATAAATTGACGAGTTTTGGACAAATTAGACTACGCTTCTACAGTATTTTACATCAACCTAAATTAATATATTAATATTTTTGAAAGGCGGCAAAAATACGACACGCATGTCATACGATGTTGGCATGTCAAAGAACCCATTTGAATTCAGTAGGCCGTGTTCATAATGGCAAAATTAATCTCGGGACTTTCCGCCAACACAAAGTTCCTCATTTCTCTACTAGAAAGCGCTATAGTGTTCAAGAAGCTTACATATCTAACCTCCTTGACTTTCATAGTGCTTCAAGGAACAACGAAATTAGACATGCAAGCTACCCTCTGGGTGTCAAATAACGAACCTTGCACCCGGCACCCAAGGTCATACGATAGACTATTATTATTATTATTATTATTATATTTTCACTACGTACAAAAACAACTGAGCCTCCGTGGCTTAGGCCGCAGCACACCGGCCTCTCACCGCTGGGTCCGTGGTTCAAATCCCGGTCACTCCATGTGAGATTTGTGCTGGACAAAGCGGAGGCAGACAGGTGTCTCTCCGGGTACTCTGGTTTTCCCTGTCACAAATTTCATTCCAGCAACATTCTCTACTATCATTTCATTTCATATGTCATTTATTTAATCATTGCCCCAGGGGAGTGCGACAGGCTTCGGCAGCCGGCATAGTTCATATCCTCGCCGCTAGATGGGGGCTTAATTCATTCCATTCCCTGACCCGTTCTGTCAACTGGAAGCAGGCAGTGGATTTTCACCTCACAAAAAGAACTCTCGCTAAGACTCACCTGAAATATCCATCGCTCTTTTTTTTTTTCTACGGAAATAAAAATGTGCTATTTCCCCACTGCTACAATCACAGACACACTTGGGCAAACAAGCCACAATATTAGAGAAGAAATAAACTGAACGTTCATAATGTAGCCTACTTACCGATACGGCTGTCCAAAACCCAAGGAAGATAACTGTTGGTCAAACTGCACTCACCTGCAAAGAGAATAGAAAAACAAGTGTGAAATAATAATATTAATATTAATAATAATAATGTTATATTAGCTTTCACGACCAGTTAATTAAAACTCAGCAATTTTTCTAGGTTTATACCGTGTCTTGTGTGGGGTTTCACCTAGGACACCAAGCTGGCTCATCGGCGGGCTCAGGGCAGCCTTTATAGCGAGATGAATGGCTGCTTGAGCTTTTAGCTCTAGCAGTTAAGAGGCGCACGTGCGCTTCTTAGGAAGGGAGGTAGTGCACAGTACGCTACTCCTGTGGAGGTCCGGGCGGGGACACCAATAGCTTCACTGATAAGCCAGCGTGGTGTCCCTAGGCGAAACCCCACACAAGACACGGCATAAACCTAGAAACATTACTTAGTTTTAATAATAATAATAATAATAATAATAATAATAATAATAATAATAATAATGTTACGTACACCTTCTCGACGAATTACGATGGGTGTTCAGAAACTAAGGTTACAAGGCTGATATTCCTGGAATTTCCTCTGTGATAGAGAAATTGGTTGGTTGGTTCTTCAGTTTAGGGGCTGCGACAACGCAGTCATGTAGCCCCGTGTACTTTGGGTGTGTGAAGAATCTGTCTGATAACCTGTGTTAATTGTGATGACTGTATTAGTGTGTGTTATCTGTTTTCTAATTTAAGTACTGCAACTTGGAATTTTTCAAATAGTTCCTACTTTTGCCGCCAAGCGCCACCGTCAACGACTACTAGGCCAAGTTCAGAACTTAGCTACTAGACGCCACCGCAGTCGGCTCTTGGCAACCAACGTAGAAACCTAAGAGCGTTGTTTACATTCTTAACCTATCCAATTTAGCTTCACACAGGTGCAATTAGTGGAAAGATCTTTAACATGCCATAAATGTATGACATGGGACCGCCGGCTTTACTTCCCCTCCGAAGGAAGGCATGCTGAGAGAAATTGGTAGTGTGGGGGTAATCTATACTAATATAATAAAGCTGAAGAGATTGTGTGTTTGTGTGTTTAAACGCGCTAATCTCTGAAACTACCAGTCTGATTCGAAAAAGTCTTTTTTATATAATAGCCAGATTCAAGAGGAATAGTTTAGGCTATGCAGCATTAATCTATACCTCTCAGGTAACCTTAAATATTGACTTTTGTTCAGTAAGTCGGTAGAACAAGCGCTCCCGAACAGCTCTATCCGCATGCTCTGACGTTATGTTTAGTGATACGTACACCGTTCCTCCGATCTGAACCAAAATTTGTATACTTACCCTCTGGAAACCTGCGAGTAACACGGTTTACATGAAATTTTGGACAAACCACTCCATTCCCTGCATTTAGGCCCTTTGGCAAAAATCTACACCGTTTCACCGATCTGAACCAAAATGTGTATACTTACCCTTTGAAACCCTACGAGTAACACAGTCTGCATGAAATTTCGGATAGACCACTCCATTCCCTGCATTTAGGCCCTTTGGCACAAATCTACACCGTATCACCGATCTGAACGATAATTTGTATACTTACCTTTTGGAACCCTGCGAGTAACACTCCCTGCATGAAATTTATGACAGACCAGTCAATTCCTTGCATTTAGGCCCTTGGGCACAAATCTACACCGTTTCACCGATCTCAACCAAAATGTGTAGCCTATACTTACCCTTTGGAACCCTGCGAGTAACACTGCCTGCATGACATTTTGGACAGACCACTCCATTCCCTGTATTTAGGCCCTTTGGCACAAATATACAGCATTTCACCGATCTGAACCAAATTTTACATACTTACCCTTTGGAACCCGACGAGTATCACTGACTGCTTGAAATTTCGGACCGACCACTCCATTCCCTGCATTTAGGTCCTTCGGCACAAAAATACACCGTTTCACCGATCTGAACCACATTTTGTATAATTGCCCTTTGGAACCCTGCGGGTGACACTGGCCTCTTTAAATTTTGGACAGACCACTACATTCTCTGCATTTAGGCCCTTTATCACAAATCTACACCGTTTCTCTTAATTGCACAACATTTTACATACACTTTGAAACCTGCTGGTAACACTGTCCACTTGCTATTTTGGACAACGCTCTCCATTCCCTGCATTTAGAATAACAGACAAAACGAACTTGAAAACCACGTATTAAGGCCCTAGAATCATTCATGTCCGTAGTAGTGTATTGTAAGAGTATTTTAATAAGTCTATTGTTGATTGGAAGTCCGGGCTGCTTCACGTCACCCCTACCAGTGTTCTGGTGCAGAATTGCGATAATAGTTACATCTTGGCCTGTGTATAAATTGCAGTCACGGGGAGTAACTAGTGCAAAAAAAATCTTAGGCCCCTTAAAAAAGTTATCATAATGAAAATATTATGCCTCTGTATTAGTGCAATGGTGTTTGTGCAGTACTTTTAGGTTACCAGCTACAACAAGCGTTGTTGCTTTCAAATTTTCTTTCATTTATTCCCAACCTTATCGTTGAGCGCTATGTGGCGATAAATGATACTATTGCTACCTCAGTAGCTCGGGACAGCCGAAGTTTTCCAAAGTGTTTTGATTATTTTCCTACGACACTATTGGTCTCTACATTTTTAACCGCCAATGAGATATAGGCCCTAAGCAGTGGCTTTTATTTCACTTACTCCTCTTTCTAATGATTTTTTTAATTTGTTTGTAAATTACATGTGTCATTGCTGTAGTTAGTAAATAGCCGTTTCCGTATTCATTATTATTATTACCATTACGGGAAACCGACAGTAGTGGCTACGCTGGCTAAAGCGCAGCATTAAGTCATGGGGCCAAGCTCTCTGCTGACTCGGTAGACGCGTGGGTTCGAGCCCCACCGTCGGCCGTCCTCGAAATGGTTTTCCGTGGTTTCCCCATTTTCAACACCAGCCAAATGCTGGGACGGTACCTTCTGACAGGCCACGGCCACTTCCTTCCACATCCTTGCCCAGTTTCATTCACCATCATTCATTTTCATCTCTCATTAACTCCTATCATGAGGTTGGCGTCAGGAAGGGCATCGCCAGTAAGACTTCCATCGCATCTCAACCGTCGACGTTAGCCTCTATGGACTGCGTGTTAACAACCACTCTCATTTCAGTGTCTGCGTCTTGTTCGTTTGCCGGCTTTGACATCTTGCCAGTATCCAGTACAGGATTACCCATTAGGCCCGACTAGGCCCAGGTCTAGGGCCCCCAATTATCTGGGGCCCCAAAGCAATTTCTAATTTAGTTCAATTTTATTCCGAAGATTTAGAAAAAAAAATCCAGAACGGAGACAGTTTCAGCATTATATTAAATTACAACGTCCTTTAAAAACTGAGTTCACTCATTCTGAACTTTATTCTTATTCGAGACAAGCTTGAGTCTGTTTTTCCGAACGTTTTTCGCATTTTCCTGACCCTCGTGATTACGAATTGTTCTGCGGAGCGATCGTTTTCAAAATTGAAACGGTTCAAAAGTGCGCAAAGAAGTATCATATCACAAGAACGATTAGACATGCTAAGTTTAATGTATATCGAATCAGATGTTCTGCGGGAAATTGATTTTGATGACATTGTAGAAGATTTCATTGACCGAAAAAAAAGACAAAAAAAAACAGAAAAAAATTGATTACATTTTACAGAAGTAAAAAAATAGTATTATTTGTTAAATTTTTAATCAAATCATCTGAAATGTTTTCAAATAACGATGATCGTTTTAATTGAAATGTATGTATGTATGATTTAATAAACAGTGTATTATTCATCTTGAGAAAAAGAACTCTTGTATATACTTTATTAAATGTACAGGTGCTAAAAAATAAAAATTATTTGAAAAAAAAATAAAGGGGCCCCAAAAATCTGAGGGACTTGGGCCTCATTTTACCTTAATCCGGCACTGCCAGTATCTCTTGAGCCCATCTATCAGCTCGTTCTTCCGCTACTCTGTTAAAGGGCCTCTCCGTCTTCTGGGTTGTGCCTCCACCATAAAACCCTGATAGCTTTTCACCATCCTTCTGAAACTATTCCTGTCTTTGATTTTATCGTCCGTAATGCCCACCTGTCTCATATCTTTCTCACACTCTTGGAACCATTTCAACTTGGAGATCTTCGGTTTAAGAAAATTCCAGATTTTCTTTGTGAACCGGTCATTATTCATGCGGAAGATGTGCCCATAAAACAGCAATCTTCGCTTTCTAATTGTTGTTGTTATCGGTTATTGATCTGAACTATAAAATTGTATTCATTGTTGGATGGATTTATTCAAATCTCAAGTTCATTTAGTTAAATAAATAAATAAATAAATAAATAAATAAATAAATATACACCGCGGACAGGCCAACAAGGACCACGCAAATATCACTTCTTTATAGGTCTAGTTTCCTTCTTTCTCTTCCAGAAGTCTTTCATCCTGGTCGACTGCGCAGCTCTTCTTTCAGCAGTCCATTCTCCTCTGTTGAGATTCTTCTTCTCCCCGACAAGAATTTTGAGGCCAAACATTTTTTTCTGTACTCTAAATAAATAAATAAATAAATAAATAAATAAATAAATAAATGGATAAATAAATAAATAGATAAATATATAAATAAATAAATAAATACCCTGAATTGAAAGAAATCTGTTTTCTGTTACCTAGCAACGCCACCATGAACCGGCCATCACTTGCCTTCACTGAGCGTCGGACTGCCATCACGACATCCGTGGTCGCACTGTTCCTCAACATCTTGGAAATGACCGTCAGGACACTACGCCCTGACATCAACTGGGATCAACCCAAGGACCTTACTTCCCTGGGCAGGAACTTCAGGCAGAGTTACGACTTCATTGTGATCGGCGCGGGATCTGCAGGGTCTGTGCTAGCCAACAGACTATCCGAGGTCGGAGAGTGGAACGTCTTGCTACTAGAGGCAGGAGGTCCTCAGCCGGCAATAGCAGACATACCCTTCCTCTTCCTGGCGATCCAGCGTGGTCATCGAGTGTGGGAGAGACAGGCAGAACCGAATCCCAACTACTGCCAAGCCATGGAGGACAAGCGCTGTTATCTACACTCAGGCAAACTCCTGGGAGGCACATCTGCCATCAACGCGATGGTGTACGTTCGTGGAAACAGACGAGACTACGACAACTGGGCTGCTCTTGGAAACACTGGATGGGACTACAATAATGTCTTACAATATTTCAAGAAGTCTGAAGACATTCGGGTGGACAGATTGAAGACAGACGCATTGCATCATGCCACAGGAGGATACTTAACCGTAGAAGAATTCCGGCATAGATCACCAATAGCAGACGTTCTTCTTCAGGCTGGACAAGAACTGGGTTATGACGTCGTGGATCATAACGGTCAGACACAACGCGGCTTCACCAGAATGTACAACACACTTCGAGATGGTTATCGGTGTAGTACCAGCAAGGCATTTCTACAACCGGCAAAAGATCGCAAGAACCTAGACATAAGTTTGAACTCTGAGGTTGAGAGAATACTTATTCACCCCAACACGAAGCAGGCGTATGGTGTAGTCTTCAGAAAGCACGGTAAACAGTACACTATAAACACAAAGAAAGAGGTGATTGTCACAGCAGGCTCTTTAGAATCTCCCAAACTACTCATGCTATCTGGTATAGGTCCAAAAGAACATTTAAAAGATGTAGGAATTTCACCAGTAATATCCGATCTAAAAGTAGGGCACAATCTGATGGATCATATCGTTTTAGGAGGCTTGGCGTATCTTATTAACAAACCACTAGGGGTTAATCTACCACGTGTGTTTACTTTATCGAGCATAGTAGACTTTTTCGTAAGCAAACGAGGACCACTGATGTCGACAGGGCTGGCAGAGACGTGTGCCTTCATCAACAGCAAGTATTCTGACGATCCGGAATATCCCGACATTGGAGTTTACTTCACCGGCGGGCCGGAGAATGCGGACGGAAGTTCATACATAAACAGGATATTCGCCATTACCAACGAGTTCTACAATGCAGTTTTCGAACCCATACTCCATAGAGATTCTTACATATCTCTAGCCGCGCTTATGCATCCTAAAAGTCGAGGTGTTGTAAGGTTGAGAGGGAAAGACTCAAAATTACCTCCTGCTATCTACCCAAATTACTTGTCAGATAAACAAGACGTGGACATTCTGGTAGAGGCAGCCAAATTTGGGCTGCTAGTTAGCAAGACAAAAACGATGCAGAGGTACGGTGCTGTTCCCAATCCGAACCCGTTCCCCGGATGTGAACACTTGCAGTACTTGAGCGATGAGTACCTAGAATGCGCTGTAAGGCAACACACAATGACACTATGGCACTATTCAGGGACATGTAAAATGGGTCCTGATTGGGACCTAGAATCTGTCGTGGATCCTAGACTCAGAGTGAGAGGGGTGGTTGGTTTGAGAGTGGCAGACGCTTCCATTATACCTGTTATCCCCACGGCTAACACCAATGCGCCCACCATCATGATCGCAGAGAAGGCATCGGACATGATCAAGGAAGACTGGGGAATTCTCAACAACGTAACATATTTCAACAAGTTTCATCAACCATCTTTAGACTACTATTTTGTATAGAATGTTTGGAAACGATTCTTTTAAATCTATAGACTTGAAGCCATACATTTTCAGTGTTGTCTTTACGAAATTGATAATTTGTTGCGCTTCAGTCGGTCAACGCGATTGTGCCCAATGAATGGGCGGGATACAAGGTATAAGTATGTAACGACACTCCTGGAAAAAATTACATGCATAAATTAGATTATCACAAATAATTGAGCAGTATCTTTAGATTATCACAAATAATGGGGCAACATTGATTAGATTATCACAAATAATGGGGCAACATTGATTACATTATCACAAATAATGGGGCAACATTGATTAGATTATCACAAATAATAGGCAATATTAATTACATTATCACAAATAATGGGGCGCATTAATTAGATTATCACAAATAATGGGGCAACATTGATTAGATTATCACAAATAATAGGCAATATTAATTACATTATCACAAATAATGGGGCGCATTAATTAGATTATCACAAATAATGGGGCAACATTGATTAGATTATCACAAATAATGGGCAATATTAATTACATTATCACAAATAATGGGACACATTAATTAGATTATCACAAATAATGGGACAACATTAATTATATTATCACAAATAATGGGGCAACATTGATTATCACAAATAATGGGGCACATTAATTAGATTATCACAGATAATGGGGCACATTAATTAGATTATCACAAATAATGAGGCACATTAATTAGATTATCACAAATAATGAGGCACATTAATTAGATTATCACAAATAATGGGGCAACATTGATTAGATTATCAAAAATAATGGGGCACATTGATTAGATTATCAAATATAATGGGCAACATTAATTAGATTATCACAAATAATGGGACACATTAATTAGCTTATCACAAATAATGAGGCAACATTAATTAGATTATCACAAATAATGGGGCACATTAATTAGATTATCACAAATAATGAGGCAACATTGATTAGATTATCACAAATAATGGGGCTCATTAATTAGATTATCACAAATAATGGGACACTAATTAGATTATCACAAATAATGAGGCCACATTAATTAGCTTATCACAAATAATGAGGCAACATTAATTAGATTATCACAAATAATGGGGCACATTAATTAGATTATCACAAATAATGAGGCAACATTGATTAGATTATCACAAATAATGGGGCTCATTAATTAGATTATCACAAATAATGGAGCAACATTAATTAGATTGTCACAAATATGGGGCACATTAATTAGATTATCACAAATAATGAGGCGCATTAATTAGATTATCACAAATAATGGGGTACATTAATTAGATTATCACAAATAATGAAGCGCATTAATTAGATTATCACAAATAATGGGGCACATTAATTAGATTATCACAAATAATGAGGCACATTAATTAGATTATCACAAATAATGGGGTACATTAATTAGATTATCACAAATAATGGGCAACATTAAAATTAATTAGATTATCACAAATAATGGGACACTAATTAGATTATCACAAATAATGAGGCCAAATTAATTAGATTATCACAAATAATGGGGCGCATTAATTAGATTATTACAAATAATGGGCAACATTAATTAGATTATCACAAATAATGGGGCACATTAATTAGATTATCACAAATAATGGAGCACATTAATTACATTATCACAAATAATGGGGCGCATTAATTACAATAACACAAAATAATGGTCATGCATGTAATTACAGTATTTCCAGGAGTGTCGTTAAATATTTAGATCGCGTAGCCCGCCAATTCATTGGGCACAATCGTGTTGACCGACTCTCTCTCTCTCTCTCTCTCTCTCTCTCTCTTAAGTTAACAGCCCTGAGGCTGGTTTGCAGCAACTCGCCAAACTTCTCTATTCTCCGCCATCCTCTTCAATTCACGATATGATTTTGTGTTCGTGTCTGTCATTAACTGTGTGATGTATGCAAGCGGTGGTCTTCCTCGTGTGTTTTTCCCATCTAACATCCCTTCGATGACTCTTGCCCGCAGGCTATTATGTCTGAGAATATGCCCCAACATATTTGCTCTTCTTGTTTTCAGACTCTTCATAAAGCTTCTACTTTCTCCTGCTCTTCTGAATACCTCTTCATTTGTCATATGCTTTATCCAACTGATCTTAAGCATTCTTCTCCAGCACCAAGCCTCAAAAGCCATCAACTTCCTCTCTTCTAACTTCTCTATTGTCCAGATCTCACTACCATACAAAGCCACACTCCACACGTATGTCTTCAACAGTCTTTTCCTTATTATTAGGTCTATACTTCTGGATGTGAAGAGATTCTTCTTTCTATAAAAGGAGTTTTTTGCCTGAATAATTCTACTCGGAATTTCTCGTTTGCTGGTTCCATCATACGTTATCAACAGGGCTTGGATTTTTAGGTGCTAAAAATCGGGAAAATATTAATTTTTTATGTATTAAAAATACCTGAAATATGTGACAAAAAAGTAAAAATATTTAATTATAATTTAGTTTATTAATGTGATTATAAACAATATGCTGTACCCATGAATGCATATTATTATATGTCTCACTGACTGCTGAAGCATTACAATACACAACGAGATACATCTTCAGCTTGTCCATCACAAATGACCGATGATTATCGCGAAACACTTATTCTGAAGGCGCAAAACTGCGGCTATAAGTTTCTTGCCCTTGAGGTAATGTGTAACTTGAAATCGCTGTTCAGCCTTGATTGCATTCCCACATGGTTGGCAGAACAGAACGCCCCCATCAGGAGTAAAATTATCTTTAAATTCTGCAACAGATGATATCTTGTAGTTGTTTTTAATTTAGGCATCGTAGAACTGCCTTACACTGAAATGAACTGCATGTGAGTGACACTGGTTCCAGGTAGCTGGGGGAGTCTAGCACGTGGTGCAATATGACTATGGATAAGGAAATCCCCGGCGTCCACAGTGAGTGGCACGGGGCAACAAGTTAAGAATAACACATTTGCAAGCTGACATACGCTTTGCATGAAGATTAGATAGCTCACAGGTTCTTCCCCGTTGAAGTAACACAGAACAAAAATGCAATATACTGAATGATCTAGCATACTGATTTTTAAAAATGTAAATATTATGTCATTTTATGTGCTAATAAGTGAAAAACAGGAATTTATGTATTTATAGAAAAAATGCTTAAAATAGGGGAGACTCGGGCAATTTGGCAGTAATTTTAACAATTGGACTGGTTTTAAAAAGACAAAACATATTTTCATAATTTGGTACATAAAATACTTACATTCAGACATTTCCTCATGAGAATCTATATTTTAAAACAAAAGCTAAATGCAAGAAATGCCTCATAGTTTGATTACAATGAAGCAAAACACACTCGTCTAAATAGGCAAGTCTCTAGGGTAATTTGGCAATAGTACTCGTTCAATTTGGCAATAGTGTTATTTTTTTAAAATTAACAGCGTTTAACTTAACGATCTTCAGATATTATCTAATACTTATGTTAATTCATTTTTCACTGCACTGGTTATATGTAAAGTTCAGTCGGTATCGCTTTAGGCCTTGGCAATTCTAATGATAACAATCCAGACACCCTGTACATTGAATCTAGGATTCACCATCACGGTCCTCATTGAATGAACCATCACATGTTTTGCAGACATCTCTACTCGACGACGTGCTTGCATACGTGTTTATGTTGCGTCTTTGAGTCTCACTGGTCTCCGTATGAATATTCGTCATTTTATCCACATCATCATCACTATTGAAGCCAGCACTGGCAGACGATGATGCAAAACTCTCGAACACACGAGCTCTAGGCGCTGCTTTACGTCTTTGACGCTCGCTTAGAAACCGCTGTGGCAAGTTCATATTTCCTCCTGGCAGTTCCACTTCGACCATGCCATACTATGTTCCTGGATGATACACATCCTCAGAAAGGGCATTCCTGTTCAAAGGATAAATCCCGGTGGTTCGGAAACCAATACCAACCTGCTAAACCTTCTTCAGCGTTGAATGGATTTTTACGCCCAATCTTGGCGACGAGGTCATAGGCTTGTTTGCGGACATCTGTAGCGGTCAATCCAAAGCCAATATCCGGCATTTCAGTGATTTAAGCGAGTGCCAGTGAGAACCAGAGATCTGCCCGTTTTCACTTCTGGAACATCGTGTGGTCCGGAAGAAACGGTCAGATATCGCTTTAAAGTAATAAATGGGATATTAAACTCATTGGACGATCGGTACACCGACCAGCCATCAATTAACACCTTTCCTACAGCAGACTTTATATCGGCCTGATAACATCTAAAGCCGTACTTCCCGCGTTCCCCTGGCATACCTGCAACACACCTTACACCACAAAAGTGATAAAATATGATGCGGTTACAACAGCCAACATAAGAATTCGTTATAATACACATTGTGGCCCATAGGTGGCAGGAAATATCAGAATTCGTAAACGTGGCCTTGGAACACACCGGCAGCAACTGTGACATGCCATTAAGAAAAGTCACATTTATGTTAAGCTCTTATTCCCCTTAAAATCAATATATATAGAAAATGTTGATCAGACCTTGTATACAGAAGTTTAATCTTCAAACTTATGTATAATTCACTTACATCCTGCTGCTAGTAACGCTACAATCTTGAAAACAATACCAGTATCACACTCACCACTCGCTGTTACACAATTTCTAACAACAAGCAGTGTTTGTTTTCCCATACAGCCACCGGTAGCACTCTAAACACTCAGCAAAAAATCCACAAGGTTTGAAACATGCTGCACTCTGTTGGTGCAAGCTTGAATCATACAAAAACGACTCGGATAAGTTAGAAATAATTATAACATAAAATACTGCCAAATTAAACGTACTGCCAAATTTGCCGAGTTTGCCCTATGTATTTACATAGAAAAATATTTATTTACCTAAAAATCCTAGCCCTAGTTATCAAGCTTCCCAGATACTTATATTCCTTCACATGTTGTATTCTATCATTCTCGATATAAATTGCTGCTGCTCTTCTATGATCTTCCTGGTTACGACAGCATACGAGTATTTTTGTTTTATTTTTATTCATATTCATGTTGAATTCGTTTTTAAGGATGTTATTCATTACATGAAGTATCTGTTGAAAATAATCTTCATTATATGTTGTTAAAGCAATGTCATCTGCGAATCGGAGCATGTCAATCTTTTTCCCATGTATATTTACTCCACTTGAATCTCTTCTCTTATCTTATTTATGGCGTCTTGGACATACAAAATAAATAAGTTGACCGATTAAAAAGCTAGAAATTAGCAATATTCTTTTACAGCCCAGAGTTTGATTCGGCTAGTCTAAATGAGGCTGAGGTTCAACGAGACATTTGTTTTTAATAGTTCTCCACAAACGAGGTAATTTGGTATTGCGTTTTTCAAACATAACACTAGGATATCTGGGGTATGACTAGTGAAAGGTGCGGGATTTAGAGAAGAAAAAAAATGTTTACTTACAATTAATGCAACTTAGAAAGTAAAATAAGCAGTGATGGACGAAGCAAATACGATATAAAAAGTAGCTTGGCTCAGGCAAGGAAGGTATTTCTACAGAAAAGAAATCTCTTGACATCAATACTAGCTTTAGATATTAGAACGTTGTTTTTGACCTTTGTCTGGACCGTGACACTGTATGGAAGTGAAACTTGGACCGTTGGTGCAGCAGAAAAAAATTGAGAATAGAAGCGTTCGAAAAGTGGTGTGACAGGGGAATGATGAAAATCAGATGGTTAGATAGAGTAAGAAATTAAGAGATGTTAAGACGAGTGGAAGAGAAGAGATAGGTTGGTAGGACACTTCTAAGACACACAGGAATAACAAACTCAGTTATGGAAGGAAGGGTCGAGGTCAACAACTATATGGGTAGAGCAATGTTAGAATATATTAAACAGATTGCCTCGGATGTAAGGTGTGGTAGCTTTTTAGAGATGAAACGATTAGCTCAGGATAGGGAGGAGTGGAAAGCTGCATCAAAACAGTCACAAGACTGAAGACTCAAACACAAACCTTACTTAAACATGTCTAGCAGGCTATTGAACTTCCCTCTTTCTTTGTGTTCACACTAGTTAGTTATTTATTGTGGTTTTAAGGGACGGAACAGCGAGGTCATCTGCCCATGCGTTCACACTAGGTTATGCAGCATAACAAGATAAAGTAATGTGTTCCAGGGCTGGATCTGAGTGCGGCGACTGTTTCTCCCAAAAACGCATGTTACTGCAATCACTTCATGGGCGACCTTTCACCGTAACCACTCTGGATAAAGCGCTACAAAAGTGTCACGCATTCATGAGGGGAAGGGACGAGCATGTCGTTCACGAGTTCCTTTCCTCTCCGTGAAAACGACTTTCTGTTTGAACTTCACCTGGATAACGGTTGACTGGCTGCTCGCGAGATGTACGGCATTTTTATATCATATGGCCTCGGGTGCTTTGTTATTTGACGCCCAGAGGGCAGCTAGCAGGTCGAATATTTGTCGTTCCTTGAAGCTCTATGAAAGTCAAGGAGGTTAGATATCTAAGCTCCTTGACACTATAGCACTTTCTCGTAGAAAAAAGAGGAACTTTTTGTGTTGGCGGAAAATCCCCAGATTAATTTTGCCATTATGAACACGGCCTACTGAATTCAAATGGGTTCTTTAAAATGCCAACAACATATGACATGTATGCCGTTATTTTTGTAGTCTAAAAAAAACAAAAACAAAAAACACTTACCACGGCCAGGAGCGAACCTGCAAGCTAGGGGTTGGTAGTCCGACACGATAACCACTCACCCACCGTGTCAAGCGAGATGTACGGTAAGTGACTGTTACGTGTCAGCTTTCAAATCCTTGCTATGTTTCTTGTAAATCGGAGATGTCTAATCTAGTAAATGTTCATTATTCTTAATCTGGCTTGGCACGATGGGTGAGTGGTTATCATGTCGGACTACCAACCCCAAGCTTGCAGGTTCGCTCGTGGCCGTGGTAAGTAATTTTTCAAAGGCGACAAAAATCACGGCATACATGTCATACGTTGTTGGCATGTTAAAGAACCCATTTGAATTCAGTCCGTGTTCATAATGGCAAAATTAATCTCGGGATTATCCGCCAACACAAAGTTCCTCCTTTTTCTACTAGAAAGCGCTCTAGTGTCTAGGAGCTTAGTTATCCAACCTCCTTGACTTTCATAGCGTTCCAAGGGTCAACAAAATTAGAAATGCAAGCTGCCCTCTGGGTGTCAAATAAAGCTTGCACCCGGCACCAGAGGCCGTATGATATTATTATTATTATTATTAGTATATTCAATCTGAACCCTAAGGAGCACTTGGAACCATTAAATAGCACAGGAATTCATATTTTTGAACTTCTTATTCGCCCAAAATTTCTTCATTCTTTCACTCTGGACCTGCCGTCTTTCTTGTGTCCATGAGTTATGGAGTTACAAGCTTTTCTCGGATGAATTGAAATGAAAATTCACAGCCTGTTTCCAGTCTCCGACCGGGTCAGGAATGGAATGAATAAATGAATGAAGCCCCCATCTAGCGGCGAGGATATCAACTGTGCCGGCTGCCGAGGCCTGACGCACTCCTCTGGGGCAATGATTACATGAATGACAGGTGAAATGAAATGACAGTGGAGAGTGTTGCTGGAATGAAATTTTGACAGGGAAAACCGGAGTACCCGGAGAAAAACCTGTCTGCCTCCGTTTTGTCCAGCACAGATCTCACATGGAGTGACCGGGATTTGAACCACGGACCCAGCGGTGAGAGGCCGGCGTGCTGCCGCCTAAGCCACGGAGGCTTCTCTCGGATGAATTCTTGGGTGCAAATTTGTGGGCGTTGATCTTTTGTCCTTGTTGTAGCCATTGGAAAAATGTCGACTTCAGTAAGGTCCATTTGTGTACTAGCCAGCGAATTTTGGTTTGTCGGTTCCCATTGATAATAAGAAATATTTTTTTAATCAGACGTGAATCATCCATTCATGTTAAATGTCCATAACATTTCATACGCCGTTTGCGAGCCACTGAAGAGAATCGTTCAGTTAATGCATATAGTTCTTCCAAGCTTTTTCGAATCCCCCTCTTGAAACTTGGGCCCAAATATTTCCCCTTAGTATCTGTCGTTCAATTTTCTCGATGTCCTTGATGTGAACTGTGAGTGACGATGTCGCAGTTGCCTCTGGTAGGACAACTGTGTGGTAGTGTCGGAGTTTGGCTTTTGTGGATAGGGATTTCTTATTGTAGGAGTAGGATGTGTATACTTGTATTAGTTGTACCATTCATGCCAAATTTTGTAAGAAATAAAAATTAATTAATATTATTGTTGCTCAATTGTGAAGCTAGAGATGATCTGTTCCATGAACTATGTGCGTGGTGTGAATGGCTAATAATGGGGCTGAAGGTTTTGGGGGTGATTCAGTGGCGGTTCGTATTGATAAACATCGGTGGCGCACAACACATTTTGAGAGAACATACGCCCATAATGGTACATGTGATGGATGTGATAGCGCAGCGGTCACACCAAGGCTGGTCGGGTTCGATTCCCAGTTAATACTTATGAGAATTCCAAGGTGAAATGTCACCTCTGGTGTCTGGGATTCCACGTAAATAGGAGGTCCCGTGGTTTATGATCGGTAAGTTAATGGTTACCTAATAATACAAGCACTCCTTCTATTCCTTCCGATATCCCTACAGTAGATTACTGTCATCGCGGCAGGAGATGGCAGTTGAACACGCTGTGACGGGGTGCGGGGGTTTTTGCAGTACGCATGCGCGGCCCGCATATTCCTAAGTTAAATATATCGGCTTGCCACATGCCAATGGTTGTCATTGCAGCAGGCGACACTCAGCCACTGAAAGAAGGAATGTGCTGAGTGAAGCAAGTAGTGACCAATTGAATGTTTTTGGAATGCGCGATACGCCGTGAGCGGGAAGACCCGTGCAGTTCAAACCCGACTGCCAACTCCTGACGCGATATCAGTACTTAAACTCAATCATTTCACGGTTCCATTAAAGGCATTAACATAAACACTTCGATTTCCTAAAAATTAATAAGGCCTTAATCGTAGAATTCAACTCCGGTCTAATAACACTAATATATAAAAAATCCACAGCCTGCTTCCAGTCTCCGACCGGGTCAGGAATGGAATGAATGAAGCCCCCATCTAGCGGCAAGGATATGAACTGTGCCGGCTGCCGAGGCCTGACGCACTCCTCTGGGGCAATGATTAAATGAATGACAGATGAAATGAAATGATAGTGGAGAGTGTTGCTGGAATGAAATTTGGACAGGGAAAACCGGAGTACCCGGAGAAAAACCTGTCAATAACACTAATATATACCAATAATTAACTAGTAGTTCCGTGAAGAACTAAACAGCCTATTATCATATATCCTGTTTATGTTCGACCCTGACTATTATATGTCAGAAAACTCTACTATAATGAGGGACATTATAGTACAAGTTTTCATTATGGTACAGTTTCTCCAACCAATCAGAGCTCAAGATGTATGATGTGTGACCAATTAGGTACTTGATAGCTTCGCACTTGAACACATAATCCAACATATCGGATATGAATTACATGATTTCAAAGTTGACATTGTAACATATATTCGATCAACCATTGTAGTTAGAATGGCAAACACAAAGGCAAAATCAGAACGAACCTTTAAGGTAAAATTCCCAACTCCAATTTCTACACAGGGCATTCTTTCATACAACTTCGGTGACAGTTTGAGTGAATGTAAGTGCAGACAGCAGGCTGTAATAATCATTGCCAAGCAGACAGAGCGCATGCGTGGTGGGTCAGCGAACTTGGAAGGTACAGAGAGCACACTCGGCGCTTACACTCCGATGACTAAATTCAAGTGACTGAATCTCGACAGATATTTACGAATATTTCTGTTCGAATATAAAATTAAATAAAATAAAGTTATAACTATCGTCGAATATAAACAGTCGTATGCATCTCGCCTATAACGGTAATTCTCGTATGGAAATTATTGCCTCTATCAACATACACAATTTCAGTTTGATTGCTGTAATACATTCGTAGATATTGGGAACCGTCTAAATATTTCGGATGGTCACTATATTTAATTTTAATACATGTAGGCTATAGAGGTATGTGCTATTACATGAAAATTACTGCGTAGGTTTATTACTCAAACTTCAAACGGCTTCGGTGGCGTAGTTGGTAGCATGCTGAACTGCTGTGCCCAAGATAGCGGGTTCAAACCTGGCCGAAGGCGTCGCATTTTTTTAAGAGCGTTAAAACCCTTCAGTATGACTTCCTTCGGAGGGGAAGTAAAGCCGGCGGTCCCATGTCATAGATTTATGGCATGTAAAAGATCCTTCCACAGACTAAACTTGTGTGGAGCTACATTTCTAGGTTAGATTTCGTTGTAACGCTCTATCAAAGTTCCAACGTTCACCACTAGGTATCATTGATATCCGGTAGCGAAAGTTGGAACTTCTTGAAATTCAACGGATCTTGTTGCTCACCCTAGGGGTGTCCGCTTGAAACAGCTACAGCCTCTGGCGAGCCGAACATGTCCTCGGACTCTCCCGGCATTAAAAGCCATACGATAAATAAATAAAATAAATTCAAACTTCAATCACATGATTAGGACACAAAAAATAAAAAAATAAAAAAAACAATTGAAATAAATTAGATGTCAGTACATTACAATATGTATAAACATTTTCTGTACCGTATGTCTCGGCGCTCGGATGGTTAAATCGCGAGAAAAGTCTATTTAAATGTTTTAATTTCGCTTGGCCGCCATGTTCGTTTTGTACTGAACAAGTTTTTGAAAGTCACATAGGTGAACTTCTAGTAGTAGCCTACCCTTTATCACCGTACAAAATTTCCGGGTGATAATATTAATGGTTTGGGAGTTATAGAATATCGGTGAAATATTTCGCACAGCCGACATGTTGGATTGGTGAGAAGTAATAAAATTTGAAGGGCACGGTCTAGGTCGGCTAAAATAGTACTAAGACCTTATCGAGTTTCATTGAAATCGCTCCAGCCGTTTAGAAGTTATTAGGGACACACACACACACACACACACACAGACACACGGACAAAAGGTGATCTCATAAGCCTATTTTTTTTTTCATAAATGAAAATAGGCTAAAAATTAAGTTGCTACCGGTTTTTCAGTAAATACGTATGAGTTATGGACAAAATGGGCCGTGTTGTATGAACTCCTTTAGAATTTGAAAACAGAATGTCGATATCTTAAACGGTTTCGTAGATATTTGATAATGATGATGATGATAATTGTTGTTTTAAGGGGCCTAACATCTAGGTTATCGGCCCCTAATGGTTTGGGTGATCGTGAAGATGAAAATGAAATGTAAACTATAACTAAAAACTAACTACTAACTTATAGACTAGAAGAAGAAATGGAAAACAAAAGGAGAATGAGGCAAATAAAGTACAGGAGGAAAAGAAATGCCCTCAACCCTGGAAGAATGAGGATTGAGGGACTTGGAAGGCAGGAGAGCCATGAAAGGCAGATAGGAAAGTGAAAGAGGAGAGGGTCCGCCCCACAGGTAAGGGACAAAAGGGGGAAACCGGACCCAGCTCCAGGAATCCCTCGGGGTCGCCAACTCCCGAACTCACCGGCCGTGAGCCCCTGAGGGTGTAGCAATATCCAGGGTGCACCAGAAGTGGTGAGGCTACATACACCCTGCCTCCTTGAGGGCCTTGAGCAGAAGGCACGAGAGAACATGAAAAGAAAAAGAAGACTGACCCCTCGCAGAAGGAGGGTATCAGAAAAGATGAGACAAGGGCCAATTAAGGCGGGAAAGGAAGGGCCTCCCTAGACCTCGGACACCCTAATACCGTCGGGGTCGGAAGAGAACAAGAGTTGACCAAGTGAGGTCGACAGGAAAGACAGAGATGAGCCCGGCACAAGTGGGTGGAAGCAATGCCGGACTCAGCTGGGGTCCTGTGGTCGCCAACCCACGTCCCACTAGATGTGAGTCCCTGGAGGAGTAGATATCTGAGGTGGCCCTCTTAGCTGAATAACCCTGTATAAGGAAGGCGTGATCAAAAAGTTTCCGTTTGATGGCCATACAGTTCAGAATAGGTTTGCCAGTCAGCCAAAATCACCATGAGCATTCAGGTCACTCATCCCACCCACGCACCACGTTGGAGTTCCCCGTGAAGAAGTCCGTAACCGCCTGCTGCACCTCGTAAGACAGAAATCGTTGAACCTTCATGGCCTTTTCTGGGGGACCAAAGGAAAGTTTATCGCATGGGGAAGGATCAGGACTATAGGACGGTCCCTCGAGTATCTCCCGCTTGAGTTGGCGTACCCTCTGCGTTACGACCTTTGCGGTATGGGGACGTGCGTTATCATGAAGCAGCAGCAGCAGCAGTAATCCCGGACGTTTCACCTTAATTGCACGGCGTAATTTCTCTGTTGTTGCCCAGTGATGGAGACACCAGGTTCCTCGAAATCAATAAGCAATGGGCCCCGGTATTCAAAGGCCAGGAAACCCGGCCGAAGCCGTCGGATTTTTTAAGAGCGTTAAAATCCCTCAGTATGCCTTCCTTCGGAGAGGAAGTAAAGCCGGCGGTCCCATGTCAGATTTATGGCAAGTTAAAGAACCTTCCACTAATTACACCTGTGTGAAGCTAAAATGGATAGGTTAAGAATGTAAACAACGGTCTTAAGTTTCTACGTTCGTTGCCAAGAGCCGACTGCGGTGGCGTCTAGTAGCTAAGTTATGAACTTGGCCTAGTAGTCGTTGATGGTGTCGTTTGGCGGCAAAAGTAAGAACTATTTGAAAAATTCTAAGTTGCAGTACTTAAATAAATTAAAAAACAGATAACATACACTAATACAGTCATCACAATTAACACCGGTTATCAGACAGATTCTACACACACCCAAAGTACACGGGGCTACATGACCGCGTTGTCACAGCCCCTAAACTTAAGAACCAACCAACCATCAAAGGACAGGATGAGCATCACCTTTCCAGCGGATGGTTGAACTTCTTGGGACAAGAGGACGATGGATGACACCACTGCATTGTTGATACTTTCGATTCCGGTTCCCAGCGGTTGCACCAGCTTTAGTCGTCTTCAACAATGCACTCCAGGAACGTGTTGCCCTCAAAATTATTATTAATATTATTATTATTATTAATAGGCTAATTTTACCGACAGTAGTGGCTACGCTGGCTAACGCGCAGCATTAGGTCATGGGGCCAAGCTCTCTGCTGACTCGGTAGACGCGTGGGTTCGAGCCCCACCGTCGGCCGTCCTTGAAATGGTTTTCCGTGGTTTCCCCATTTTCAACACCAGGCAAATGCTGGGACGGTACCTTCTGACAGGCCACGGCCGCTTCCTTCCACATCCTTGCCCAGTTTCATTCACCATCATTCATTTCATCTCTCATTAACTCCTCACATGAGGTTGGCGTCAGGAAGGGCATCCGGCCGTAAAAACCATCACCACAAAGACTTCCATCGCATCTCATCCGCGACCACGTAGGAAAACGGGAATAATAAGGGGTAGACATACATTAATAGGCTAATTTTATTGGTTTTACGTCCCTTTTAACTACTGCGGCGGTCAGAGACGCCAGGGTACTTGAATTGTGCCCAGAAGGCGATCTTTAACGTGCCAATAAATCTACTGACACTATTTCCCTCACATTTGCTCACCGTCAAATACAAACTGAGTGCGTCTGGATTCGATCCTGCAACCTTGGGTTCAGCAGGCGAGAACGTTACCGCTGAGCTACGCAGTCAATGTCTTCAACATTCAGGTGCTGCAGGCATACAGCCATACGGCATTCGGCATTCTGCTCCCGGGGTATCGCTGCAGCAACGCCCTCAGACGGAACCTTTTTGAACACCCCCTATGTGAGTGGGTCAATCGACTGCAGCAGAAATGTGGAACGTGTTATAAAGGAATACATGTTGCATAGAATGTTCCACATTATGCTTAAAGAAAGCTCACATCTAGTGGGACGTGGGTTGGCGACCACGGGGCGCCAGCTGCGTCCGGCATTGCTTCCACTTACTTGTGCCGGGCTCCTCTCCGTCTTTCCTGTCGACCTCACTTGGTCAACTCTTGTTCTCTTCCAACCCCGACGGTATTAGGGTATCCGAGGCCTAGGGAGTCTCTTCCTTTCCCGCCTTGATTGGCCCTTGTCTCATCTTTTCTGATACCCTGCTTCTGCGAGGGGTCAGCCTTCTTTTTCATTTCAATTTATCTCCTGCCTTCTGCTCAAGGCCCTTAAGGAGGCAGGATGTATGTAGCCCGACCACTTCTGGTGCACCCTAGATATTGCTACACTCTCAGGGGCTCACGGCTGGTGAGTTCGGGAGTTGGCGACCCCGAGGGATTCCTGAGCTGGGTCCGGTTTCCCCCTTGTGTCCCTTACCTGTGGGGAGGACCCTCTCCTCTATCACTTTCCTATCTGCCTTCTTTGATGGCTCTCCTTCCTCCCAAGTCCCTCAATCCACATTCTTCGAGGGTTGAGGGCATTTCTTTTCCTCCTGTCCTTTAATTGCCTTATTCTCCTTTTGTTTTCCATTTCTTCTTCTAGTGGGGCGTGGTGGCTCAGCGGTCTAGCTGTATGCCTTTCACCAAGGCGGTCCGGGTTCGATTCCCGGTCACTGCATGTGAGATTTTCGAAGTGAAATGCCATGCCCTGTGGTTCGGATTCCACGTAAAAAGGAGGTCCCGTGGCTCATGATCTACAGATTAACGGTCACGTTAAACTACAAGCTTCCTTCCTTCCTTTTTTCTTCTAGTATATAAGTTAGTAGATAGTTTTAGTTATAGTTTACATTTCATTACCATCTTCACGATCACCCAAACCATTAGGGGCCGATAACCTAGATATTAGGCCCCTTAAAACAACAATTATCATCATCAGCTTATTACGAGGCCACTGTTCTGACCATGAGATAGGCACGATTACTCGTGTAGTAGTCATAAACATCTAAGACATAAAAGCTCTCCCAATCAGACACGTTTAGAATACTGTACTACACTTCCGGTGAAGTACTGAGGGTAAGTCTAGGATTACTTGGACCTCATTTTAGTACCGTATTCCATGTTATTCTACAGGGTGTTTCACTCAAAGTGGGGCCGGCAGCGCACCGCGTGCGTAGAGGGTTGTACGAGCACATGACAACTCGCTGAGCTTACTGTCGACCAAAATATTATGTGCACTCGAGTTTGAAGGTTGTTTGTGAAGTAACCAATAGACCTACATAAAATCCGATAACATCATCACTTTCGTCGTTCTGTTTTACGTTAGTTCATGTAGGAATGGCATTTTTAATTTATATGTTAATATTTTTTATCGCAGTTGGACAAGTTTTCTTTTCACCGGCCGTGAAAGCCAATATACCATCTTTTTGGAAGCCTTCATAGGGAGGTTGAGACTGCTTGAGCTTTTGGTTCTCGCAGTCAAGGAGTGCAGTTGCACTCTATAAAAAAGGGAGGTATCGCGCAGTTCGATACTCCTGTGGGGGTCCGCCGGGGACACCAAGAGCCCGCCGATGAGCCAACTTGGTGTCCTAGGCGAAACCCCACACAAGACACGGCACAAACCTAGAAGAATTGCTGAGTTTTAATTCACCGGCCGTGAAAGCCAATATACCATCTTTTTGGAAGCCTTCATAGGGAGGTTGAGACTGCTTGAGCTTTTGGTTCTCGCAGTCAAGGAGTGCAGTTGCACTCTATAAAAAAGGGAGGTATCGCGCAGTTCGATACTCCTGTGGGGGTCCGGGCGGGGACACCAAGAGCCCGCCGATGAGCCAATTTGGTGTCCTAGGCGAAACCCCACACAAGACACGGCACAAATCTAGAAGAAATGCTGAGTTTTAATTCACCGGCCGTGAAAGCCAATATACCATCTTTTTGGAAGCCTTCATAGGGAGGTTGAGACTGCTTGAGCTTTTGGTTCTCGCAGTCAAGGAGTGCAGTTGCACTCTATAAAAAAAGGGAGGTATCGCGCAGTTCGATACTCCTGTGGGGGTCCGGGCGGGGACACCAAGAGCCCGCCTATGAGCCAACTTGGTGTCCTAGGCGAAACCCCACACAAGACACGGCACAAACCTAGAAGAATTGCTGAGTTTTAATTCACCGGCCGTGAAAGCCAATATACCATCTTTTTACAATTTACACTTTAGTCAACTGAGAGGCTGACATACCGGGTATATTATCATCACTTTAAGTATCTGGACTGTCCACCAACGTCCAACTTGTTCTTGTTCTAGGTATTTATTCGTTATTGTCACCAGTTACTCCGGTTAATTTAGTTCCAGTAAGAAAATAACGACCATTACACCTATTTTTATGTCCTGCACTTTATGTACGTATCGTGCAGAGATACACGTTCACGTAACGAATATTTCACACAAGGCATTACAGCATTATACACAATAACAATAAAAAAAACTGGCTACGAGATTCAAACCTACAGGTTCAGTAAACAATAAAAATAGACGTAAAGGTTATTTCCTTACTGAAGCTAAATTGACCGGAGTAACCGGAAACGTCATAAGGAGATGCCGATTATGTTTGGCAGCGGATGGGGAACATTTTCAGCCTCTACTGTAAACATGGTGAGTAAAAATGCATGATACTGATATGAAGTACCGTACTCTGCCGTGCATATGCGCGCGCGGTCGCCGGCAACTGAGCCGTCACTGGCGGAGCGCGTGAGCGAGAATGTCATTGCCAAGCAAATATGAAGACTCCGTATCATGTGTGTGTAGCTAGTTGAGGGATTATTTTATATTTAATTTTGTTGTTAATACCAACAAGGGAACGGATTGCGGTGTAAAATTCTAATCTGATTAAAATTTAGTACACAATACTCCTACAACGTTGTACAATGACGTAGTGAAAACCACACGGGCCACTTTCAATTTTAAACGCCAATATTGAACGCTGAAATCCTGCCGGGCGACGGCATGACGGAGGAGGTGGGAAGACGTAAAGTTGACCTTGAATCGTAGCAGCACGCGATGGCTCCCGGTCACCAGCTTTCATAGCGATCACTTTCAGCAAAGCAGCTTTGTAGACAAACTACCACATTCCTAGGATTACAATTTGGAAGGTGTTCCAATTCAACACCGTCGTTGTCACTTTCGGACATTTGTAAATATTTTGTCAATAAAGTTAAGTTTAATTAATAATTGTTATCTGTGCCAGTAAAATTAAAACCAGACCACATTAAATTGTCACACTCACATGGCTTGATGAAGGAACAATTTGGAACCTGTTCATCTGAAACGTCACTTTTGTTTTGCGTAGTCCCACCGAACTGATAAGGGAGTGACGAAATGAGGGGAAAGTGGAAGGTGGAAAGTGGAAGGTAGAAGGTGGGGAATGCAACGCAGCACGGCAGGTCACTGCGTGGTGACCGGGAGCCATCGCGTGCTGCTAGGATTCAATGTTAGACTTACCTCAGACCAACCCCTCGCTCATGTCGTCGCCCGGCAGGTTTTCGGCGTTCAAAATTGAAAGTGGACCATGCGGTTTTCACTACGTTATTGTACAACTTTGTAGGAATATTGTGTACTAAATTTCAACCAGATTAGAATTTTACACGGCAAACCGATCCCTTGTAAATCAGAGTGTGATTTTGAAGAATGATATTCCCATTCTATGAATGAAATTGATACTGTGATGACCTCTTCAGAGTTCATTGCACTCTAGAAAGCAATTTAACTGTCTTGTAATAAGTTCTTTGCCTCCATGCATAGTCAGTTCTTGCTTCTAGGTGGCGTTGGAATATACCATGTGCGCAGCATTCGTACCCAAACATTACCCCATCATCACGGTTTCATCTAATAAGCCCCTTTCACATCGAAGATACAAGACGCAAGATGCATGCATCCTGGACGTAGGATGCATGCAACCTAAACACCAGACTGTGTAATTGAACGAGAGGTTTCACACCGAAGATGCAAGGGCGTCGTGCACCCAGGATGCAAGACGCACTTGTCTCCTAAGAACCAGTCGGCAGGAGATTTCAGCGTGCATCTTTGTTGTGCTGATCTTGCATACTCACCCCTCCCTTAGAAATCTGACTTGTTAAAAGTTACAAGTCAAAATCATCATTTTATAATACTCCTGAAACTTTACGGGATGGTTCAGTAATTCCTGAGACACACTAGCAGGGCTATGCTCTCCAGCATTATCCCAGTATGGGTGCTGCCATAAACGATTCCTTCTTAGTATTCGTCTTCTTCTGACTGCACAAGCCAGAATTATAACTTCGTCGTCTGAAGAGTCGGATGATTGATTATTCATTTTTCAAACTCCCATACTAAACTAAACGGAGATAATGGTTAACAGAAGGTGCAACTGGTACGTGCATCTTTTGTGTGAAAGCCCTTTCATCAAGATGCAAGACGCACATGCAGCCTGCACCCAGGATGAATGCATCTTGCGTCTTGCAACTTCGGTGTGAAAGGGGCCTAAAAAGGTCCTGTCTTCGAAGAGAGTCTCTCCATTGTTATTATACCAAACGTAGGGTCAAGTCCTAAGGAAAGTATCCCCCCAGCATCTCTTCTCACCGTCCATTCTTGTGTGTCCGACATGGAAACTCGAGATTATTATCCTTCAATGTACTACATTTTTAGCCTACTTTCGATTTTTGCAAAAAATGAAAGTAGACTTATGAGATCTACACTGGGCCAAAAATTGTGTGTCTGTGTGTGTGTGAGTGTGTGTACTCTGAATGTCTGCCCCCCCCCCCCCTATCAATTCAAACACGGTGAAACCGAATTGAACGAAATTTCGTACAGAGGTAGAAGTAGCAAAGGGCACCTCAGTGTCATGTTTTATATCGCCGCCATCTTGACGGAAACGTAATGGCGGCCACACAAATGTTCAAAGCTTAAATCAAATTACGACTAACCTAATCATCCGATCTCTACCAAATTTTGCAACAACATATATTTATATGGCGAGCGTCTTGTGACTAAACTACATGGTCATCAGCCCAATAGTTTGCAGATGGCAGCCATGTATGTGTGCTAATCGATTCCCCTATCAATTCAAACACGGTGAAACCGAATTGAACGAAATTTGGTAGAGAGGTAGCACTAGCAAAGGACACCTCAGTGTTATGTTTTATATCGCCACCATCTTGTCGAAAACGTAATGGCGGCCACCTAAATGTTAAAAGCTTAAATCAAATTACGACCAACCTAATCATCTGACATCTA
This sequence comes from Meconema thalassinum, assembly GCA_946902985.2. NCBI lineage: Eukaryota > Metazoa > Arthropoda > Insecta > Orthoptera > Tettigoniidae > Meconema > Meconema thalassinum. Next base: position 110,825,089 of record OX336388.2, read on the forward strand.
CAAAATTTTGCAACAACATACCTCTATGTAAGAAGCGTTCTTTGACCAAGCTGAGAGGTCAGCAGTCCAATAGTTTGCATATGGCGGCCATGTATGTGTGCAAATCGATTCCCCCTATCAATTCAAACGCGCTAAAACCGAATTGAACGAAATTTGGTGCAGAGGTAGCACTAGCAAAAGGCACTCAGTGTCGTGTTTTATATCGCCACCATCTTGACGGAAACGTAATGGCGGCCATCCAAATGTTAAAAGCTTAAATCAAATTACGACCAACATAATCATTTTATCTCTGCCAAATTTTGCAACAACATTGATTTTGGTGGGAAGCATCTTTTGACTTAACTAAAAGGTCATCGGCCGAATAGTTTGCAGATAGCGGCCAAGTATGTGTGCAAATCGATTCCCCATGTCAATTCAAACACGGTGAAACCGAACCGAATGATTTTTTTTACAGAGGTAGCACTAGCAAAGGGCACCTCATATTCATGTATAATATCCGTATAGCACGCTGTATTTCAACAAGCTACTACAAACTCCACTCAATTATACTCCTTGAAAAGGACAAAGAGTTATAACAATACCCATGCATTTAGGAGAAAGTAGGCTATATGTTCTTTACTGTACCATGGCTTTTGGTGCCGGGAGTGTCCGAGGACATGTTCGGCTCGCCAGAGGCTGTAGCTATTTCTAGCTGACACTCATAGGGTGAGCTACAAGTTCCGTTCAATTTCAAGTAGTTCCAACTTTCGCTACCAGATGTCACTGATACCTATTGGTAAAACTTGTCGTTTTAAGGGGTCTAACATCTAGGTTATCGACCCGATACCTAGTGGTGATCGTTGGAACTTGGATAGAGCGTTCTAGCGAAATCTAACCTAGAAATTTAGCTTCAAACAAGTTTAGTCTGTGGAAGGATCTTTTGCATGCCATAAATCTATGACATGGCACCGCTGGCTTTACTTCCCCTCCGAAGGAAGGCATACTGAAGGATTTTAACGCTCTTCAAAATCCGACGACTTTGGCCGGGTTCGAACCCGCTATCTTGGGCACAGCAGTTCAGCATGCTACCAACTACACCACCGAAGCCCCTAACCTACTACAGTACATACATATAACATTATTTTGTTTGCACTTTCACTAAACTTACCTCAACTTGTATTACCTTTGAAGTATTATATTGGTGACTCAAGCTTTACAGCTGCAGTTTGTACACATTGCCTACTTGAGGAAGCCATGTTGAACTTCATAACAATGTTGCCAAACTCTGAGCCTGATTCGCCATACAATCGAATTACTCGGGTGATGTTTTGTCGCTCAAACAGGGTTTATACACAACAAAATGTAATATAATATGAAATTCGTACTGAATTACACTGCCTATTGCTCCAAATACCACCAAAAATTACATTCACACACACACAATTCATCACAAGAAATTCAAAATTGGTAAAGCTCCAAATTAACGTGGAAATGAAAAATGTATACATAGATTTTTACAAAGAAAAGAAAATTCTGAACAGTAATCTAGCCAGTTTATGGACATGAATAGTAACACTTGCGGGATAATCTTGTACGCCAAAAACAAGCAGAAAAAGTGGGAACGATTTCCTGGCACGTTAGACTCTTCACTGTCCAGATCATGAAGGGGACCGCTTAGGTCTTGAGGTGACTAGAGGTATAGCCTATACTATAAGCTCCTTGATATGGACACGTCTGGCTTAGTTCATGGGGTCTCGACACCCAATAATGAGTGAAACGTCTTGTGATGTTGTTGCTTGAGTCTTCAGTCTTTTGACTGGTTTGATGCAGCTCTCCATGTCTCCCTGTCCTGGAGCTAATCGTTTCATCTCTACATAGCTACCACACCCTACATCCGAGGCAATCTGTTTAACATATTCTAACCTTGGTCTACCCCTTCAGTTCTTGTCCTCGACTCTTCCTTCCATAACTAAGCATGCTATTCCTGGCCGTGTCTTAATATGTGTCCTACCAACTTATCCCTTCTCTTCATTAGCAGTCGCCAGAAACATATCTCCTCTCCCACTCGTCTTAATACCTCTTCGTTTGTAACCCTATCTATCCATCTGATCTTCATGATGCTCCTGTAACACCACATTTCAAACGCTTCTATTCTCCTCTTTTCTGCTGCAACAATAGTCCAAGTTTCACTTCCATCGAGCACCACGCTCCAGACAAAGGCCTTCAGAAATGACTTCCTAACACCTAAATCTATATTCGATGCCAACAGATTCCTTTTTTGTAGAAATGCTTTCCTTGCCTGAGCCAACCTACCTTTTATATCCTCTTTGCTTCGTCCATCACTGGTTATTTTGCTTCCTAAGTAACAGAAGTCTCCTACTTCTTTAGTTTTTCACCGGCCAATTTGATCTCCATAGAGGTTTCTGATTTATCTCGGCTGCATTCCAGTATTTTTGTTTCACATTTATTAATTTTCATCATGAATCCTTTCCTCAAGACGGAGTCTATATCATTCAGAAACTCATTCAAATCCTCAGGCGTGTCGGCCAAGATGACGATGTCATCGGCAAATCTCAGAGTTGAAATTATTTCTCCTTGATGTTCTATCTGTATTCTATTCCTCGAGTATTTTTGGACTGGGGGTCTATCTGGAATTAGCGTTGACAGTTTTGCGTGACCAATTTTCCGACACTTAGTTACCATGGCAACAAGTACAAACGTACTTAGTAATTGTTACTCTTTGAAGCGTGCGAGATCATGGATTGATTGATTGCTTGCCACGGTGGGTGAGTGGTTCACATGTCGGTCTACCAACCCCAAGCTTGCAGGTTCGCTCCTGGCCGTGGTAAGTGATTCTTGAAAGCCGACAAAAATCACGACATGCAAGGCATGTTAAAGAACCCATTTGAACTCAGTAGGTCGTGTTCATAATGGCAAAATTAATCTCGGGAGTTTCCGCCAACACAAAGTTCCTCATTTCTCTATTAGAAAGCGCTGAAGTGTCAAGGAGTTTAGATACTGTATCTAACCTCCTTGACTTTCATAGCGTTCCAAGGAACGACGAAATTCGTCATGCAAGCTATCCTCTGGGTGTCAAATAACAAAGCTTCGGCATCGAGGCCATAAGATAGTATTTTATTTTTTTATTTGCGAATTGACCACTTCGGATCACGCTACAATTTCATTTTTTCTTTGCCTGAAGTTTCCTCTTCCTCCAGTACTCCTTCATATGGGCGCTATGCTGTTTCTTCTGCTCATCCGCCCAGGCTCTTCCCTTCTTTGTGGTTCTTGTGACGTGAAACCCTTCCAAATTTTGAATTATGTACCGAAATGTTTCCCTGTTTGACATCTGAACTTCCTGGATGTTGGAATTTTCGAGATCTTTTCGAACTTCCTTAATCCATGTTGTTGTTGTCTTCTTGTTCCACAGGTAGTCGAATAACTGTTTGGTTAGTCTAGTTTTGTCCATTCTGTACAAGTGTCCGAGAAACGATAACCTCCTCTTCTTCATGGTCTCTGAGATTCTCTCCACACTTTTATAGACTTCATTGTTGCTCCGAAGTTTCCAGCCGGTTTCAGTCTGGACTGGGCCCAAGATTTTCCGTAGTATTCTTCTTTCGAGGATCTCTAGCTTCTCCAACTTGTAATTCATCGAGAGGCATTCGCTGGCATACAGGCATTCTGTTTTTACTACCGTGTTGTAATGTTTTAGTTTGGCATTCCATGAGATGCATTTCTTGTTGTTGATGTTTTTAGTTAGCCCATAAGCTCTTTCCATTTTTGAGATACGATCTTCTACAGCAGCTTTCTCTAGGCCGTTCTCTTGTATGGTTTCACCGAGGTATTTGAACTTTTTCACCCTCTGAATCCGTCCAATCTCTGTTTCAAGGAATTGTGGTCCATGTTTGTCATTCGTCATGAACTTGGTCTTCTCTTTCGAGATCCTAAGTCCTGTCTTGCTAGCGATCTTTTCTAAGAGGTTGATCTGTATGGCCGCTTCTTCTAGGTTCTCTGAAAGTATCGCAAAATCATGAGCGAAAGCCAAGCAATTGACTTTGATTCCTCCCGTTTTTCGTCCTAGGCAGATCGGAGCTATCTCTTGATTTTCAAGTTCGGAATTCCAAATTCTCACAATCCTCTCGAGGACACAGTTGAATAGTAATGGTGATAATCCATCACCCTGTCGCACACCTGTCTTGATTTCAAATGACTGAGACAATTCTTCCATGAACTTCACCTTAGAAGTTGTGGCTGTTAAGGTTTCTCTGATAATATTGGCCAGTTTGGTTTTGACTCCAAATTCTCTAATGATCTTATCTAGGGTCCCTCTGTCCACCGAGTCGAAGGCCTTTTTGAAGTCAATGAATGAAACCACTATACTTTTGCCGTTCAGCGCTCTGTGGCGAATTCTTGATTTCAAATTTAGGATTTGTTCGGCACAGGAGCGGCCTTTCCAGAACCCACCTTGGTATTCTCCAAGTTGCTTATCTAGGATTCCTTCTATAAGATAGTATTATTATTAATGTTATTATGGATCGATTGTTGTTGTTGTTTTAGTTTAAATGGGGCGGAACACCGAGGTCCTGTCCATATACAATCACCATACAGTATTTAAAATACGATTAGACAAATAAAACATACCCATAATTTTATGTCTTGGTTCTACAACACAATAACTGTTTCTTATTCGTTCTTGATCCCCTTCCGAAACTGTTTACCTTTCTTGAAATGTGTCAAGTATACTGTAACTTCAATGTATGTGAGTTTTTCGAAGTGAAATGTCATGTCCTGTGCTTCATGATCGCATAATTAACGGTCACGTAAAAATAAAAGCAGCGTGTAGTTGGTAGCATGCTGAGCATCTATACCCTAGGTCGCGGATTCAAACCCGGCCGAAGTCGTCGGATTTTTAAGAGCGTTAAAAATCCTTCAGTATGCCTTCCTTCGGAGGGGATGTAGAGCCGACGGTCCCATGTCATAGATTTATGGCATGATAAAGAACCTTCCACTAATTACACTTGTGTGAACCTAAAGTATAGGTTATGTTTGACTAACGCTCTTAGGTTCCAACGTTCGTCACCAGGAGCCGACTGCGATGGCATCTAGTAACAGTTCAGAGCTAGTTGTTCGTTCGTTGACGGTGGCGTATGGTAGCAAAAGTTGGAACTACTTGAAATCGAATATCTGCAGTCCTTACTTGAATTAAAAAGTCCTCTCGGCACGCCGGAAGGCGGAGGTAGATTTCACCGGGCAAACTTGGGGATAGGCTAAAATAGGCAGAATATGCAGGTTTTCGTAGAAGGATCAGACCTCATTTATTGCGAAAAAGTATTTTATAATTGGAGCTTAATTAACTTTTTTTTTCGTCGTTTTATGCATATTTTAAACATTTTATTGTCTTATGGGGACGGTAACCTTCTTGTCATTTGGGGCCCATTTTTATACTTGTGGTCACACTGTCCTTATGCAAGGTTTCGACACTGATGAGTAACTATCTGACGGTCTGTTAATTCTTCACGCAAAATTTTATCTCCCGCAGAGATTTTAGTTGGTTCCTCTGTTTAGGGGCTGCGACAAAGCGGTCATGTAACCCCGTGTACTTTGGGTGAGTGTAGAATCTGTCTGATAAACGGTGTGAATTCTGATGACTGTATTAGTCTCTAATTCAGGTAAGGACTGGAGACGGTGAATTTCAAGCAGTAGTTCCTAATGTTGCTACCACATACTACCGTCAACGACATCTAGCTGTGATCTTGGCTACTAGATGCCACCGCAACCAGCAACTCGCAACGAACGTTGGAACTTCCCCTCCAAAGGAAAGCACACCGAGGGATTGTTAGCAATCTTAGATAATCCGACGACTTCGGCCGGCTTTGAACCCGCGACCTTGGGCATAGAAGTTCAGCATGCAACCAGTTACGTCACCAAAGCCGCTTCACACTTAGACTAGTCGGATGGAAAACTGAATGTGATCTCGTGCAAGTGCGTTGTCATGGCAACGTCTGATGGATCATCCCTCATCAATTTAGTAGTGTTGTCATGGCAACCTCTGATGGCTCTTGGCATTTTCTTATAATTCCGAAATCATGTTCCTCATCCCTTGGCGTAATGGTGGGTCATATCAAAAATTCTTTCAGACAAAAGTTTTAGGTAATAATTAGGGGAATATTGTCAATTTTGTACGGTTTTGATATTGTGCCTATTAAGAGAGATATATGATTAATGTTTCCCGAAAAACCCACTTTTTCCCACCCCTTTGGTCAATGGTTGGTGCTATCAAAAAACCTTTCAAACATAAATGTTTGGGCCTTATCCGACACATAGTATGAACTTTGAATGGATTCGATATTTCAAATATTAAGAGAGTTATAGAGATATTTCACTTTTTCGAAAAATGCCCCCTAATTCCACTCCCGTCGACCGATTTTGCCCATTAACGAACTCGACCTATTTCAAGGGTTTGTGCCTATTTGGAGTATAATTGCCTATTTGATGCCTTTTGACTGTATTTTAAATTGCATTATATTGCAGCTGGTGTGCTCGACAGATTTTATAGGAATACACATTCTGTAAAAATTTCAAATTTGCGGTAGTTATCGTGTCCACAAGAAAGTGATTATTAGAGACGGGAATTTGCCTATTTGCCTATTTTATTCCTGTGTTTAGAAACGTAGGCTTTCGAGATATAAATCCGTTTCAGGTTCTTTTAGGCTAGATTTCGTTGGTTTTATTGTGCCTATAAATGCCTATTTCAAGGGTTTGTGCCTATTTGGAGTATAATTGCCTATTTGATGCCTTTTGACTGTATTTTAAATTGCATTATATTGCAGCTGGTGTGCTCGACAGAATTATATTCTCATTTCTCAATATGTGTTTACCCACGGCCGACTGAATGCGCTCATACCGGCCTAGACAGTGAGACCTTTTTCATGAAATCTTGTTAGTTACTCAACTGATCACACAGCGCCGTTCACCAAGCATTGCACGACTAAGACTTATCTCTACTTAGTGTAAAACGAAGTCCCCGATTCTTGGATATAACGGGTAATCTCGAGAACCACTGGATGGATTTTGATGCGGCTTTCACCATTCTGTACAGGTAATATCGAGGAAGATTTCTGTAGAAAATAATTTATTTATGATCAAAGGGAGCCAAGCAGTAACGATTTTAGATTTCAGTGAATAGGTCAAAGAAAGAACTTGACGTCCGTGCGCTTTTTAAGCTTACGCTGGACAAACCGTTAAAAATATCAATATACTATGAGTGTAAGAATTGTTCAGCATGAAAAATTGTACAAAAAAGTCCGCGTGAGCATATCTCTATCTTCGATACATCGCCCACTATAAGTGTTTTTAGTTTGGACGGGAGGGGGATTTGGCTTGCACCTCGCCATTCTTAAATTACGTCTGACAGGAATTCCTTGCACATTCATAACTGTTCCCGGGTGAAGCCAGGGCGGGTTGCTAGTGACACTATTATATTATCATTATAATTCCCACAATATCAAAATGCAAATTATATCACAAAATAAAATAGCGTGCTAATAAATCTAAGAGAAATTAGACACACCTTGCACCTCGTTACAGTTGAATTCGATCAGAATCACTCGGTTTTCATTAAAGTTTATGCATTTTTCTGCTGAACGGTTTGGAAGTTCGGCAACAGGAAACTAGGACTGTTATTTACTTAAAATATTCATTTTTGTATTTTTGTACTATTTGTGTTCATGATTTTATTACATTGTCAGAATTACCGACAGTAGGGGCAACGCTGGCTAAAGCGCAGCGTTAGGCCATGGAGCCAAGCTCTCTGCTGACTCGGTAGACGCGTGTGTTCGAGCCCCACCGTCGGCCGCCCTTGAAATGATTTTCCGTGGTTTCCCATTTTTCAACACCAGGAAAATGCTGGGACGGTACCTTCGAACAGGCCACGGCCGCTTCCTTCCACATCCTTGTCCAGTTTCATTCATCTTCATCCATTCCATCTCTCATCCTGACGCGCAGGTCGCCCACGGGCGTCGACTAGAAAGACCTGCACTCGGCCTCTCAGGAGGCCACACGAAAAAAAAATGTCAGAATTAATGCTTTAATTAGTAGGGTATACTATTCAGTGTACCTATTATAAATAAAAACCGTGAGGTTTCTCACCTCCCCATATTACGTAACCCGGTTGCCTAATACGGGGAAAGTGCACTTTTAAAGTTAACAATAATATCAGAGGGTATTACAACATCAGACGTGCCCATATTTGTAATATACATAGTATATCGCCTGAGGTTTACATTGGTGAGAAAACCAAAATTATTCCGTTCCTTCTCATGTCTAATGTGAGCCCTATAAAAAAAACTCCCCATATTTGGCGATTTTCCTCTACCCATTTTTAGAAGATACCTTATGCACTGGACAGCTGAATCCGTGATTAATTGTATAGGTAGCTTCGTAAGTCTCAGAACTCAGGAAGTCCTTTCTAGCAGCGTTACTAGCAGCTTTCAAAGTTTCAAGGTAAGAAAGAAAATATTCCTCTAGCCAGTTTAGGCGACTGACATTTAATGATAAAAATGCCCTTTATCTGCATTTCTAGACTGAATATGATGATATGTGATGCTTACGTCATGCATAGCGAAGCATTTATTAACGTTTAAAAAAAAATGGTTGCTTCTGCGTCCATGAATGTGTACGCTTCCGGGTGCATGCCTATTTTCTTTCAGTGTACTAATGGCACCAATAACTTCTGACGAGAACACTTCCTTGGCACGCCGAACATTCATTTTTTCAAATTTAGTGGGTTCGATGTGTTTTTAGTGAGGTGTCTGACCGGTTTGACGATCTCACCCTTTTGCATTGTGTATAGTAATGACAAGTATTTCCCTGAAATTATTCCAGTACCATCAGTCATCTCTCGTTACAGAAACTGCGTTCTAATGTTGGTTTTTTTAGAATGTGACAATGATCAAAACTAGGGAATACATTCCTAGACTCGTCGCATGGGTGATTGACCATTGGTTGCAAATTCCCTCCCCCTAAATGCCTCATCATTGTAGTGTTAGTTTTGTGATTATCAGAGACAGTTATTATAATTATGAAACCGCATTGTTCAACCTCGAGAATAACGTCCAGCAGGAGTTTATGTAAGTCCCGTCCTGACAGCTGCTTCGTGAAAAAGAAGGCACACGGTATCTGATAATTTGTCGAAAGATCTCTTAGCACAAAACACAACACACGATTAGCTGCTACTTGTTACCGGCTGTAATTTTGATCCTCTCTTTCCTTTTAATGAGACGGTGCTGGAGTAGTGTCCCTGTACCCGAAGAAGGTGCAAGGTATGTCTAATTTCTCTTAGATTTATTAGCACGTTATTTTATTTTGTGATATAATTTTAATTTTGATAATGCGGAAATTATAATGATAATAATTATATAGTGTCACTAGCAACCCGCCCCGGCTTCGCCCGGGAACAGTTATGAATGTGCAAGGAATTCCTGTCAGACGTAATTTAAGAATGGCGAGGTGCAAGCCAAATGCCCCTCCCGTCCAAACTAAAAACACTTATAGTGGGCGATGTATCGAAGATAGAGATATGCTCTCGCGGACTTTTTTGTAGAATTTCTCACGCTGAACAATTCTTACACTCATATTATAATGATATTTTTAACGGTTCGCCCAGCGTAAGCTTAAAAAGCGCACGGACGCCAGGCTATTTTTTCGACCTTTTCACTGAAATCGTTACTGCTTGGCTCCCTTTGGTCATAAATAAATTATTTTCTACACAAATCTTCCTCGAGATCACCTTTACAGAATGGTGAAAGCAGCATCAAAATCCATCCAGTGGTTCTTGAGATTACACATTTAATATACGTACTGTACAGCTGATTCCTTATCGCGCCTATAATGGGAGGGGAGTGCGCTCTACCGGCAACGAGTAGAAACTTTCCAATTACATGTTATACATGGGTTCTGACTGGGAATGTCAAGGCCGGTATAGAGCGCAGCTCGTATTCAGTCGGCCGTGGTTTACCCCACGAACAAGAATAGGAATTCTCGGAAGTCACCAGAAATAGCGCTTGGGAAATTTCCATCAGAAGAAACAAGGAACAATTTGACCTCGAAGCCTTCAACCCCTCCAACCTCGCAAGACACATGCGAGAACCAATCAACGTCGAATTATGTTCCCGTACCTCCCTCTCGGTGCGAACTGTGTAAGCGTACTCTTTATTCAGAACTTTGTGTGACTTATTGCGAAGAAGTGTGTCCGTGGCAATGCCGAAACATAAATTATCGAAGTCTTACTGGCTGAAGCAGTGGATCACAGGGGATACCAATTTCACTTCCGATGGAAGAGTAGTCTTCTGCCAAGCTTGCAGTAAAGAGTTAATTCGTTTGTTTCTTTTATGTTTTTGTGATTGAGAAGTACGATCGCATTTCATTGTAGCATTTATAGGCCTATTAATTTATGTATTGCGGCAAGTTGTTTTGTTGCAATGCTGTATTAGACATTTAACTCTCAATAATTTATATATAAAATGTAAATAATCATTTAATTACTGAACGAGGAGTTAGAACGCTGGTGGTCTCTTGTCCCAGAGTGGATGGAAATTAAAAATCGGTATTTTGAACTCTGACTCATTTCCTGTGAAAATAGAGATTTACAACGAAAATGCAATTTTTTTGAAAAAGTCGCGAGTAACTTTCACCAGCGCTATGTGGGGCTCTAGTCTGGAGGAGCGTTAAGCTCCCAGGTTAGGGCCGCGAAGCTGCCAACAAGCCTCTAGCATCCCCTCTAGAGTCTTGCTAAATTGTGGCAAAAAGTGAGGTTATGGGCGAATGCCACAATTTCAAATTACGCGGTTTTACTAATTTTCAACGAGGATTGCAGGCTTGTGGGTACACATCATGCAGGCAACAGAAAATAAAGATGAGTGGAATACCCCTGGTGGAGTCATGTAGGATTGTTGAAGTAGTGAGGGGAAGTTTGGAAGGAACCTCTGGGATAATAGCCGCTGTCAGGGAAAAGTTTGATAGGGTCCTGCAGAGGAATCCAGGATGGGAAGCAGTGGTAAAGGTAGCCAGTGTGCTACGACGTGAGGTAGATGAAGCAAATGACCTAAAACCAGATGCAGTGGCTTCGTTCAAGTTTTGCCCAATCACTTAATGTGATGTTGAGAGATCTTTCTCTCAATATAAAAACATTCTTCATGACAGGAGAACAAACTTATTACCAGAAAACATTGAAAAGTTGCTTGTTGTTAATTCTTATTATAGTAATTAAATATGTTATAAAATTATAAGAAATATTTTCATGCCTATTTTGTTGCCTATTTTACACGTTAGTGCCTATTTACATGCCCATTTTGGCTATTTTAAGAGCCTATATGCCTGCCTATTTGAACTGTTTTTAGTGCCTATAATTCTCGTCTCTAGTGATTATATATATATAAATTATATATAAACTTTTGAACTGATGGTGGTTTTGGGGTGTAGGGGATGTGAAACGCGAAGATTTGTCAAAATTTTCCGGAAGTCGAAACATGGTATCCATTGCAATAGTTAGCTTTCTAATGAAATCTACCTAAAAGGATAACACACACTAATACAGTCATCACAATTAACACCGGTTATCAGACAGATTCTACTCACACACAAAGTACACGGGGCTACATGACCGCGTTGACGCAGCCCATATACTGAGGAACCAACCACCAACCAAAAATAAAAGCTTCCTTCCTTCCTTCCTATACCTTCGATAGCCTTGATGTACAATCACATTCACAATCTTTCCTCTTCTTCAACAATCTTTAATGCTCATTTCTTTATGTTGTCTAGCAACGACATCATGCGGAGAACGTCACTTGCCTTCACTATCCAGCGGATTGCCCTGACAACGTCCGTGGCAGCACTGTTCACAATCGTGATGGAGATGGCAATCAACCAAAGACTAGGTCCAGACATCAACTGGGATCAGCCGAACGATGTGGGCAGCAACTTCCACGACAGTTACGATTTCATCGTGATTGGTGCAGGCTCAGCCGGATCTGTGCTGGCCAGCAGACTGTCTGAAGTCAAGGGTTGGAATGTCTTACTGCTGGAAGCTGGAGGACCTCAGCCGCTTTTGTCTGAAATACCATACTTGTCATTGTCCCTTCTACGAGGAACTTCAGTCTGGGAAAGATACGCAGAACCTAATCCCAATTACTGCCAAGCTATGGAAAGGAAGCGGTGTTATCTGCTATCTGGAAAAGTCCTTGGAGGATCATCTAGTATCAACTTGATGGCGTACGTTCGTGGAAACAGACGCGACTACGACAACTGGGCTGCACTTGGAAACACTGGATGGAACTATAAAACTGTCTTGAAATACTTCAAGAAGTCTGAAGACATGCGGATCGATCGATTGAAAACCGACAGTTTCCATCATGCTACAGGAGGATACCTGACAATAGATGAATTCAAAGAAAGAACACCACTAGCAGATGTTCTCCTTAAGGCTGGCCAAGAACTGGGTTATGATGTAGTGGATCATAATGGCCATACGCAGCATGGCTTCACCAGAATGTACAGCACGGTTAGAGATGGCTTCCGATGCAGTGCTGCCAAAGCATTTCTACAACCAGCGAAACATCGTAAGAATCTGGACGTTAGTCTCAACTCAGAAGTGGATCGTATTCTAATCAATCCCTACACTAGAAGAGCATATGGAGTGGTGTTCAGAAAGCAGAAAAAAACATACAGGATCTATGCGGGAAAAGAAGTTATAGTCTCAGCAGGTGCACTACAATCTCCTAAATTACTGATGTTATCAGGTATCGGACCCAAGGAACATTTGCAAGACATCGGAATATCACCAATAATATCAGATCTGCCAGTAGGACATAATCTCCAGGACCATATCGCTTTGGGAGGTCTACTTTATCTGCTTAATAAGCCAATAGGAGTTACCCTACCGCGTATCCTAACTTTCTCAACCATCATAGACTTTTTAATGAATAATCGCGGACCCTTGATGACAACAGGCATCACAGAGACATGTGCCTTCGTCAACAGCAAATATTCGCATGATCCGGATTACCCAGACCTTGGTATTTACGTACTAGGTGGTCCTGAAAATGTGGATGGTGGCCTGTTAGCCAAACAAACACTCTCTTTAAGTGACAAATTCTTCAATGCCGTTTACGAACCAATATTGTATAAGGATGCCTATATACCTCTTGCTGCTCTGATGCACCCTAGAAGTCGTGGTGTGGTGCGATTGAGAAGTAAAGACCCTAAACTCTTCCCCGCAGTTTATCCCAACTACTTGTCTGATGAGCGCGATGTCAAGGTGTTGGTAGAGGGGGCCAAGTTCGGTCTGTTGCTAAGCAACACGAGGACAATGCAGAAGTACGGTGCCACAGTAAACCCCTACCCGTTCCCGGGCTGTAAACACTTGCTGTACTTGAGCGATAAGTACCTAGAATGCGCTGTAAGACAGCACACTTTGTCTACATGGCACTTTTCAGGAACCTGTAAGATGGGTCCTGATTGGGACTCGGAAGCTGTAGTGGATCCTAGACTCAGAGTGAGAGGGGTGTGCGGCTTAAGAGTGGTAGACGCTTCTATTATGCCTGTTATTCCCACAGCTAACACCAATGCGCCGACCATTATGATCGCAGAGAAAGCATCGGACATGATCAAGGAAGACTGGGGAATTCTCAACAAAATTAATTAATGTAAGGCATTTCTTAAATCATATTTAGACTACCATTATACATGAACGACAGAAAAGTTACAGTATTAATTATCAAACAACTAATGTTAGTTACATTATGGGTTTTGCAGCCATTTTTCAGTGTTGCCTTAGTAAACAAAAGTTTGGTGCTTTTCAGTCGGTCAACACGAATGTACCCAAAGAAGTTGGGTTATACCCTAATCCTGAAAAGAATTACGAGAGATAGTTGGTAGCATGCTGAGTTTCTATGCCCAAGATCGCGGGTTCAAACCCGGCCGAAGTCGACGGATATCTTAAGAGCGTTAAAAAACCTCAGTAAGCATTCCTTCGGAGAGGAAGTAAAGCCGGCGGTCCCATGTCATAGATTTATGGCATGTTCAAGAACCTTCCACTAATTACACCTGTGTGAAGCTAAATTAGGTTAGAAATGTGGCGTCTAGTAGCTAAGTTCTGAACTAGTAGTCGTTGACGGTGGCGTTTGGCCGCAAAAGTAGGAACTATTTGAAAAATTCAAAGTCTGCAGTCCTTACTTGAATAATAAAAAATAAAATAAAAACAGATAACACACACTAATACAGTCATCACAATTAATAACGGTTATCCGACAGATTCTACAAACACCCAAAGTACACGAGGCTACATGACCGCGTTGTCGCAGCCCCTAAACTAATGAACCAACCAATCTCATGTAATAGTTCTCAGGATTAGGGCATAACCCAACTTATTCGGGTACATTCGTGTTGACCGACTGAAAAGCACCAACCTTTTGTTTACTGTTAGTTAGTGATGTTTCAAGGGGCAGAACTATGAGGTCATCTGCCTCTAAAATCAACTACTGTAGCCTATGTGTCTGTGAGGTCAATTCCAGACCGATGTTTCGTATATTTTCGAACAACTGTAGAATGCACTCGCGCACAAGGTCAATTAACCTCTCTGTTTCGTCGGCCATGCTTCCAGCCCGCGCGGTCTTTGTGGAAAATCACAACTGCTCACTTGCCCGCTGCGAACAAGATTTGTCCGCCGCGGTAGACCGCCTCCTGTTTAACCAGGATGATGCAATATTACACAATACAAAGTTCGCAGCGGTCGGGCGGGCTGGTTCGCACGGGCAGCCCGCTTCCTGATTGACCGAGCCTTACAGGTTTATACTACTGTATGTTGAGATAATAATGCCATTGGTTTTACATCCCTTTTAACTACTGCGGCTTTTAGAGACGACGGGGTGCCAGAATTGCGCACCCTCAAAAAAGGACTTTTGATTCCGTTGACAGCGAAACTCTAGATAAAGTAATCAGAGAATTTGGAGTTCAACCTAAACTGGCAAACCTAATCCGTAAAACCCTCACAGTCATTATTTCAAAGGTAAAATTTCGGGGGAAAATTTCAAAACCATTCAAAATAAATACAGGTACGAGGCAAGGCGATGGTTTATCACCACTCCTATTCAATTGTATCCTCGAAAAAACAGTACGAATTTGGAATAAGAAATTGAAGGAGCAGAATATATCACCTGTAACACTAGGGAGAAAAAACAGTAGTGTTAAAGTCAATTGTCTGACATTTGCTGTTGATTTGGCCATACTTTCTGAAAAAGTAGTTCATGCAACAGTACAAATCAGTCTATTAGAAGAGATAGCCAATAAAGAAGGTTTAAAGATTTCTGTAGAAAAAACAAAATTTAATTGTTGACAAATATTAACAAGTAGTTCCGTGAAGAACTTTACAGCCTATTTTCATATATCCTACTCATGTTCATTGCCTCTATCAACATACAAAATTTCAGATTGATTGTCGTGATAGATTCGTAGATATTGAGAACAGTCTAAATATTTCAGATGTTCGCCAGGTTGGATTTTTATTTATGTACTATTACATGAAGATTATTGTGTAGCCTACGTGTGGTATTCAGACTTCAATCGCATGATTACGACACAAGAAGTAAAAACGTGATTTTAAAATTTCGCACAGCTGCCATCTTGTGGTTATGAAAACAATTGAAATAAATTAGCTGCCAGTGGATTGACATTTGTGTAAGCATTTAACGTGCAAAGTTTCACTGCACTTGGATGGTTAAATCGCGAGAAACGTCCATTTAAATATTTATACTTCGCGTCGCCGCCATGTTGGATTTGTGCTCACCAGGTTACTGAAAGTCCTATAGGTGAACTTATGTCCATAGCCTCTATAAACATTAAAAAAAAATCAGTTTGATTGCTGTAAAAGATTCGTAGAAATTGGGAACCGTCAAAATATTTCGGATGCTCGCCATTTTGGATTGTTATATGTATAGGCCATAGAGTTATGTACCATTGTCGACCTTAGCCCGTCATGGGCTGTATAGTGCCAGGGGTTGACTATATGTATAGGCCATAGAGTTATGTACCATTAAAGGAAAATTATTGCGTAGCTTCATTATTCAAAAACTTTCAATTTGATCGCATGATTACGACACAAGAAATAAAAACTTAATTTTAAAATTTAGCACAGCCGCCATCTTGAGGTTATGTAAACAATTGAAATAAATTAGATGCCAGTGCATTACAATATGTATAATCATTTACTGTACCACATTTCACTGCGCTAGATGGTTAGATCACGAGAAAAATCTATTAAAATGTTTCAACTTCGCTGGGCCGCCATGTTCGTCTTGTACTTTACAGGGTTTTGAAAGTTACATAGATAAACTTGTAGCAGTGACTTTTATTACCGTACAAAATTTCAGGGTGATATCATAAACAGTTTCGGAGATATTGAATGCCAGTGAAATATTTTGCACAGCCACCATTTTGAGGTTATATAAACAATTAAACTAAATTAGACGCCAGTGCATTACAATGTGTATAAACCTTTGCTGTACCATGTTTCATTACGTTTGGATGGTTAAATCGCGAGAAAAGTCTATTTAAAAGTCTCACCTTCGCTTGGCCGCCATGTTGGTTTTATAGTTAGCAGGTTTTTGAAAGTTTCATAGGTGAACTTCTAGTAGTTTCCTCTATCACCGTACAACATTTCAGGGTGATATCGGTAATAGTTTCGGAAATACTGAATGCTGGTGAAATATTTCGCACAGCCGCCATGTTGGATTGGTGAGATACAATAAAATTTGAAGGTCACGGTCGGGGTCGGCCAGAATGGTGCTATGATCTTACCGAGTTTCATTGAAATCTCTCCGACCGTTTAGAATTTATTAGAGGGACACTCACACACACCATCACACACACACGCACACACAGACAGACACACGGACAAAAGGTGATCTCATAAGCCTTTCTTTTTTTTTTCATAAAATGAAAATAGGCTAAAATGCTCCAGAAATCCTAATAACAAAAATTGGTCAAATTAAGAGGGTAGATAAGTTAAATAATTCAGAAGAATGGCTTAGATAAATCTGCTGTAGAAGAAAGAGTGCACAAGATTCAAAGAGCATCTGGTATAACCAGGAATATCTATAACAAAACAATGTTTATCTAAGAAATTGAAAATACAGCACTATAGAACAGTAATTAAACCAGAATGCTTATATGCCAGTCAATGTCTAAAACTAAATTATAAATTGGAGAAATTAGAAGTAGGCTATCAGAAATAATAATTATACCCAAAATTCTCGGTCTATTAAGAACTACAGAGTTCTGGAAATTAAGAAGTAACGAAGAAATATATCGGAACATTGAAAACATAACGGGGACAATAAAGAAGTGGCGACTGTTATTTTTCGGACATTTATATAGAATGAATGATAGAAGGTTAACCAAACAGATTTGTAAATATCTTTGGAAAAAGAAATCGACAACAGCCTGGTTTCAAGAAGTAAAGAAAGATTTAGAAAGAAACAATGTAAGAGAAGAAGATGCACAAGAGAGAGAAATTTTCAAAAAAAAAAAGGTATTGGGAATGGAAGGACTCCAAGGAAGGCAATATAAGAAAACAGGCTCAAAATGATCGGATGAGAGAAAGAAGACACACAGCGAAAAGATGAAGGAGCACTGGAGGAAGAAGAAAGAAGAACAAATGACTAAACATTGAAATTGGTTCGTGGTCCTCAGAAGATCCTAACGGAGAAAGAAGAAAGGCATCATACCCCATGTAATTTGTCCGAATTGACAGATAATCATTTGTTTTTACCTTTTATTAAATACTGTAGTTATCACGTTACTCATGTTATCAGCAAAGCCCTGCGCGGATACGGATATAGTTTGCATGACTGTGCGGTTAGCGGATGAGCTGCGGATAATGTTCAAAGTAAAATTTCGGATAGTTTTTAGAATAAAATGTTGAAGTGGAATTTTTAAAAATAATTTTAGTTTTTGCTAAGATATGCGTCTTTCACGTTTCTTGTTTTTCCCCCTACTTGCTTTTGCTCGGATTGTATGAGAATAATAACGAAGTGAGAGAAGCCAGTCATGGAAATACCCTCAATTAGTGTTCACTTATTAACCTAAAGGAGAAGCTGTTAGGCAACGACGATCTATGGGACAGAATAAAATGGAAAAAAACTTGCCAGAAACATCGACCCCCACTTGAAGTGGGATAAGATGCAGAACAAGAAAAAGTGTTCACTTATTAGTCCTCCTTACCTACGCTCGCGTGCGTGGGTATATTCGACGGCTAAGTAAGTGCTATAATTAGATACCATTACTCAGAGGGACAAAACAACATTGACTAGCGATTTACACATAGCCTAGGGGAACAAATTTGTCCTCAAATGTCTAAAGGTGTTGCTTTAATGCTTTATCTAATAAATTAAAACTATTATTGTAATATGAGGAGCCTCCGTGGCTTAGGCGGCAGCACGCCGGCCTCTCACCGCTGGGTCCGTGGTTCAAATCCCGGTCACTCCATGTGAGATCTGTGCTGGACAAAACGGAGGCAGACAGGTTTTTCTCCGGGCACTCCGGTTTTCCCTGTCAAAATTTCATTCCAGCAACACTCTCCACTATCATTTCATTTCATCTGTCATTCATTTAATCATTGCCCCAGAGGAGTGCGTCAGGCCTCGGCAGCCGGCACAGTTCATATCCTCGCCGCTAGATGGGGGCTTCATTCATTCCATCCCTGACCCGGTCGGAGACTGGAAGCAGGCTGTGGATTTTCATTTTTTCATTGTAATATGAGCGGATTCGGAAAACAAACGTGCGGATGCGGATAAAAGTCGCGCGGATTCGGAAAACAAACGTGTGGATGCGGATAACAGTCGTGCGGACGCGGACCGGATGCGGATAACGTTTAGTTTATCTGCGCAGGGCTCTAGTTATCAGGCATTGGGCAAAGAGAACATTTGTAAGAGATTGGAATATCACCGATAATATCAGATGTACACGTAGGACATGATCTTCAGGTCCATGTCGCTTTGGGTGGTCTAAAGCAGCGTTTCCCAAACTGTGGTACGCTCGTACTGCTGCATTGGTACGCGGTGATGTTACGAAAAATATACAAATATAAAATTTAAAAATTCTTCTTCTTCTTTATCGTTTTGGCCTACTTAGGACCACGGGGCTCGTATCTACTCTTCGGTAAGGTTGTTGCTTTCTTCTTCTTCCAATAGTCCCTCATTTTCTGACTGTGAATCAGTCTTCTTTCTTCTGTCCACTTAGCTCCTGTAGTCTTCTTACTTGTAAGGGACGTTGGGAAGACGCCCTGTCGGATGACCTGACGGAACAGCAGACGGTCACGAGTTTGTTCCAGTGGGATATCTAGTTGTTCCATATCTGACTTAACTGACGCAATCCATTTGTCCTTAGAAGCCTTGCCTCTTCCTGTTACTGTGAATATCCTTTTGCTGAGTCTTTCAGAATCCAGACGTGCCAAGTGTCCATAAAACTCAGGCGTCGTTTCCTTATAGACGTGATGATGTCCTCCTGGTGTTCATACAATTCAACATTATGACGGATTCTGTAAATGCCTCCTTCCTCTCTAATTGGACCTAATATCCTCCTCCTCCTCCTCCTCCTCATGGGGCGTGGTGGCTCAGCGGTCTAGCTGTATGCCTCTCACCAAGGCGGTCCGGGTTCGATTCCCGGTCAATGCATGTGAGATTTTCGAAGTGAAATGCCATGTCCTGTGGTTCGGATTCCACGTAAAAAGGAGGTCCCGTGGCTCATGATCTCAAGATTAACGGTCACGTTAAACTACAAGCTTCCTTTTTAATATCCTCCTCAGGATCTTCCTCTCTTTTAACTCCAGTTTTCTGAGTGGACCCTTTCTGGTCATTACAAGGCACTCAGAAGCATACAGAACAGATGGCTTTCCGACGGAGTTATAGTGTCTGAGTTTGAGGTTCTTGGAGAGGCACTTAGATGAAACTTTTTTTTAGGGTATGGCTTTTAGTGCCGGGAGTGTCCGAGGACATGTTCGGCTCGCCAGTTTTGTAGCTGCCTCGAGACGGACACCCAACGGGTGAGCTACAAGTACCGTTGGGGAGGAAAGTGGGAATGTAAGGTCGAGGAGTTGGAAGGTAGCGGCTGTGGCCTATAGTTAGGGACCAACTCCGGCATTTGCCTGGAAGGAAGATGGGAAACCACAGAAGACCATCTTCAAGGTTGCCGGCGGGGGTATTCGAACCTCCTCGCCTCCCGGATGTGAGCGACTGCCAGCAGTCATGCCGTAACGACCTCGGCTAACTCACCCGGTTATGAAACATGGATATGTTGCCGGAGGAGATAAGGATCAGTTTTATGAATTGATTTGTAATTCACAACTAAGGCAAACTTTTTCAAAAACGACTCTTATGAACTTTTGGGTTGAGAGAAGTGCAGTCTATGCAAACTTAGCTGAAAAAGCAGTTAGATTTCTACTGCCTTTCACTACTTCGTACTTGTGTGAGACTGCATTTTCTTCACTTGTTTATCTCAAAAATAAATACCGGAATAGGCTCGTTATAGTGGATAACTATCTTCGTTTGAGACTCGGCAATCTTAAACCAGACATCCCTAATCTTCAAGCTCACCCTGCACATTGAAGTTGTTAGTTGAACGTTGGTTTTATGTTAAATTATTAAGAGTTCTTTCATTAATATTATTTGTACAGTTCCTTTTCTGATTGTTTGAATTGAATAATTATTGTAATAAATAATAAAGCAACTGGATACAGTTTTTATTATTTGAACTTCAATTCCAATAGTTTAACTCTAACAAACACAATTTACAATCCTTCTTTTGGTCTACTACGTGGTGGTGCTGGTGGTGGTGGTGGTGGTGGTGGTGGTGGTGGTGGTGTTTTATAGTTACTATATCTGCCAACCTTTAGGTGGTACGAGAGAGATTCTCATCCCTTAAACTGGTACACACACACACACACACAAAAAAGTTTGGGAAACACTGGTCTAAAGGTCTGAATTAACATTACATTAAGCAGAAATTTAATATTTTGGAAGGTTATTCAACGATTACTGAAAAAAATGTATAGTGAATATTTTCATTTTAATGGTTATTTTTGTTCATAGAATGTTGATGTTTAGATTAGTAATGATATTAGTTTGATAAGTTTAATTTTAATTATAACTGAGTATGGTTAAAAGCTGATCGAAACTAGTATTGTACATATCATTAGTTTCAATATATAAGGTGCGTTCAAAAAGTAACGAGCCGGAGGCTGGAATGCGCTAACCGGTGACTACATCGGCTAATCGTGGCGTGTGTAACGAGATGTGGTTCCGACCAAAGCGTGGAAGGTCACAGCCCGTCGCTAGAGGGCACGCGTGCACGTCGCGTGACGATAAAAAGCGAGCAGCAGCATGCATCAATCGCCCAACGCTGCCAGTCGCATTGCAAACAGTGACATTGAGGCGTCAACCGAAGAGCAAAGATGTGTTGTTCGGTTTCTGACAGCGGATGAAGTAGGGGGAACGGACATTCATCGCCGAATGTCACACTGCATGTCCCTTGCAAGGGTCAAGGCGCGGCACAAGCGCTTCAGGGAAGGACGGGTGTCATTAGCCGTTGATGCCCGGTCCGGGGCACCCCCCTCCCCTTGCATTACCGACGACAACGTCCAGCTGGTTGATGCACTCATTACCCAGGACCGCCGAGTGACAGTGAACGCCATAGCCGCCGTGGTCGCTCCACGACAATGCAGCACCTCATACGGCCAACACAGTCGCGGCACTCCTGCAGAAATTCAAATGGGAGGTTCTCGGCCACCCTCCATACAGTGATTACGCCATGTTTGGTCCCCTGAAAAGGGCTCTGCGGGACCAACGATTCACTTCGGACGCCGACGTCCAGAGGTACGTGCGGAACTGGTTCACATCGCAGCCCAGGGCATTTTATGAGACAGCCATTCACCGCCTCGTGTCACAGTGGGAAAAGTGCCTTAACAGCCAGGGCCAATACTTCTAACATACAGGTACTGGTTTCTGTAATTAAGTCTCCGGCTCGTTACTTTTTGAACGCACCTTATATTATTGAATTAAAGGTGGATTATATTTATTTTACCTATTCATAGGTTTAAAAAATTACCAGGATATTGTCAATGATTCCCAAAGGTATACGATTATAGTTTGCGTCTAATTCAAGAGATATTAATCAATTTGTTAATCAAACAAAGAAATCCACAACCCTTTAACAGTTTACAGTTCCTATAGTAGTTTATCCATCTCTGAACCACTCCTTTTCCCCCTTACATCACCTAGAAGCCATACAAATGAGGAAGTATATAATACTCGTCGTATTTCGAAAAATCAAGATTTATTTCAGATTTAATTTTATTCATTTTCAGGCAACTTCGTTAACATATTTATTGATATACGACACTTGTTATATCTAAATTACTTGATTTTCTATCTGAACTTTATGAATTTTTAATATGAAGTCCCATATTGTAATTACATTTATTTAAATACGTTGTAAGGATATAGCGTACATTTCATTTCATTATATTATTTATTTCTTTTAACTATAAATGTATTATACAGTATTTTCATAACCAACATTCGTTATCTCTCGATATATAAAAATGAAAGTTTGTTTCTTCTGAATTTCCACGGAAATTTGCGTTATTTACGCGTTTCAGACTGTTTTATGCCGGATGCGCGCGAAAATAAAATGTTTGCCTGTCTGTATGTCTGTCTGTCCGTGGATAATTTTGCTCCCTTATAACTCGAGAACGGCTGGGTGGATCAACGTAAAATTTGGTACAGATAACCTTCAGAGGCACGACACTAATCATTGATGTAACTCTTCTCTGTACCTCTCATAAAAGGGGGCCTACCTCCTTAAAAAACTTGCTGAAATAGGCGTAGAAGGGCGAGACAAAGCTCATTTTCTGCCCCTCAATGTGAGAAACGAAACTCGGGGGCCCTAAAGGGACCCCTTAAACCACATTTTAAGGCCCTAAAACCAACAATTTTTGAGATATTCCCAGAAAATTAATTTCATTTAATACAATAATGAAAGAAAGCAACCCGGTAACCATGGCAAAAGAAACTCACAGGTCCATCTATTGCTGTAAGACGCAATACAATTCCATTTATTACATTACTGAGATAGTTTGCAAACGGCTATAAGGTTACAACGGAACCAAATTAAGCTGTAACATTCATCAATACATATAATGCGCTTAAGGGGGTCAAGGGGTACACTAGAATTGTTTCACGCGATTTACACGTGCTGGTGAGGTTCGGAAGGTCTATTATATCCCTATCCCTATATTATTATTATTATTATTATTATTATTATACTACGGCCTACAACGACGAGACAAAGCTTATGTTCAGCCCCTTGGTGTCAAAAACAAAACTCGGGGCCCCTAAACAGCCGTAAAGGGTCCCCAAAAACTACATTTTATGGCTCTAAAACCAAGAGTTTCTGAGATATTCCCAGAAAACTAATTTCATTTAATAAACTAATGTAGGAATGCAAGCCAGTAAACATGACAACAGTGTCTCAAAAAGTTACATCCAACTTTCCATCTATTTCTGCAAGAAGTAATGCCACTGCATTTATTAAATTTCTATGAAAGTTTGCAAATGGCTATAAGGTTATCACGGAACCAACAAAAACTGTAAAATTCATCAATGCGCTTAAGAGGGTTAAGGGGCACCCTAGATTATTCACAAGACTTAAACGTGCGATATGTGGTACAGAAGGTCTATTATATATTCAAACAGCAACATTATTTTCAAAATTTCTGAATTGAAATAGTTTATTTTTTATTTTATTTTCTTGCTTTCAGGTATTTGGGCCATTGGAGGCTAAAAAAACTGAATTTTCATGCACCACAAGCCTTTATAATTTATTAAAGGGGTCTTCCTCTGGATGCGGACTTTATACAACAGTGAAGGCCAGTCTTTATGAGACGTGTATTGCGTTTCGTCTACGAGGTTTCCAATTTTATTTTCACGTCAGGAAGTACACGTTAGGCAAATTAGTTTCAGAGCATATTTCAACTAATCATTTATCTTTGTCGACAAACAGGTTCCAAGCCCCTAACCATTGCAACAGTAGCTCAATTGATTACGTCTGGTTATTAATACCGAAGACCGTTCGAAGAATGGGTAGACCTACTTCTGCTAGTTAGACAAAAGTATAACATTAGTATTTTAATTCTTAATTGGGCTGAGGAAGACCTCAATGCCATGTCGAAACATGTACCTATTCTATAGTATACAGGGTGTAACAAAATAAGTGCGAAAACGCCGGGCATTCGATAGAGGACCTGACAACAAGCAAAACATGTCCGGTAAACATATGGTGTATGTGCGTTCGTTTCCGCGTTACAGGCATTGTTTGTGGTGTACATAACACAGACCGCTTCATTATGCACGTTGGTCATTTGTGTTGATAAAGTGTACGATACCACCTATAGTTTTCTACAGAAGATGCTCAAACTGGCTACCACGAGCTATAATGCAGGCTGTAATGACTGTCTCACACGCTCCCATATTCCCGGCGTCTGTCGTATCTGCTGACATCCTTGTTTCTATTCGCTGACGCACCATGTCCACGTTATGAATAGGTGTGGCGTACACAATGGCCTTTAAATGCAAGGAAAGCATTTCTACAAAAAAAGGAATCTGTTGACATCGAGAATAGATTTAGGTATTAGGAAGTCATTTTTGAAAGCCTTTGTCTGGAGCGTGGCGCTCTATGGAAGTGAAACTTGGACTATTAGTGCAGCAGAAAAGAGGAGAATTGAAGCATTTGAAATGTGGTGTTTCAGGAGAATGATGAAAATCAGATGGGTAGATAGGGTTACAAACGAAGAGGTATTAAGACGAGTGGGAGAGGAGAGAAGTTTCTGACGACTGCTAATGAAGAGAAGAGATAGGTTAGCAGGACACATACTAAGACACCCAGGAATAGCAAGCTTAGTTATGGAAGGAAGGGTTGAGGACAAGAACTGTAGGGGTAGACCAAGGTTAGAATATGTTAAACAGATTGCCTCGGATGTAGGGTGTGGTAGCTATGTAGAGATGAAACGATTAGCTCAGGATAGGGAGGCATGGACGGCTGCATCAAACCAGTCAACAGACTGAAAACTCAAACAACAACAACAACAACAACAACAACAACAACAACAAAAACAACAACAACAACAACAACAAGTAGAAGTCTAATGGGTTGAGATCGGGAGAACGAGCAGGCCACGGTATCAGTCACTGACGCCCTATCCATTTGTTTGGACTTAAATAGCAACGAAACGTACAAGTGGCCTGTGTGCCCTCCACAAATGACCAATTAGCATCGTGCCGCCGCCTGTGTTATGCACACCATAAACAATGCTTGTAACACGGAAACGAACGCACATACACCATATGTTTACAGGCCATGCTTTGCTTGTTGTCAGGTCCTCTATCAAATCCCCGGAGTTTTCCCACATATTTAGTTACACTCTGTATAATAGATATGTTTTAATTCAAGTATTGATTGGCGTATACTTAAAACCTTAGAATTCGTCAATCATGACAAATGTATAAGGTGCGTTCAAAAAGTAACGAGCCGGAGGCTGGAATGCGCAAACGGGTGACGACATCGGCTAATCGTGGCGTGTGTAACGAGGTGTGGTTCCGACCAGAGCGTGGAAGGTCACAGCCCGTCGCTAGAGGGCACGCGTGCACGTCACGTGACGATACAAAGCGAGCAGCAGTATGCATCAATCGTCCAACCAAGACCAAGACAGTAGGCCATTCGACATGCTTCCTGGTGTGGTTGAAGACTTTGGGGCACCCATTGGGCACACACTTTCCGTAAGTGCAGTCGTTCCTTCATGATGGTGTGCACACTTCCGACGCTCAATCCGACCACGGCGGCTATGGCGTTCACTGTCAATCGGCGGTCCTGGGTAATGAGTGCATCAACCAGCTGGACGTTGTCATCGGTAATGCAGGGGGGTGCCCCAGACCGGGCTTCATCGGCTAACGATACCCGTCCTTCCCTGAAGCGCTTGTGCCACGCCTTGACCCTTGCAAGGGGCATGCAGTGTTATCCGTACACTTGTGACATTCGGCGATGAATGCCCGTTCCCCCCCACTCCTTTCCCTGTCAGAGACCGAATAACACCTCTTTGCTCTTCGTTGGATGCCTCCGTGTCACTGTTTGCAATGCGACTGGCAGCGTTGGACGATTGATGCATGCTGGTGCTCGCTTTGTATCGTCACGTGACGTGCACGCGTGCCCTCTAGCGACGGGCCGTGACCTTCCACGCTCTGGTCGGAACCACACCTCGTTACACACGCCACGATTAGCCGATGTCGTCACCGGTTTGCGCATTACAGCCTCCGGCTCGTTACTTTCTGAACGAACCTTATATTTTGCATTCTACAAATGGAAAAACAACAAAAAGAAGAGATTGTTTTGGCTTTTATAAAAGAGAAGAAGATATTACTGCTGGCATCATTAGTATGAATATGAAATGAAATGTGGAAAGAAATAAGAAGTGACTAAAATTGGCTACTATAAGAACAACTCTTTTACAGCATTTATGACTTCATTACCCTCGTCATCACACTGAATATCCTGTCCAGATCGTAATAAGGACACACTCATACAAGATCGCTACACGATTAATATTTTCTACAGTTCACTGAAATCATGGGGAGGTACAACTAGGGTTTACCAAGGTTAGTAGTACGATTGAAGAGAGTTCTAAGTCTATAAAAATGTTTTGTCCCAAAATAGCTGATAGAAATTGGAAGCTTTCTGTATTCTGTTGTTAGTCTCTTGACGTATGGTATTGTCCGAGGAAAGGATACTACCTAAATACTGGAACTTGTCTACAACATTTATCTCATCTCCAAGTCTTAAATGGAAATAAATAAGGTTTTCAATAAAGGATACCGTGCTTATTTACGTTGCATATGCTGTCAAAATTATATGAAAAATTCCAAAGTAATTTTAATGAAATAAATGGATCATAGTGTTAATTAAGGGGGGTTTAAAAGACGAGAGGGACAAGTGATTTCTTATAAACGTGAGAAAATAACAGATATATCAATGAGGGTGATTTCCCCATGCTTATCACTATCAGATATCGTGTATCTCCCTTGGCTTCTAAGGCCCTCAATTATTTAGATCTAATACGTTTAAAATATATTTACCTGCTACGGAAATTATAATTATTGTAGGAGATAACTTTCATTTAAAAAAAATGTAATTTCACTAAACTTGGCTCGGATATATTAACATAACCATTCATAAGATCTTGGCATCGAAAGGGTTAACTTTGACAATATACATTGACGTTACAATCCTATAAAGCAGGACTTAGCAACCTACGGGCCGCGAGACTACTTTGTCCGGCCCGCGTCGTGTCGCCAAAACTTTGAATTAACTAAAGTCAACTGGACAAAGCAGAGAGCGCGCAACCCCTTCACCAACTCTTCACTAACGATTAGTTAGTTAATTCCCATTTAACTTAAATACGAGATTTATTGCGTGATTATTTTCGATGCATTTCACGAAGCCATTTGGGTTACGGCTCTCGCGCATGCATGGACTAGGTTTCATCTTGGAGAGCATGGCTGACAGAACAAGAAACGTCTGTCACTGATTATTGTTTGCGAGGCTTCCTTGATACTTTCTGGAACATAATTATAAAGGAAGGGAATTACAGAAGACCTTATTCGTGGCAAAAGCTTAAAATAATATGAACAACGTATTTAGGAGAACTGGCAGTTGTGCGAATAGATAGCTTAATAGGACGCGTTTACCCAGTTGTCTTCCTAGCGTAAGCGGTAGAGGTGTAAACTCCCAACTTATTATGCAGCGCTGGGAGCAGTTCGAAACCCCCTTCGTATATATATTTTTTTAAAATTTCCGTATTCGTCTTTCTTGGTATTAAAACTTAGTAGTGTGTGTGATCTTTTATAATTTCATTGTCATAAACATATTTTATATTCATATGGATGAAAGTACGCGTGAAACTAGGAAACAAACCGCCATTGTGGAGTGCGCAACGCACAGTTCAGCTGTTTCCCGCCACTTTAAAGATGCTTTAGAGAGTTGAGTGGCCAGATTTGGCCATTTAACGTAATTCCTTGTTAGTGGTAAGTTAACGAGCATTTCTGTTTAATGAAATGCTCGTGCAAAGTTAAATAACCTTTAATGATGAATTAAGAGATAATTGACGATGGTGAAAACGGCCCTAAGGGCCCTAATAAGCAAAGCAGTTTCAGTCGTCGCACTAAACTAAGTATCATGAACTTTATTTCATCATTTGATTATTAATTGTGTCAAATGAATATAAATACTCACTCTGTCATTCATGCTGTATGTGCATTGAATATCATCGTTAGGGCTCGGATTTTTAGGTGCTAAAAGTCGGGAAAATATTTAATTTTTATGTATTAAAAATACCTGAAATATGTGACAAAAAAGTAAAAATATGTAATTATAATTTGGTTTATTAATGTGAATATAAACAATATGCAGTATTCACGAATGCAATTTATTCTATGTCTCACTGACTGCTGAAGCATTTCAATACACAACGAGATACATCTTCAGGTTGACCATCACAAATGACCGACGATTATCGCGAAACACTTATTCTGAAGACGCGAAACTGCGGCTATAAGTTTCTTGCCCTTGAGGTAATGTGTAACTAGAGATCGCTGTTCAGCCTTGATTGCTTTCCCACATGGACGGCTGAACAGAACGCCCCCATCAGAAGAAAAATTATCTTTAAATTCTGCAACACACAATAATTTGTAGTTGTTTTTACTTTAGGCATCCTAGAACTGCCTAACACTTCACAGTGCCAGAAATGAACTGCATGTGAGCGACGCTGGTTCCAGGTAGCTGGGGGATGGCGTGATCTAGCACGTGGTGCAATATGGCTATGGACAAGAAAATCCCCGGCTTCCACAGTGAGTGGCACGGGGCGACAAGTTAAGAATAACACAGATGCAAGGTGACATACGCTCTGCGTGAAGATTAGATAGCTCACAGGTTCTTCACCGTTGAAGAAACAGCACAAAAATGCAACAAACTGAAAGATCTAGCATACCATTTTTTGTAATGCAAATATTACGTCTTTTTATGTGCTAATAAGTGAAAAGCAGGAATTTATGTATTTATAGAAAAAATGCTTAAAATATGTATTTACATTAAAAAACAAGAAGTTCCGTTAAGAACTATACAGCCTACTTTTCATGCCAATGATTATTCTACAGAATATGAACCTATCTAGAATAATGACGAAATTAAGTTGGTAATATCGAAATATCTAATTAGTTCAAAATATACCTGGTATAATGTAGCCTAATAGAGCACTACAGTTGGCAGCCCTGGTGACTGAATATATTCTTAGTTCCATCTCTTAAGGTACAGAATACAAAATTTGGTTGAAGTCCAATGGACGTTACATGCAGTTAGACACTGGATCTATCAGCAGGCGTAAAAGCATGTTGCCAACAATACCATGCGTGTGCTGGTCA
This sequence comes from Meconema thalassinum, assembly GCA_946902985.2. Lineage (NCBI taxonomy): Eukaryota > Metazoa > Arthropoda > Insecta > Orthoptera > Tettigoniidae > Meconema > Meconema thalassinum. The sequence continues at coordinate 110,854,641 of OX336388.2, forward strand.
GAAATAATCTGAAATATTATGATATCTTGTTGTGCCAATTTTGGATGAAATCCATTTGTTAGTATAGAAGTTACATGTATTTTAAAATTGGACATATCAGCAGGCATAGAATCATGTTGTCAGCACTGCCTTGTATTAATTACTCCAAATTAATCTAGAATGTCAGGTGCTATACGTGTGCAAAGTATAGTGCTGTTGGCTTGCATACTTTCTGATATATTGATATTAGGGTAAAAAAAAATTAGACAGCATTTATTACCAGTTGGCAGCCCTGATTGCACTGAAGAATACTTATAGTCATATCTGATATGTTACACATAGCACATGCGAAATTTGAATGAAATCCTACTGATAGTATAGAAGTTACATGTATTTAAAAATTGGCCCTATCAGCAGGCTTAGAATCATGTTGGTAGAACTGACGTATATAAGTTACTGCAAAATTAATCAAACATGTCAGGTACTAAACGTGTGCATAGTTTAAAGCTGTCGGCTTGCACACATTCTTATATTTTGGTATTTGGATAAAAAAAATAGAGAGAGCAATTATTAACAGTTGGCAGCCCTGGTGGCTCCTAACAATACGCTCAGTCATATCTGTTTATGTACAGATATTACATACAAAATTTGGTTGAAATCCAGTTGATAGTGTAGAAGTTATATGCATTTAAACATTGGACCTATCAGAAGGCTTAAAATTATTTTGGCAACACTGTCATGGTTGGCCTCCTGGAAATTAATCTGAAATAGTATTATCTCCATGTGTGCCAATTTTGGAATAGCTCCTATGCATACCTTGCAGGATATCCAACATGGAGCTCAAATTTCTAGTGCGTTTTTTCAGCAGTTGGTAGCACTGACATCATTTTCAAATATGGACGTGAGCTATTCCGGTGCACATCTTTACTCATGCTAAATTTGGTTTTGATTGCTGCAGCCGTTTAGGAGTTGATAGGGGGGGACACACACACAGCCAGACAGACAGAAGGACAGACAGACAGACAGACAGACAGACAGACACACATTTGCCCGATCTCATAAGACTACTTTTTCCTCATTTTTGCAAAATGTGAAAAGTAGGCTAAAAATATTTACCTAAAAATCCGAGCCCTAATCATCGTACTTCTATTTTAAAGGGATTTATTAAAAATATGTGAATTTATTTTTTCCCACTACAAATAAATATAGAAAACTGCAATAATACCAATAAAACTTTGATCAGACAGCCACCAAATCTCACCATATTGCACCTATATATTTTTTTAAATGTCCATAACCCCCAATCCCCCTCCCCAGAGTGACGTATTGAAGCGCAAGGGCCCCCAACCATTTACAATGTGGCCCTTAGTTAAAAAAGGTTGGGCTCCTCTGTTATAAAGGGTTAATCAGCTAGCCTACAAGGACTACGCTCAAGGTAAGCGGCACTTGTATCTCAAAAATGTAAATATCGGCCGCCGACGAGAAAGAAAACCATATTGATAGTTTTCCTAACTCAGATGTCAGCTAACTGCAAGGTTGCATCCTTAACCCTGAGCAAAACGCAGGTCAGCACGAGTACACGTGTTCTTACTGCAAACATAGATGGACATAAAACACGTCCAATACCCGAAAGCCATCTTCTTGTACTTTCATATGTGCGGCTAAGACTACAGGTAACAGTGCATTGTGTTATACAGTGATGAAGCCATTCTTTCAGTGTTATCTAGTTAGTTAGTTAGTAAGTTATTGAGGTTTTAAGGTGCGAAATTACGAGGTCATCTGCCCCTAACACCTGTCAGCTGTAACTCTTCAGTCGGTCAACAGGAATTAGCCAGTAGGCACGATTAGAGACTACATGTGTACAACCACCGGCTGTGCTCGGATAATTAACCATATGCATAATAGACGAAAATCCCTCTCGGCAAGCAAGATCGCAGGTTCAAACCCGGCCGAAGTCGTCGGATTTTTGAAGACCGTTAAAGCCGACTGGGCCATATCTAGATTTATGGCATGTTAAAGAACCTTCCACTAACTAAAATTGTGTGAAGCTAAATTTGTAGGTTAGATTTGATTAACGGTCTATGAAAGTTCCAACGTTCGTCTCAAGGTGCCAGTTGCGGTGGCATCCAGTAGCCAAGTTCACAGCAGGTGTCGTTGATGGTAGCATTTGGTAGCAAAAGTAGAAACTAATTGAAATTGATTATCTGCAGTCCTTACCTAAACTGAATCGGCCGGAGCTGAAAATTATTAAGTCAGTTTTCACTACTTTTCACCAGACAGATAAAACGTCATTGTTTAACAAACACTCTATATTAGTCATCTATGTTGTGAAGCAACCATTCAGGTTATATTTGTGTTAGTGAAATATCAATTTTAACGCTTGCCACAGTGGGTGTGTGGTTATAGTGTCGGACTACCAACCTCAAGCTTGCAGGTTCGCTCCTAGCCGTGGTAAGTGATTTTTGAAAGGCGACAAAAATCACGATACTCATGTCATACGTTGTTGGCATATTAAAGAATCCATTTGAATTCAGTAGGCCGAGTTCATAATGGCAAAATTAATCTCGGGATTTTCCGCCAACACCAAGTTCCTCATTTCTCTTCTAGAAAGCGGTATAGCGTCAAGGAGCCTTAAATTCGACAAGCAAGCTGCTCCCTGGGTGTCAATTAACAAAGCTTGCACCGACACCCGAGGCCATACGATATTATTATTATGATTATTATTATTATTATTCTTTCTTCTTCTTTTTGCGTTTTGCCCATTATAGAGCGCGCTTGAACTTGTTTTTCGGCTTGATGATATTCGCCTTCCTATCTTCCCAAAATCTCTTCATGTAGTCACTGTGCTGCTTCTTCCGTTCTTCTGTCCACTTGGTTCCAGTCCTGCCACTAGTTTTCACCCTAAACTTGTGCTTTGTTACTGCGGTCCTGAAGACTTTGCGGTTTCTCAGAATATTTTCTCCGATGTTCAACTCTTGCAGGTCCTCTCTTGATTCATCCAGCTAGGCTATCCTTGATTTCTGAGAATTTATTACTTTGAATAACCTTTTTGTAAGTCTATAATCGTCCATCCTGAAGAGGTGTCCATAAAATGTTAAACGTCTTTTTCGTACCGTGTTGCTGAAACTATCTGTGTGACGGTATAGATCTGAATTTCGTCTTTTAATCCAAATTCCGTTTTCTTGTGTGGGGCCGAATATTTTTCTAAGAATTTTACGTTCTTGCCTTTCTATATTTGCAATTTTAGAATGACCTCCTAAAGCTATGGTTTTTGAAGCATATAGAGCTTCCGGTAGTACAACTGTTTTGTAGTGTTTCAGTTTTGCATTATGTGACATTACTCTTTTATTATAGTGATCCCATGTTAGTCTGAATGCTCTATGAAGTTTTGAGGCTCTTTCTGTGTTAGCCAAACTGTCCAATCCTGAAGGAAGAATTATTTCTGCAAGGTATTTAAAAAATTCTACTTGTGATATTGCTCCATACGCTGTTTCTATTATTATTATTATTATTATTATGAATTTTAATTTAATAAACATATTTTTCTAATCAATTTTGGAAACGTGACTTAATGCCTTTCCGCTCCGTATTCAGTTTAGTGCAGCATAACGTCATCCAGAATGAATATTTCACATGTTGTTTTATTTTAAAATGGATTCGTAACATAACAACCACCTAAACCCTGTACAAATGTAATTTACAATAGCACTGTAACACGCGGGAATCTCGCAGTGCGGCCAACATTAAGTACGGAATACGGCACTGAAAGGGAGCAATTCATTGACTTAATGCTTTTCTCCTCTGATCGCACTTCATGTAGCAGTGGTTTCTGGCTTAAACACAAGGCTGACTTAATTCTCTCCTATGCTGTTCCAAGACACTTGGGTCAATACTTTGGTTGGTTGGTTGGTAGGTTGGTTTAGACGCTGCGACAACGCGGTCATTTAGCCCCGTGTACTTTGAGCGTGTGTAGAATCTGTCTGATAACCGGTTTTAATTGTGATTACTGTATCTGTTTTAATTCAAGTAAGGACTGCAGACATTGAATTTTTCGAAGTAGTTCCTACTTTTACCGCCAAACGCCACCGTCAACGACCAACTAGTTTAGAACTTAGTTACCAGATGCCACCGCAGTCGGCTCTTGACGACGAACGTAGGAACCTAAGAACGTTAGTCAAATGTTTAACCTACAGTATATATAATTTAGCTTCACACAGGTGTAATTAGTGGAAGGTTCTTTAACATGTCATAAATCTATGACATGGGACACAGCTGCTGAGTTAGCTTATGGTCAAACATTGCATCTTCCAGGGGAGTTCTTCACGAACACCAGCAGTGATATCATCGATGCGTACGAGATTCAGGCAGCTGAGTCCATTCGCTCCAAAAAATGACCATTTTTAGCCTACTTTTCACATTTTGCAAAAATGAGGAAAAAGTAGACTTATGAGATCGATCCGGGAAAATGTGTATCTGTCTGTCTGGCTGTGTGTGTGTGTGTCCCTATCAACTCCTAAACGGCTGCAGCAATCAAAACCAAATTTAGTATGAGTAAAGATGTGCACCGGAATATCTCACGTCCATATTTGATAATGTCAGTGCTACCAACTGCTGAAAAAACGCACTAGAAATTTGAGCTCCATGTTGGATATCTTGCAAGGTATGCATGGGAACTATTCCAAAATTGGCACACATGTAGATAAGACTATTTCAGTTTAATTTCCAGGAGGCCAACCATGACAGTGTTGCCAAAATAATTTTAAGCCTTCTGATAGGTCCAATGTTTAAATGCATATAACTTCTACACTATGAATTGGATTTCAACCAAATTTTGTATGTAATATCTGTACATAAACAGATATGACTGAGCGTATTCTTAAGAGCCACCAGGGCTGCCAACTGTTAATAATTGCTCTGTCTATTTTTAAAAATCAAAATACCAATATATCAGAAAGTATGCAAGCCAACAGCTTTAAACTATGCACACGTATATTCTGACATTTTAGATTAATTTGTAGTAACTTATATACGACAGTTCTACCAACATGATTATAAGCCTGCTGATAGTACCAATATTTAAATACATGTAACTTCTATACTAACAAATGGATTTCATCCAAAATTGGCACAACAAAATATCATAATAATTCAGATTATTTCTGACCAACACACGCATGGTATTGTTGGCAACATGCTTTTACGCGTGCTGATAGATCCAGTGTCTAACTGCATGTAACGTCCATTGGACTTCAACCAAATTTTGTATTCTGTACCTTAAGAGATGGAACTAAGAATATATTCAGTCACCAGAGCTGCCAACTGTAGTGCTCTATTAGGCTACATTATACCAGGTATATTTTGAACTAATTAGATATTTCGATATTACCAACTTAATTTCGTCTTTATTCTAGATAGGTTCATATACTGTAGAATAATCATTGGCATGAAAAGTAGGCTCTTTAGTTCTTAACGGAACTTCTTGTTTGCTTAATGCTTTTCAGTTCCGACCGAATCAATTAGAGATAACACACACTAATACAGTCATCACAATTAACACCGGTTATCAGACAGATTCTACACTCATCCAAAGTACACGGGACGGGGCTACATGACCGCGTTGTCGCAGCCCCTAAACTGAGGCAACAACAAACCTCTCGACACGCCGGAAAGCGAAGGTAGATTTCACCGGGCAAAAAAAAAAAAAAAAAAAAGTAACTGAATTTGCCGACTGTTGTTTACCTACAGTACATGTTTAGCATAAGGCGTAAGGGTGGGCCATATCAAAAATTCTTTCAGACAAATGTTAAAGGTAATTTTGGAGGACTATTAACCATTTTAACCGGTTTTGATAATAATAATAATAATAATATTAATAATAATGTTATTGGTTTTACGTCTCTTTTAACTACTCTGGCTTTTAGATACGCCAGGGTGCCAGAATTTTGCCCTGAGGGGGATCTTTTTCTTGCCAGTAAATCTACTGACACGGCTCCCTCGCATTTGCGCACCCTTAAATGCCAGCTGACTGCGCCAGGATACGAACCTGCAATCTTGGGCCTAGCAAACGAGAACGTTACCGTTGAGCCACGCAACGGTTTTGATATTCTGCCTATTATGAGAGGTATTATTCTCTTACTAAAATGTCCAATTTTCCCACCCCATTGGTCAATGGTTGGTGTTATTTTAAACATTTTACTGAGATACGGTTTTGGCTCTTATACGAAGAATAGTATGAACTTTGAATGGATTTGAAGTTTCATATTTTACGAAAATAATAGCGATATTTCATTTTATCGTAAAAGGCGCTCAATTTCCACCCCCTTGGGCCGATTTTCCCCATTAACGAACTAGACCGAGATTTTGAATGGTTATATTTTATGTATACATTTGAAAGTAATTAAGTGCAAAATGACGGTAGTTATCGCGTCCACAAGAAACTGATACCTATCTACAGGGTCTCTCATACAAAGTAAGAAAGGCAAGCGGCAGTTTTGTTATTCGCTGCTGCGGTGACCTTGGCCGAGCTTGTGACGCGCCATGGCCCCCTGCTGTACTATTGAAAGCGCGCATAGTAAAGTTTTTTTTTTCAAGTTCCGATGGACTGTATAAAAATAACAGATTGACATACCAAACTGATTTTACTACTAAATGTTTGCTTGTTTTATTCGTACGTCTCACCATATTCGCCAAAATGATTGAAACATTTGTCGTATCGTTTCACCAGCTTTCCAATGCCCCCAGCAAATTTTTCTGCCGCCACTGAGGTGAGTACGTCTGGAGAGTCTCCTGAAGTGTTTTCTTTTTGACGTTGCCGCCCAACCATACCTTCAATTCTCGAAAAAGGTGCAAATCATTCAGTTTGGACTAAACGACAGATGGACCAAAACTTCAAACTTGAATTCTTCGAAAAAGTCTATCGTAACGTTGGTACAGTGTAGTCGTGAATGATTTTCACCTTTTTCGAGAATTGAAGGTATGGTTGGGCGGCAATGCCTAGCCAAAAAGGAAAAACTTCAGGAGACTGTCCAGACTTACCCACGTCAGTGGCGGCAGAATATTTTACCGAGGGCATTGGAAAGCTGGTGTAACGATACGACAAATGTTTCAATCGTTTGGCGATTATGTTGAGACATAAGAATAAAACAAGCAAACATTTAGTAGTAAAATCAGTTTGGTATGTCAATCTGTTATTTTTATACAGTCCATCGGAACTTGAAAGAAAAAACAGCCCTCGTGAGTACTATGCGCGCTTTCAATAGTACAGAAGGGGGCCATGGCGCGCCACAAGCTCGGCCAAGACCACCGTAGCAGCGAATAACCAAACTGCCCCTTGCCGTTCATACTTTATATGAAAGACCCTGTATACTAATATAATAAAGCTGAAGAGTTTGCTTGCTTGTGTGTTTAAACGCGTTAATCTCTGGAACTACCAATCAGATTCGAAAAATTATTTTTGTATATGATAGCCAAACTCGAGAGGAATAGTTTAGGCTATGTAGCATTAGGCTACAACTCTCAGGTAAACTTAAAGATTGATTTTTGTCCAGTAAATCAGAAGAACAAGCGCTCCCGAATACCTTCAATAATACCTAAGTATATTGTTGACTGGCAATGCGGGCTGCATCACGTCGCCCCTACCAATGTTCTGGTGCAGAATTGCGAGCTGCTTATAAATTGCAGTCACGGGGAGTAATTACTGCAAAAAGATGTCTTAGGCCCCTTGAAACGGTTATTATCATGACAATAGAATGCCTCTGTATAGGGCGATGGTGTTGGTGCAGTATACTGAGGTTATCGGCTGCAATAAGCGTTGGTGCTTTCCGATCCTTATCCTTGAGCGCTCCAAATCTGTAGTAGTATTCATTATCATCCATAAAACAAATAAATCCACCGGGCGAAGCGAAGCCGGGCGCTACTGCTATTAAGATATAAATTATATATAAACATTTGAACTGACGGTGGATTTTGGCGTCTGGGGGATGTGAAACGCGAAGATATGTCAAAAGATGTAACTTAAGATATTTATCACAAAATAACACGCTTTTATGTACAAAATTAGGGGCTTAAATTGGAGTACCCCCATTTTAGCCTATTTTCATTTATGAAAAAATAAGCTTATGGGATCACCTTTTGTCCGCGTGTGTGTGTTCCCCTGATAAAATCTAAACGGCTAGAGCGATTTCAATGAAACTCGGTAAGGTCATAGAACTATTCAGTTAGTTATTGTTGTTTGAAGGGGCGGAACTACGAGGTCATCTGCCCCATAGAACTATTTTGTCCGACCTCAACCGTGATTTTATTACTTCTCACCAATTCAACATGGCGGCTGAGCGAAATATTTCACTAGCTTGCTATATCTCCGAAAGTATAACTGATATCACCCTGATATTTTGTACGGTTACAAACGGTACTACTAGAAGTTCACCTTTGTGACTTTCAAAAACCTGTTAAGTACAAACGAACATGGCGGCCAAGCGAAGTTGAAACATTTAAATAGATTTTTCTCGCGATTCAATCATCCGAGCGCAGTGAAACATAGTACAGCAAATGTTTAGGTACACATTGTAATTTACTGACATCTAATTTAGTTCAATTGTTAACATAACCTCAAGATGGAGGCTGTGCGATATTTTAAAATGAAGTTTTTATTTCTTGTGTCCTAATCAAGCTATCGAAGTCAACGTTTAAATAATCAACCTACGCAATAAACGTCATCTAATAGTACAAAACTCTAAGGCCTACATATATAAAAATCCAACATGGTGCCCATCCGAAATATTTAGACGGTGCTCAATATGTACAAATCTATTAGAGCAATCAAACTGAAATTTGGACAGATACCTTATACTTCACCTGATATATCTCCACATCAAGTAGCTAGCCGAATCGCAAGCAGATCGAAAGTGAAACCTGGCAAATATCTCAGAAGGACAATCAAACAGCAGTTGTCACATATGAAGAGGCACGGCCATGAAACACATCAAAGTTTTTAACTACATTCACAGATGATGAGCTTTTGGAAGCACTCAAGGGGATGAAGAATGGAAAGACTCCAGGATTTGACGGCATTCATCCCGAATTTATAATACATTGTGGGAAGAACACAAGAAAATGACTTTTACAGTTTTTTTCAAATATCATACTGACAGGAAATCTCCCTCCAGAGTTCAAACGGACAAAGGTTCTGGCCATCCTGAAACCAGGGAAACCTGCCGATAACCCAGAGAGCTATAGACCAATAGCCTTGATGAGTGTTTGTTACAAAATCCTGGAACGGCTCATATATAATAGGATTAGCCCACAAATAAATGGTATTCTCCCTCTTGAGCAGGCTGGTTTCAGACCAAATCGGAGTTGTGAAGATCAAGTGCTAGCGCTGACGACGCATATTGAAGCAGGCTTCGAAAAAAGATTGAAAAGTGGTGCAGTGTTTATAGACCTTACAGCTGCATACGACACGGTTTGGAGGGAAGGTGTTGTGTACAAGTTCCTTAAACTGACAGGCTGCAAGCTAATGGCACAATTACTAAACAACATGTTATCAAATAGAATGGTACAGGTTGTAATGGGTGGTAAACGAAGTAAAGTTTAAGTCCTCAACAATGGTCTTCCTCAAGGCTCTGTGCTGTCTCCTCTTCTGTTCAATTTGTACATCGCCGACATACCACTTACCACCTCTCGTCAGTTTGCTTATGCTGATGACCTGGCGATAGTAACTCAACATTCCTCTACAGAACAGATTGAGGAAATTCTTAATGCAGATCTCTCTTCCTTGAGTGATTACTTGAGAAAGTGATGTCTGAGACCAAATACCACCAAAACAGAAAGTTGTTTTTTCCATCTCAACAACCGACAGGCAAATGTTGCTTTAAAGGTCTCACTTGATGGTTCATCACTACCTTACAACCCTCACCCAAAATACCTGGGCGTTAGTCTCGATCGTACGCTATCTTTCAAGAAACACCTGAACAATAGTGCTGCTAAACTATAGACTAGGAACAACATCTTCCACAAACTCGCTGGTTCAACATTGGGAGCTTCTGCATCCACTCTTCGAACATCAGCAATGGCATTAGTGTATTCAACAGCAGAGTATTGCTCTTCAGTGTGGCTAAACAGTCCTTATGTCAAGAAGATCGACGTAGTCTTGAATCAAACCATGCGTATCATCAGCGGCACCGTTAAATCTACTCCACTGTTTTGGTTACCTGTGTTGAGTCTCATTGAGCCTCCAGATATAAGACGCCTCAACAACCTGGTGAGAGAGTACAGAAAAATAACATCAAACACTGCCCTTCCTATCCACCAGGACATAGCTGTAGGATTCAGGCGCTTAACATCGAGACCACCACCAGTTCAGACGGCACCGTTGCTCATCAGCAGAAGCTATAATGGAAAAGCAGAATGGCAATCTGTTTGGAACGGCACAGCTCCGAAGGAGTGGCAGCCATTATTTAACATCAAGCACCCTCCGGGTGGTTTTGATCTCCCACGAAGAACTTGGGTTGCCCTCAACAGAATCCGAACCAAGCACGGGCAATGTGGCTCACTGCTTCATAAGTGGGGCATGCGAACTTCCCCCAGCTGCGACTATGGTGCAGTGAATCAAACCATCCACCATATTGTAGCAGAATGCCCGAGGAGGGCGTACTCTGGATCAATGGACGACTTTCTGGTGACATCTACTCAGGCCATACAGTGGCTAGAAGAACTGGACATACAGCTGTGAAATCTGTAGGGCTAAGTTGATTGTTGTAAAGTTTTGCTCCGTTTTTTTTGGGGGTATTATATGTAAATAGTATATCGTTTTTGTGTACAATGCCATAAGCATAAATAAATAAAAAACTGAAATTTGGTATATTGATTGAAGCAATTAACATAAGTTGGATATACGCTACTTAGTTCTTCACGGAACTACTTGTTGTACATAAAAGCGTGGTATGTTGTGAAAAATACGTTATGTATTGTTTTTCAAGTTAGGGCATATAAATACTTATTTTCCCGCCTGATGTCATTGGTCAAAAAATTTGTGTTGAACGACTGAAAAGTTACAACGAACAGTGCTTGTGTTAAGGCCGGTATTACACTAACAAAGACGTTTGTCAAAGATCTTTGATAAAATATCTTTTATAAATTATATGACAGTGTAGTGGGGAAATCTTTCATAAAAGGTGGTTTTATAAAATTTCTTTTATAAAATGTATGAGCACCATGGTATCTTTGATAAAAGATTCAAACCAAAATGGCGGATCATAACAGCTGGAATATCATCACAGCAAATATGCTCATATCAGAGTGTGAAATGCATGAAATGTTACATAATGTTACATAATGAAGTGTATACAACGTAAAACATAAATAACAGATATAAACTGTAGGTAAAAATAGCCGAGGCTATATGCGCTGCACACAAAGGACGCGCATTTCAGGATATAAAGAGGAATTAAATAGTTAAATAGGCTGAAATATGCCGTGAATAGTAGTGCATTTAATGTTAATATTTGTGCATTTTATGTTATAATATTTGTATTATCATTTTTCAATTGCACTTATGGTATTACAAACGAGTGTAAATAAGCACTTTATCCTTACCGGTAGATATAATGCATCTAACCAACCGTAATTTGGTACAGTCTTGTTAGCGGAATGAGTAGAGTGCTCGACTCTGGTTCGAGGGGACCTGGGGTCGAATCCCACTCATGACATGTTTTTAACTTCGTATGTTTCAATTTTATTTGCTCGGACAGAGGTTTTTCCGAATGTTACGATCATTCATCTCATCACAATTATTAATAATTAAATATTAATGAAATTTTCAAGTCCTCGTACTACAGTACGATCACCAAGATTTTACTCTTATAGGCCTAAATACCTTTCTTGCCACGTGGGCGAACTATGGTTTAACCCATAGACGTTTAGTTTATCTTTCCGTTTTTTTTTACATATCAGTGGACTATTGCCATTGCAGAATTTCAACTACCGGTACAGTAATGTACAGGAACTGTCCTTCATCCATTTTGCTGAACTATTATAAAATATTTGATGTAGTGTAATGGTGTGATTATTTCTTGGTATAACTTTTATAAAAGTTCAGTTTTATAAAATATTTGATAAAATTTCTTTGACAAATTTCTTTGATAGTGTAATACCGGCCTAGAAGTGATTCCTGCTTCAGGAGCTTCTCCTTCATCGTATTGAAGCCGCCACGATCATAACTCGGGAGTTGACTATGTGAAACGTAGTAATACTGCCTAATGTCAAATTTTCATATTTCTAATTGAAGACAGTAGTACGTGCCAAGTAAAAAGTACAGTGAAATAAGTTAAATTTAAACTGACTAGACATTTGCCTGATCAAAGGAGGACATAAAGTTATTTCCGAAATGTGTGTATGCCTAACTACTTTGAGCATTTAAAATGCAATTGTTTTATAGTACAAATTATAAATTAGAAACTACTCGGCATCATAACACAGAGTAAATGCGGCACAGAATGGCTTAAAGAGGTACAGAGAGACTTACAAGGAATCGGTATACAAAATTTCGAAGACCGAACTGAGTGCCAGACGAAAATCGCGAATGTTAAGTTTGAACGAGGATCATTACGACAACCTGGAAAAAAGTGGACGGATAAGAAGAAGAGGGAGCATTCCGCACAAATGAACAGATTTTGAGAGGAGCGGAGGAGACACACCTCCAAATGACATCATGTTATCAAGTTTAATCGCTCTCCTGTAGGGGAATTTTCGCTTAAATAAAAATAATAATATTATAAACTTTTGAACTGGCGGCGCTTTTGGGGTCTGGGGGATGTAAAATAAATGAAAATACTTAAATTCATTAACACAATAATAAAAATAAAAATATATAAATGAACATGAACATATAAACAACAACAACAAATAAAAATAAAATATAAAAAATAAAAATTAAAAACAAATAGTTACGTTAATATTTAAAATTTAAAATAAAATAAATAAATAAATATGAATAAATATATAAATAAATAAATAAATAAACGAACTGTTATAGGTAGACATTTACAGGGTGAATGAAAATTTTCTAAACAATCCGGAACTTGAAATTTTGATATCCATTGTCCGCGAAAAGTTTCTGTTTAATGAAGGGAATTAAACATGTCATATCACCCTTAAGTTTAACGGACCGTCTAAGACAAGTTTACGTTAAATAAAGCGTCGTTAGAAGGTAAGGTTTATTGTATTTAAACTACCTTTTTATACGATACCTAAGTTTCTTTCGGGGGAGGATCAGGTGAGCGATACTACATCTGGCACTACAGCCCGTGAAGGGCCTAGGCCAACCGAGCGACCGCTGCTCCGCCATTTGGCCTGCAGATATTGGGGTGACACGTGATCAGCTCATCGGGTCCCCACGGCCGTTAATCTTGGTTTTCGTGATCTTTCGCTGCCTCACTGTCAGTCAGCTACTCAATTCTGTGATTTGCTTGTTTCGAAGCAGGCTATGAATTGAGCCATCTGATCACCCTGCGGCTTCAGTGGCGTAGTCGGTAGCATGCTGAACTGCTGTGCCCAAGATAGAGGGTTCCAACCCGGCCGAAGTCGTCGGATTTTTTAAGAGCGTTAAAAATCCTTCAGTATGCCTTCCTTCGGAGGGGAAGTAAAGCCGGCGGTCCCATGTCATATATTTACGGCATGTTAAAGATCCTTTCACAGACTAAACTTGTGTAAAGCAAAATTTGTTAGGTTAGATTTCGTCAGAACGCTCCTCGGCCGTGGAACGCTCTATCAAAGTTCCAAAGTTCACCACTAGGTATCATTGATATCTGGTGGCGAAAGTTGGAACTACTTGAAATTGAACAGAACTTGTAGCTCATCCTTTAGGGTGTCCGCTGGAAGCAGCTACAGACTCAGGCGAGCCGAAAATGTCCTCGGACACTCCCGGCAATAAAAGCCATACGATAAATAAATAAATAAATAAAATAAATCACCCTGCTGGCAGTGCACAGGCCATGCAGTACGAAGACATGCTATAGCGGCAGTCCAGGCTGAGCGTACGATCTCTGTGACATATTTTTCTGAAAGATACCCTGTGTTAAATGTTAAAAGAAGCTTGCCACGGTGGGTGAGTGGTTAAAAGGGGGCAAATACAGTTCAAGGAGCCACAACAATAACGATTGTAATATTATAACAGTGCCTGCCACAAATCTTGTACAACAATGATATAGGCTACATATCCAAGGAAACACACACACCTTGCTATTAGAAGCAAAGTTAAACATTTTCAAAATTCAAATGATAGTTATTTTTATCAATTATTTCAAAATTGGTTCTTGTTTTGTGCTGACCTTCACCGTTTCCCTGATATCTCCCGTGTTTATAGGGATTTTTGGAGTTTTCTTTTTTTAATGTGGGTGTTAAACATTCTGCTACAAAATGAATCTCACTCAAAACCGTTGTGATTTTAATTAGTCTTTCTATGAAACTTTAACATTTTCTTTTTAGTTTGCTCAGAATAAAAATGGAAATAATGACTCTTAATTAATTAATAATGTGAAAATATGCGAGATTCATTTTGTAGCAGAAGGTTTAACACCCGCATTAAGAAAAGAAAACTCCAAAAATCCCTATAAACACGGGAGATATAAGGGAAACGGTGAAGGTCAGCACAAAACAAGAATCAATTTTGAAAAATTTGATAAAAATAACTATCATTTGAATTTTGAAAATGTTAAACTTTGCTTCTAATAGCAAGGTGTGTGTGTTTCCTTGGATATGTAGCCTATATCATTGTTGTACAAGATTTGTGGCAGGCACTGTTATAATATTAAATCGTTATTGTTGTGGCTCCTTGAGCTGTATGTGCCCCCCTTAACGTGTCGGATTACCAACCCCAAGCTTGTAGGTTCGCCCCTGGCCGTGGTAAGTGATTTTTGAAAGGCGACAAAAATCACGACATGGATGTCATACGTTGTTGGCATGTTAAAGAACCCATTTGAATTCAGTAGGCCATGTTCAATGGCAAAATTAACCTCGGGATTTTCCGCCAACACAAAGTTTCTCCATTCTCTACAAGAAAGCGCTGTAGTGTCAAGGAGCTTAGATATCTAACCTCCTTGACTTGCGTAGCGTTCAAAGGAACAACGAAATTCGACATGCAAGCTGCCCTCTGGGTGTCAATTAACAAAGCTTGCACCCGGCACCCGATGCCATACGATATTATTTTTATTATAATGTTAAAAGAAAATTTATCAACTGTACATTTTGGCCATTGGCTGCACTGCTTAAATTATTAATTGTCCTTACGAGGCTGAGTGCACCCCGTTCCAGGCCTCACGTCAGTTTCTAAAATCCCTGTCGGAGCCGAGAATCGAACCCGGGGCCTCCGGGCGAGAGACAGGCACGCTACCCCAACACCACGGGGCCGGCATTGTATTAGTTAATTACCTCAAATAAATGGGGCAATTAACTAATACATGTAATTTTTCCAGGAGTGTATTTACATATATTTTTATATCTTCTACCCCGCCCATTCATTGGGCACAATCGTGTTGACCAAAAAGACAATTTGTATTGGCAACACTGAAAAAGAAAGGATTCAAATCTCCACATTCCTACCAATCTATCTCTTCTCTTCATTAGCAGTCGTCAAAAACATCTCTCCTTTCCCACTCGTCAGGGGAGACGTGCACGAAATCCTTCTGAAATATGATTTTTTTGTTGTTGCTGAAATTGCAAGCTTATTATCTTGTGAATCTATTCCCAAAAGGATTTAATTGAATTAAATGCCTAAGTCCGTTTAAAAATTTAAATTCCTAACTTACGCGCGCCAGGTGCCACACCCCCTTTTCAATGCATTGCTATTGTTCATCTTTGCTGAACACTTTACGTCATTTTAGTCAGGCAGTTGGCGGTATCACACTTGGGAATATTGAAGAAGGCTGTGTTGCGTACTTCCGGTTGATCAAGCATGGCGATTACCGCGGAAAGTTTGTTTTGATTTCAGAGATACTGTGCGAGGTAGGGAGTTGATATTTCTTCAAAATTTGTAAGAGACGTTACTAATAACAATGGGCAGGTCTGCTAGAGTGTTCAAGAAAGTTAAAAGATCTATTGTACTGAATGTAAACAAAAATATACCGGGCTTATCTAATTTAGTCCAATTGTTTACATACCTCAAGATGGCGGCTGTGCGAAATTTTGAAATTAAGTTTTTATTTCTTGTGTCCTAATCATACGATCGAAGTCAACGTTTGAATATTGATCCTACGCAATAATCGTCATCTAATAGTATATAACTCTATGGCCTATATATATATATATATATATATTATATAAAAATCCAACATGGCGACAATCCGAAATATTACGACGGTTTTCAATATCTACGAATCTATTAGGCCTACAGCAATCAAACTGTTTTTTTAATGTTGATAGAGGCAATTAACGTAAGTAGGATGTATGAAAATAGGCTATTTAGTTCTTCACGGAACTACTTTTTCGGCTGTGAGTCGCTCGCTTCTTCATGGAGAACATTCTAGAGGGCATCGACAAGAGGCGTATTGATTCTGCAAACAAGGCTGCGGATGACATCCATAAGGAGACCAGGCAAAAGAAAACACTTGGGAGGAAAGCAGCTGAAGAGGTGGATGATGAGCATTATGGATATGGTCAATTTTGATGTTGTCGAGTCGAAACAAGTAGCACGTCTACCTTGCTAACATTCAATTGCCATTACCTGGCCTTCCTTTTTCCAAAACAAATGTAACTTTTCCACTTGAACTACTAAAGATACAAATTCAAAACTTGGTAGACAGACTGGTTAAACATTGTTACACATTTTACTGGAAGGGAATTACAAAATATGTAATTTTATGGATTTCAGAGGTTCATATGTATGAGTTTCTTGTGAATTTTTCAAATTCAAAGTTCTTTCATCTTCAAAAAGTCTAAATAGGCCTGGAATTAAAAACGGCTCCAGGGATTGCATTAACAAGGTTATAGGAACCACTAAAATAAATTACAAGTTCCAGGACCTTAGTGTTGCTGAGAAAAATGTACATCTATGTGACCAAAATTCAAATTTAAAAAAAAAAACGTTCAACCCAAATTAACTGATTAATTTTAGCACCAAATACCAATGCATTTTAAATCAGTGTGCAAAGTTTCATGATTCTAACTCAAATAACGTCCAAGTTATAGAAAATGTAGAAAGTCAATGCATTTTCGTGCACGTCTCCCCTTATCTGATCTTCATCTTTCTCCTGTAACACCACATTTCAAATGCTCCAATTTTTATCTTTTCTGCTGCTCGAACAGCTCAAGTTTCACTTCCATAGAGCGCCACGCTCCAGACAAAGGCTTTCAAAAATGACTTCCTAATAACTATTTGATGTCAACAGATTTCTTCTCTGAAGAAATGCTTTCCTTGCTTAGCCAACCTAATTTTTATATCCTTTATGCTTCGTCCATCACTGGTTATTTACTTCCTAAGTAGCAAAAGTCTCATACTTTCTTTAGCTTTTCACCTGCCAATTTGACGTCAATAGGGTTTATTGATTTCTTTCGGTTGCATTCTATTATTTTTGCTTTACAGTTATTGATTTTCATCATGAGTTCTTTCAAGACAGAGTCCATAGCATTTACGAGTTCATTCAAAACCCCTCTAGGCGGCTTCGGTGGCGTAGTTGGTAGCATGCTGAGCTTCTATGCCCAAGATCGCGGGTTCAAACCCGGCCAAAGTCGTCGGATTTTTTAAGAGCGTTAAAATCCCTCAGTATGCCTTCCTTCGGAGGGGAAGTAAAGCCGGCGGTCCCATGTCATGGATTTATGGCATGTTAAAAAACCTTCCACAAATCACACCTGTGTGAAGCTACAATGTGTAGGTTAAGAATGTAAACAACGCTCTTAGTTTCCTACGTTCGTGGCTAAGAGCCGACTGCGGTGGCGTCTGGTAGCTAAGTTCTGAACTAGTAGTCGTTGACGGTAGCGTTTGGCAGCTAAAGTAGGAACTATTTGAAAAATTCAAAAGTCAGCAGTCCTTACTTGAATTTAAAAACAAATAACACACACTAATACAGCCATCACAAAAACACCGGTTATCAGACAGATTCTACACACACCCAAAGTACACTACATGACCGCGTTTTCGCAGCCCCTAAACTTAAGAAGATGATGATGATGATGATGATGAGGATAGTTGTTGTTTTAAGGGGCCTAACATCTATGTTATCGGCCCCTAATGGTTTGGGTGATCGTGAAGATGGCAATGAAATGTAAACTATAACTAAAACTAACTACTAACTTATATACTAGAAGAAGACATGGAAAACAAAAGGAGAATAAGGAAAATAAAGAACAGGAGGAAAAGAAATGCCCTCAACCCTCAAAGAATGCGGATTGAGAGACTTGAAAGGAAGGAGAGCCATGAAAGGCAGATAGGAAAGTGAAAGAGGAGAGGGTCCTCCCCACAGGTAAGGGACAAAAGGGGGAAACAGGACCCAGCTCAGGAATCCCGAGGGGTCGCTAACTCCCGAACTCACCAGCCGTGAGCCCCTGAGGGTGTAGTAATATCCAGGGTGCACCAGAAGTGGTGGGGCTACATACACCCTGCCGCCTTGAGGGCCTTGAGCAGAAGGCAGGAGATAACAGCAAAATAAAAAGAAGGCTGACCCCTCGCAGAAGGAGGGAATCAGAAAAGATGATACAAGGGCCATTTAAGGCGGGAAAGGAAGCGACTCCCTAGGCCTCGGATACCCTAATACCGTCGGGGTCGGAAGAGAACAAGAGTTGGCCAAGTGAGGTCGACAGGAAAGAAGACGGAGAGGAGCCCTGCACAAGTAAGTGGAAGGAATACCGGACTCAGCTAGGGCCCCGTGGTCGCCAACCCACGTCCCACTAGATGTGAGACCCCGGGGGGCTAAACTTAAGAAAGAAGCAACCAACCAAAACCACTCTGGTGTATCGACTAAGATGGCAATGTCATCAGCAAATCTCGGAGTTGAGATGTTGATGATGACGATGATGATGATAATTGTTGTTTTAATGGGCCTAACATCTAGGTTATCGGCCCCTAATAGTTTGGGTGATAGTGAAAAAGACAATGAAATGTGAACCACAACGAAACATCAATTTAGATGGAAAATATTTACAAAATGTAACTCAGATTGATAAAACTCACAAAACGGCTTTAGATTGAAAATACTTACAAAATGTAATTTAGAATGAAAATGCTTACGAAATGTAGCTTAGATTCAATATCCTAACAAAATGTAATTTAGATACACACGGGAGCCAATGCACAAAACAGTGCGGGAACCTTAAACAAGTAACCTACTGTAGTTCCGTTAACAACTATACAGCCTATTTTCATACATCCTACTTATGATAATTGCCTTTGTCAACATGCAAAATTTCAGATTGATTGCTGTAATAGATTCGTAAATATTTAGAACCGTCTTAATATTTCGGATGGTCGCCATGTTGATTAATGTATATATGTAGGCCTTAGAGATATGTACTATTACATGAAGCTTATTGTGTAGGAGTATTATTCAAACTTCAATCGCATGATTAGGACACAATAAATCATATATACGGGATTTTAAAATTTCGCACTGCCGCCATCTTGTGGTTACGAAAACAATTGAAATGAAATGAATTAGACGCCAGTGGAATAAAATTTGTGTAAGTATATACCATATCAAGTCTCACTGCGCTCGGATAGATAAATCGCGCTAAAACGTCCATTTGAATATTTACATTTCGCGTCGCCGCCATGGTGGATTTGTGCTTACCAAGTCATTCAAAGTTCCATACATGAACTTGTGTTTATAGCCTCTATCAATATTTAAAAAAATCAGTTCGATTGCTGTCATATATTAATAGATATTGAGAACCGTCTAAATATTTCGGATGGTCGCCATGTTAGATTTATATATACTGTATGTAGGCCATAGAGTTATGTACTATTAGATAGATGGCGGTTATTGCGTATGTTCATTATTCAAACGTTGACTTCGATCCATGATTAGGATACAAGAAATAAAAACTTAATTTTAAAATTTCACACGGACACCATCTTGGGGCTATGTAAACAATTAAACTAAATTAGATGTCAGTGCATAACAAGTTTCACTGCATTCAGATGGTTAAATCGAGAGATAAGTCTAACTAAATGTTTCAACTTCGCTTGGCCTCCATGTTCGCTTTGTACTTAACAGTTTTTGAAAGTCACATGGGTGAACTTACAGTATCACCGCACAAGATTTCAGGGCGATATCAGTAATAGTTTCGGAGATATAGAATGTCGGTGAAATAATTCGCACAGCCGCCATGTTGGATTGGTGGGACGTAATAAAATGTAAAGGGCACAGCGGGGTCAGCCGAAATAGTACTATGACCTTACCGAGTTTCATTGAAATCTCTCCAGCCGTTGAGATTTTATTAGGGGGGTGGGGGACACACACTTACACACACAGGCAAAAGCCTTTTTTTTTGTCATAAAAGAAACGAGGCTGAAAATAGCAGGAAAGAGGAGAAGGTCCAAAAAATAAATGGGGCGGGGAAACCAGATCCAGCTCAGGAATCCCCCGGGGTCGCCAACTCCCGAACCCACCAGCCGTGAGCCCTTGAGGGTATATTTAAAAGAGAAAAAAAAAGGCTGGACCCTCGAAGAATGATGGATCAGGAAAGATGAGAGAAGGACCAATTAAGGCGGGAAAGGAAGAGATTCCCCAGGCCTCGGACACCCCAACACATTCGGGGTCGGAAGAGAACAAGAGTTGACCAAGTGAGGTCGACAGGAAAGAAGACGGAGAGGAGACCAGCACAAGTAAGTGGAAGCAATGCCGGACTCAGCTGGGATCCCGAGGTCACCAACACATGTGAGCCAGTGGGGGGTCGGAGTTGAGATCATTTCTCCTTGAATCTTTACTCTTTGAAATTCTTCTCAATGTATAGATTGAAAAGTATGGGTTGCCTTACAACTTTCCGAATACCAGTTTCTATCTCATGTCCTTCGGCTCGAATAATTGTCGTCTGGTTTCTGTGTAGATTGATGATAGCACCAGTTTCGATGAAATTGTAATCTTCTTCAGCTAAAGATGTTGATATTTAAGTTATATTGAAGTGAAAATAAAACTATGTGAATGAATCAATTAAATTATGAGCAAAATAAAATTAATATACTACAGTATAAACAAATTAAAAATCTCAGTTGAATAATCTTGGTCGGTTCCTTAGTTTAGGGGCTGCGACAACGCGGTCATGTAGCCCCGTGTACATCGGGTGTGTGTAGAATTTGTCTGATAACCGGTGTTAATTGTGATGGCTGTATTACGTATGTTATCCGTGATTCAGGTAGAAAGACTGCAGACGATTAATTTTTTCCAAGTAGTTCCTACTTTTGCCACCAAATGCTACCGTCCACGACACCTAGCTGCGGACGTGGCTACTAAATGCCATCGCAGTCATCAACCGGTGGCGAACGCTGGAAGGTTCTTTTTGATGCCATAAATCTATGGCATGGACTCGCCGGCTTTACTTCCTCTCCGAAGGAAGGCATACTGAGGGATTTTTCACCCTCTTAAAAAATTCGATGACTTCGGCCGGGTTTGAACCCGCGATCTTGGGCATAGAAGCTCAGCATGCTACCAACTACGCCACCGAAGCAGCCTTGAATAACCTTCTAAAATGTAAAATAAATCCGATTTCAACTAATGTTTATACCATAACCAAAGAAATCAACTAATTTGAGTACTGGGGAATGATTATTTGCTTCATCAAGGAGTTGTAAACATTCTTAAAAATTAAAAGAGAAACCTGATCTGTTATAATTATAAAGTTAATAATAAAATATTGATTATTAAAACTGTTGAGGTTCAAAATTAATAAATCAATCTGTTACCATAAACATTTCTTAAAAATGTGTTGATGTTTTAAATAATATTTAGGGGATGTCTCATAATCATAAGTAATGTCGTTTTTTTTAAGAAAATTTTATTTCGAAAGTTTTTTGACAAGAAATTAAACCATTCTTCAAAGTAGAGATCATCAGATTCTATGGTCTTAAGCCATCTTTCAGCGAGGTTTCTTATCCCACGACGGAACTAGTCTCTGGGTTTTGATGCGAAGAATTCGGCGAGACCCATTTCTACAGCTTCAATGTTTTCGAAATTTCTTCCACGCAAGAAATGGACAATGGATCAAAAAGATGGTAATCTGAAGGCGCAAGATCAGGGCTGTATGCTGGATGTGGTAGCAGTTCGACTCATCCCAATTCCTTTTTTTTTTTGCCATGGTTTTTCGTGCAGTATAAGGTCTCGCATTGTCCTGCTGCAAGAGAACTCTATTTCGGTTAACTAATGCTGGGTATTTCCGTCACACAATTTCATGAACTCGTTCCAGTTGTTGAGAATAAAGATCCGCATTGAAACGTCCGTTTAGAACAAACTTCCAGTGAATCACTCCTTCAAAATTCCTTCGGGCACACAACATCACTTTGTGACCGAACCGATCCTTTGGCAGGTTGACGGGGACTAAGGCACTGTTTCGAGGCGTCAGCGTTGCGATAATAAGACTAATTTCTCATCACATGTGACAATTCTCTTGATAAATCCATCATCCATGGGGTTACCAATAAGCTGATGACAGATATCCACTCTACGTTGAGCCTGTTCAGGGGTCAATTCACGAGGTACAGCTCTACAGCTTCTGTTCGATTTTCCAAGTTTCTTAATCTGGCCATGTATGCTATCTTTTGATGCACCAAGTTCTCCTGACAGCCAACAAGTACTTCTTTGCGGATTTTCTTCCAAAACTCGGCGAGTATTCTCAATATTAATATCCAGAATGCGGTAAATCTGTAGTGTATTCTTATCCAGTGTTGAAACTTCGGAATCATCGTTGTGCCACACGCTCACTAACGACATCTTCCCATCCACTTCACATATTCTTCAAGCCGCGGCAGTAATCTTGTAATCTTGTTTTCAGTATGCTTTAGAAGGACCCTAACCTCCAACTTTGTAAGTTCCTTTTGTGATTGTGTATAAACAACTGACGATGGATATATTCTCACAATATACGGTACGGAATTCTAGTCATGGCCTCCTCTAAATAGCATTGGCGATCCAAAGAAAACCTATTCTATCTCATAATCACCAAACTTAAAAAACGATATTCTTCTTTTTCGCGAATGGGTCGCTTAGGACCACGCGAAATCGACACTTTCTAGCCTTCCCGTTGGCCCAGTATTCCTTCATTCGCAACGACTGGTCTGTTTCCGTTGCTCTGACCATTGATGTTGTGTAGTCTTCTTCTCTTCTACCTCGAAACCCCGCGTCTGAGTGATTTTTCCTGATTTCCTTCCGGTCATGTAAGTTTGGTGATTCTACTTCCTTTAAGTCTTTTTCTGTAAATTTATACCAATTCGGTCTAGTAGCCTTGTTCTTTAAGAAAGTATGTATTTTGTGTGTCAGTTTGTTTGGGTCCCATAAATTGAATTCTTTGCATTCGCATTGTGTCTGTGATTTTGGATTATTCATTTGATGTGTAACATCTTTCCACTCGGTATCTGGATATTTTTGTGGCGCTCGGTAGCTGGACACGTTTGTGGGAGTGATTTTGGAAAAGGGTTGGGACGGAAGTGCATGGGACGGAAACAATAAGCGCGCGTGATGGCGGAGATCGGTACAACGACGTACTGTAGGTCGTGTGGCTATGAGGAATGTATATCGCATACAGTTTAGTTCAAGGTTTGGAGACCCCATTTAAGATATTCCCACAATAAATCATCTTCAAGTTGTCGTTGTTTGGTGTGAAAATATTCACTTTATCATATTTGCTGAAAACAATTACGATTTATTAAATCTTCATACTTTTGCTGTATTCTTATTTAATGTAAGCACTCGATGTACTGTCGGCCATGTGGCTGCGTGGAATCTATATCGCATCAACAAACACTCCAAACAACGTAGGAATTCAGTATATTAACGCCGACTACTAACAATAATTGAAACTTCGTTGGTCTAAACATATCACTGGGAAAAAACACATTTAATATACTTTCCGCACACCTAATTCTTAATCGCGCCTATACTTGGCAGTGCGCTCTATCGGCTAAACGAGGCAATTTTCAATAACATCGCTGGCATGGGTTCACTAACTGGCCGGTATAGAGCGCAGCTCGCATCAACTAGGCAGTAGATTGTTTCCGCCACGGCAAATAACAATTATGATTCATTACGGTCAGGATTTGGCACTGGAGTTATAAAAGTAGTTATTTTAATGACCAACAGAGTTCCCTGTCAACAAGGTATTTGCGCTCCCGGGACACACATAGTAGGCTAACATAGCACATGTTACACATCATATGCGACTACTGTAAGGCTCGTATAATTTTTATTTTTATTTCTGTATTAGGCTTTGTATAATGTACACCATATTTTGTTCTTGGCCCAAGGATTCTTCTAATTATTTTACGATATTACTTGTGTGACATCCAAATAAAATTGAAGAAGTATTGCTACAACAATTACTAATACTTATGTCTTTATGTTTCCTAGCAACGTCACCATGCAGAGGGCATCACTTGCCTTCACTATCCAGCGGATTGCCATGACGATGTCAATTGCATTACTCTTCACGATGGTGATGGAGATGGCTGTGAGAAGACTACGTCCCGACATCAACTGGGATCAGCCAATCGATATAGGGAGCAACTTCCGCCAGAGTTACGACTTCATCGTGATTGGTGCAGGTTCAGCGGGATCTGTGATGGCCAGCAGACTGTCTGAAGTCGAGGATTGGAATGTCTTGCTTTTGGAAGCTGGAGGTCCTCAACCACCCCTTGCTGAAATACCTTTCTTCTTCCTATCCCTCCAACGAGGAACCGGAGTCTGGGAAAGATACGCAGAACCTGACCCCAATTACTGTCGAGCTATGGAAGAAAATCGCTGTTACATACATTCTGGAAAAGTCCTCGGAGGAACATCCGCCATCAACGGGATGCTGTACGTTCGTGGAAACAGACGCGACTACGACAACTGGGCTGCACTTGGCAACATTGGATGGAACTATAATAGTGTCTTGCAGTATTTTAAGAAGTCTGAAGACATGCGGATCGATCGATTGAAGATAGACACTGTGCATCATTCTACTGGTGGATACCTGACAATAGATGAATTCAGATATAGAACACCACTAGGAGATGTTCTCCTTCACGCTGGCCAAGAACTGGGTTACGACGTGGTGGATCATAATGGTCATACTCAGCATGGTTTCACCAGAATGTACACCACGGTTAGAAATGGTTTCCGATGCAGTGCTGCCAAAGCATTTCTACAACCAGCAAAACATCGTAAGAATCTAGCAGTTAGTCTCAATTCGGAAGTGGAGCGTATTCTAATCAATCCCTACACTAGAAGAGCATATGGAGTGGTGTTCAAAAAGCAGAATTCGACATACACGGTATATGCTGACAAGGAAGTAATCGTCTCAGCTGGTGCACTACAATCTCCTAAATTACTTATGTTATCAGGCATTGGACCAAGAGAGCATTTGCAAGAGATCGGAATATCACCAATAATATCAGATCTGCCAGTAGGACATAATCTCCAGGACCATATCGTTTTGGGAGGTCTACTTTATCTTCTTAATAAACCAATAGGAGTTACCCTACCGCGAGTCCTAACTTTCTCAAACATTATAAACTTTTTCATGAATAATCGCGGACCCTTGATGACAACAGGTCTTCCAGAAACTTGTGCCTTCATCAACAGCAAATATTCAAACGATCCGGAATACCCAGACCTTGGTATTTATCTAACAGGTGGACCTGAAAATGTGGACGGTGGCTTGTTCGCCAAACAGCTACTCGCTTTAAGTGACGAATTTTACAATGCCGTTTACGAACCAATATTGTATAAGGATGCCTATATATCCCTTGCTGCTCTGATGCACCCTAGAAGTCGTGGTGTTGTGCGTTTGAGAAGTAAAGACCCTAAACTCTTCCCCGCAGTTTATCCCAACTACTTGTCTGATGAGCGCGATGTCAAAGTGTTGGTAGAGGGGGCCAAGTTCGGTCTGTTGCTCAGCAACACGAGGACAATGCAGCAGTACGGTGCCACAGTAAACCCCTACCCGTTCCCGGGCTGTGAACACTTGCTGTACTTGAGCGATAAGTACCTAGAATGCGCTGTGAGGCAGCACACCATGACTCTATGGCACTATTCTGGGACCTGTAAGATGGGTCCAGATTGGGACTCTGAAGCTGTAGTGGATCCTAGACTCAGAGTGAGAGGGGTGGCTGGCTTAAGAGTGGTAGACGCTTCTATTATGCCTGTTATCCCCACAGCCAACACCAATGCCCCCACCATCATGATCGCAGAGAAGGCATCGGACATGATCAAGGAAGACTGGGGAATTCTCTACAAGTTACATAACAAAGCTTACGATCGTTCCTACAAGTAGTCCTCAACGATCGTTACCGATGACAGAGACAATAACTATGAACCTGTCATCTATACTGTATAGTCCTCCAAGTTGCGTGTGTGTTTCGAAGTAATGTTGTTGTCGTGGTGAACGTGACCTTCCTACAGCTTTCATAGGTCAGTTTTCTTACAGAATCTTAGGCGAATGAGCGACTGCTAATAGGCCTGAAGGGGGAAACATAGGAGAACTGTCAAATTTGGAACAGAGTGTATGATGACGCCACTTTTCTGCAATCATTCGTATTCTTATCCAGAACAGAACACGCGAACTACTGAATACAGTTTCAACTTCAAATGATAGTCCAGAACGCACTCAAACTGACACTAATCACTTTCGATCTGAACTCGAAGACATTCATATTGAGAGCGATCTTTTAAGGACACCACGTACTCTTGCATGATGAAAAAATAGATTGTTTGATTTTGGCGCCATAAAATTCTTCATTCTTTTCTGAATCCAAATATATATAGTTTGTTGGGGTTTTGATGTCTACAACTACCTTAAATTCGTTTTTTTAATTAGCGTCCCATACTCTGAATAATACACTTTTAACTTTGCCAGCTGTTTTCCGTTAATACTCATTTTTCATGTTTAGGTACCAATAACTAGGAAACCATTCAAGATAGAGGGCTATTTTTTACATTAACTTGCCTAATTGAGTACTTGAATGTTAACCTATTTTCACTTCCAAAACATAGTAGGGATGGATTGGGAAGAGAAAAATTAATACATATTTTTGAATAAATTTAAAAAGAAAGAGTTCGGATTTTTTTCTTGCATTCTGTCCCCATAATAATGAAACAATGTGGTTACTCATCTGCCATGATCCATGCCAAGTATGTGAACAAAATGTGAGAATATTTCATTGAAAAACAACTGAGAAATGTGTACCTGAAGCAACTTATACAACATTTTTTAGAAAATGTATCTGTCCAAATTTGTATTCATTTCACACATCCTATAAAAGCAAAGTAGCACTACATGGTCAAAAAGAGCTCAGATTACACCGTTTCTTATATGTGACAAGAATAAAAGCTAAAACCCAGAAAATACTTAGTAAAGTGATGCCACAAAAATAGACTTTTCATCGTGTAAGAGTAGGTGGTGACCTTAAGGGAACAGGAAAGTGAGAAACGTCAGAAAAGTGCTGCTTCATATATTTGACAGTGTTTATCACAAAGTATTTCAGTATGTCCTTAAAACTGCATGAAATGTAAATAACACTTCTGATTATGTAGAGGTTTTAAGTCTGCTGTGGCTTGTGGTTGTAAAAAAAAAGTAGTATATTTTATAGAAAGACTTAAGTATTCTTTTGAAATAATTGATATTTCCAGGTATCATTCTCTCAAAACCGATTGCGTCAATCTAGATGAAACATGGTATGGAGCTTTAACCCTATGTTTTCTCTGTGTGGTAGTAAACCTCATCAGATATCTTTATTGATTGTTGAAAACCAGACTGACAACTACTAATATTTTTTACAGAAAATGCAAGAATTAAATTATGATACACAAAAATATAGTTTCCTTCCGTTTTTAACATACCAACCAGGTTAACAGTTTTACTACAGAGGTTCAAAATCTGCTACAACAACGTGTGTGTAAAATCTCTTGAATGGTTGTCTAGTCTGTCTGTTAAGTAGTCATCCCGAAGGCTGTTTGGATCCTCAAAAAGTACCGCCGTTAGGTTATGTGGGTAGATACCCACAAAAACTCAAGCCAGCGCTATATTGATGCGTACTAGGCAAGATGAGGAGTGAGGTAGTTTGCCATTGCTTTCCTCACTGAGTCAGAACAGCAGTAGGCCTACTAACCCTATGGGTAGAACCTTACACAGCATCCACAGGCACTGACTGTGCCCTGAATGTCATTACTAAGCACCACTCATACCTCAGTAGCTTCCATATAATCACAGCCATGAATGAGACTGAGACATCGGTGAAAAACCACATTTTACTGTAGCCTGTGCCAACAGACAAATGCAAATGTACTGCATTCATCAAGAGATGGCAAACAGGCCAGATTGTCTAGTAGTTTCAGTGAAAGTGGTAAAACAATGATTTAAAAAACGATTTAACCCATTCTATGAAATTTCTACTGTTTTTTTCAACAACCACACGCTAAAGCAAACTGAAACCCTCTACACATAATTAATTGGAGAAGTGTCGCTTACAATTTAGGAACGTTTTAAGGAAATATCAGAAATACTTTGGGATATTCGCTGTCAAAATATAGGAAGCTAGACTTTCCTGTCGCTTCACACTTCCCGGTTTCCTTAAGATAAAATGCTTACCATTATCGAAAAAGTAGTCGTTGTTTCATTTGAGGGGTTTGGACATCGTGGTCATTCGGGTCTGATATTCTGTGCTGTATTAGTGTGTGATCTTGTTATTCAGATAAGTATTGGGTACCTGACCTGACCTGACCTATGCATTCGAAGCCAGGCGATCGCGACCCTAAACATCACCGTCTGCTATGCTCTAACGCAGGGGTGCACAACCCACGGCCCTCAAAATCAGTTAATGCGGCCGGCGGATAAATATTTTATACTATTGAAAACGAGAATATATATAATTGTGAATGATGAGAATATTCATTTTTTATATACTTTGATGTTAAGAATTCTGTTTTTTTTTTTTGTAAAAATAAAACATTTACAACCTTGTGATAGTATTATTTTATTTTATATACCCCTAAACCTTTTCGAATTAGGAGCAAGTAGATTGTAAATCAGTAATTTGATAACTTAATAACGCAATTTGCCGAACAACTTAAAAAATGGATTTAAACTATTTAGAGGACACAAAAATGGTATTGAAACACATTTTTAGTCTGCTGGTAAAATAGGTTATTCAGATAATAGTAAAATTAGCTTTAGCGGTAGGGTTTGGCAAGTGCCTATGTTGAAAGGTAAATTGCGGCTCGCCACTTATTATGTAAAAATAAACTTGGCCTACACTTATAAAAAGGTTATGCTTCTCTGCTCTAACGCCTTCCCATTCAGCGCGAGTTGTGTGCTAAGAAACGAACATCTACTTGACGATCTTCCCGACAGCAGCGCTGCTAGGTTGAACCGATTGTGAGCCTGTCCAAGCGCGCAATTCCGCTACGTCTCTAATTTTAATATCTGACCCCTTTGTTGTTTGTTACATAAGTTGAGTAATGTGAGAAGTGCAGTGATGTTAAGAGTTGGTGCTGATGCGTTGATATTTTGTAATACACAAGAACCTCGTTTTTTCCGGATTAAGTAGGACCGGAACTGATCAAGATTATCGAAGATCGGGATAATCCGAAAAAACTAAAAGACAAATACATGTTATATAATCTATTAACATAAGTTGTAATACCTGTTTTCAATTGTACAAAAAATATTACAGATTACAGATTTATACAATTTATACAACAAAGACTGCTCAACAAGGATCGCTGATTGACAACAGTGTTGCCATAACTTATCGAATGCCCCAGTATTTAAGAGCCTTAAGGGGGGATGTCATCGGAAATGCAAGCTATTTCTTAAAAAATCATCACAACCATAGTTTTTGAGTTAAAGGCATGAAACGTTGTGTGAAGATAGATAACTAACTGTAATAAATGAAAAAATATAAGTAGAGACCTAGATGTAAGGCATATATATTAATATTATTAGACATTTAACAGTTATGCCCTTTTTTGCATGAGAGCCATAACAGGAATTCTAATAATACAATCACTTTGCAATTTTTACTGTATGAAGCTATCACTACAATATGAATACTGAACTAAAATAAATTACATATGCATACCAGTTCTTTACTTAAAAAATCTTGGTACTAACTGTGGCAAAAATAAGACTTTTTTGATCACATAAAAGCCTATAAATAAAAATTTAAATAAGAAATGATTAAATTATAGTTCCATATATTCCACAATATGTAATGAACAACTCCTGAAAAAATTATAGATCTGCGATTTATAATTTTTGAGAAAAGGCTTCAGATTCTACAAAAATATGTATATTAGAGAAAAATGCATTTGAACATTTGGTAACCATATTCAAATATGAAAAATGCTTATTTTTTAAATCCTCCATATTCATACTCTTCATCCCCCAAACATTCTTTTCTGCCCTCTTATTTTCTGTCTGGCTTCCTGCTCAAAATCAGGCATCCCTTTCTCAGCTTTCATGAGTCTATTCTTGTCAATGGTGTTGAACGCCTTTGTGGTGAACACTCCTGGATTCACACTAAGTATAGGTATAGAGTTTGATATTTAATGAACTTCCATGCCTCCGATAACTATAAAATGTATACACAATGTAAATTACACTATGTAGATTGCGAATAACACGTTTCCAAAAAATCGATGTTTGGCACAAATTTCATTACATACCCCGTTAAACTTGTATACAAATTTAGCCTACAGGCGCATTAAAAAGGACCATTCTGGGATATTTTAGCCCGGGCGTAACGGCGCAATGATGCTCAACAACTTTATGGATTTTGACTTGCGAAATGTGAAAATTCACATTAATAATCAAAAGATATTCGTCAGGTTTTCAGGCAACAGTGATGTAGATTCTGAAGTCGACTGTCCAATAGAGAAAGCGTGACAGGGCGAGGGATGAGGGAGTGAAAAGTATGGCAAAGATAAAAGACACCACAGCTAAACCGAGTCAGTACTTCTTCTTTCGAATAACACCCTTTTGGAGAGTACGGTAAATCAAGTTCGGGAGTGGCGTTCTTTTTCTTCTTGAGTAGGCCTACACTTTTTGGTATTATTCTCTTCGAAATCCTGCCTTTTGAATTACTTCCCAGTGTCTCCAACTTTCCGTTTACTGTAGATACAGTAGTTTTTAATTGTTTGTAAATAATAAATTATTTCAATGCTTCGTAAACATTTGGCATTGTGGGAGTGAATGAATCAAAGCTAGAGGTAATTTTCTTCCAGGATGTTTGAGTGCCTATATGTATGGTTGTTGAGAGATAATAGTGTCTTTCTATTTG
Source organism: Meconema thalassinum (assembly GCA_946902985.2). Taxonomy (NCBI): domain Eukaryota; kingdom Metazoa; phylum Arthropoda; class Insecta; order Orthoptera; family Tettigoniidae; genus Meconema; species Meconema thalassinum. The sequence continues at coordinate 110,886,070 of OX336388.2, forward strand.
TGATTGTGTTTGATGTTTTTGTTTTCTTTATAATTAAAATTGTTATTGTTAATTATTATATAGTCACAACACGTGGATTAGCCTACGTATATCTGTCTGGCAATAAAGATTATATACACAACTCTTCTGTTATCTGTTGTATCTGTTTTCATTCCAGCGGTTTTTTTTTCATATCAATTTTCAAATTCAATGAACGATGCTGGTTTAATAAGTTGAACATCTGTTTGATTAGTCTGTTACTATCCATTCGGTAAATGTGTCCAATAAACGGTAATCTTCTTTACCGCAATACATCAGAAAAAAAAACCATCATGGGATTTTCAAATAATTATTTATTGCTTATTAACTATGAATAATTATTTATTAATTATTTTTATTATTATTTTTATTATTATTTATATACAGTATGTACCGTATTTAATTCCTTCTATCTTAATATTTAATGTACTATTTATACACTTTTTATTTATTATTTTCTTTTTGTGTCAAAGCAAAAAACTGCAAGGTCATTAACCCAAAAATTCTAACCCATAATTGCAGAAACCCAATTCGGGATTTAAATTAATGCATGTAAGATATTTTTATTTTTATGATTTTTTATTTTTAGATTTTACATTTTAAATTTTAGATTTTACATTTAGCTAAAACACCAAACTACAAGGTCACGGACCTGAAATTTTATTTTCAAATTTTGCTTTTTAAGGTAAATTTTTATTTATTTAATTATTAAATTATATCACCTTGATTTATTATTTTTATTAATATTTATATAATTATTTAATTTCTTTTATTTTAACATTTAATTAAAACACTTACGTTATATATTCGCCAAATCAATACTAAAAAAACACTTAAATGTTTATTATTTTATAGACCATGTGTACATGCTTCTAAACACGTTGGTTTCTTCATCAGAACATTAATCGAACTTATCCTAAGTATACTTAAACTAAGTAAATGGATATACTTACATTAAGTTTTAATAAATAATTAAGAACAATCATTGATTAATAAATAATTAGGAAAAACATTGATAATCCTTTGAAAATATCTACTGTATGAAAATTTTGTATTATTGCATAATTCTTTGAATATATCTATGAAAATATGTGTTATAGACAATTACAGGTGTTATCCAATAGAAATGTTACGGCTGTGAGTTTGTGTCATCGCTCGTCGCATGAGTCACAACTGCCCCAGGGCTGGGCTGTGCCCTGCCTCGTGTATTGCGTGCGCCTTATGCAACAGGGCTACTAGGACAAAGGGATGGTCCAGCATATTCGTGACTGAGCCAGCGATGGAAACCTCGAGAAGCCGTGAACCCTGGATGGATCTAGAAGCATTTATTGAGTCACCGGCCTGCTATATAAGTGCGACCTGTCAAGCAGTGGTTGTTGTTGTGTTTTACGAGCGAGTGCGAGCGCTTATCCTGAACGACAGAAGTGTGGTGACTTGCGAAACCCCTAGTGAAGCTGATTCTCTTGACAGCGAAGGGAGTGAGGAGCTTACAGGGGACTGCCTGTGTTTTGAGCGAGTGTGCTTACTCAGTGCGAGAGAGGTCATTGTGGTGAGTTGCAAAACAGTGAGTGACAGACCTAGTGCAGCTATTTTCAGCCAGCGTACGGGACCGGACTCATTAGCGAGAGGATTAACTGTGGTCTGTTGACAAGTGAAAGGGGAAGTAATCTCGACGTGAGGAAACGGGAGTAAGGTAATAATTGCTAGTGTTTGCTGTTGAGTAATGTATCTTTCTGGCCACAATAAAGTTAATTATTTCGTTAAGCAGTAATTGGTGTTGTGCTTTCTACCCACCGTAATCAAGTTAACAAAAGTGCCACTAGGGGGGTGGCACGTAACAGAAATAATAATCCTCGTTTGCCATATACAGTATCTTGTTCAAAATAACTAGTAAAAGTCTTAATCCTTTGTAAATATCTATGAAAATTTGTCTTGTTCCTCATCTGATAACGTTCTCTTTGCTATTATGGCAAATATGTTTGCTTATTTAATATTTAATTTACTATTTATTTAAGTATTTATTATTCATATAATTTTTATTTATTTTTGATTTATATTTAACTTACTCCACAGATGGGCACAATTAAGGCAAAAACAATAGTAATAACTCCTTGCACATGTTGAAGGGAAAAATAGTGTTCCCAGGTGGTTTATGGAGATACGAGAACATATTGATATGGAGAGAATGAGCATCAGCCATAAAGATGTTCAAGACAGGAACCACTTTCGACAATTAGTCTCAGACTTCAAGACGTTTCCGAGGGGAAGGAGAAGAGAAATCTTCAAAACTGGTTTTTTTTACCAGAGGAAAGAAGGAAATAGATGAGCCACCGAATGATGCTGTACTGGCAGAAGATCAAAGCCAGTTGAAGGAGGATGATGATGATAATTGTTGTTATAAGGGGCCTAACATCTAGGTTATCGGCCCCTAATGGTTTGGATGATCGTGAAAATGGAAATGAAAATAAAATTAAACCTAAAACTAATACTGTACATAACAGAAGAGGAAATGGAAAACCAAACTAAGAATAAGGGAAACAAAAGACAGGAGGAAAGGAAATGCCCTCAACCCTCGATGAATGAGAATTAAGAAAGGAGAGCCAGGAAAGGAAGATAGGAAAGGTAAAGAGGAGAGGGACCGCCCCAAAGGCAATGGAAGAAGGAAAACCAGACCCAGCTCAGGAAGCCCTCGGAGTCACTAACTCCCGAACTCACCAGACGTGAGCCCTTGAGGGTGTAGCACCAGAAGTGGTGGGGCTACACACACCGTGCCTCCTTGAGGGCCTTGAGTAGAAGGCAGGAGATATAATCAAAAGAAAACAAGAGGGCTGGCACCATGAAGAATGAGGGATCAGGAAAGATGAGAGAAGGGCCGATTAAGGCGGGGAAGGAAGAGACTCTCTAGGCCTCGGATACCCTAATACCGTAAAACCTGCCTATAAGCGGAACGCAATCGTTACGGATTAATTTTTCCGTTTTCACAAGCTTCCGTTTTACAAAGGGTTGAGTTTTAATAAGACAAAATGAGGAGCTTGGTATCAAAGTTGGACAACTCCTCTTTTTTTTTTTTTTTTTTACAGGAGAAGTGAAGGACTAAATCCACAATATGGTTGTCAGTAACATGGTGATTTTTTTTATTTCATGCTTATAGGCCACATAAACATTTTTCATACTCATTATTAAAATTAAATAAATATTTAGCCATAATTATAATTTAAATAGTGGAGTTAGCCATGTATACCGACAGTAGTGGCTACGCTGGCTAAAGCGCGCCGTTTGGACATAGGGCCAAGCTCTCTGCTGATTCGGTAGATGCGTGGGTTCGAGCCCCACCATCGGCTGTCCTTGAAATGGTTTTCCGTGGTTTCCCCATTTTCAACACCAGGCAAATGCTGGGACAGTACCTTCTGACAGGCCACGGCCGCTTCCTTCCACATCCTTGCCCAGTTGCATTCATCTTCATCCATTCCATCTCTCATCCCGACGCGCAGGTCGCCCATGGGCGTCGACTAGAAAGACCTGCACTCGGCCTCTCAGGAGGCTACACGACAACAACAACAAAAACATGTACGAAACCAAGTCATGGAGTTGTCTGTTTTGAAGCCAAAGGGAGCCATTTCGAAATTGAATCTGTTCTCTTTTGAAACCAAATAATTATGAAATCGATATCAATGAATTAATTTTATTTTCTTCATCTACACTTCTAATGACTGAGGGTGTTTTAAAATAACGTGATTATGTCTAATGTATTAAAAGAAAATCATATAAAATCAGTCTTATAGTTTAAAATGATATGAACAAATTGTACTGAGACTCCTTTTGACAAAACTGAAATCCTTGGGTATTTCTTACACCTTGGAAAGAACCAGTTAATCAAAATCTGCACTCTCCAACTTATCACACTCACTATGTCCACTGTTTAGAATATTACCATCGTCGTTACAGGTTATACATTCAGCTATGATGGATTTGCAGTGCATGTTGGGAGCGATATTTTGAAACGAAGCTATGGTGGAATTGTCCATGTTTTGATTCTGAACTGAGCAAATACATGCTATTCTCCCTGAGTCTTTTATTTTTATTTTTAGAAACTGATTAGTTGTAGATTCGCATTCAGCATAAAAAGTCACATAATAAGAGTGAACCAAAATCTCAAAACTGACAAAAATGGAGTTGACCAACTTGGATACCAAGCTCCTCAAATACACTGCAAGGAAATACTGTATTATCGCAAAGGATTACAATGAAATAATAATTTAAAATATAGGTCTGTAAATAAACAAGAAAATAGGTTCACGTGTATTACACTCTATTTTCAACTTACGTACAAAAATTTCAGTTTCTCTGCTCGTTTCCTTGTTTCCACACGTCTTTCAAAGTGCATTGTCGCGACTTCTTTTTTCAAGAGAACGTTTTATGATCATTGCATCCTGTATTAACTCCAGGAGTTCTGGAACATTCTTGGAAGCTGCAAATTCCTGAAGGCCATTCACAACAGAATGATAGTGCTTCTCCAAAAGGGCGTTTTTTTTAGCTCCCTTTCGTTGTCTTCATCATCGTCGTCCATTTCTTCCATGAATTCGCAGCTGCTGTTTTCGGCAGCAATATCAACTGCACTTTCAATGTCTTCAGTCGTTAATGTTTCCTAGAACTTTGGTGCAAGTACAGTGGCGCTCAAAATTTAGTACTGTAGCCCTACATAGCTTTGAATTATCACTTACCCTGCTGATGCCTTAAATGTTGCTCCTCACCCCTGTGCTGGCTGATTTCCAGAATGTATGGCTATGTTCAGAATGGCACAAACTGAATGTGGTTTGAGTTACAAATAAATGGAAATGTCCGTTTGATTTCCGAACCCTTACACTACAAATTTAACAAAAATCCGACACGATTGAAAAGAAAAACTATAATGTAAAAATAAAAGCCGTAAACAGCTGGAACGAGCAGGCGCGCTGGCAGAAGTAGAAGGGAGAACTGTCTCTTCGGTTGCGTCAGATTCAGAATCTGTAATGCGAATTATAACCCCCAAATATATATACTAGTCATAGAATAAACTCAACTTTTTGCGAGAGAAAAATTTGTCCACAAAGGATAAACACAGAAAGGAAAAAAGATTGACCTACTTGAACTTGCATCGCTTGCCTTCGAACAGATCGATATTCTTCCGCTGAGCAGTGACGTGGCGCTATCTAGCTATAGTATGTGCAACTTCATGCTTACTGGCACCCACACGCGAGTGCTAGATATGTAATATTACGTTCGTCTCCAACACAAAGCGCGAGAAATCGATCAACGTAATATTACGTTCGCCGCAGTTTTAAAAAGTTACCTTCGAACGTAATATTACGGCGGCCGCGCTCTAAGTGTTAAGGATAACATAATCCGTCTTAGTCAGGTTATTTACGCCTACAGTTCCGGAATTTCTTTCCGTTCCCGCATTAGGCAGTTTTCCGGTTTACAGTGTCATTTATACAGGGTGTCATTTATGTACTTGAGTACCCTTAAGGGGCGTGTAGGGGATGGATATAGGATCAATTTGAGATGGGGAACCTGGGGTCGGAATGACCTCCTAACCCCTGAAAACAGGTTTGTTTAGGCCCTCCGCTCCTGTAAAGTAGGGAAGCACGCCATGTGTTACTCTGAGGTCAGGCACTCTTTCCCTGTCAACGGTCTCGGCGCGACCACAGCTCAACGCTGCGTTAGCTGAGAGGATAGCGGCGAGGCGCGGTGCTACGGTGGTCCCGGGTTCATTTCTCCTGGGGTGCCATGTCTTCATCTTTTCTTTTTTCTTTTAGAGGGGAAGAAGAAGCGGGAGTAGTCACAGTGCGTGTTTATTCTGTGCTGATTTTTTAAAACTATATTTGATTCTGTAAATTAATTGCCTTTTGATTATTAGTATCAACGAGTTACGTGTGGGTCTGTGGTAGTTAAAGACGACGGAACTATCAATTGGCAAAGGGAATGCAGCTCTCGGCTAACGCAGCGTTCAGCAGTGGTCGCGCCAAGACCGTTGCACTGTGGGTCAAAATCGAAATCTAGGAGGACAAAATTATTTATTTTCATAGTTAAAAAATCATAATGTATTACTTCTACAGCATTCTCATATAATTGACGCTCACTATTCTGGGATATAAACGCATCTTAGTGTAAATCTGTCACCACTGTTCGAGCAGTCTGAATTGGAGGGTGAATGTAAGTGGCTGTGGTTTGGTTGTCTTTGTGGTTAGTGTGATGCTTTAAGATGGAACATGCAGCTGAAGGTATGAGCTTTGTAACGTGTTTCAGATATTAATTGGTGTAATTGTTACGTAATTTTAGTTATATTTGCATTAGCCTATATAATATTTAACTATTATTTTTAAAATTATATTTTCACTTAGATTTTTAGTATATCGCGTCACTCTGCGTCACTTTCTACTTAATGTTAAAATGTAGATAAAGTCTTGTAGTTTACGCCTGTTATAAGATTTTTTGCATCTTCTTACAACTTACTTCGTTATTTTACGTTTTGGAAGATGCCACGCACCCAGTTCTCACACTTTTACAACGGTTTGAAGCACTGGGTTCGACGATTATGTCAAAAGTGCAACTTAGTGACTTTGTTAAAAGAAAATTAGGGGCAGAAAATTGTTCTGAAGAGATAACTGAATGCTCTATCCAACTCCTAGTCATAGACAATTTCTTACATGTGTAGACGTAGCTTAAAAAGGTCTTAACTGATGTTTATTATGAAGTAAACAAATTATATACGTTGCTTTCACTCTAAATTCATGATTAAAACGTAAAAATAATTTTGTCCCCCTAGATTTCGATTTTGACCCACTGTGCGCCTTGACAGCGAAAGAGTGCCTGACCTCAGAGTAACACATGGCACGCTTCCCTACTTTACAGGAGCGGAGGGCCTGAAACAAGCCTGTTTTCTGGGTTTAGGAGGCCATTCCGACCCCAGGTTCCCTATCTCAAATTGATCCTATGCCCATCCCCTACACGCCCCTTAAGGGTACTCAAGTACATAAATGACACCCTGTATAGGAAATACCTCCGTTCCGAATGTTAATTTCCGTTTATCCAGGCTTCCAGTATATAAAGAGTCCAGGTTTTACTGTACTGTCGGGGTGGGAATAGAACAAGAGCTGACCAAAAGAGATCGACAGGAAAGAGAAAAGACGGAGAGGAGCCCGGCACAATTAAGTGGAAGCAATCCCGGACACAGCTGGGGTCCCGTGGTCAACAACCCACGTCCCACTAGATGTGAGGCCCTGGAGGCCAAGCAAACTAAGCGATAACCCGGCAATAAACAAACCAGTCCAGTTCAGTGAAAGTGGTCAGATAGATGAGGAAGAGTGTATGTGTTAGCTTACAGTTGTTCCAAAGCTTCCGGTGTGTGTACAAGCGTACCAAACTCATGGTAAGTAGAAGAACCTCTTCATACTATAAAACCAAGTCCCCAATTCTTGGATATAACAGGTAATCTCGATAACCACTGGATGGATTTTGATGCGGTTTTCACCATTCTGTAAAGGATTTCTCGGGTAAGTTTTCTGTAGAAAAACATTCATTTGTGACCAAAGGAAGCCAAGCAGTAATGATTTCTGTCAATTGAGTCGAATAAAAACTTGCCGTCTGTGCGCCTTTTAAGATTACGCTGGGTAAACCGTTAAACATATATATGTAAGAATTGTTCAGCATGAAAAGTTCTACAAAAAAGTCCCCGACAACATATCTCTATCTTCAATACATCGCCAGCTATAAGTGCTTTTACGTTTTCATTTCGTCCAACAATCTCCATTCAGTGGAAATTTAAAATACTAGCTTCGGAGCGAGTTAACGAATTAGCGAGCGAGCCTATCATCCCAGTTTTGGCCAGCATCAAATTGTCGAGACGTGTCCAGTTAATACTTCAGAAAAGAGTATATTATGTGTTTGGAGTTTCGCTGTTCACCTCGGTTTTACTGAATTATGTCCGGGACCTGCCGTCCGTGCGCTGGATAAACCGTTCAAGATACCGGGAGAAGTCGGTGCGGGTTGCTACTAATCATCTTATTATGTAATACGCCAAGGTGTGTGTTTCACAAAACTCAAGCTCCTAAACCAGAGGGAGTTAGAAGGTGCGGTTTGTACCAAAATCTTCCAAATCGCCTCAAATGTACAGGAAAAATCGTGGATTTCTTGAAAAGCCAACGGAAATATATTAGTTTATTTGTTTATAAAGTGTGTTTGAACAAATAAACAAGACGATAGCCCCTGCTAGAACCGTATCACGTCAAACCCGCATAACAGTAATGCCAGACAAGTGGTCTATACACTTGCGAGATTTCTCGCACAGTCCCTGTAGTGTTTCTTAAAACCATTGAAAATTCACAGCCTGCTTCCAGTCGACTGACCGGGTCAGGGAATGACATGAAAGAAGCCCCCATCTAGCGGCGAGGATATGAACTGTGCCGGCTGCCGAAGCCAGTCGCACTCCCCTGGGGCAATGATTAAATGAATGACAGATGAAATGAAATGGGAGAGTGTCACTGGAATGAAATTGTGACAGGGAAAACCGGAATACCCGCAGAAAAACCTGTCTGCCTCCGCTATGTCCAGAAAAAATCTCACCTGGAGTGACCGGGATTTGAACCACGGACCCAGCGGTGAGAGGCCGGCGTGCTGCCGCCTAAGCCACGAAGGCTCACTCTTAAAACCATTAATTATCGTAATTCCTTATGACATCCATTAGTTATTAGCGTGGGCCTTGTGAATTATCACTGGTTGTCAGGGACAATTCCTGGTCTTAGAGATTCTTAGTTTGATGTAAGAGGCTTGGACGTCGACGTCATTTAGCCCCGTGTACTTGGATGTGTGTGTTATTATGATGGCTGCATTACTGTGTGTATTTGTAATTCAGGTAAGGATTGGAAAGGAGGCGGCCGTGGCCTTAAGTTAGGTGGTTGTTGTTGTTGTTGTTGATTATTTTGGGGCTTTAAGACATCGCGGTCATGTATCCCCATATACTTGGTTGTGTGTGTAAAAGTTGTCTGATAACCTGTGTCACTGTGATCTCTGTACTAGTATGTGTACTTGTAATCGACGCAGGATTTGGGTAGGAAGCGGCCGTGGCCTTAAATTAGGAACCCTCCATTGCCTGGAGTAGAAGTGGGGAAACAACGGACAACCACTTCCAGATTGGCTGAGGTAGGAATCGAATCCACCACTTCTCAGTTTTGCCTCACGAGGCTGAGTGTACCCCGTTCCAGTTCTCAGACCAGAATTACATATCTTGGCAGAGCAGGGACAGCCAAGAGTGCTATAGCCACTATGCAACGAGGAAACCTGATCAATTATTGGAGAGCAAGTCATAATTAGGGAGCGGATTCTTAGGTATTTACCAATTTTCTTCCTTGCTTTTAAATACGATTAATAATAATTCTAATAATCTATTTACAAAAGTACTTTAAAACTTTTCCGAATCTCACTCAAAAGAGCCATATTCATGAATTCTGTAGTACCTAAAAAAACAACTAAATGATATACTGGTCTCTCTCTCTCTCTGGGGTTAACAGCCATGAGGCTGGTTGGCAGCAGCTCGCCCGCCATTCTTCCCGTCTTTCCGCCTTCCTCTTCAGTTCACAGTATGAGCCACAACTCATATCTTCCAGTATTTGACTCATGCACTCCAGTCTGGGTCTTCCTCTAAAATTCTTGCCGTCTACTGTTCCCTCGATTATCAGTTTAAGCAGTCCATTGTGTCGCAGTACGAGGTGATACAGTCTTCTTTTTTAAATATATAAGGAAGCATCTTCTCTCTCGCACACTTCTAAAGACTTCCTCAATTTGTGACCATTTCTTTCCAGCTGATTTTCATAATCCTTCTATAGCACCAGGTTTCAAATGCTAGTAGTCCTTTCCTCTCTCTCCTATTGTACAAAATTCGCTGCCATATAGCGCGACGCTCCATACATAGGTCTTCAACATTTGTTTCCTCACATCAAGACTTATGTTCTTTGCAGTAAATAGATTCTTCTTTTTAAGGAAAGCGTTCTTGGCTTGGGCAATCCTACTTAATATCTCTCTGCTGCTTCTTCCACCATTCGTTATTTTACTTCCCAGATAATTAAACTGATATACTAGCAGTCCTGCGTAAAAATACCTAATTGCAATTTTGTTCCATTTATTGTAGTTTATTTGAATGTTTAGTGCATAATTTTGTTAAGTAAACCAAAAGACAGTGTTTATTCCTAGCTCTAGTTGATTGAGAGAAATCCTACCTGCCAGAAAATGCAAATACCTGTACTTTCATTACGTTTCAGCTTATATCTTTTTGTTTGGTTATTTACTGTGAGAAAAGTGGGGACAAATCTCTTTTTGTTTCCAAGTTCCCTATATTCTAAATAAACAAAGCTAATTAAACGGGCTAGAATGTGAAAATCACCTCCGGCATCCTTGGTTTTACGGTATTGAATTTGTTTAATTAACATATTTAAGGAGAATACATATTGCCTAAAAGTGTGTGAAGTTCTCGGTGATAATTTAATAAAAGACATATCATTGTGTAAAATATTTACAATCAGATGTTCTACTTTTTGTGTCAGCCGCTGAGTATGCCGCTCCTGTGTGGAACGCTTCAGCACACGCTAAGCAGGTTGATACTGCTGTCAACGACACTGCGAGGATAATCTCGGGATGCCTGAAACCAACACCAGTGCACAAACTATACCCTATTGTTGGAATAGCCCCACCCAACATCCGGAGGGCCACTACTGCGGACGCTGAGAACAAAGCAGGAGAATGATCATCCACATCCACTATATGGTTACCAGGCAGCAAGGTCTCGCCTCAGATCCCGCAAGAGTTTCCTTGCTAGGACTCTGCCGCTGGAGGGAACACATCTTAACAGATGGAGGAGCTCACTGCCCACAGACATGACACTAAAGGAAGAACTGGCTCCTGGCGCCGACCTACCTTAAGGCTCGGAGAAAACACAACAGGTTCGCCGACCGCCGAGGACAAGGTTGAGCCGCGTCAGCAGGCCGCGTTCGGTTTGGCCAGGTTTATGCAATATTTAACAATACAGTGTTCGCGGCGGACAGTCCGCGCTCCTGTTTGACCGAGCCTTTATCCTGTGTGGAGGTCCCTCAGCAGCTTAAGAATGGGTGTCCCTCGATGCAAGACCAACCTGCAAAAATGGGGGATCCTTCCAGCAGACGCAGACACCTCTTGTGAATGTGGAGCTGAACAAGACCCAAGACACCTACTTATCTGCCCCCTCCTGGACAACCCATGCACAATAGAAGATGTTTTAGAGGAAGTAAAAGGCCATCGCAGCTGCGGTTTTTTGGAAATGTTGACCGGACACGGAAATGAATGACTAACAATTAGGTATTAATGGTAAGCTTTGCCCAGTTTATGTCAACGTTTGCTACACTTTAAACATAAAAACTTATTCTAACTTATGAAAACCATAAAAGATACCTATTTTATGTTTTTGAAAACCTAAAATGACAATTTTGAAAACGTAAAAATCTAGTCCCTAGTCATAGTACACTGTTGGGTAGGATGCTGTAACATGTTTTCTGATAGGCTAGTAAGTTATGAAGATGATGATGATAATTGTTGTTTTAAGGGGCCTAACATCTAGGTTATCGGCCCCTTATGATCTGGGTGATAGCGAAAATGAGAATGAAATGGAAACCAGAACGAAAATTATGTGAGACGGAAAATACGTACAAAGAGAAACTCACATGGAAACAACTCACAATATGGTCTTACAAAAGGGAATTTAGAACGAAAAGAGTCACAAAAAGAATAGATTGAAAAAGATCCACAAAACGTAGGCTAGATTCAAAATACGTACAAAATGCAATGTACCTTCGAAATACTTACAAAATGCAATGTACCTTCGAAATACTTACAAAATGCAAGTGAAATTCAAAATACTTACAAAATGCAAATGAGATCGAAAATACGTACAAAATGCAATTAAGGTTCAAAATACTTACAAAATGCAATTGAAATTGAAAATACACAATGCAATTCAGATTGAAATATCCCAGTTCCAATCCAAATTATTCACAAAGTGCAATTGAAATTCAAAATACTTACAAAGTGCAATTGAGAATCAAAATATGTGCAAGATGCCCAACAAACAAAATGCAATTTCGATTCAAAATTCGTGCGAAATGCGGTTTTGGTTGAAAATACTTACAAAATGCAATTGAAATTCAAAATATTCACTTAAAGGCCCGGCCACCTGCATTGAAAGACTTACTAAAAAGCAATTAAGATTGTCAATCTTTACAAAATGCAATTGAGGTTGAAAACAATCACGAGATGTAATTTAGATCGAAAAAACTAACAAAATGCAACGTAGATTAAAAATGCCTTAAAAGTCGCTAAAAGGGAATTTAGATACACGGTGAACCAAGTAACAAAAACAGTGCGGGAATTTTAAAGAGAAAATGAAATATTAGGAAAAGAGGAGTGGAGAGGAGAAGAGAGGGGAGAGAGGAGAGGGTCCGCCCCAAAGGTAAGGGACAAAAGGGGAAAACGGACCCAGCTCAGGAATCCCTCGGGGTCGCCAACTCCCGAACTTACCAGCCGTGAGCCCCTGAGGGTGTAGCATTATCTAGGGTGCACCAGAAGTGGTGGGGCTACATACACCCGGCCTCCTTAAGGGCCTTGAGCACAAGGCAGGAGGTAAAAGGAAAAGAAAAAGAAGGCTGACCCCTCACAGAAGGAGGGTATCAGGAAAGATGAGACAAGGGCCAATTAAGGCGGGAAAGTGAAAGACTCCCTAGGTCTCGGATAACCTAATACCGTCGGGGTCGGAAGAGAACAAGAGGTGACCAAGGGAGGTCGACAGGAAAGGAGACGGAGAGGAGTCCGGCACAAGTAAGTGGAAGCAATGCCGGACTCAGCTGGGGTCCCGTAGTCGCCAACCCACGTCCCACTAGATGTGAGCCCCTGGGGGAGCTAGTAAGTTAGTTAGTAATTGTTGTTTTAAGGGGTGGAACTACAAGGTTATCTGCCTCTAGTGGGCTGTAGGCTGTGAGTGGCTTTGTACTGACATTTATTAGAACATTGGAATTTGCTTGGGCTATCTCATTGCATATATAATCTTTTGTTCAAATGTGTTACGTATGTTGACCCGTTCAAGTTTTACGTGTTGTACACCCAATATCGGACAAGCTTCCGGCACACAGTATCGGACAAACGTACCCGAAGGTTTCTTGCCAATTCTTACAATACCTTCGTTTGCTTCAGACAAATATGGGGGGAACGGGGAAAGCTGGGTGATGGAAAACATGAAATTAGCAACTTATGAAGAGGGGGTAAAATGAGCATTAGGAAAGCAAGTGAGCAGTTCTGTGTACCTAAAAGTACATTAGGTGACAGATTGAAATTAATTTCTTCAGGGAAAGGGCACAAATGAAACCTGCCATGGGTGTTTTTAAAAGAACGTTTTCTGATGAGCAAGACGCTGATTTAAACATGTTTAGAAAATTTTTAGAACTGAATTTATGTCACAATAATGTAAAAATTTAATCTCACTCAAAACCGTTGTGACTTTAATTAGTCTTTCTATGAAACTTTAACTTTTTTTTTAGTTTGCTCTGAATAAAAATGGAAATAATGACGCTTCATTCATTAATTAATTAATGTGAAAATATGCGAGATTCATTTTGTAGCAGAAGGTTTAACACCCACATTAAAGAAAGAAAACTCCAAAAATCCCTATAAACACGGGAGATATCAGGGAAACGGTGAAGGTCAGCACAAGAACCAATTTTGAAATAATTATCATTTGAATTTTGAAAATGTTTAACTTTGCTTCTAATAGCAAGGTGTGTGTTTCCTTGGATATGTATATCATTGTTGTACAAGATTTGTGGCAGGCACAGCTCCTTGAGCTGTATGTGCTCCCTTGAAAACAAGTGTCCGATACTGGGGTTCCCCTATACAACGGTTTACCCAGCGTAAGCTTGAAAGCCGCACGGACGGCAGCTTTTTCTTCGACTCGATTCACTGAAATCGTTACTGCTCGGCCTCCTTTGGTCATAAAGGAAGGTTCTCGAGATTACCCGTTACATTCAAGAATCGGGGACTTGGTTGTATAATATGAAAAGACAAATTATAATACAAATATTACAATACAAAATACACTTTTCTTCCTATCGTTTTCAGCTTATTTCACCACTTAATTCTTGATATCCTGATATTGGGATTTGGGTAGTCAGCGCGGAGGATGGTCAGATCCTAAAAAAATGCCACCGTAAGTTATGTAGGCTGAAAACCAAGGGAGAACCTATAATGAGACGTACTAAGCAAGGCGAGGTGTGAGTTAGTTTGTCATTGCTTTCGTCAATGAGTCGGTACAGCCTATTAACCTTACGAGTAGGACCTTTCACAACATCGACAGGCACTAGTTGTGTCCCAAATGCCATTCCCCAACACCTTCCATAACTCAGTAGCTTCCATATAATAACAGCCATGAATGAGTCTGAGACATCGGTGGAAAGCCACATCTCTAGCCTGTGCCTCTAGCAAAAGTACTGAAACCATCGAAATATGGTAAACAAGCGGTACGATTGAACGAGGACAAAGAGTCTATTTACCAACCATGCATACTTCACATGAGTGAGATATATAATCGACGAGAAAATGCGTGGAAAGCCGGGTGCAAGCTTTGTAATTTGACACCCAGAGGGTAGCTTGCATGTCGAATTTCGTTGTTCCTTGAATCACTATGAAAGTCAAGGAGGTTAGATAATAGATATCTAAGCTCCTTGAACACTTGTAACGTTTCGTTAACAACCTTGCACATAAATATACATAATATATAAGAATCTCCACAGTTGGGTGGCAAATGTAACGTTCCCGGTCCTTTTAAGTGACCAAAGGTTACGTTCCTGGCGGGGCTCCAATATTGCGTTCTCCTGGAGTAAAGTAGAAGAATCGCAACAAGAACAAGCACCGCTTTACTCACACCACCAATAGGATACTTACCTCTTACCTGTTCATTAGCAATGATTATAATCAGCTCGTGTGGGCGCCAGGACATCTGATACTTTAGATGTGCCAAAGTATTTAATTGAAAGAGTGATAGAGCACTCGAAACATCTTTCTCTCAAGCCGTGGCATAGCTGAGCCATTAACCAATTGTTTTATCATTACGGGGAGAAGGTATGCCTTATATTTAAAGCTAGCTACTAGAAATGAAAATCCTACCATTAATGAAGAACAACATTTTTTAATTAAAAAGTTAAGCAGCAAGAGACGTGATAATTAAAATAAATGAATTTACTAAAAAAAATCTGGAAGTTAATTGAAATTGGCGGAATCTACAAAATGGAACATGAATTTAAATAATTAACAAAAGCTTGACTCTAATTTGTCATAAACAGAGTTACAGAGACTTGATCGGATTTTGGTATCAGAACTCACAATCATCTTCTTCATTTCGGTCGTGCTGTTTTCCATCTACTGACTGGATGGAATGTCGATTGCTTCTTGTTCAAGTATTGTTGATCTTATCTTATACGGGCCTGGAACTAATTAGCCCCGTTCCCCGGCTGATTTGTGTGAGTGGTTTAAGCCCAGAGTTCACCTTTGTGAATATGATCCATGACACAATCATTTTCACGTCAGAAATTTGTTATTACTTTAAACTTGTTACATTGATATGTTGCGTCGATTTAATATACGTGCAGCTTCAGAAACTCTCAGAAGAAAAAGTGTGGCGTATATAGCAGTATGTCGGCCTCCAGAATAGCTGAACTGCAGTTTTATGTGTAAAAAAAAGTTCTCCCTCTTCGCTGTATCTTGACCAATCATGTACGGTGTCGTGATGACGTAGTTTCCGTCTCCAGATCCATAAGTTCTCATTTTCCTTCTTCATTAGTTGATTTACCCACGTGGTATAGCTTCTGTGGTAAATTTAAATTGGCGTACTGATGCTTTCTAATTCTCGGAATACGAGACGTCAGTACCAACTGACCCAAGTTGCTTTGTTACAGACAGGAGAGTCACTCGGAAAGTTTGTACATAATTCTTGGAAGTCATGTCTATTTTCGGCAGACCTCCCGTGGATATATCGTCGCCAGGCCAGATGAAATCTTACACAATCAAGCCCCTAGTTTAATACTATCTTGAATTTACACTTAAAATTTCCATTTTATATATTTCACCAAACAATGATTAATACCCTAATTGACATATAATGAAGTGATGTAATCAATCCAGAATTGATATGACTATTAAAATATACCTAATAATAATATTAAATTAATATGCTACTTTTAAAATATCACAATAAATTAAGGGGAAGTATTCGAACTGTTGCATCGCCCTTAGAATTTTCCGTCCAATCTTAGATATGGGCGAACAAATTATATACACATTTAACATAAAAATTTGCACAACGTCATGAAAAAATATAACCTTCAATACAAAATACATATATATACCCTTCAAATATTTACAACAATTAATTTTCGCCGTCGCTTAAAACGTCAGTGTTCATTTCTTTCTTCCTGTAACACTTATTTCTTTACTTAAAGATGTATGACTTCACTCATACTATCGCTGATTAGCTAGGCAGATATTCTGAGAGACTTGTCGTATCACGTTTTTAATTTTATATCGTTATTTAGCTTGTCTCCAGAATACCGTAATATATTGCCTTCACTGACTTCTCACAAGACACACCACACGCAAGTGAGAATCCTTCATACTTGCTTCCTCACAAGTACTCTGTAGTGAACTTACAAAATGTACCTATATGACATAAAACAAGAAAGCATAGTTTTATACATAGGCATCATATTTGAGTGCAAGCTACCCCATTATAACCATAATATAAGGCACTAGGTCACAACTCCCTTATTTGATTCAGATAACTTACTCGTTCCAGTATATGTGTCAACAGTCGGAAATGCCTCTCGTAAACTTAGTTACCTATCTCTTTAAAACTACTAATTCTATACCAGGGCATTGTCACATGTTGTTCCGTTACACACGACTCCTTACCTGACTCATTCCACGTATTTTCTTAAAGGGTGCACTCTACTTTAGGCACGGTACTTACGGAGTTAGCAGGTGGGCTTAAAGATGGTTCAATGATCTTATCTCTTAACATGTCGTCAATCTGCTGTTGTACTGCCACTTGGTATTTAAATGGGATAGGGTATCTATTCCCTACAAAGACTTTGCGATCAATTACATTTAATGAGTGTGTGTAGCAATTGGCCTCGCCAATCCGATTCTCAAAAACTCTACTATTCCTTACTAAAACATCCAATAATTGATCCCTCTGATCAATGCCTAAGGAACTTTCTTCCACAGCCTGACTTAATGCATCCTCTAGATTGTCATTAGTTAGCAAACTGCCAATGAAACTAAAACCATCGTCACTACTTCCCACCTTATTGTCACCTGACAAAATCACTTTAATAACGCACACTCTTTGAGAATAATCACTCTTACCTGGCTCATTAAATGCAATAATCACAGCTTTCTTCCCCCATTTCATTCTAATACACCTCTCATCGTAACACACCTGAACCTGATTAGCAGAAAACCAATCAGTACCCAATATATTATTAATACAAATTTCCACCAGACTCTGTTTAGAAATGACATGAGACTTTTTACCTACAGCTGTTATTACAAAAGTTGATTTGAAAGTTGATTTCTTGAAATATTACACCTTCGTCTCTCAACCTAATATAAAATGACAAGCTAATGCAACTCTTGACACACCCTGTATCTATATGCGCCCTCAACACATTTATGCTAATGACGGAATTTAAATTTTCGAAATCACTAGGTTCTGTCACCTTTTCATCATAATCGCACAAGAGATCATCTCTTACATTTAGGTCATAACCACTAAATAGAGTATTGCCTGGGAACATCAACGACTGGAAATCTGACCTCGCATTACATGAATGCCCTACCGTGCATTCCTAACTTTTTATCATCCTCCTCTTTTTCTTTCTCTCGTTTCACTGTAATTATTCCTTCTCTTCTAAGAACGATAGATTGTCCCTCTTCAGTACTACTCTTATCAACCACAAAGCTACACTTCCCCTCTCCCCTAGTTTTACCTACCGTAGCCACTACTGTAAGCCATTGCATTCTATATTCTCTATCTCTTTCTTTCAATCTTCCTTCCATTTCTTCTAGCATCGTAATCTGTTTCTCTACTTCCTTTCTACTCCTAGGACTTCTAACTTCGATAATCTGTTCGTTTCTTACATCTAATCTCCTCTTTTCTAATTCCAGTCTTTCTTCATCCTCTACACGATCTTTCTCTAACGTCTTCGTTAACTGCTGCTCTCCTTCTCTACTCTCATCTCTTTCCTGCCTCTCCTCAATGTCTATTCTATTTTCCACTAATGTATTCTCTAACGTCTTCGTTAACTGCTGCTCTCCTTCTCTACTCTCATCTATTTCCTGCCCCTCCTCAACATCTATTCTATTTTCAACTAATGTCTTCTCTACCGTAATATTATGCTTTTTCTCCTTCCTTCTCTTCCTGGCCTTTCCCCCTTCCAACTTTTGCTTTTCTTGTTTCTCTGAGACCCCTTGTTGCATTCTATCCAACATACGTTTCTCCATCTGAGCTAATTTATTGTTCATTCTTTCATCTACCATTCTCTGAAAGCTCTTCCTCATCTCCTGCTGTGATTCCTTTATGCTAATATTGAATTCTTCTTTCATCTATCTATTTTCTTCATCAATGGCTTTCTGCATATTCATCTCCTGAGTATTTACTACTTTCCTTATCCTCGTTATTTCTACTCTTATCTTTTCATTAATTCTCATCTCCTCTCTCTTTTACTATGCTCTTTTATCTCGTCCGTTACTTCCTTAACTTTCTCCCCTATCTGTTGGTTAAGCTCCCTAACTTCATTTCCTACCACCTGTAACTTTTGTTCAATTTCTACCCTTATTTGACCTGCTTTCACCTTCATGTACCTCTGAATGTCTTCCTGCACTGTTTCTTTAAATGTTATAATATCTACTTCAAGCTGCTCATACATCTTACCTAACCTCTCTGTCTCTTTGACGACCTTATCTACTTTCTGACTATTATGCTTTAGTCCCTGATCTAATTTCGTCATCTCCTGTTTTAATTATTTACTGTTCTGTTTTAATTCTTTATTTAATTTCTGATTATTATTTTCCATCTCATGTTTTAACTCAGTATTTAATTTCTGATTATTATTTTCCATCTCATCTTTTAATTCTTTATTCAATTTCTCACTTAATCTCTGACTATTATTTTCCATCTCCTGTTTAAATTCTTTATTTAGTTGCTCAAATGTATTATTATTTTCCTGTCTCATTTGTACTAATACACTCAAAAAGCTGTCCTGCGCTGTCATCTCCGATGAACTACTTTCTTCGCTAGTCGCATTAGAATTCACCTCCGCTAAATTCCTAGCTTCGTCTATCTCCTTCTCCTCCAGATTCACGCTACTATTATTCTCCTCACCATCTCCCGTCACCTCTAAACCACTTCGCAGCTTCATCTTATCTTTATCCGCCATACCGACACACACAAAAAACTTATTACTACCCCAAAAATACTTGCACAGAAATATATCCTTTACCCTTCACGACAAACGATTGGTTTTCGACCCCACGTTGGGCGCCAAATGTAACGTTTCTTTTCCAACCTTGCACGTAAATATACATATATAAGAATCTCCACAGTTGGGCGGCAAATGTAACGTTCCTCGTCCTTCTAAGTGACCAAAGGTTACGTTCCTGGCGGGGCTCCAATATTGCGTTCTCCTGGAGTAAAGTAGAAGAATCGCAATAAGAACAAGCACCGCTTTACTCACACCACCAATAGGATACTTACCTCTTACCTGTTCATTAGCAATGATTATAATCAGCTCGTGTGGGCGCCAGGACATCTGATATTTTAGATGTGCCAAAGTATTTAATTGAAAGAGTGATAGAGCACTCGAAACATCTTTCTCTCAAGCCGTGGCATAGCTGAGCCATTAACCAATTGTTTTATCATTACGGGGAGAAGGTATGCCTTATATTTAAAGCTAGCTACTAGAAATGAAAATCCTACCATTAATCAAGAACAAAATTTTTTAATTAAAAAGTTAAGCAGCAAGAGACGTGATAATTAAAATAAATGAATTTACTAAAAAAATCTGGAAGTTAATTGAAATTGGCGGAATCTACAAAATAGAACATGAATTTAAATAATTAACAAAAGCTTGACTCTAATTTGCCATAAACAGAGTTACAGAGACTTGATCGGATTTTGGTATCAGAACTCACAATCATCTTCTTCATTTCGGTCGTGCTGTTTTCCATCTACTGTCTGGATGGAATGTCGATTGCTTCTTGTTCAAGTATTGTTGATCTTATCTTATACGGGCCTGGAACTAATTAGCCCCGTTCCCCGGCTGATTTGTGTGAGTGGTTTAAGGCCAGAGTTCACCTTTGTGAATATGATCCATGACACAATCATTTTCACGTCAGAAATTTGTTATTACTTTAAACTTGTTACATTGATATGTTGCGTCGATTTAATATACGTGCAGCTTCAGAAACTCTCAGAAGAAAAAGTGTGGCGTATATAGCAGTATGTCGGCCTCCAGAGTAGCTGAACAGCAGTTTTATGTGTAAAAAAAAGTTCTCCCTCTTCGCTGTATCTTGACCAATCATGTACGGTGTCGTGATGACGTAGTTTCCGTCTCCAGATCCATAAGTTCTCATTTTCCTTCTTCATTAGTTGATTTACCCACGTGGTATAGCTTCTGTGGTAAATTTAAATTGGCGTACTGATGCTTTCTAATTCTCGGAATACGAGACGTCAGTACCAACTGACCCAAGTTGCTTTGTTACAGACAGGAGAGTCACTCGGAAAGTTTGTACATAATTCTAGGAAGTCATGTCTATTTTCGGCAGACCTCCCGTTGATATATCGTCGCCAGGCCAGATGAAATCTTACACAATCAAGCCCCTAGTTTAATACTATCTTGAATTTACACTTAAAATTTCCATTTTATATATTTTACCAAACAATGATTAATACCCTAATTGACATATAATGAAGTGATGTAATCAATCCAGAATTGATATGACTATTAATATATACCTAATAATAATATTAAATTAATATGCTGCTTTTAAAATATCACAATAAATTAAGGGGAAGTATTCGGACTGTTACACACTATAGCGCTTTCTAGTAGAGAAATGAGGAACTTTGTGTTGGCGGAAACTCCCGAGATTAATTTTGCCATTATGAACTCTGCCTACTGAATTCAAATGGGTTCTTTGACATGCCAACATCGTATGGCATGCGTATCGTATTTTTGCCGCCTTTCAAAAATCACTTACCACGGCCAGGGGCGAACCTGAAATCTTGGGGTGAGTAGACCGACATGTTAACTACTCACCCACCGTGGCAAGCTTAATAATAATAATAATGTGATTGGTTTTACATCCCTTTTAACTACTCTGGCTTTAAGAGACGCCGGGCTGCCGGAATTTTACCCTGAAGGGGATCTTTAACGTGCCAGTAAATCTACTGACACGGCTCCCTCGCATTTGCGCACCCTCAAATTCCAGCTGACTGCACCAGGATACGAACCTGCAACCTTGGAACCAGCAAGCGAGAACGTTATCACTCAGCCACGCAGCCGGTCATGGAAAGTTTTAAGGCCTGCTATTCGGAGCTCGGGGAACATCCTTCAAGTTTGTCGTGAACAACCTTAAGGGGAGACCCTCCCGAGTTTTGTAAGTCCTTCAGTTTTCATCCGATATTCACCTTATTTTGCGGGTTAATGCATGTTAGCAATATTAAGATTATTCTCAAATTTGGAACAATTTGGTAACACGGTTTCAGATTTATAACACATTTTATGAAAATAATGTACATGATTTCAAAACATCCCTTGCGTATCAGTTTTTAATTTGAAACTATTTTGTGATAGATAGTTATTAGGCCTTTGTGAATTATATAATTGGTATTATTATTTGAATATTTAAAATATTGATATTATTAAAGTATTTTTTCTTTCACCCCTACCATTTTCCTTTTAGAAACTCACAAATTTCCATATTTGACTCATCATATCTCCGTCATATATAATTATTTTTCAAAATGCTTGCCACGGTGGGTGAGTGGTTATCGTGTCGGGCTACCAACCCCAAGCTTGCAGGTTCACTCCTGGTCATGGTAAGTGATTTTTGAAAGGCGACAAAAATCACGACACGTATGTCATACGTTAAAAGGAAGGAAGCTTTTAGTTTTAAGTGACCGTTAATCATGCAATCATGAGACACGGGACCTCCTTTTTACGTGGAATCCGAACCACAGGACATGGCATTTCACTTCAAAAATCTCTCATGCATTGACCAGCAATCGAACCCAGTCCACCTTGGTGGTGAGAGGCCAACAGCTTGACCGCTGTGCCATCACGCCCCCTCATTTCATACGTTGTTGGCATGTAAAATAACCCATTTGAATTCAGTAGGCAGTGTTCATAATGGCAAAATTAATCTCGGGATCTTCCACCAACAAAAGAAAAAACTTCCTCCATTCTCTACTAGAACGCTTTATACTGTTAAGGAGCTTAGATATCTAACCTCCTTAACTATCATAGCGCTCCCAGGAACAACAAAATTCGACATGCAAGCTTCCTTTTGGGCGTCAAATAACAAAACCTGCACCCGGCACCGAGGCCATACGATATTATTATATATATTTTTCAAAATGAATACCAAATTTTATGCATATCCCAGGGTCCTGAGGGTCCTATATGTTCTTCTGATGTTTCCTTAATGCACAGTCCTTATAGCCTCCGCTAGTTTAAAGAAATTATACCTGATATTGTTACCCTTCATAAAAGAAATTAGGGTAAAGTTAAGTAACTCCGTGATACTAAGCTTTTTTTGTTACTGCTTCAGAAATTTTAGATTTCAATTATTTCGATTCGATTCATGTTAAAGAGGGATACCCTACGGAACATTTCTGGCATATATCTTACAAATATTCATAAGTTATTTCAACTTATTAACTAACAAAATCCGGTAGTAGAAGTAGGTAACGCCGTGATATTCAAGTTACTCCGTGATAGCATGGTGTTCACCATTCAGTGGACTTTTTAATCGTGAAAACTAATGTTTAATGTAATAAAAGTGTTCACATTGTATGTAGACTATAAGTTTCTATTACCCCATAATGCCCATATTGAAACATTTCACTACACAGTTGTTGTTTTTTTTTTCATAGAAAAGAAACATTCTATTAAAATATTCCATTAAACATATTTTAAGTCTTCTTAGTCACTATCAGATTCCTCACACCTATCACACATAAAATAGACATTATAGGTACCAGACATTACAAAACTGAAAATCAATCCATTCGGCTCTATTCTTCTTCTTCTTGGTGTCATCCGCCAGGGGAGCCACCTCACGCACCACAACAATCCTCTTCATTATTCTGGGGTCTGGAATTAGGCTAGACCGATCTATTGTGTCTATCTGGACACATTATGGTCACTTCAAATTCAGGTGACACAACGAATGGCTTTCCAATTTTTGCAGGGGTTGCACTTCCTGTTTCGGCTGAATATTTTGTGCAATAATCCTTTAGTGTACTCCACAGGTTATTAAAACGTCTACTGGCCTTGTATACTGGCCATCCTTCTTCCTTCATCGACCTCGATGCTTCTTAAAGGGATTTAGCTGTGTAGAAGAAAGCCTTTTTATTTCGTTTTGGCGCCATTTCAGCGTCCAACCTAAGAAAAACGTACTTATTGCTAATCTCACACACCTTGCATGCATAACACTACATGCATGTAAGTTTTGTATGCGAATGGTCTGCATTTTACCTCTGACTGGTGTTAAAATGAATCTTATACAATGAAACAGCTGTTTATAAGAAATTAATATCTTCCCCACAGATTTCACTGGATGAGGTTCACTTGTTGAAATGTCAACTCTCTGTTAATATATATTTTAAACTTCATTGAGTTGGTCAAAGATAGAGCGCAAGGGCTTCCTGGATTCCTGGTTTCTACTGCCATCTGTTGGTAAGAACTTAGGACTTTCGGAATTGAACCTACGTAGTGATCGAGGAAATACGCTTTAACACGGTGTTACTTGATATCACGGAGTAACTTGACTCTCCCCTATATAAAATCACCTAGTATATAAAGATTACCCCCATTATACTGCCATATATTTCATAACAAGATCTTTGACAAATTTCTTTAATAATGTCGGTTGGTTCCTCAGTTTAGGAGCTGCGACAACGCGGTCTTCTAGCCCTGTGTACTTAGGGTGTGTGTAGAATCTGTCTGATACCCGGTGTTAATTATGACAGCTGTATTAGTGTGTGTTATCTGTACTTCAGGGAAGGACTGCAGACGATCAATTTCAAGTAGTTCCTACTTTTGCTACCAAATGCT
This sequence comes from Meconema thalassinum, assembly GCA_946902985.2. Taxonomy (NCBI): domain Eukaryota; kingdom Metazoa; phylum Arthropoda; class Insecta; order Orthoptera; family Tettigoniidae; genus Meconema; species Meconema thalassinum. The sequence goes on from OX336388.2 coordinate 110,910,528, forward strand.
ACCATCAACGACACCTAGCTGCGAACTTGGCTACTAGATGCCACATCAACCGGCACCTGGCAACAAACGTTGGAACTTAATACAGCGTTATTCAAATCTAACCTACAAATTTTGCTTCTCACAATTGTAGTTAGTGTAAGATTCTTTTATACCAATATGCCATAAATCTATGACATGGAACCGCCAGCTTTACCTCCCCTCCGAAGGAAGGTATACTGAGGGATTTTTAACGCTCTTAAAAAATCTGCCGACTTCGACTGGGTTTGAACCCGCAACCTAGGGCATAGAAGCTCACCATGATACCAACTACGCTACCATACCATCTTTTTGGAAGCCTTTAGAAGGAGGTGAAAGGCTGCTTGAGCGTTTAGCTCTCGCAGGAAAAAAAAAACTCAGGTGCGCTTCATATGAAGGGAGGTAGCGCGCAGTTCGCTACTCCAATGGAGGTTCGGAAACGGACACCAAGAGCCCGCCGATGAGCCAGCTTGGTGATCCTAGGCGAAACCCCACACAAGACACGGCATAGAACTAGAAACATCGCAGAGTTTTAATACCTAATATTGTCACCCTCAATAAAAGAAATTATATAAAATCACCTTTTGTATAAAGATTATCCCCATTAAACTCCCATATATTAAATAACAAGGTCTTTGACAAATTTATTTAATAATGTCATACATCCCTTTTATCTCCCAAAAAAATTTAACACTCATTTCTTTCTGTAGCCTAGCAACGCCACCATGCAGAGAACATCTCTTGCCTTCACGATCCGTCGGATTGCCATAACAACATCCGTGACTGCACTCATCATGGGCGTGATGGATGTAGCCGTCAGAAGAATTCGTCCCGACATCAGCTGGGATCAGCCGATCGATGTAGGCAGCAACTTCCGACACAATTACGACTTCATCGTGATTGGTGCCGGCTCAGCGGGATCTGTGATGGCCAGCAGACTGTCTGAAGTCGAGGAATGGAACGTCTTACTTCTGGAAGCAGGAGGTCCTCAACCACCCTTGGCTGAAATACCGTTCTCTTTCATAACAATGCAACGAGGAACCGGAGTGTGGGAGAGGTACACAGAACCTGATCCAAATTACTGCCAAGCTATGGAAGGCAAGCGCTGTTATCTGCAATCTGGAAAAGTCCTTGGAGGAACATCCGCCATCAACGCGATGTTGTATGTTCGCGGAAACAGACGAGACTACGACAATTGGGCAGCACTTGGCAATACAGGATGGGACTATAATACTGTCTTGCAATACTTCAAGAAGTCCGAAGACATGCGGATCGACAGATTAAAGAATGACACTGTGCATCATTCTACAGGTGGATATCTAACATTAGACGAATTCAAGTATAGAACACCACTAGGAGATGTTCTCCTTAAGGCTGGCCAAGAACTGGGTTACGACGTGGTGGATCATAATGGTCATACTCAGCATGGTTTCACCAGAATGTACAGCACGGTTAGAGATGGCTTCCGATGCAGTGCTGCCAAAGCATTTTTACAACCAGCAAAACATCGTAAGAATTTGGACGTTAGTCTCAACTCAGAAGTGGAGCGTATTCTAATCGATCCCTCCACTAGAAGAGCATACGGAGTGGAGTTCAGAAAACTGCAAAGGACGTACACGGTCTATGCAGGAAAAGAAGTTATTGTCACAGCTGGTGCTCTACAATCTCCTAAATTACTGATGTTATCAGGTGTCGGACCCAAGGAACATTTGCAAGAGATCGGAATATCACCGATAATATCAAATCTGCCAGTAGGACATAATCTTCAGGACCATATCGTTTTGGGAGGTCTAATTTATCTTCTTAATAAGCCAATAGGAATTACTTTACCACGGATTCTGACTTTGACAAACGTTTTAAACTTTTTCACGAATAGTAAAGGGCCTTTTATGACAACAGGTCTTGCAGAAACGTGTGCTTATATCAACAGCAAATACTCAGACGATCCGGAATACCCAGACCTTGGGATTTATTTAACAGGTGGACCTGAAAATGTGGACGGAGGAGCATACATCAAGACAGCAATCTCTTTAAGCAACGAATTCTTCAATGCTGTTTATGAACCAGTACTATTCAAGGATGCCTATGTATCCCTTGCTGCTCTGATGCACCCTAGAAGTCGTGGTGTTGTGCGTTTGAGAAGTAAAGACCCTAAACTCTTCCCCGCAGTTTATCCCAACTACTTGTCTGATGAGCGCGATGTCAAGGTGTTGGTAGAGGGGGCCAAGTTCGGTCTGTTGCTAAGCAATACGAGGACAATGCAGCAGTACGGTGCCACAGTAAACCCATACCTGTTCCCGGGATGTGAACACTTGTTGTACTTAAGCGATGAGTACCTAGAATGCGCTGTGAGGCAGCACACCATGACTCTATGGCACTATTCAGGGACCTGTAAGATGGGTCCAGATTGGGACTCTGAAGCTGTAGTGGACCCTAGACTCAGAGTGAGAGGGGTGGCTGGCTTAAGAGTGGCAGACGCTTCTATTATGCCTGTTATCCCCACAGCCAACACCAATGCGCCGACCATTATGATCGCAGAGAAAGCGTCGGACATGATCAAGGAAGACTGGGGTATCCCAACAATATAAGTGATTAATTTTCAGTCGCTTAACGCGAATTTATTCCCATTATCCTCAAGAGGACCTCGAAAACCTGAGTCTTATAGTTCGTCATTGAAAGAAAACATTAAATGATCACCCCTTATTGAGTTGATTGCACCTTTTCTCAACGCAAGCACCTTTTTGCAGCCTATTATTTCCTTTTTGTGGCTCTTCTGTCGCATTTTATTCCTTGAAAAATTAAACAAGGCAAACCGAACGTGAGCAGCATGACATTAATTTTGATTTACTACAGTTCCGTTAGGTTAAGCCAACTTGGCTGGCCCGCTGGCTACAAGAAGACTGAAGTATTTACTAGTATTTACTTAGTGATCGGAGATTCAGCCGCATTGAAATGCTAAATGTTATCTGATTTAACAATGTTCTCTTTGTGTGATTTTAAATTTTAAATACATGATAGGCTAACATGAGTTAATTTTGTATCCTTAGATATGATGTAAAATTAGTTTTGGTAATGTTCGTATGAACATTTCCATTTAACAAACTCTCCATTTAATATTTGCACTTTTTATGCAAATCATTTTGACTAAATTATAGCGCACTTTTCACATTTTTAACCAAATATTTGCACCTAAAATTCCTAGATCCAGTAATAACATAACTACGTTAAAATATGTAATTATGCGAAAAGTTCTTTTTTTTTCTTTTTTTTTTTTGCCAATAAGTACACCGTCTGCCTGAAAAGTTCGGTGAATGGGTCTATGTTACGAACGGATTGTTGACTTACCTGAAACAGCCGTTACTAGCCTTCTAAGTAATCCCCGTGGATGGTTATGCACTTCTTGGAACGGCTGTACAAGTCCTGGCATAGTCTTCCTGAGGGATAGCCTTCAGTTGGGTCGTCACCTTACGTTGGATGTCCGAAATGTCCGAAAACCTGTGGCCCTTCAGGGCTTTTCGGCGACCCTGGACCCCGATACTCCATACTTTGACGCTTGCCGTAGAGGTCGTACTTCAGGCACCAGGTCTCGTCACCCGTGACGATGGTTTTCAGGACCATTCCATTCCACGGAACATTCACCCTTCTCACTGCCACCCGTCGAACAGGTGTGCACGTTAGGTCGCATAAATTCACCCTTTTCACTGCCGCCCGTCTATCAGGTGTGCAAGGCAGGTTGCACAAATTCACGCTTCTCTCTTGCCTTCAATTTAGAGTTTTGACGACCCAAACTGAAGGCTATTCCTAAAGAAGACTATGCCAGGAGTTTCCAGGACTTGTTCAGTCGTTCTCAGAAGTGCATAACCATCCACGGGTATTACTTCGACGGACAGTAACGGCTGTTTCAGGTAAGCCAACAATCCGTTCGTAATATAGCCCATTCACCGAACTTTTCAGACAGAGGGTGTACAAATAAGAACGGCTACTTCAGTCAGACTGTGCATAATCAATCATATGCAAATTTATTTCAGGTAGATTCTCATATTTCCCGTCTAATATAATGAGGCATAACTACGTGTTGACCAACTGAAAATCATTAATTAGACAACTCAGAAACGGCTTCATAATTTTCCGTATATGCTGTAAGTTTCAGCAACTTATCCTTCCAACCAGGATAGAACTTCGTAAACCACGTTTATCACACAGTCTTGATAAGGCAGAGCCTGGCATCAGTGTCAACAACCTTTGATAATTTCAAGCCCCTTGTTGGGCCTGCCTCACGGAATTTGGCTAAATCAAGAGTGCATTATAGGAGAATTTCGTCCAGCAACAAATTTCCTTGAAAAAACGTGCCATTTCGTCCAGCTCGGTTTTACAAATTATTACACTAGTTAATGAGTGCCATCTCGTTCAGACGAAATGTTGACAAGGGTTGAGGCAGTGCAATTAATAGTGAGTATATTATCTTATATTAAATTCCGTTAGGAACTTTTTGTCCAGTGAACTACTTTTTATTATTATAAGTCCGATATTTATGATTGAGGTGTCAAATTAAAGGAAACATTCCCTAGATGTTTCGAAAGCATATGGTTTCCCTAAATTCCCTTAGTGCTCCCTCCCCAAAGCCCTTCAAAGTCCACATGTAATTGAAATGAATAAACAAATATTCCTGCTTGATATATTTATGATAAGATATTTCAAAATATGTTTTAGTAATGCAACTGTGGATATATTTTAATTATCACCTGATTTGTGAAATTTTCTTTTTTCTCACTATGTAGTTTACATTATAAGCATTTCATTGATAAATATAGTTGACTGGTGCCAAACAAGCGGAGCGAGTAACGTCCATTATTACAAACAAACAAAATTACGTATTTCTAACAAGAAACGCAATGAAATGAAACAGTTATTGTAGACCAGTTAAACCGTCAATCATAGATGTTTGGACGAAATAGCACTAGTGGGCCGGTAGACAGTTAACCACCTGCCTCTGTTCGTGGAATTTGGAAGAAATTGCACCTGGACGAAATGGCACGACACGTTATAGGAACCCAAAACCTGAACTCGCTTCCTCGCCAGTTTAATTTACACCGCAGAAGATGCCCTAGGGAAGAGAAGGAAGAGCAAACACTAGAAAGCAAACATGTCGGATATGTGATGAAACGGGAGATATGGAATTGCGCCCATAATCAGTGGTATTTCCAGATCCTTTTAATTAGGCCGATTGAACTGCGCCCATAGTCATGTCAGCTATTTGCCCAAGGTTGGTTTAAGGGGAAGTGACGGACTGTCTCCTACCACTAGCTTCTGCACTGCTGAGAATAAGAGGTAGTCCCCCATCCCGATAAGCAGCTGTACTACGGGAAACCCTACCTAAGCCACGGAGGCTAAACTAATAATAATAATAATAATAATAATAATAATAATAATAATAATAATAATAATAATACAACTCTCTCTAATCCACCATAAATAACTACTTTTGTTATACAATAAAAAAAATATAATAATCTTCTAAATGGTAAGATTACTAGATTATTAAACATTTGCAATAACAAAACTATTTTTAAAATATGGTTAGGTTGTCGAAAAAATTCCAATGTACCAGTTAATGTTAATATTGCTAGAACAAAAATTAAATATGAGTCTGTTTTGAAAACTGTACCTGTTTTATGTATCCCAGGCCAACACTAATTTCTTGTCCACAATCTGGACGGTTTTTGACTTGTTCGCAATCAAGACACAACCGATTTGGAATGAGTCACTTCAAATTCACACCACTCGACACAACATAATTCGGTAGAGGGGAGGAGGAACGGAACCTACCTGACCGCTCTCAGTGAGCGCAGTTCCACTGCCACTTTGATGCTAATGACCAGGGTCATTCATTAGTGAAGCTTGGGCGCAGTTCCATACAACCCGGTGAAACTTGAAACAACAACAATAATGGTATATGTTAGCAGTTGTAACCCTCCAGATGTCCCGATAAATACAGGGCGTATCAGAATGAATATCAAAGTTTTAAGGCTTTATAGTATTTGATACATTTAACTTATAATTATGGCGACAGTAGTGGCTACGCTGGCTAAGGCGCAGTGTTAGGTCATGGGGTCAAGCGCTCTGCTGACTCGGTAGACGCGTGAGTTCGAGCCCCACCGTCGGTCGTCCTTGAAATGGTTTTCCGTGGTTTCCCATTTTCAACACCAGGCAAATGCTGGGACGGTACCTTCGAACAGGCCACGGGCGCTTCCTTCTACATCCTTGCCCAGTTTAATTCGCCTTCATCCATTCCATCTCTCATCCCGACGCGCAGGTCGCCCACGGCCGTCGACTAGAAAGACCTGCACTCGGCCTCTCAGGAGGTCACACGAAAAAAAAGAAGACTTATAATTATAAATTAATTTATTTAACTATCGTACGGCTTTTAGTACCTGGAGTGTCTGAGGACATGCTCGGCTCGCCATAGGCTGTAGCTGCTTCAAGCGGACACCCATGGGGTGAGCTACAAGTTCCGTTCAATTTCAAGTAGTTCCAACTATCGCTAACAGATGTCACACACATCTAGTGACGAACGTTGGAACTTTGATAGAGCGTTTCAATGAAATCTAACCTGCAAATTTAGCTTCACGCCAGTTTAATCAGTGGAAGGTTCTTTTACATGCCATAAATCTATGCCATAGGACCACTGGTTTTACTTCCCCTCCGAAGGAAGGCATACTGAAGGATTTTAAAGCTCTTAAAAAACCCGACGACTTTGGCCGGATTTGAACCCGCGATCTTTGGCATAGAAGCTCAGCATGCTACCGACTACGCCACCGTAGCCGCTATAATTACAAATAATACCTCAAATGAAAGAGCAACTCAAACAGTTCGTCCTACAAGTGTGTTCAATGTGAGCAACATTTGGCACACGGCACACATTGAGTCGATAGCCGAGATCGTCCCAGAACCTTGCTCGGTGTCAAAAGTCAACCCCTGGCACTATCCAGCCCATGACGGGCTAAGGCCGACCAAGCGACCGCTGCCCAGCCATTTGGCCTGCAGATATTGGGGTGACGCGTGATCAGCGCGTCGGGTCCCCTCGGCCGTTAATCTTGGTATTCGTGATCGGGGCGCTGTCTCACTGTCAGACAGCTACTCAATTGTCCTCACGAGGCTGAGTGCACCCCGTTCCAACCCCCACGTCAGTTTTAAAATCCCTGACGGAGCCGGGGATCGAACCCGGGGCCTCCGGGTGAGAGGTAGGCGCGCTACCCCAACACCACAGGGTCGGTGTGTCTGGAGTAATTGATGCAACAAGTGCTTCAATCCTATTCAACACGTTCTTTGTTGGTCGACCGGTACTCTTCCATTTGCAAAGACAGCCGGTGTCTTCAAACTGATTAAATCTACGGATGTTATTATTACTTGGAGGATTAAAATGGACCTTAATATTGAACGCACGTTGGACTGTAACTACAGATTCAGTCCTTGCAAACTGCATATCACAAAAGTCCTTCTGTTCCCTAGTCGTCATCTTGGCTGGCTACTAGCGCTTTCTAACAACGGAAGACAGAGGAATCAGCGCATGCACACAGGTACGAACACTAGAAGGACAAACTGTTTGAGTTACTATTTCATATGGAGTATTATTTATAACTAGTAACCCGTCCCGGCTCGATCGGGAACAGTTATGAATGCATTACGTGATAAGTGCTTTTTGTATTCGATGTCAATGAACTACGACCTACATCCGTTTTACGTCGCGGCATGATGGGTTAAAATCACTGACTGGCCCTTCCGTCCAATCTTCACTTGACTGTGTATTTTGCGGAACGAAAAGTTCACAGGCGAAATGAAGAAAAAGCCAAGTTGCAGTTCCAGGGAAACTCCAAACACAATCACTCTTCTCTGAAGTCTTAACTCAACATGACTCTACAGTTTTGCTGCTGGCTATATCTAGGGCAATTGGCTCGCCAGCTAGCTAGGTTTTAACTGGGGTGATAGGCTCGCCCCTAGCTAGCTCGTAAACTGTCGCCTCAATAATTGGAAGAAAAGATAATGTGAAAACACTTATAGTGGGTGATGTATTGAAGATATGCTCTCACGGACTTTTTTTTTTTAGAACTTTTCATGCTGAACAATTCTTACACTCATAGTAAATTGATATTGTTAACGGTTTGCTCAGCGTAAGCTTAAAAAGTGCACGGACGCCAGGTTTTTTCTTCTTTCGACTTTTTCTCTGAAATCGTTACTGCTTGGCTTCCTTTGATCATAAATATTTTTGTTCTACAGAAACCTTCCTCGAGATATCCTTTACAGAATGGTGAAAACCGCATCAAAATCCATACAGTGGTTCTCGAGATTACCAGTGACATCCAAGAATCGGGGTCTTTGTTTTATACTAAGTAGAGATTTTAAGTTAAATGGAAGAAATTCTACAAAGCCTTAAAATTGCGATATTCATTTTGAAACGCCCTGTATATCCTAAAGTAGCTTCATACTGAATGTTACATCCCAGTAGTTATGTAAGTAAATAAGAGTCATCTAGTTACAAAACCAGGCACCTGAATCTGTCAGGAAGTTTCACTTGTTATTAACTAGTTTTAGTACCCGGCTGGCGTCTTCATACTTAATAGAAAGAAAGCCACATGGCGATTATTATTACACAATGCCTATGCACATTGCTACTAAGTTATTGCTCAAGTACTTATTTACACTACTATATAATACGTACAATAATTTGAAGTGATCATTATCATCAGCAGCATCGTTTCTTCGCTCCAGCAAGCCGGGTGCGGTTATACAGGGCCTTGGAAAATAATGTGCTACTTATTCTCATGGGGTGGGTATCATTTTCGAATATGAAAACAGAATACCGATATCTATAATGGTTTGAACGTTATTTCCGTGTAACAGCTTAGGTGAATGGACATGCTCATTTAAACACACGCCACCGGTACTGACTCTCTGTTCTAACACTCTTAATTAAAATTTAAAGGTAAAAAAGTCAATTTTTTCAACATGGCTTATTAGGCCCTTTGTCAACATTTTTTTGAAAATAAATAATACATTCAAAAGGGGGACATCGCCATAAGTTCTAGGACACCTCGTACACATCTCTAGCCTTATTGGTTCGCGAAATATAACAAACATGTAAGAAAACACTTTTTTACCCCCCCCCCCCCCAAATCCATTACCCTAATGCTCAACACTTTCAGCATCGTAAAAAGGACCACGCATTGAAAAAAAAAAACCTCAAACATCGTTCTAGCATTATTGGTTCGCGAGATATCACCAAAAAATGTCAAAAAACAGGGGTTTACCCCAAAATACGTTTCAAAACTTCAACCTATTAAAAATAACCTCGCCAGGAGATAGATAGGAAAAATACCATTAAAACGACACCAAGCAGGCCCTCCTATCCCTAGTCCTTCCCCAACATAACCATTTACAACATAGGCAACCGTATTCAAGCACACACGCGATTATAGGTAGATGCCCTGTTGCTTCACTACTACTACTACTACTACTTTTTGTCTTAGAGACCTGAAACGTATTTGGGGGTTAAAAGGGGGGGGGGGGGTAAAGACCTTTCATTTACGTCAAATACACTTCTTTGTAAAATTCTTAGTTTCCGAAATATAGCCAATTTCAAAAATTCAACTTTTATGAAAATGTAAAAAATATACTGTTTTGTTCTAACGATAAAGAACATAGAGAGCTCCCGTTTAAGCTATTGCACAACGTTCTATCATTATTAGATTTCAAAATATAATTTACTTTCAATTTTCTTTTAAATATAACGAGTAGTCCATAGGTAAGGGGGCGTCACCCCGAGTCCTACGACGTATCGCTTGCCCTAATCTGATGTTCTCATCAATGGTTCTCAGTCTGCTATGCAAAACATCGTTAGGGGTTCTGGTCGTTTTTGGCACTTCATGACGTGATATCTTTCACACCCCTCACCGCACCTCTCACACACGCAGTCTTCGGCAGGGTTGTGGCAAGTCTTCTTTCGACATAGTTTGTAATGGAAACCATGAGCCGATAGTCTGGTGAACATGTGTCGCAACTTATGAATGTGCTAATTTAACTGGTGAAAACACTATGTACAATGGTGTCGCCAATCAATCAAGTAAAACACTCACTCTAACCGTTACTTAACCCCAATCAGATCTAACTCTAACCTTGTCACGACTAATAAGTTGATTCTTCTTTTCCTTCAGTGTTTGTCCCGCCTGGTGGCAGGGTCCGCTACATGGATTCGATGTCTCCATTTAGTTCTGTCCTGGGCCATGTCAGGGTGGATATTGACGCTCTTCGGATCTTTGTGAAGGGTATCGGCCCATCGCTGTTTTGGTCGTCCTTTTGGTCTATTACCGGTGACTTCCAACATGTAACCCGTCTTTGCTATAGTGTCAGCCTCTGTCCTCAGCACATGTCCAAACCATCTTAATTGACTCTCGCGGATTTATCGGGATAGGGTGCAATGCCAAATCTCTCCCTGATGCATTCATTGGAGATGCGATCCAGTTTAGTAACACCAGCTGTCCACCGCAGCATCCTGGTCTCCATGACTCCCAGTCGACGCTCCATCTCAGTCGTAGTAGGCCAACATACGTAACCATACAGTGCGACAGGTCGGATGACAGTACGGTAGATTTTAGCTTTGAGGTGATCTTTCATCCTCCTGTCGCAAGTGACGCCAGTTGTTGTTCGCCATTTCATCCAAGCTGCGGATATCCTAGGCCTAGCTTTGACCTCTTCGACAAGTCGACCATCAGCAGCGATCGTGGAGCCAAGATACTTGAATCTCGTTACTCACGGTAGATCCTCGCCGTCTACCTGAATGGTAGTTGGTTAAATTCCAAAACTAAAACACAGTGTTGTTTATTTTATTTCATGCAATATTTTCTTGAAACAAAATCGACAGGCTACAGTCAATGAATATGGGTAGGCTGCTCCCTCGCAGATGCATGGTGAAGTAGTCCCGTCATGCGTGCGTGAGGTTCATCCGGTGACGGCCGTTTTAAAACCATGACGAAAAAATTACATGGTAAAGGTATGGAACAAGAATAGTAGGACGTGATGCTTCGACCTTTTCGCATTCCTCTATAGACGGCAGCACATGTGTTCGACTAGGGCGATATCTTAAGTGAATTAAGATGCGGGTGCTATGTGTGACAACAGTTTGGTTGGATCGCTGATAATGAGTATGCTGGTCGTTTGTGGAGGAAAATAAGTTGATCTATTGAAGCTTTGTATATTGGGACTTCGAAAACACTCGCGGAAGAAATAAAATAATTATAGGAATGTGATTTACATACCTACGTGACGTAGGCAATTCTAAAACTAAAATATGGAAACGGTTATCTCAAATACTTGCTAAAGCAACTACCTAATCTCAAAATTTAGCATACATTAGTCATTCAAATGCCACGCCATATAGCGGTGCGTTGCCCTACTCTCACCAGAGCGCAGTAAGGTGTAACAGTCGTAACAGCTGAAGATCGAAATTAGAAAGTGATAACTATTGGCCTTATGGGAGCTTCACTTCCAAATATTATTCCTCCATGGTAAAGGCCTGATATGTCCATACTGTATTAATGATATCAACTGTGACCAAAGCAATACGTGAACTACAGGCGCTAGGATTAGAATACCGCATTGCAATCTCTTTGATATCACTAAACAACGATAATAATTAGCAACGGGTCTTCCAAGCTAACTAAAGAATACTCTTCCAAGTACGATGCTGAAATTTATCTCAATTCAGTTATGTGTGTTATTTTTCATACTGGTGGGCCAGCTAACAGAAAGCAGAGGGTTTACCGAGGGTGTATACAAACGCGTCCTGAAAAAAGGTAATAAATTCAGACATTGCTGGTGGTGAAAAAGCCGACATCAAAGAATTTCCATTCTTGGTGTCCTTGCAGTGGTATTATACAGTCCTTTGCTCAGGATCATTGATAACAAGCCGTTTCGTGCTCACAGCCGCTCAATGCGTTTCTTTCACCGATGAAGAATATCTCGTAGCCGTCGATCTCATAGCTGGCACGACGAATCCCTATGAACATTTTAGCGGTGGCGCCCATCTCAGCCGTATTAATAATCTGATAATTCGAAATGATTATGACGACAAAAATGTCTATAATGACCTCGCCATCGTTAATGTGACTAAAGAGTTTGATTTAACATCAACCTCGGTGGCTCTTGTCAAGTTGCCGGATGGAATGCCGTCTGTTGATGACCCTTATGAGGGCCATACGGTAACCATAGTTGGATGGGGTTCCGAAATATATTTACCTAGTCAACCTACAGAATTTAACCTACAAAAAATTCGTTCCACAGTGGTGAATAACAAGAAATGCATGCAAGCTTGGCCACATTTATCTTCTCAAAAGAATAAGTTCATTTGTACACAAGACTATGGAAAATCTGCTTGCAGCGGGGACGGTGGGAGTACAGTACTGGACACCGGCGTATTAATTGGTGTGGCATCCTTTATACCTAAATAATCATGTGAAGGTCTACGGCCTTCTGTCTCCACCAAGGTCGACTATTACCTGCCCTGGATCCGGAGCCTGACCGAGTCAGCTCCTCAGAACCTGCCTGGGTCAGCTCATCGAAACATGGCCAATAGCCTTTGTATTTGGATATGCATATTCGTAATAAACTGACGTCTCCCAGATATGTGATGGACAGTTTCAACTCCCCTGGATACGTCTGTGTCATAATCATAAAGACTTAAGGAAAATCAAATTTTAGCATTAATATTTACCTATAGCATAAGCCTCCGTGGCTTAGGCGGCAGCACGCCGGCCTCTCACCGCTGGGTCCGTGGTTCAAATCCCGGTCACTGCATGTGAGATCTGTGCTGGACAAAACGGAGGCAGACAGGTTTTTCTCCGGGTACTCCGGTTTTCCCTGTCAAAATTTCATTCCAGCAACACTCTCCACTATCATTTCATTCCATCTGTCATTCATTTAATCATTGCTCCAGAGGAGTGCGTCAGGCCTCGGCAGCCGGCACAGTTCATATCCTCGCCGCTAGATGGGGGCTTCATTCATTCCATTCCTGACCCGGTCGGAGACTGGAAGCAGGCTGTGGATTTTCATTCATTTACCTATAGCCTATGCATTTGTTATATTGTTTTAAAAATAAATCATACATTTTCATTCTGGGACTTTTTGTCTTTCAGCGTTTAGTCTAGTTTGCAAGCCTCTGTTAGTGAACAGTTCGCCTCCATGATCCTCATTAGCAGTTAGCAATGCAGCTTCCTCTGCATCTACACCTCTCACTTTGAAATCGTTCAAACACTGAATCTAACCATCGCCTCCTAGGTCTACCTATGTTTCTCTTAACCTCTACAGCCGAACTCATCAATCATTTCCCTACCTTAGTAATTGTTGCTTTAAGAGGCGGAACAGCGAGGTCATCTGCCCCTTTTCCCGACCTTATTTCTGCCTTGCTATCCGCAGTTTTTACCCTATTACTGTATTTTAGTATATGAGAAAGGCTGTAAACCCCCCCAGAGGCTCACGACTAGTGAGACGTGGATTGGCGTCCACGGGACCCCAGTTGTGTCCGGCATTGCTTCAACGTACATGTGCCGGGCTTCTCACCGTCACCCTTTCTTTCGGCCTCCCTTGGTCAACTCTTGTTCGCTTCTGACCCCGAAGGTATTAGGGTATCCGAGGCCTAGGGAGTCTTTCACTTTCCCGCCCTTCTCTCATCTTTCCAGACCCCTCATTCTTCGAGGTGTCAGACCTCTTGTTTTTCTTTTCCTGATATCTGCTGCCTTCTGCTGAAGGCCCTAAAGGAGGCAGGGTGTGTGTAGCTCCAACACTTCTGGTACACCTTGGATAGTGCAACACCCTCAAGGGCTCACGGCTGGTGAGCGTGGTATTTGGTGACCCTGAGGGATTCTTGATTCTTGAGTTGGGTTTCCCCCGCCCTTTTTCCATTGCATTTGGGGCGGACCCTCTCCTCCTTTCCTTTCCTCTCTGCCTTGCTTGGCTCTCCATCCTTCCAAGTCCCTTAATTCTCATTCTTCGAGAATGCGCAACAACAAATACCACCTCTTGCAATTCCAAGGGAAGATTGATGGCATTAGGGGTCCAGGACGCAGTCGAATATCCTGGCTAAAGAACTTAAGCCAGTGGTTCGGACTTAATAGAGTGACACTGTTTAGAACAGCTATGGACAAACAGCAGATCATGCTACTGATCGCCAATGTTCTTGGAAGGTGAGGGACTTGAAGAAGAATAATAAGAAGAAGAATGTGAATAATAATAATAATAATAATAATAATAATAATAAGAAGAAGAAGAAGAAGAAGAAGAAGAAGAAGGAGGAGGAGGTTAACACTTACCATGCTGATGCCTTAAATGTTGCTCCTCACCCCTGTGCTGGCTGGTTTCCAGAATTTATGGCTATGTTCAGAATGGCACAAACTGAATGTGGTTTGAGTTACAAATAAATTGAAAAGCCCATTCGATTTCCTAATCCTTAAACTACAAATTTAATAAGAATCCGACACGATTGAAAAAAAAACTATATTGTAAAGAAAATGCCGTAAACAGCCGTTGCGCGCGCTCTCTTCCTGGAACGAGCGGGCGCGCCGGCAGAAGTAGAAGGGAGAACTGTCTCTTCGGTTGCGTCAGATTCAGGATCTGTAATGCGAATTATAACCCCAAATATACGAAACTAGTCATAGAATAAACTCGACGTTTTTTGCGAGAGAAAAATCTGTCCACAAAGAATAAAAACAAAGGAAAGGAAAACAGATTTGATCTACCTGAACTTGCATCGCTTGCCTTCGAACAGATCGATATTCTTCCGCTGAACAGTGACGTGGTGCTACCTAGCGATACTATGTGGAACTTTATGCTTACTGGCACCCACACGCGAGTGCTAGAGCTGTAATATTACGTTCGTCTCCAACACAAAGCGCGAGAAATCAATCAACGTAATATTACGCTTGCCGCAGTTTAAAAAAGTTACCTTCGAACGTAATATTACGACGCCCGCACTCTTAAGTGTTAAGGGCATTTCCTTTCCTCCTGTTTATTATTTACATTCCTCTCCTTTTTTCCCCATTTCCTCTTCTAGTTTGTAGGTCAGTAGTTGGTTTTAGTTGTAGGTTTCATTTGATCATCTTTCATTTTCACTATCGCCCAAACCATTAGGGGCCAATAACCTAGATGTTAGGCCCCTTAAAACAATCATCATCAAAGACTGGAAATATAATTGAAAAATTGATCATAACATAAAATTAATCCCACATATTTGTCTAAAATTTTACAAGCATACTAATACCGATTTTTTAGAAGGAGGACAGGAGGATTGTAAAGCCGCGTTTACACCGGAGTTGCCAACAGTGTTGCCAATAAATGTTGACAACATTTACAAAAATCGTACTAAATTTTTTGTCAACATTGCTGCCAACACCGAAAAAGTGTTGGCAACATAACCCAGCAGTAATCGGTTAAGATCAAAGAGTGTTGTTAACATTTGTTGGCAGCAATGTTGACGGGACTTGAAGTGTCCCGCAACAATGTTGGCAACAATTCCCCTTCAACTGTCCAGCGCACGTGGTTGGCGCATGTATTGCTAGTCTGTAATTGGTGTCGCGTTTCCGCAATTTTAGGTCCAATAGCTGTGAGTAGGTTTTCAGTCGCTACCGGTACTTGTCATCCTCAAGAAGTTCTTAACACTGCCGTCACACCTCAACTCTCTTGACAATGGATCGACATCGTCTTTATTTAAGTCGGAAAGTAGGTCACTTCCACTATACACAGATCTGGCCCTAGGGGAAGGCCTTACCCAGATTTTCTTCGGCCTTCTCTTTTTACCTATGATGACGCACACTGCTGCTAACGCCGCAAGTTCCTCTAGTGTTGACATCTCGGAATGCAGAATGCAACTGGCGAAACGCGCCAAAAATGAGCTTAATTGTTGTCAACAAATCTTACCATTCTCGATATTCGCCAACATTGTTGCCAGCATTTGTTGCGAACTTATGTTGTCAACATGTTGTCAAAGAAAGCTGGCAACATTTGGTGTATACGCGGCTTAAGAATTACAGAAGTATCACCCTTATTGCTCACGTAGCTAACAATTTTGAGAGGATATTGGAAGGCAGGGTGAGAAGGAAGATAAAGGGGGAGGGAAGAAGAACAGTATGGCTTTAGGAAAATCAGATCAAGTTTCGACTTTCTTTTTGCACTAAGAACCAAGATGGAGAAAAGATGGGAATATGGAAAAGGCATTGTGATGACATTTATTGATATTGAAGAAGCTTACGATTTTTTTTGCGTATGGCTTTTAGTGCCGGGAGTGTCCGAGGACATGTTCGGCTCGCCAGATTTGTAGCTGCTTCGAGACGGACACCCAATGGGTGAGCTACAAGTACCGTTGGGGAGGAAAGTTGGAATGGAAGGACGAGGAGCTGGAAGGTAGCGGCTGTGGCCTCTAGTTAGGGACCAACCCCGGCATTTGCCTGGAAGGAAGATGGGAAACCACAGAAGACCATCTTCAAGGTTGCCGGCTGGGGGATTCGAACCTCCTCGCCTCCCGGATGTGAGCGACTGCCAGCAGTCTTGCCGTAACGACCACGGCTAACTCACCCGGTAAGCTTACGATAGTGTGCCTAGACAGGTGGTTTGGGATGTATTAAGGAAAAAAAAACAAGTTAACGGAGCAGAAGTGAGAATGTTAAAAGCTATGTACATAGTAGTGTAGAGACCAGTACCAGTATAGGAAAAACAAAATGGTTTAAAGTGGAAACGGGTCTTCGACAGGGAAGTGTATTACCCCCCTTCTGTTTATCATAGTCATGGATGTAATTCACAAGAATGTCAAACAGATATAGGGACGCGAGGCAACAAAGGCCTTGTTGTTTGCCGACACTTACTTTACTTTCCGTGTCCGGGAGATACACTAAATTCTTCCTTTCCAGAACTCTGCAGCTCTTATCCCTCGGTCTGTGGCCAACATAAGGTCTTCCTGGCTGCAGGTATCATTAAGATCTTGGCACGTGAGCAGGTGCTGTGGAGTCTGGATTTCTCCACAGGCACATCGTGGATCTTCTGCATAACCCCACTTCACAAGGTTGCTACGACACTTAGGCACTCCTGTTCTTATCCGGTTTAGGGACCTCCAGGTGGTATAAGGCAAATGACTACCACTGCTCAGTTCTTCTTTATGGGTCAACCCCTCTGGTACTATTTGTTTCCAGAATGACACACGCCGGACGTCTGGTTTGGTATGGAGGGGTACTGTTCTCTTAATAAAACTCTTCCTGGATCTTAGGCGAGGAGTGGTTACCTTGTGGTTGAACATAGAATGTCTGGGATCTGTTTCAAGCTTTTGTCTCTCTTTCTCTGCTGCTACCCTGCGTCGAATAAATGGAGGTTCAATGCCAGCGAGAGGGTAGATCTTCTGCACTGGGGTAGGTCTCAGATAATTTATAGTGATATGAGGTGAGGACTAAAAGGAAGTGCAAAAGCAAGTAGAGGTTTGGGATCAAGAGATAGAAAAAATTATGATGAAAGTAAGCACATATAAGATCAAGACAATGGTAATGTCAAGAGGAACAAAGGAAGAAAGAGGAACGATAAACCTAAATGGGGAAAGTCTAGAAGTGATTAAGAGTTTCAAGTATCTGGAAAGTGTGATCGCAGAGGATGGAAGGATAAAGGAGGTAATTGGAAGGAGAATACAAAATGCAAGCAATTTTTATCAGAGTGTAAGGGGTATTCTTTGGAACCGAGACGTCCCGAAGAAATGTAAAAGGGTACTACAGTATATTCAACTTATTACGAGCCTGTGCAGCTGGAACATGGATGGTTGGTTGGTTCTTAAGTTTAGGGGCTGCGACAACGCGGACATGTAGCCCCGTGTACTTTGGGTGTGTGTAGAATCTGTCTGATAACCGGTGTTAATTGTGATGACTGTATTAGTGTGTGTTATCTGTTTTTTAAATTCAAGTAAGGACTGCAGACTTTTGAATTTTTCAAATAGTTCCTAATTTTGCTGCCAAACCCCACCGACAACGACTACTAGTTCAGAACTTAGCTACCAGACGCCACCGCCGTCGGCTCTTGGCAACGAACGTAGGAACCTAAGAGCGTTGTTTACATTCTTAACCTATACAATTTAGCTTTACACAGGTGTAATTAGTGGAAGGTTCTTTAACATGCCATAAATCTATGACATGGGACCACGGGCTTTACTTCCCCTCCGAAGGAAGGCATAATGAGGGATTTTAACGTTTTTAAAAAAATCCGACGACTTCGGCCGGATTTGAACTCGCGATCTTGGGTATAGAAGCTCAGCATGCTACCAACTACGCCACCGAAGCCGCCCTGGAACATGGACTACTACCAAAAGAGAGGAGAGCAGAATACAAGCGGCGGAGATTAAATTTCTAAGAGACACAGAGGGCAAGACCAGAAGACATAGAGTTAGAAATGAAGAGATTAGAAAAAGGACAGATATCTGGAAGCTGCAGGACAGGATTGAAACAACGAAGTTAAAGTGCTATGGTCACATGTTGAGGATGGAAGAGAAGAGAGTACCAAAGAAAGCTTTTTCCGAAAATATGACAGGGAAGAGACCACGAGGAAGACCCCGGAAGAGATGGGCGGATACAGTCCGGCAGTGCATAGAGAAGAGGGGAAGGAAACCTGAAGATGTATTTAAAGGTAAGAAAGACCTGCCTATCTCGCCCATGTTAAATCTTCAAATTTTTCGTACACTTAACTCAAAATATGCTTGGGTTAGCCAATTAAAACTTTCAGGGATTACTGTTTGGATCATTATCTGCAATAATAAGAAGGATTATTTACAAAAACGAAATACTTTTGCCAATATGAATTTTTGTTTAAGGTACTATATTTTAATACAAAATTCTTGACAAATTCCTGTTCTCTACATTGTATATACCGTAACGGGTCTTTCTTACCTTAAAAAAGGAGAGGAGTGCTGGAGAGAGAGGCAAAGATGGAGGTCTTCAATTCACAACCCGACCCAGGAGGCTGGAAACGGGAAATGAAGAAGAAGAAGAAGATGATGATGATGATGATGATGATGATGATGAATATTCCATACAATTCAATAATACATCACGATTAGAGGCGCCGACTTCTATAAAATATTGGGGGAGAGGCCTTCAACTTCTTTCCGAAACTTAGAAATCCAAGCATCCTCGAAATGAATTGAAGACTTGAAATAAAGAAGGCTCTAAGTGCCACACTAAGAGTTTTGAGGAAAATGAGTCTAAAGTATGTTAACAGCAGCGGTAGATAAACTACATGCCATCTGTTGATAGATATTGTTACACACATCAATCGAGGCAGTTCGAGCCTTTTATGGGGTCAGTTGAATAAAAAATCAAGCATTTGCTAATAGCTTTAAGAAATAGCACTTGCTTTGACTTCAAGTCTTCAGTACTAGCACTAGTATTTGCTAACAGTTCTGTGAATAAAACCAAGTTAGAACTACTGTAATAAGCTCATTCTGGAAATTTTTAGCAAAATCTTGATAGAATTACATTGTTTGCAAGATTGGTGCATTATTGCCACCTGAACATTCTTAGTGTTAATCATAAGAAATGGGTTTGAGTTGTTGTTGATCAATAATTGCTGAGTTATATGCTTGTATAGTGTGCATCAGGCATTTCTTCCTTACTCCTCCGCGGCGTTAATTTCATCCATTCGCAGTTCCTCATCTAACGGGTCATCTAAATGTCTTCAGAAGATGATGGATGATATTTCGGATAGTGAGACTGGAGTGGATACAACATTACAATTTGTGTCCATGTAATCGAAGCGTGAAGTGTTATTTAACAAAAGTTAAATGTGGCACAGAGAAGGCACTTTCTTCACTTAGAGAAGAATGTATCACCATCCTCGAGATAGATGTAACTACAAAACAACTAAAAAATAAGATTCAAAATATGAAAACAGAGGTGAAAAAGAAGGCAGACAGAGCAGCTACAGGAAACAAAAAAATAAGCTTAAAGATTGGTAAAAAAAAAACAGCTGTTGAAAATAATGTCAAAAGAAGAGAATCCTGTATTCTGTAAAATACCAGGTGAGTACTGTAATATTTATTATTTGCTGCATTACCTCAATGCCTTTACTCGTCTGTATGTTTTAAGTTTAATAAACACTTTGGTTTTGATGCATTTAATTAATCTTATAGGAGCCTCAATTGCTGGGACTTCGACATCGATTCCAGGTTCTATTCTTGATGATACAAAAACAACTCTGCCACCACCACCACCACCACCACCACCACCACCGCCACCACCACCACAAAAGAAACATAAATTCCCACTACAAGAAACGGACGAAACAATAGTTCTCAGTAATTCTCAACTACAGCTGTTAGTTTTGTTGGAACAGCTGAAGTTAATCAAGATGCAACAGAAGAGGGAAGAAATGTTACTTTCACGTGAACCATCACCACAACATAAGGAAGAATGCACCTAGACTGTCTTGTAACATGGGAACTATGCTATAATAATTTCAGTGAAGTACTGCATGTTAAACATTTAATAATTTAATAACTCATTGTTGTCCGGCCGTTGCCATCCATTCTCGGGAGGTGCCCATAGAACTTCTCTTCTTCATCAGTTCAATCATACCTTCAGTTTTCTGGTACAAATCTTTGTTTGGCCTTAGCCTTCTCTCTCCATTTTTTATCTTTGAGCCACGGTGGGTGAGTGGTCAACGTGTCGGTCTACTAACCCCAAGCTTGCAGGTTCGATTCCTGGCGTGGTAGGTGATTTTTGAAAGGCGGCAAAAATTACGACACCATGTCATACGATGTTGGCATGTCAAAGAACCCACTTGAATTCAGTAGGCCGTGTTCATAATGGCAAAATTAATCTGTGGAGTTTCCGCCAACACAAAGTTCCTCATTTCTCTACTAGAAAGCGCTATAGTGTTCAGGGAGATTAGATATCTAACCTCCTTGACTTTCATAGTGCTTCAAGGAACAACGAAATTCGACATGCAAGATACCCTCTAGGTGTAAATAACAAAGCTTGCATCCGGCACCCGAGGCCATACGATATTATTATCAGAAAATGCAAATATTCCTAGTTGAAGAACCATTTGAATTATCACCACGAAAATCAATACAGACATGCCTAGCACACTGGCAATCATGTGTGTAAAATTATATAGCATTATCTCTAAACCTCTGGGAGTTACAATACTTCTTTTACTGGAGTGCAATTTTGCATACGGCCCCCCTTAACTTCAATAATCTCCATAAGATAGAGCGGGTGATTATCGATATATTAACTTAATTTCGTCATTATTCTAGATTGATCTATATCAATTAATCATTGGCATGCATTTTAAATTTTAAGAAAAGTAGGCTCTTTAGTTCGTCACGGAACTTCTTGTTATAACTGTGATGCCAAATATCTTATGACAATATGTTTAAGGTAGTAATAAAGATTGAATTTGGTATATTTGATCTTTATTTAACAATTGTAAAAGAATAGTGCAAGTTTTAGTGGGGGTGGTGTGAGCATCCCACCTACCCACATTCGTAACTCTTACCCACATACCTAATTAAAGATTAATAAATACACTTGGATGACCAGTTTCGATCGTCAAGCGATCATCATCAGATCCATTACACTTAGGCTATAAAAATATGTCTGAAAGTATGGGTGAAAATATTTACAATATGTACACTTATTTAGTTGCAGCATAAGTTGAGATAATGCAACTCGTCAGTATTTTTTAGTTGTAATCTATGTGATGTCTTGTTAAGATACTGGAAGTGGTGATTGACCTCCGGAATTTGCCTGTTTGGAGTGAATATGACATATGACCACATTGTGGTTGTTGTAAATGGTCAATTCAGATTGTATTGTACAGGCTACTTATCTGGTCGATTCTTGCGCGGTCCTGTTGAGAGCAGTTCACTTGGTCACTTATTGCACTCGACTGAATGGAAATTCCTGTGTGTGAGGGTCTGTTATCTCGCTGGGCTGTTCCCCCTCTCGCATTCTTAAGTTATGTGTGTTCCTCGTCCAAATCAAGCGTGTCCATAGAAAGCCAAGACGAAAATAAATTAATAATACCTGATATTGCAACCCTTTATATAATAGGCTGTCACCATTTATAAAAGATTACCCCTTATATTATTATCTAAAGCTCACCCTCTGTATGGATACAAGCCAGCTACTTCGAGACTCAAATCAAGGAAAAGTTTCCTCAGATTTACCGAGGCTGTTAAGGGGACACCTCAACAATCCCGAATCCATCTATGGCGTGCAAGCTGCAATCGCTCCGAAGAATGGCTGACACCTAGTGAAGAACTACCACCTGGTCATATGGAGAAATGGAGTACCTGGAGATCTCTGAACAGATTACGGGCAGGCGTGACAAGATGTAAAAGTAACCTGCAGAAGTGGGGTTTCGACATCGAGTCCTCATTGTGTGAATGTGGTGTAATCCAGACTACGTCTCATTTGTTGCAGTGCAGCAGGTGCCCTCAAACATGCACAGTACAAGATTTGCTTCAGGCGAGAGAAAATGCACTGGATGTCGCTAACTTCTGGGCAAAAGTAGTATAGACTCTTGTTTGTTTAGTGTGACTTTGCATTGTATTTAATCCAGTAAGAGTTTAAATGTATACATATATAGTATTAATGTTTCTGATACGAATAAATAAATAAATTTTATAAAAGATCTTTGACAAATTTCTTAATAGTGTAAAACCTCCCTTTTATCTATAAAATACGAAAAAATTAGCCAGTGTAGGTAATGTTAGAATATGTTCCGCATTGACTAATACGATGCTTGTAATCAAATTATAATTATTTAATAATACATTTTTCATGACTAAGTATTGATGGGGGTTATAATTTGATTACAAGCATCTTATGCAGGCTGTCCCGGGGGAAAAGGGCCATACGTTAAGAGGTGACGGAATTGGTCACTCTATGAACATGTACTTTATGTGCAATGGTTTCCGAGATACAGACCGTATTGTGTAATTATACTAGTGGTACAGTATCTCAATGAAATTTATCCCGGACGCTGTATCAGTCCTGGATGTGATGTTGCATGGTCACCAAGGTCACCCGACTTTACACCACTGGATTATTGTTTGTGGGGTTGGTTAAAGAACGAAGTCTACAGGGAAAAAGTGCAAACGAGGTAGGGCTTGCCTACTCACTTTTTATAATGCTTGTGCGCTCATTAAAGAAGAGAGACATCAGCTCTGATAAGCGACACACCATCTGTCTGTAAGAGCTGCAAAATGCATTGAACATGGTGGGTGTATTTTTGAGAATACGTTGAAAAGAGAAATGAACAATTACACAATAATTACACAAAACTTGCAAAGGGAAATTGACAATTACACAATAAGGTCTGCTTCTCGGAAACCATCTCTACGAAGTCCCCGATTCTTGAAGTCCGCGAGAGCATATCGATCATTGCCTCTGTAGAGTAAGATTCTGGTTGTATTTCTTGGCGTTTTTTTACACTGGTCATTGCTTGATTGGTGTTTGGCAGAGATAACTGAATTCGTAGGTTCTGTACATAAGAAGGTTCTCTCGCTAATTCGTAGACGAGTCTGGATAGGGCTGATTTTTCTAATCGTCGAGTTCTTTTTAAGAATCTGGGTTTTACTATCTTTATTTTTTTAGATCCGTTAGTTCTTCAGAAATCATCCTCGAGATATCCTTTACAAAATGGTGAAAACCGCATCAAAATCCATCCAATGGTTCTCGAGTTTACATCCAAGATTTGGGGACTTCGTTATATACTAAGTAGAGATTGAGCAGAAGAAGACCTCAATGTCAGGTCGAAACATGTACAATATATAATACAACCTGTGACAATAAAGTTCGGTGAATAGTCCTGTACTATCAACATAGATGAACGATGCATGATAGTGACCCTATTGTCCTTCGAAGTAGTCCCCTCCCGTAACTATGCAATTCTGAGATCGGCGATACATGTCCTGGAAACTTTGCAAGAAGGCGTCCTTTGGGATGGTGTTCAAAAGGCTCGTCACGTTGCGTTCGGTGAATCAAGTCAGAACGGTCGACCTGGCAACATTGGCGACACACAACGCAACGTGTAAGACCTGTTTGACACAGTGCGTGTTTAGAAGGATGAATTTATGCAACCTACCATGCACACCTTTTCAGCGGGTTGCAGTGAGAAGAATGCATTTATGCAACCTACCATGCACACCTGTTCAGCGGGTTGCAGTAGGAAGGGTGAATGTTCTGTGGAATGGAATGGCTTATCTTTAAAGCCCTGCGCGGATGCGGATATCCGTGGATAAACCCGCGGTTATCCGCAAATATTTTCGCCACGCGGATAGAGTTTGCATGGTTGTGCGGATAGCGTATAAGCGGCGGATAATGTTTCGAGTAAATTTGCGGATTGTCTTTAGAATACAAATTTGCGATATTATTACATATTTGATATGCCAATCTACAGCTTCGTGCTTAAAAGAGGAATACTCCTATTCTGTAGCCTATTGCGTACGAAATATCCAGGAACGTATTGCACTTTTACACGAGAAGATTATTTTACTCATATGCTTTCAACTACATTAAATTAAGTACCGTACGTTTGTAGTAGATGGTCTTGACATGTCATCATCAATTCTCACTGTCATTATTACTATACGTACGAGATATAATGCTGTCAATAAGCTTGTTAGTTCATCGTGGTGACATCATTAACATTCCTCAAGTCAGGTACTTCGCCGTCTAAGCTATCCTGGAAGATCTGCTTCCAGGTTTAATTGTAGATTTATTTCCAACTTGGCACTGAAGCACGTTGGCTGTGATATTGCAACGGAGAGAGTTGAGTTATGACATCAACTATACGAACATGGATGGGTCAAGAAGCAGAAGGACATGTTGGTTTAACACGTTATGCTTTATCTAATAAATTAAACATAATATTGAAATATCAGCGAATTTGGATAAAAGTCATGCGGATGCGGGGCGGATGCGGATAAAAGTCATGCGGATAAACGTCATGCGGATGCGGGGCGGATGCGGATAACAGTTGTGCGGGTGCGGGGCGGATAACGTTTTGTTTATCCGCGCAGGGCTCTACTTATCTGAAACCCATCGTCACGGGCGACGAGATCTGGTGTCTGAGGTACGACCCCGATGTCAAGCGTCAAAGTATGGAGTGGCGGGGTCCAGGTTCAAGGTCACCGAAAAGCCCTGAAGGGCCAGAGGTTTTCGAACGTTTCGGACATCCAACATAATGTGACGACCCGACTGAAGGCTACCCCTCAAGAGTTTGCAGGACTTGTACAGACATTCTCAGAAGTGCATAACCATCCACGGGGATTACTTCGAAGGACAGTAACTGCAGTTTCAGGTAAGCCAACAATCCGTTCGTAATATAGACCCATTCACCGAAATTTTCGGTCACGCGACGAGCCTTTTGAACATCATCCCAAAGGACGCCTTCTTGCAAAGTTTCCAGGACATGTATCGCCGATCTCAACATTGCATAGTTAAGGGAGGGAACTACTTCGAAGGACAATAGGGTCACTGTCGTGCATTGTTCATCTATGTTGATAGTACAGGACTATTCACCGAACTTTATTGTCACAGGTTGTAGATATATTTGTGTAAGTATTGATTGGCGTATAGTTTAAACTTTGAATTCATCTATCAATACGGATATCAACAAACATTTGTGCTATCAATGGCAAATGTATTTGCATTCTATGAATATAGCAAGAGTTAATTATATTGGCATAATGTATAATATGTTCTTTGTAATTACTATCTAATGCTCGTTTGAGTGCATCTTAATAAATTAAGAAATGTCGTTCAGCTTAGCCAGAGGTACAGAGATTTGAGCGTCGTATACATGCTTTATGTCTTCAGATTTTAGGCTGAACTTGTCCGGATAATAGTATTGTATCTGTCGAGTTCACATTTCTGGTCCACGCAGCTATCGGTCGAACCCGAACAACTCTAATTTGTCTCTGTCAATTGTACATAGTATATCAGGGTGAACTCAACAACATTAATCTACAACGATGTTCACTGTTATCCATCGAGACAAACGCTTAAATAAAATTTAAAAAACCACCTCACCTGTCGAGTTCACCCTTCTGGTCGGTAACGCCTCATATTAAACACCAACGTGGATGTTTCACAAAACTCAAGCTCTTAAACCGGAGGGAGTTAGAAGGTGTGGTTTGTACCAAAATCTTGCAAATCGTCTCAATAGTACAGGAAAAATCTTGCATTTCTTGAAACGTCAACGGAAATACATGACTGTGTTTATAAAGACATGTGGGGTATCATTTTGCTCGGGCTGAACCCCCCGTTTTCCATGGACTATTGATTTAACCAAATAACCTAATACTACACGGTCACTGACTTTTGATAACCCGATATTTCGCGAACCCGTAATGTTAGAAAGGTGTGCTATAGTTTATTTTTAAACGGTGAATTAATCTCTTTACCGGCGGATTCGGTGGCGGAGTTGGTAGCATGCTGAGCTTCTATGCCGAAGATCGCGGGTTCAAACTCAGCCGAAGTCATCGGATTTTTTTAAGAGCGTTAAAAATTCCTCGGCATGCCTTCCTTCAAGGGGGGTGGGTAAGTGAAGCCGGCGGTCCCATGTCATAGATTTATGGCATGTTAAAGAACCTTCCACTAATTACACCTGTGTGAAGCTAAATTATAGGTTAAATCAGAAACCTCTATGGAGATCAAATTGACAGGTGAAAAGCTGAAGGAAGTAGGAGAGTTCTGTTACTTAGGAAGCAGAATAACCAGTGATGGACGAAGCAAAGAGGATATAAAAAGTAGGTTGGCTCAGGCAAGGAAAGTATTTCTACAAAAAAGGAATCTGTTGACATCGAATATAGATTTAGGTATTAGGAAGTCATTTTTGAAAGCCTTTGTCTGGAGCGTAGCGCTATATGGAAGTGAAACTTGGACTATTGGTGCAGCAGAAAAGAGGAGAATTGAAGCATTTGAAATGTGGTGTTACAGGAGAATGATGAAGATCAGATGGGTAGATAGGGTTACAAACGAAGAGGTATTAAGACGTGTGGGAGAGGAGAGATGTTTCTGGCGACTGCTAATGAAGAGAAGAGATAGGTTAGTAGGACACATACTAAGACACCCAGGAATAGCAAGCTTAGTTATGGAAGGAAGGGTCGAGGGCAAGAACTGTAGGGGTAGACCAAGGTTAGAATATGTTAAACAGATTGCCTCGGATGTAAGGTGTGGTAGCTATGTAGAGATGAAGCGATTAGCTCAGGAGAGGGATGCATGGACAGCTGCATCAAACCAGTCAAAAGACTGAAGACTCAATCATCATCACTTGACAAACGCTCTTAGGTTCCGAGGTTCGTAGCCAGGAGCCGACTGTAGTGGCTTCTGGTAACCAAGTTCTGAACTAGTAGTCGTTGACGGTGGCGTTTGGCGACAAAAGTAGAAACTACTTGAACAAATTCAATGTCTGCAGTCTTACTTGAATTGAAAACAGATACACACTAATACAGTCATCGCAATTAATACCGGTTATCAGACAGACACTGCGATGCCGCAGCCCCTAAACTGAGGAAACAACCAACCAACCAACCAACACCACCTAGAGAGAAAACCTTGCGATATGAAGTTGACAAGCGC
This sequence comes from Meconema thalassinum, assembly GCA_946902985.2. Classification (NCBI taxonomy): domain Eukaryota; kingdom Metazoa; phylum Arthropoda; class Insecta; order Orthoptera; family Tettigoniidae; genus Meconema; species Meconema thalassinum. The sequence continues at coordinate 110,938,205 of OX336388.2, forward strand.
GTGACGTCACGGAAGACCGGCTGTGGACATTGAGACATAACATTCTAGTTTGCAGATTATGGTGTGTTTTCCGCGTGTTGTGTGTCGTGTTTACAGTCCCAGTTACTGATTTGCTCAGATTACCTAGCCAGTTATACTTAATGGTTATCAGTGCAGTGTAAAGTTATGCCTAATAAGTGCAGCGTTCCAAATTGTAAAGGCAATTACGCCAATGGACCGAAAGTAAACGTTTTCTCTTTCCCTAATGATGAAGGTGAAAAGTCGAAATGGATACGAGCCATTCACCGCAAGGATTTTATTCCTACGAAATATTCCATGGTACGTGTTAAATCAATACTTATGCTCCAATTCTCACAAGTTTAGTATAATGGGAGGAAGGAACTTTGTAACCAAGTCTCTTTTCTTGTAGGTCTGTGGCATCCATTTCAAGCCACATGAAATTCAATGGACCACTAGTATGTATGATGAAAAGAATGGAAAGCTAGTTACTGCTCCGTTGTATAAACCGAGACTGATTAAAGGTTAGTAAGCAAATAGTCCTACCCCTAAAGTTTAGCATAGGCTAGCTCTTCTGTTCACGAAAATTCATTTAGATGTAGATGTCAGAATTTTCTAACCTAAATTATGTTCTACAGGCTAATGTTGTAGGTTAGGTTTATTTGTTTTATGGGGCTATCAATTTCAAGTGGGAGGTATAAGTGGGTGTTAATATGGATAGTATTCATATTTATATTGCAAGCTAACTGCATGAGGTTAGAGACCGATAACCTGTAGCAGGCCCTGATTAATCTAGTTTTTTTTTCTATTGCAGTAATCTAATTCATTAGGCTACATTTCTTATTGGGGTGGGGGAAGAGGTGTGTGTGAATCAGGTTGGAGATTGAATAAATTTAGAATAAATAGAGTAATTAATGTAATGCAAGGTGATAAAATGATTGTATCGTAAGTTAATGTTCGAATTAAATTCCTAGGAGCAGTCCCGTCTCAGTTCCCCAACAGCCCAGAGTATTTAACTGACACTACAACTGTCTGCCGAGAAGATCCAGATGATAGGAGGCGTAGGATTGATAATGAAAGTTTATCGAAGGCTCTCGCTGAAAGTATGCAGACATTGGCGGAGAATCTGGAAGCAGTTTCATTTAGAAACTTTCAGGAACTGAAGGTGAAGTTAAACAGTGTGAGTCTTCATCCTGAGTGGAATTGTATTAGAGAGGAATCTTGTATATATTTTATTTTAATGAAGGAAAATCCTAGTCCACACTTGCGTTGCTGCATTAAGATAACAGAAGGTTTGAGTGCCTCCTTGTATGTTTCGAATACAGAAGTGAAACATTGTAATAACATGTCTTTACCAAGACAGTTAGGTACAGTGCTAGAAATTTAAGAACTTATAAGGAATGCCCATTCAGTGTATGCTGATCCTGATGCATATAAACATCAAAGTGTTGAGGATACTGTATCTGTTATGGATGCGTTAGGCAGTAACTATTGTCAAAAACCATTGGATTAGACAAAACGAAGGTTAGAATGGTCGGGTGTAGGTGCGACCTTGGCCGCGCGCAGCTAGTGGGACACGGTTGACACAAAACGCTCGGTGCGTTAGGCTGTAAACATTTTCAAAACCACAGTTGTGCGGGAAAAAAAAACAAATATTTACTAAAGTTGATCATAGAATCGCTGATTGAAATTACAGTCGTTATGAGGCAATTTCCACAATCCATGGTGAATAAACGATTCAATTCGGTGCACGATGTAATGAACTAAGTGGTGCGCACTAAAGATGCGCACTAGCGGCTGAACTGTCATCGTACTGTTTTGATGACGATTGATTTGAACAATAGCGCTGACAGCTGTAATTTTGGCTATATAAGTCGTGATCCTATTTGGGATGGCTGGGTGGGTCATAGACAGCGGAGGACGAAATATCTATTAAAACATCGCTCCTTGATTTATTTCTCATCGTTTCAAAAGGTATTTTGGCTAATTCATGTATTGTAGAGAATTTTATCGCGCGTTCTATCTTCATTCATAGCTACCGTTGATTTCAATTTGAATTGTCACTACTGAACCTCATATATGTGCTAAAGTTCGTAAATATGTGTTTTTATTTATTGCTATTTTAAAAACGGCTGCCATGTTTCTACAGCGCTTGCATCTCGTTCAACTGTCATCACGGCTCACTCTAGCTGCACGCACCGGTGCGCACACATTGTTCCCAACATGTGAGATACAAAATCACTGTTGATTAAAGAAATCATCGGGATGCATTAAGCTGTAACCATTGTCAAAACTCATTGATCTGGGCGCGTTAGGCTGTAACCATTGCCAAAATACATTGGATTGGACAAATCGAAGGTTAGAATGGTCGTGTGCAGGTGCGACTTTGGCTGCACGCAGCTAGCGGGGCACGGTTGACACAAAACCCTTGATCTGGACACGTTAGGATGTAACCATTGTCAAAAACCATTGGATACCACAAAACGAAGGTTAGAATGGTCGGTGTAGGAGCGGCTTTGGCCGAGCGCAGCCAGCGGGTCACGGTTGACACAAAACCATTGATCTGGACGCGTCAAAAACCATTGGATTGGACAAATCGAAGGGTGTTGGTGCAGCATAGTACCGTAAGGGCGAGGTTGGCAATACCGGTTTGATGATGATTGATGTGGACAATGGTGGCCACAGCTGGAATTCTGCCTACATAAGTCGAGATCCTATTTGGGATGACTGGGTGGGTCACAGACAGCAGAGGAGGAAATATCTATTAAAACATCGCTCCTTGATTTATTTCTCATCGTTTCAAAAGGTATTTTGGCTAATTCATGTATTGTAGATAATTTTATCGCGCGTTCTATCTTCATTCATCGCTACCGTTGATTTCAATTTGAATTGTCACTACTGAACCTCATATATGTGCTTAAGTTCATAAATATGTGTTTTTATTTATTGCTATTTTAAAAACGGCTGCCATGTTTCTACAGCGCTTGCATCTCGTTCAACTGTCATCACGGCTCACTCTAGCTGCACGCACCGGTGCGCACACATTGTTCCCAACATGTGAGATACAAAATCACTGTTGATCAAAGAAATCATCGGGATGTATTAAGCTGTAACCATTGTCAAAACTCATTGATCTGGGCGCGTTAGGCTGTAACCATTGCCAAAAAACATTGGATTGGACAAAACGAAGGTTAGAATGGTCGTGTGCAGGTGCGACTTTGGCTGCGCGCAGCTGGCGGGTCACGGTTGACACAAAACGATTGATCTGGACACGTTGGGATGTAACCATTGTCAAAAACCATTGGATACCACAAAACGAAGGTTAGAATGGTCGGTGTAGGAGCGGCTTTGGCCGAGTGCAGCCAACGGGGCACGGTTGACAAAACCATTGATCTGGACGCGTCAAAAACCATTGGATTTGACAAATCGAAGGGTGTTGGTGCAGCATAGTACCGTAAGGGCGAGGTTGGCAATACCGGTTTGATGATGATTGATGTGGACAATGGTGGCCACAGCTGGAATTCTGCCTACATAAGTCGTGATCCTATTTGGGATGGCTGGGTGAGTCACAGACAGCGGAGGAGGAAACATCTATTAAAACATCATTCCCTGATTTATTTCTCATCGTTTGATGAGGTATTTTGGCTAATTCATGTACTATAGAGAATGTTATTGCTCGTTCTACTTTCATTCAGTGCTACCAATATAATAGGGAATACAACAATTTTGTATTGAAAATTGGAAAGGATCTTTTGAAAAGGCTATATTTATTTAACTAGTGAAGGATAGATATAGTCATCTCTTATTTTTTTTTTATTTTTTTTACAAAACAGCACAGTTTGTGTAACATAGAAAATATGAGAACAACATGTTTTTGCAGATGACTCACTGTATTCTGTTGAGAACAAAGTGCTAAGATCACTGGTAATTAGCATGTTTTATGTATTGTCGGATAAGCTTATGCCATGCCTGATATTGTAAACATTGCCATATGAAAACTGTTACTGTAGGATTACTCTATATCAAGTGTTTGTTTGTAAATTATTACATTATCATGCCCTTTTATGATTCAACAACAAGTTTCCTCTTTGGTAAATGTTCTCATGTGTCATGACTGCTGCTTTGTTCCATTTCAGTAGGTAACCTTTTCTGTCATAGGCATTCCATTGCTAGCCTGTTTTCTTATCACGGATGAAAACTTTCTGTGGCTACTTGTTTTTTTTTTGAGTGGGTTAGGACATCACTGTCATCAGCCATGTGTACTTGGATATGGATATTTATTTAACTAGTGAAGGATACGTATGGTCATCTTTTAGTTATTATTATTATTTTTACGAAGCAGCACAGTTTGTGTAACATAGAAAATATGAGAACATGTTTTTGCAGATGACTCACTGTATTCTGTTGAGAACAAAGTGCCGGGGGCGTGGTGGCTCAGCGGTCTAGCTGTATGCCTCTCACCAAGGCGGTCCGGGCTCGATTCCCGGTCAATGCATGTGAGATTTTCGAAGTGAAATGCCATGTCCTGTGGTTCGGATTCCACGTAAAAAGGAGGTCCCGTGGCTCATGATCTCGAGATTAACGGTCACGTTAAACTACAAGCTTGCTTGCTTGCTTGCTTGAGAACAAAGTGCTAAGATCACTGGTAATTAGCATGTTTTATGTATTGTCGGGTAAGCTTTTGCCATGCCTGATATTGTAAATATTGCCATATGAAAACTGTTACTGTAGGATTACTCTATATCAAGTGTTTGTTTCTAAATTATTACCACATCATCATGCCCCTATATGAATCATCAACAACAAAAAGTTTCCTCTTTTGTAAATGTTCTCATGTCTCATGACTGCTGCTCTGTTCCATTTCAGTAGGTAACCTTTTCTTTCATAGGCATCCCATTACTACCTGTTTTCATATCATGCATGAAAACTTCCTGTGGCTAGTTGTTGTTGTTGTTTTGTAAGTGGGTTATGACATCACTGTCATCAGCCATGTATACTTGGATATGGGTAGAATTTGTATGTATGTATTGTGATGCTAGAATTGGGAAGGTTAGGTACGGTATTGTAGTTTTAAGGGGAGGAACTACGAGGTCATCTGCCCTTGGAAAGGAGGTGACCATGGTCTTCTGCTAGGAACAATCCCAGCATTTACCTGGAGGAAAAAGGAGAAATCGAACCCACTTCTTCTCAGTTCAGTTTTAACTCATGATGCTGAGTGAATTTCGTTTCACAATCAAATCAGAATTGTATTTTTAGGGGCAGATGACCTCGTAATTGCGCCCCTTAAAACAACAATAATCAACAATAACTAACTAGAATTATATTTCTCGGCAGAGATGGGAATCAAACCTAGACCTTTGGGCAGATATGATTGACTATACTGTAGACAGGCCCGACGAGAGGGGGGGTCAGGCAGGGCTGGTGCCCCGGGGCCCGACCCTCCCAGGGGGGCCCGGCGTCCTAGGAGGATGGACCCGATCGGGCATTGCTTTATTATTGCCTTTATGTGACTTGAATTTGCTACTGGCAGTCATTTAGGGAATGCAATGAACAAGGTTACAAGGATTGAGAAACTTATTCTGTCAAGTGGGCAATATTTTCCTTTACAGCGTTTGTGGGAAGAACAACTGTCTCTAAGTGGACAACTTAGGCGACGGGGCTTCGCTATGTATTGTTCTCAGAATATACTTGAAGACAGAGAGAGAGCTTTCCATTAGTCTAAATTTAGCCTATTCTGCTTATGCAGCAATCCTTCAAATAACTTTCTCATCCCTTCACTTATTTCGCCAAGGCCATGAGAGCCTGGGCAGCCCTGGTGTGTTTGGTCAGCTAGCTCAAGAGTTTCAAGTTTGGTGCGTCACATCGAGCTTAGATATTTAGAGGTCTGAAATGAATATATTGTGTAGCTAGACGTATCGTATTCCGTGCAGACAGGTTAGTAAAATACATTTTAGCGTCCACATAGTAAATCACTTTATAGTTATTGTTGATTTAAGGGGCGAAACAGCGAGGTCATCTTCCCCTAGTAATTCACTTTCACACTATGTGAAAAATTATCATTGCTGGCTAAATATCTTGCGAAAGGGTGGGATGATTCCGTTGTCAAACGTAAATAGAAGAAATGCATGCGAAATTGTTCATCTTCTCGTATACTGAATTGAGAAAACAATGCTAATATTTGAATAATCTCCATGTTTAGGTGCAGTATAATTATAATTATAATTGGTTCATTCAATACGATCAACAATCCCAGAAACTTGGGTTCGTGCGCAAATTATTTATGATTAAGGGATTTATTGAAAACCTATATTACTATTGGTACTAGAGTTGGGAAATGTATCCAAAGACTGAAACTAAGGCAACATTCAAGTTTTTTTTTTCTGGACTTAGTGATAACCAGGAGAAAAATTACAATTAAGCTAGGGCATTGAACCACTCAATTTTGTTTTCCAATTCCTCTCGTGGAACGTCAGTGGTATGGACAGATGACCTACCGTAGCTGTTCCGCCCCCATAAAACAACAATAAGTAACGAAAAGCAGGGTATACATTCAGCTGTGCTATTGCCTCTGTGACATGATCAATCGCATGCCGTATTCTTAGTTGCCGACCGGGAAAAGTGGGAATGCGTTGCTCGCCGCGACTATTACTGTAATTATTAGGGTTAAGAGTAGGGTAGGTGTCCCTGGACTTGAAATAAGGTACTATACCGGCATTTGTCTGGAGGGAGTGTGAATAACAATACTCAGGATAGCCGCTGTCAGCACCGGGATTTGAACATCTGATCTGCAGACTCTCTGTAGACCCCCATCACGGTCATTGGTGGGCTACACCGCGGAGTATTACTTGAAGGTGCGAGAGATTTTACTTCAATATCGGAGAGTCTTTTCATAGCCGCTAATGTCAATGGTCACCAAATTTTTACTCCAAAATATCACAAAAATAATCACCCAAATGGCCTATAAGTCAATGATTTGGACCTGATTTTCGCAACATTTTCCGGAGCAGGACCCCCGGACCCCACTCTGAGCTTGATTATATTCCATACCCCCAGATCCCCGGTGTGTCCACTCTCCCATAATCTTGGCTTAAAACTGCCCCCCCCCCCCCCCCCCCCCCGATGGTCACCAGTCATAGATAGGATTTGGGATTTTTAGGAGAACCTGGCTCTAGGTTTGCTTACTGCAAAGCAATATTAAATTATAAGAAGTCCACTGACTGCAAATTACAAAATATAGTTGAAATTCACATTTTCTTCTTTTGTGAAAACAATCACTGATCAGCTGCAATCTACTGATAGCACATAATAAATAACTTGACTTACGTATGGGTATACCTGTGGGTGATTATGAAAACATATTTTGCTTTGTTTAATGTACAAGGATGTGTGATCGCCGTTCAACCTAAACAGCGTTTAGTCTTAGACCCAAGGGCGTGGCTCTTGAAGGGCAGCAAGTTTTGAGAATTTCAACATAAAAACCCTATATGTAAAACGTATTTTAAAATACGTCATGATTTAGTGTAAAAATCATGTTTTCATTATGAAAAGAGATTACCTCATATGTCACCGAGGCCGTAGTACAGTATACCCTTTCCACCTGTTTTAACAAGCAGTTCAGTGAACTGAACTACCTGTTGATAATTTTTTCGGTCTTAGGACGTCGTGGTCATCAGTCCTTTCTACTTACTGTGTGTGTAGATCTCTGTCCGACACTGAAGTTAATCATACTGTATATTTTGAATTAATTGGGGATTTGATTGAGGAGGAAATGAGTGTACGATGGTGCAACTACAGCCTTTGGCTATAGTCTAGGGTTAAAACAATGAATCCTGGAGAATAAGCTTAGAATCACCGACGGTGGAATTCGAACCCACCTGTTTCCGAGTTCATGGACAACAGCTTTTTCCAATGTAAATTTTCTCCCCAAGTTAAATACGGTACTGTAAAAGCGATGAAATTACGGTCCGATAAATGCAATTTTTTTTCTTCAAATTTGGGTATGACTAACGAGCATATTGCTTTTACGAGTATCACTGAAGTTCTAAGATTATTGATATCAAAGAGGATCTGCAGAACGTTAAATCTGAACACTGTGCATGCTTACAGTGTTACCTCATCGGGACAAATTTAGATCTGTCAAACGCCAAAAATAAACAATTTAGTGAATTTAATGAAAATTATTACCCAGTTTTCGATGGCTTTACTCGTGATATTTATTTTTTTAAATTGAAAATAATGCATTGGTACGCGCTTGTCAGGTATAAACATTGAGTTTGCAAATAATTCTGCATGCATTCCTCCAGTTTCACTGTTGTAAATTTTACATACTAGCATTAACTTGTTTATATTGTTATTAATTCACGCTCTGCTTATAATAAATATGGCTTAGATCTACTGGAATATATAATTGAAATATTATTAATACAGTAGGCCTATATTATACAGTATTTATTGCAGCCAATAGTCATATCAGGATATGTCAATTGAAAGCCCGTAGGCTCCTCAAAAAGTTCAAATTCAAGTAGTTCCAACTTTGGCTACCAGACGCCACAGTCAATGACACCCAAGCGGCGAACATTGGAACTTGATAGAGTGTTTCTAACAAAATAACCTACAAATTTTGGCTACACACTACCAATTGTAATGGAAATGAATGTACGATGTGCAACTACAGCCTTTGGATGAGTCAAAAATGTGTCCGGACTGTCGCAACAGCTGGCGTGATTTTTGTCGCGGGACTGTCGCGTCGGTCTCCTGTGTTATTGTATTCAAGTGCGCACACTGAGGACAGAAGTGTCACTCACCACTCATATCCACGGCCTTCTAAACCACAGGCCCGCCGGCTTTACTTCCCCTCCGAAGTCCGAATAAAGGCATACTGAAGGATGTTTACGCTCTTAACAATCCGACGACTTCGGCCGGACTTAAACCCGCGAACTTGAGCATAGCAGAGCAGCATGCTACAATTATTATTATTATTATTATTATTATTGCTTGCTGTTTTTTATGTTCTTGTAATTTATTTCGTGATGAACATTTTGTGCAAAAGGAAATTGCGCAAAATCAATTTGTGCAAATTTACGAGGATTATAAATTAATTTTACATAGTTTGGTTATAGAGTGGGGCCCGGGAGATCCAGCCCCAGGGCCCGTCACCGCTCTCCACGGCCCTGACTGTAGATATTAATTTCTGTTTTAACTGTTACAGATTAATTGGTTATTTGTTGTTGTGTCTTTTCTTCTCGTTGTGTAGTTGACATCTCACGTTACAATGGGGTGAATATTTGTCAAGTTTTTTAATGAATTCTTCTATATATCGCATTTATTGAGACATCAGTGTTTTCGGTCAAGTTCACACTCGCAAGGTTCGAAATGCATACTTATCGATTATGATCGAAAACGTCGATTTATTAGCTAGAGTAATGTATCGATCGCATCAACTTCTGACCATATGTTCGATTTATGGTTTCGTTATTTATTTATTCGCGTCTGTAGAACGTAATTTGATACATAAACACTCAGTCGCGTTTCCTCACAGGTTGTTCATAGCAGCAGCGCTGGGTAGCGCGCTCGCTGACGGCCGGAAGGCTATGACGTCATAAATCGTATCGCAAGGCTTTCTCTCTAGGTGGCGTTGCAACCAACCAACCAACCAACAATCTCTTTACCAGAATGAGTTATTTTTACAAAGTTGAGGAAGGACACGAGTACCGGATTATTATTAGGTAATGAATGATTGATTGGTTACGATGGCTACTGCGACAGAGATAGTTTTTCTAGGCGGGAAGAATGACGAGAGGAATATTTGTCATAAACAAGACGACAGCCATTGGCAAAAGAGGGTCACGTCGAGCCCGCAATACAAATGAATGGTTCAAATGATTTACGATGTCGCAATGCCCATACATGATCAACAACATTATCGCAAACAAATACTTTACTATAAAAACAAGTCTCTCTCCTAAACGCATGCTTTAAAATGGCACGTATTTTGTGTCAATTGGTAAGGACTGTTTGCCATCTCTTGATGAATGCAGTACATTTGCATTTGTCTGTTGGCATAGGCTAGAGTAAAATGTGGCTTTTAGCCGATGTCTCAGTCTCACTCATGGCTGTGATTATATGGAAGCTACTGAGGTATGGGTGGTGCTTAGTAATGACATTCAGAGCACAGTCAGTGCCTGTGGATGCTGTGAAAGGTTCTACTCATAGGGTTAGTACTGCTGTTCTGACTCAGTGCGGAAAGCAACGCCAAACTACCTCACTCTTGCCTAATACGCCTCAATATAGCGCTGCCTTGGGTTTTTGTGGGTATTTATCCCCATATCCTAACGGCGGTACTTCTTGAGGATCCAACCAGCCTTCGGGCTGACTACCTAGCATACAGGTAACACTGGAGGTAGGAGATAATTACTGTACGAAAAAAAAAATGAAGGCAATAGAGGCCGAGGTACGAGGAGAATGTCTGGCTGAAGAAATTACGCGAAAGGTTAGGAATCAACATTCCTGCACTATTCCGAATCGCAAAAAATAAGCACTGACAACCAGCATCCAATGAGGATATGGCACAAGGAGGAGAAGGAGACGGATGAGGTAAAGGAGAAAGAGATACACACGAACAATATGCAAGCCGGGAGCTCGAGGAGAACATGTTCTGCCACACTAGAATTGGTAAGACACGCCCTAAGTGAAAGTTTGCTCCGGTTAGTATGAGTCAGTGATGTGAGGAACATAGCCGGGCACAGAAATAAGTAAGTAAACTTATAACGCATTTCATTAGCCAATTTATCTAATAGTAGCAACCCACCCCGGCTTCGCCCGGTAAATTTAACGGCTTACCCAGCATAAGATTAAAAGGACCACGGACGGCAGGCCCCAGACGCAATTCAGAAAATCCAAGGTGAACAGCGAAACTTAAAACACATATACTCTTCTCTGAAGTCTAACTGGACACGACTCGACAGTTTGATGCTGGCCGAAGCTGGGGTGATAGGCTCGATCGCTAGCTCGTCAACTCGCTCAGAGGCTAGTAATTTAAATTTCCACTGAATTGACACTGTTGGAAGAAATGAAAACGTACAAACACTTATAGTGGGCGATGCACTATAGATAGAGATATGCTGTCCCGGACGTTTTTTGTAAGACTTTCCATGCTGAACAATTTTTACACTCATAGTATATAGATATTTTAATGGTTTACCCAGCGTAAGCTTAAAAGGCAGGTTTTTCTTCGATTCGATTCACTGAACTCGTTCCTGCTCGGCTTCCTTTGGTCATAAATGAATGTTTTTCTACAGAAACCTACCTCGAGAAATCCTGTACAGAATGGTGAAAACCGCATAAAAATCCATCTAGTTGTTTCCCGAGATTACCCGTGACAACCAAGAATCGGGGACTTTGTTCTATACTATATAGAGATACCGAGCTTGACAAGAAAATAAAATGACAGAAGTGGGAGCTCCAGATGGTCAAGCGTTAAGAAAAAAAATGCATTTTTGTCGCGGGTCGCGTGAAGCATGAGCGGTTGGCGCAGCGGAGTACAGAACGTTAATATGAGGGTCGTGGAGTCGAGGCCCTATGCAAGAAATTTTTTGCTTTGTTAGCCTATTTTCATTTATGAAAAAAAAATAGGCTTATGATCCGTTTTTCAGCCTAAGTGGAACGGATCTGATGATGATCGCTTGACGATCGAAACTGCTCATCCTAGTGTATTTATTAATCTCATGTATTGATTTCATGATTAACGTATAAACCCAACTCTTTTGGGTACATTCGTGTTGACCGACTGAAAAGCACCAAACTTTAGTTGGCTGTATTCGTTGTATGAAATACAGTGGAACATGGATAATTCGAACCTCAAGGGACCAGTAAAACAATTCGAATTATCCAAAAATTCGAATTAAGAAAGTTCTTTGAAAAGGGTAGAGAAGAAAATATACCGTATTGTATTACGTTTACATAATGATTTACGTTCAACAAAGCAGATTAACAGACAACGGTACTGTATAATGACTGTATCTTGAATAAATTCAAAAGTTTCAAATGATAAAATAAAACCGAAATGTACTATTCACCTATTTAACGATAGTAGTAATCCAGCAATCTAGTTACGTCTTAGAGAATTCTACAGTTATTTAAAAAAAGTTTGAGATTTTTACCTGTTTCCTACAATTAAGTCTCTCGGCCATCACAAAAGATTTAAGAAACGGAAAACAGAACCAGTTACGTCATTTCTACTTAAAAAAGAACGCCTAAGTTCTGTGATTTGGTTTGTCGTTTTCCCGGAATTCCTAACCCAACTATTTGGATTCCGATCGGCTTTTTACACGTAAAAACTTCGAATTATCCAAAATATAATTCGAATTAACCAGGATTTCTTAGCATTGAATGTATATAAAATGCTAAGGACCAAGAGAAAATTTCGAATTATAGAAGTTCGAATTAGCCACGTTTCACTGTATAATATACACGTTTCACTGCAGACTCTGTAACCTTAGTTTCTGATCATCCCTCGTATCTCCAGTGAGGTTTTCTCGACATAAGATGTGCTAAAATGGATTACGATAATATTAGTAAGCAGTTTATTCTTTGTACAAGATCGAGTCAGTGTAATTAACTCCACCATTAGTGATTTAGAAGGCAAGGCTGATGACCAGATGTCCCCAGCCCCTCCTTTGGATTCGTACGTCCGGCAAATCCTTCGGATACAGTTCAGTACGGTAGATTAATGTACGTACCTCAGTTATCTGCAAAACATGTGCGGGCAGTGACCTTACCTGGAAACAGAAAAATACATATTACAAACAATGGCGGGATGAGTAGCAAAGAAAACTAATAGGGATGAATATTACACAATTATCTGAAAAACTTTTTCAAAACAAGTAATCACTAAAATTACAAGTATAATTGCTTCACAAAATGGCCTTACTTAAAAATTACTTTGGAAGGAAGGCGTAGGCTAATTAAGTTTATTTTAGAGCTAGCAACCCACCCCGGCCTCACCCGGGAACAGTTATGAATGCATTACGTGATAAGCGCTAGTTTCGATGTCAAAGAACTACGACCTAAATCCGTTTTACGTCTCGGCATGATGGGTAAATAATAATATCGTATGGCCTCGGGTGCCTGGTGCAAGCCTTGTAATTTGACACCCAGAGGGTAGCTTGCGTGTCGAATTTCGTTGTTCCTTGAATCACTATGAATGTCAAGGAGGTTAGATAATAGATATCTACGCCCCTTGAACATTATAGCGCTTTCTGGTAGAGAAATGAGGAACTTTGTGTTGGCGGAAACTCCAGAGATTTATTTTGCCATTATGAACTCGGCCCACTGAATTCAAATGGGTTCTTTGACATGCCAACATCGTGTGACATGCGTATCGTATTTTTGCCGCCTTTCAAAAATCACTTACCACGGCCAGGGGCGAACCTGCAATCTTGGGGTTAGTAGACCGACACGCTATCCACTCACCCACCGTGGCAAGCTGGCATGATGGGTTAAAATCACTGACTGGACTATTAATTATATTATCATGGAGATTCATGTGCAACGAATTCTTGTCAGACGTAATTTAAGAATGGCGAGGTGCATGGAACACAAATCCCCCTTCCGTCCAATCTTAAGTTGACTGTGTATTTTGAGGAACGAAAGGTTCACAGGCGAAATGAAGAAAAGCCGAGTTGCACTTCTAGGGAAACTCCCAACACAACCACTCTTCTCTGAAGTCTTAACTCAACACGACTCGACAGTTTGCTGCTGGCTGTAACTGGGGTGATAGGCTCGCCCCTAGCTAGCTCATAAACTGTCGTCTCAGTTTTGAATGGAGATTGTTGGAAGAAATGAAAACGTAAAATCACTTATAGTGGACGATGTATTGAAGATAGAGATATGCTCTGACTGACGTTTTCGTAGAACATTTCATGCTGAGCAATTCTTACACTCATAGTATATTGATATTTATAACGGTTTGCCCAGCGTAAGCTTAAAAAGCACACGGACGCCAGGTTTAAAAAGGAAGGACACTTTTAGTTTTACGTGACCGTTAATCGTGGAATCCGAACCACAGGACATGGCATTTCACTTCGAAAATCTCACATGCATTGACCGGGAATCGAACCCGGTCCACCTTGGTGAGAGGCCAACAGCTTGAATGCTGTGCCACCACGACCCCAGGACGCCAGTTTTTGATGTGTAACATCTTTCTACTCGGTTGCTGGATATTTTTGTGGGAGTGATTTTGAAAAATGGGACGGAAGTGGATCGGAACGATCGAGGTGGCATCAGCTGACACATTTCCGATCGATGTAACGGAAGTGTGCTTGAACGGAAGTGTGCTAACTGGCAGTGGTGGATCGAACGGAAGTGTAAGACGCACTGCCAACTCGATCGATCCAGCTGGCAGTGGTAAGATCCAGCTGGCAGTGGTAAGAGAAACAACGAGAGCGCGGTGTCGGAAATTGATACCATGACGTACTCTTGGCCATGTGGAATGTATATGACATATTGAACGGCATACGCTCATGCGAACTCTGGTGTCAATTGATTGAAACAAAGCACATGGTACACGTTCGAAGTCTTCGTATCAGTATTTAAATGGTAAAATGCCTTAATATCAAACATTGTAAGTAGTCGGCATTGCCGGTATTATGTTTCTGCACTATGGCTATTCAAATATTAACCCACATAACGGCAATGCAGTCATCAATATAACATAATCGTTGTGGTTATACGAGCATTGAGCAAGCCTTCATGAACTATTGCTGAATACATTCTCTTTGCTCAGAAGAGGGCCTATTCACAAGGCATTTTAAACTCAATTTCACTCAGGAACATTATCGAAACAAGCAAAATATAAATGAAACTAAATTCCGTAATGCAGTATTATTGGAACGTGGAAATAAGTCACCATCTTGTGCACAATATTTGTGAAGTCGAAATAGCCGTGGGGTTAGCGCCTATGCCTGTGAATCTAGAGATCTCGGGTTCGAATCCCGGACGGGGTAGATATTTTTGCTACCAGATTATCATTTTAAACTATATTTAGCATATCAATATGACTCATTTTAACAGAATCCATATGAAATTACGTGTTGGTCTGTGAATCGAGAGGTCCTGTTTATAAGGAATTTAAGGTTATGAGCGGTGTCGCGTCTATTAATCTTGTTGATCCATATCGTATTCTTTATTTAGGCGAGTGCTGGTGGAAGCTACAAATCATCTATTAAAATGAGTTCCGTATTATAAACTACAATATCTGTAAAACACTCCCTTTTACAATAGATTAATATTTGTGCCAATAATAGTATAAAATACCGGTGTATCAACAATTTCACGTGAGGTTTCTTCTATGTCAGATGTTACACATCATATGCGACTACTGTAAGGCTCGTCATTTTTTTTAATTCGACTTTTTCACTGAAATCATTACTGCTTGGCTTTCTTTGATCATAAATGAATTATTTTCTATAGAAACCTTCCTTTACAGGATGGTGAAAATCGCATCAAAATCCATCCAGTGGTTCTCGAGATTACCCGTGACATCCAAAAATCGGGGACTTAGTTTATACTAAGTAGAGATAAAATCGGTCCATTAAAACCAATCCAGAAACGAAACCACAATATTATAAAGGATCAGAATTTAACAAAATAATTGATGTACAAAGCGCATCCAGAAAATAAGTTTCCCTATTTTTTTTTAAGAGAACATAGTTATATTCAAAACTTTATTGGAAACAGGTACAGCAATGTGTCAGCTATTTGTCGACATAGGCACCAAACGAATTGAGACACTCGTCATACCGTGGGGTCAACTTTTGTAGTCCTGTGTCATAAAAGTCTGAACCCGCGAAAGGAACCAGCGTGTGACAGTTGTCTCCAGCTCTTCGTCGTTGTGAAAACGCTCCCCGGAGAACAGGGATTTCTTCAGATGCAGGAACAGATGGAAATCGCTGCCAGACTTGCACTTGAGTCGTCCAGTTGCAAAACTCTTTTAATCCACTTGTGAATAAGGAACATGTCGTAAAATTATTTATTGTATTATTTTATTTTGCTTTATTTTATTTTATTTTTTAATATTATTTTGTTTTGTTTTATTTTGATTTTGTTTTGTTTATTTTTATTTTATTTCGCTTTATTTTGATTTTGTTTTGTTTATTTTGTTTTATTTTATTTTGTTTTATTTTGATTTTTTGTTTTATTTTGATTTTCCGGAAAACAAACACAATACCAAAAACAAAAAGACACGAAGCAAAAAGGAAAATTCAAAAGCAAAAGCAGAAAACAAAAAACAAGAAACACAAAGAAAAAGCAAAATAGAAAAAGCACAAAGCAAACACAAAACCAAAACACAAAGCAAAAAGCAAAAAGTAGAAAACAAAAAAAAAAAGAACACAAAAGAGACGTGAGACAAAGTCCAGAGAAACTTTTCTCATGAAAATGATTCTTATTCACAATTGGCTTAAACGAGTTTTGCAACTGGACGAGTCACTTGCGTAATCGGTTTCCCGCGTATGTACTCTCCTTGATTTTCGTCATACGTTATCATTCCTTTTTGGGACCTCTGGGCAGCAACACAACTCCTATGCGAGGTAAGACGCAGCATTTTCAGTTGATTTGCGCCAGGGAGGGGGATTCATAAGAGGATCGAGATGGTGAGACATACCCTTGAAGATTTCTAGATTTTTTTTTTCGTGTCCGAATCAAATTACATTTGGGCCGATAACCTAGATGTTAGGCCCCTTAAAACAGCAATTATCATCATCATCAAATTACATTTTGCAGCAACAGTTACAGCATTAGTATTTACAGCCATAAGATCGTCTTTGGAACATATGTCCTCCATCAACGGCAAATCAGCAGGTGTTCTGGAACTTGTAACATGCTGCATTCGCAGAACTCATCATTGTTGACGAGCATATTCCATTTCTTGAGATTGTTCTTGCAGCGTGAAACCACCGTCCTCAGCCTGTTCAATGATTTCCAAGTTCCATATGGCAAGTTGTGACCAGGTGCCATTTCTTCTGATAGAGGAATAATTGGGTCTGTGATTTCTGTCTTCCAATATCTTCACACGGGCAGCTTCTTGTGATCCTTCGAGGGCTGTTACTTCCCTCAAAAAGCTGTTTCTGGACTTAAGTCTCTGTCGGGCTGGTTGTTGAACGAAAAGTGAATGCCTTGAATCGGTTTCTTGCCGTTTCTTCTCAGATGCTGCAGCTACCATTCTTTGGACATGAGGTGGATAAATTCCAATAAGAGGGTAGATCTTCTGAAGTGATGTTGGTCTAAGTCATCCAGACACAACCCGGGAAGTCTCATTCAGAGCTATATCCACCTCTTTGGAATGTGGAGAAGAATGCCAAACTGGTGCTGCATATTCAGTAGCTGAGAAGCTCGATTTCTAGATAAACACACGTGACGTCAGAAGGGTGATCTCCACCACCCTCATCTTACCGGACTTTACACCTTCCCCATGGACAGCATGCCGGAGGCCCTGCTGCCGAGTTTTCAGAAGTCCATAAGTGGTCTTGCAGTTGCTCTTCCCTGAAGTTGTTGAGGTCCTAGTAGGTAGAATGTAGGAGAAGGATCCCTTAAAATTCATATTCCCCCAATGCCCTAGCTACGACCCTCAAAATGATTGTAGACTGGACTGGGTTTAAAATATTAAGAGAAACCCTTCTATGGTCCGTCTAAAACTTGGAGATGAGGAGATAAATGTTGTAGAAAAATTCCAGTATTTAGGCAGTATTATTTCCTCGGAAAATACCATACATCAAGCGATTAACAACAGATCAGGACTGTACTGTTGGATGATCAAACACCCTCCAGCCGAGTTCCTTTAGAGCAGTTGTTGTGTGCCGAGCCGTATGTGGACGAGCATTGTCATGGAGCAGTACAACACCGGCAGTAAGCATTCCACGCCTCTTGTTTTGAATGGCACTTCGCAATTTCCGCAGTGTTTCACATTTACTACGTTTACATGGCGAACTCAAATCGATTTGATTACGATCCTGTTTTCGGTATGATGCCCGTTTTCATGAGCAGTTTCAGTTCGTATTGAAATCGATTTCAGTATGGCATATAATTTATGGTGGCCAACCTACAGTTAGGGTAAGGTTGCCGAAATCGCACCACTTTTCATATAAATTGTAATAGAAATCATAAAATGCTATTTTTCAGCAACATAAATGTACATAAATGACCGTGTGTGTTTTGGCTATCAAAAGCATTTTAAAATAATTCGTACTATAATATTCACTGTATATTTTGCTCTGCAAGTGGTGCCATTTAGGCTACCTGTTTCCTAAATCGCACCACAGGTTGCCAAAATCGCACTCGTGCATATCACTATGTGGGTTTTAGTTGAAAATATGCTTTTGCAAGATAAGGGTATTCTCTTAAGTATACTCACTATTTCCTGCACTAAATATGACACAACATAACATTGTTATGGGATACCGACAGCAGTGGCTACGCTGGCTAAAACGCAGCGTTAGGTCATGGGGCTAAGCTCTCTGCTGATTCGGTAGACGCGTGGGTTCGAGCCCCACCGTCGGCCGTCCTTGAAATGGTTTTCCGTGGTTTCCCCATTTTCAACACCAGGCAAATGCTGGGACGGTACCTTCTGAAAGGCCACGGCCGCTTCCTTCCACATCCTTGCCCAGTTTCATTCATCTTCATCCATTCCATCTCCCATCCCGACGCGCAGGTCGCCCACGGGCGTCGACTAGAAAGACCTGCACTCGGCCTCTCAGGAGGTCACACGACAAAAAAAAAATTGTTATGGGATTAACTGACCATTATCAAGACTCTTACAGCAGACAATTGTGGTGTTAGTTCCTCTTTCGGCGCTAGAAAAACTACCCACTTGATGTTTCCCCTTTAGTGCCAATATTTTAGGCGATTTCTTTTGTACGGTTGAGACCTCTGACTCATCAACATTGAAAATTCTCAATGCATTTAGTTTATTTTCGTCTACAACTTTTTCAAGAACATCAAAAAGATAACTTACACTTTCTTTGTTGAAACCTCTAGCCCTAGCAATAGACACATTTTCAGGCTGTCGTAAACTTAGTGTGGGGTGACGTTTTATAAAAGCGTAGAACCATTTCTTTCCAGCCTGCTTTTACTCTTTGTTGAATGGATTAAGGAGATGGGGATTAGACTCGAGTATTTGAAAAACTAACTTCCTTGCGTCAGTTATCGTCAGACCGAACATACTCTCTTCGAACTCTAAAATGACTTTAACGAGTTCTTCTTCAGTTTTGTGTGGCAACGCTGTTTGTCTCCCAATCACCGCCATGTTGCAGCCACGATTAACTCCCAGTATAACTTCCGCTCTAGCATGCCTTAGAAATGTTTTCTTTGGTATTTCATATTTTCTACAACATTCATTCAATTTTAGTTTCCCTTCTTTAAACTCAACTAACGCACGTGCCATATTTTTAGAGACCATTTCCCGTACTGCCTTCCTGCCATATTTATGGAATTCTAGAAAAAAAAACACATTATACTCTACGGAACGCATACTTTCACCGACACTGTTGAAATTATTTTATTTTACTTGGGGATAAGATGCAATGTAAATGTATGAACAAGGCTAGCCTGCCTTTCTTTCCTAAGATTCCTAAATCGCACCAGTAAGGTTTCCTAAATCGCACCGGTGCTATTTAGGTAACTGAGGAGAGGTGCGATTTCGGCAATCACGCCATTTTGTGAGTTTGTCATCCTCCAACCCAAGCATTTGAATGAATCACTGATGTAACGTTGACAAAGAGTACTTAAATGTATCCTAATTATATGTAATAGAAGTATATGCAAGATTCTCAACCGAGCGTCAGGAACCTTATGAAGAAATCACAAATCTTACATATAAATTGTCACTTTTCTTGTAACGCTACTGGAACACAAACTACCACAGGCATGGAGACCAAACTACTATGGCATCATGGGGGTGTTCCCTAGTTCGATTTACTCCCACTAGGTAGTGCATATATGCGACCGATAAATACAAAAACGTGGTGGTGCGATTTAGGAGCCAGTGCGATTATGGCAACCTTACCCAATGTTGGGTAACTCGTATTACGTTAAACAGCAAATACATAAAAGACCCGTAATTAACATCCGACGTTTTATTTTTGACAGGTTGTTTGTAAACATGAAACATGGACGCGCGGTAGATTTTGATGTTCTTTGTTCTTAAGAAGTTTATGTTCAGTTTAATAATGATAAAATGTTATTGGTTTTACGTCTCTTTTAATTATGGCACTGAAGCTTTAGAGACTCAAGGCTGCCGGATTTCCCCCCCCCCCCCCGAATGGGATCTGTAACGAGCCATTAAACCTACTGCCACGTCTCCCTCGCAGTTAGGCCTAAGCACCCTGACTGCGCCAGGAATCGATCCTGCTACCTTGGCAAAAGCAGGCGAGAAAGTTACCGCTGCGCCACTCAGCCAGTCTATGTTCAATTTATTCAATCTAGTGGACAATTGGGAAAAGGAACGGATTAAGAGGCAAAGTGAGACAGTGTATTTTCACTTTTTCTGTTGACCACATTTTACGTACGGATACACCAGACATTAAAGGTAAAACAGACAAAAATACAGTAACGCTAAAAACGCGTGCAAACAAACTACGCTTTTCAACCACGAAAGGAACACAGATAGTAACGAAGAAAATAGGCAGAAAGTAAAACAATCGATTCGAGAGTCGGGCGACAGACGAGAGTATGCCTAAATTAGTGTAAAAACGAAACTCAAAAGCGCGCGGAATCGCTTTCATTAAGATACGCGTTTACATGTTCCTGAACACCAGTTTGGATATGAACCGATCCCATAATTTTACCGTATGGACCCTGAAACTCATTACGATCTGAGTACCGTTTACATGACGGTATTCAATTCTGAGTGTACTGAAATCGATTTAAGTTCGCCATGTAAACGTACTAATTGGGGCGGCGGGAGAAGTAATAAGAGCCGTCATTTCGTAACACTGTTGCCACGCTACTGACGCCAGGCGGGACCTGTCCGTCTGGCAAATGCTTGTTACGTCATAGATCTGTTACGCATGCGCTAATGTCCCGCCTAGATACATTTACTTAACAAGAAAAAATAGGGAAACTTACTTTCTGGACGAGCCTCGTATTTTATCACACAAATGCAATTTGTAGCATAATGTCAAAAGAAAAAAATTACTCGATTTATTCATAAGTTCAAGGTATGTACTTTTTTAACCCTTAGGGAAAAACTATTTTTTAATTTGTATGTGTTTTTACGTTTTAATTAATTTTAATTATTAGAATTATCAATAATGTTATTTTTTGTTTCTATAATATTAATGTTTATATATATTTTTTAATTGTCAATTTATGTTCTTATTCATTTAATTTCGATATTTTATTGAATTAATTAATTAACTAGTTTCGAATTGATTTTTACAATTATTTTGGTTGGTTGGTTGGTTCCTCAGTTTAGAGGCTGCGACAACGCGGTCATGTAGCCCCGTGTACTTTGGGTGTGTGTACAATCTGTCTGATAACCGGTGTTAATTGTGATGACTGTATTAGTGTGTGTTATCTGTTGTTTTTTTAAAATTAAAGTAAGGACTGCTGACTTTGAATTTTTCAAATAGTTCCTACTTTTGCCGCCAAACGCTACCGTCAACGACTATAGTTCAGAACTTAGCCACCGCAATCGGCTCCTGGCAACGAACGTAGGAACCTAAGAGCGTTGTTTACATTCTTAACAATTATTTTCATAATTCCTTTATAGTTGTGCTTATTATTTTAATTTTTATATTTCTTTTATAATTATTGTAATTTTATGATTTTATTTCTATATTTATATTTTATTTTTACGCTTTAATTGTTAATGTTTTTAGTTTTTTTTTAAATATCCAACACATTACGTCAAGTAGATAGGCGACGTATATAATATTTGATTTTTACAAATACAATACTAGCACTTCGGCATGAACATTCTCCCAAATTTGTCTTAAAGATTCAACTATCGGCATCTTTGAAAGCATAAACTGTCCTTACGACAGGTGGTTAATATAGAAACCACTATCCCATAAAGGGTTAAGGAACACTGGGAATAAAGTTTTTCGCATAACATAGGGCTAGGTTTTTTAGTTGCTAAAAATCGGGAAAATATTTATTTTTTATGTATTAAAAATATCTGAAATATGTGACTAAAAAGTAAAAATATTTTAATATAATTTAGTTGATTAATGTAAATATAAACAATAACCGACAGCAGTGGCTACGCTGGCTAAAGCGCAGCGTTAGGTCATGGGACCAAGCTCTCTTCTGACTCGGTAGACGCGTGGGTTCGAGCCCCACCGTCCATGAAATGGTTTTCTGTGGTTTCCCCATTTTCAACACCAGGCAAATGCTTGGACGGTACCTTCTGATAGGCCACGGCCGCTTCCTTTCACATCCTTGCCCAGTTTCCTTCACCATCATTCATGTCATCTCTCATTAACTCCTCTCATGAGGTTGGCGTCAGGAAGGGCATCAGGCCGTAAAAACCATCACCAGTAAGACTTCCATCGCATCTCATCCCCGACACCCGCTGGAAAACGGGAATAATAAGGGGTAGACATACATACAATGTAAATATAAACAATATACTACTCACGAATGCAATTTATTCTATGTCTGACTGACTGCTGAAGCATTACAATAGACAACGAGATACATCGTCAGGTTGTCCATCACAAATGACCGACGATTATCGCGAAAGACTTCTTCAGAAGGCTCGAAACTGCGGCAATATGTTTCTTGCCCTTGAGGTGTTGTATAACTTGAGATCGCTGTTCAGCCTTGATTGCTTTCCCAGATGGACGGCTGAACAGAACGCCCCCATCAGAAGAAAAATTATCTTTAAATTCTGCAACACACAATAATTTGTAGTTGTTTTTACTTTAGGCATCCTAGAACTGCCTAACACTTCACAGTGCCAGAAATGAACTGCATGTGAGTGACTCTGGTTCCAGGTAGCTGGGGGAGGGGGAGGTCTAGCACGTGGTGCAATATGGCTATGGATAAAGAAATCCCCGACTTCCACAGTGAGTGGCACGGGGCGACAAGTTAAGAATAACACAGTTGCAAGCTCACATACGCTCTGCATGAAGATTAGATAGCTCACAGGTTCTTCCACGTTGAAGTATCACACATCAAAAATGTAATAAACTGAAAGATCTAGCATACTGATATAAAAAAATGTAAATATTATGTCTTTTTGTGTGCTAATAAGTGAAAAGCAGGAATTTATGTATTTATAGAAAAAATGCTTAAAATATGTATTTACATAAAAAAAATATTTATTTACCTAAAAATCCTAGCCCTATAACTATAGAATATCATTAGTCTAACGCTTGACACGGTGGGTGAGTGGTTATCGTGTCGGATTACTAACCCCCCAAGCTTGCAGGTTCGCTCCTGTCCATGGTACGTGATTTTTGAAAGGTGGCAAAAATTACGACACGCATGTCCTACATTGTTGGCATGTCAAAGAACCCATTTGAATTCAGTAGGCCGTGTTCATAATGGCAAAAATAATCTCAGCATTTTCCGCCAACACGAAGTTCCTCATTTCTCTACTAGAAAGTGCTATAGTGTCAAGGAACTTAAGTATCTAACCTCCTTGATATTCATAGTGCTTCAAGGAACAACAAAATTCGACATGCAAGCTGCCCTCTGGGTGTCAAATAACAAAGCTTGCACTCGGCACCCGAGGCCATACAATATTAGTATTATTATTATTATTATTATTATTAGTCTTAATTAATACACTGTGTATCCCTGTCTCTAGGCGCGCAGCCACCATGGTGCACCCTGCGGTGTCCTATACAGCGAGAAGGATCGCCATCACAGCATCCGTCATCTCTTTCTTCATCAACGCGTTCGAGCTGGGCGTCACCTTGCTACGTCCCGACATCAACCAGGGCAGACTACAGGACCTCACGGCCTCGGGGAGGACACTGCAACCCGCTTACGACTTCATCGTGGTGGGCGGAGGATCGGCAGGATCAGTCATCGCCAGCAGACTGTCCGAGGTGGGACAATGGAGCGTACTGCTCCTAGAGGCAGGCGGTCCGGAGCCGCCACTGTCCGACATACCATTCGGCTTCGGAACGCTGCAGAAGGGACCGACGGCGTGGGAGCGATACTCTGAACCGAGTACCGGTTACTGCCAAGCCATGGAGGGGCAGAGATGCTACCTGCATTCGGGCAAAGTCCTCGGAGGCACCAGTACCATCAATGGGATGGTGTACGTCCGGGGAAACAGGAGAGATTACGACAACTGGGCTGCTCTTGGCAACACCGGATGGGATTACAACAATGTGCTGCCATACTTCAAGAAGTCAGAAGACATGAGGTTGGATAGGTTGAAAGCAGACAACACCTATCATGCCACTGGAGGGTATCTAACAATAGATGAAATGAAATCAAGGACACCGTTATCAGAAGTGCTCCTCCAAGCAGGTCATGAGTTAGGATATGACGTTATAGATCATAACGGTGAGACGCAGTATGGTTTCACCAGGATGTATAATACCGTCCGAGACGGGTTCCGTTGCAATACTGCCAAAGCCTTCTTACAACCGGCAAAAAATCGACCAAATCTGGACATCAGCCTTAATTCAGAAGTGGAACTGGTCCTTATAGATCCCAACACCACGCAGGCGTATGGAGTTCTCTTGAACAAGCAAGGGAAGAGACTTACAATACACGCTAACAGGGAGATAATAGTCTCAGCAGGTGCATTCAATTCACCCAAACTACTCATGTTATCCGGCGTGGGACCACGAGAGCATTTGCAACAAGTCGGGATATCACCAATCGTGTCTGACCTGAAAGTTGGCCACAATCTTCAGGATCATTATGGCCTTGGTGGAACGGTCTTCCTTATAAATCAACCATTGGG
This sequence comes from Meconema thalassinum, assembly GCA_946902985.2. NCBI lineage: Eukaryota > Metazoa > Arthropoda > Insecta > Orthoptera > Tettigoniidae > Meconema > Meconema thalassinum. The sequence continues at coordinate 110,963,127 of OX336388.2, forward strand.
AGGAGTTTTAGAAAGATTACTAACGATCGACAACTTTCTGGATTTCGTCATAAACACAGCCGGTCCACTAATGGGCACAGGTTTTGCAGAGACGTGCGCATTTGTCAACACCAAGTATTCTCAAGATCCTCAGTGGCCAGACATTGGGCTCTACTTCAATGGTGGACCGGAAAATACGGACGGAGGTCAAGCAGCAAGGAATTTGGTAGGTCTAACAAATGAATTTTACAATGCTGTTTTCGAACCCATACTTACCAGAGATTCGTTTGAATCAATAGGAGTTGTGTTGCGTCCTAATAGTCGTGGACTTGTACAATTACGAGGTAAGGATGCTTCACTACCTCCTATTATTCAGCCGAACTACTTGTCGGACGAGCACGATATCAAAGTGGTGATTGAGGGGGCCAAATTGGGACTGTTGCTTAGCAACACAGATACGATGCGGCGGTACGGAGCAACTCTGAACCCCAATCCTTTCCCAGGCTGTCAACATCTACCATTGATGAGCGATCCGTACATAGAATGCGCAGCCAGGCAACACACTATGAGTCTCTGGCATCACTCGGGAACTTGTAAGATGGGGCCGGATTGGGATCCTGATGCTGTGGTAGATCCGAGATTGAAAGTCAGAGGGGTAGGACGACTGCGAGTTGCGGACGCTTCCATCATACCTGTCATACCTTCTGGTAACACGAATGCTGCGGCCATTATGATTGGAGAGAAGGCTTCAGATATGATTAAAGAAGACTGGAGTGTATTGAGACAGTAGCTTACTCGCCAGGGGAGAACTCTGTGTTACAGCCCCTAATCCAGACTGAAAGAAACCAAACGGCTTTGATTTACCGAGGAACTTCTGGTGCCGCATCAACAGGCTGAGGACTGGACATGATTACTGAAATTATTTCAGGTACAAGTGGGGCTGGATCAGCTCACCAATGTGTGAGTGTAACCTGGAAGAACAGACGATCGAACATCTGGTCCAACGCTGTCCTCTTTATTCGTACCCTGGCATTCCTGACGATTTGTACGCTCTCACACTCGATATAACCGAATGGTTGAGAAGGATGGACTTTAAAGTTTAAATATAGCCTACCTTGTTATGTATAATTGTATATTGTATAAATTACCATACGATTAAATAAATATCCAGACTGACAAGGGAACGTGAATGTCTCGGGCTCGGTGAAACTACACATCTGTTCAAATTCTTAGACTCAAGCACTTGTTTTCATTAAATCTTTTTTCATCCAGCTGAGCATTAAAAATATTACAGTCAGTCTGAAAGACTAGACGTTATATCATATCAAATGACGCATGCTACAAATGCTACACATGTTAGAAAGGCCCAGGAGGAACTTAGGCTTCCCGCGCGGGCACCTCTTTAAGGGTCACCCTGTATTTGAGTCTGACATCTTTTACAACTCTTTAAGAGTCACCCATTATTTGAATCTGATATCTCGCAAACCTCTTTAGGGTCACCCTGTATTTGAATTGAATCTAACATACTGTACACCTCGTTAAGTGTCACCCTGTAATTTGCTCTGACATCCTGCACACCTCTTTAGGAGTCACCCTGAATTCTTGTCTGACATCTCGTGCACCTCTTTAGGAGGCACCCTGTATTCTTGTCTGACATCTTGCGCACCTCTTTAGGAGTCACCCTGTATCCTTCTCTGCCATTTTGTACACCTCTTTAAGAGTCACCTTGTATTCTTATATGGCATCTTGTATATCCCTTTAGAAGTCACCCTGTATTCTTGTGTTCGCTTCGCTCAAAGCCCCAGGTTGCTCGACGCCCCAGGACACTTTCAACATACTCCAATAACCATTAGCTTCTGCTTCCCGCGTGGCTGCATGACGTCACGCACTCGCTTCCCGCGCGGCTGCATGACGTCACTTCCGTCTCCGTCACGCATAACGGCGAAGTCGACAAGATCACTTGAAATGATAAAAACTGCAACTTTACGGTACACAATAGGATTTTACTCTGCACGGCGCTAACTGATGGAAGGAATCAACGATTTAATTAATAATAACAATAATAATAATAATAATAATAATAATAATAATAATAATAATAATAATAATATCGTATGGCTTCAGATGCCGAGTGCAAGCTTTGTTATTTAACACCCCGAGGGCAGCTTGCATGTCCAATTCTGCTGTTCCTTGAAGCACTATGAATGTCAAGGAGGTTAGATATCTAAGTTCCTTGACACTATAGCGCTTTCTAGTAGAGAAATGAGGAACTTTGTGTTGACAGAAAATCCGGAGATTAATTTTGCCATTATGAACACGGCCTACTGAATTCAAATGGGTTCTTTTACATTCCAACATAGTATGACATGCGTATCGTGATTTTTGCCGCCTTTCAAAAATCACTTACCATGGCCAGCAGGGAACCTGCAAGCTTAGGGTTGGTAGTCCGACACGATAACCACTCACCCACCTTGGCAAGACAACGATTTAATTATATTGTATAGATACATTTCGAAATTAACGGTGAGAAATAGCTACACTTAAGGGCGGATGTTCTAGCTGTTCCGTCCCTTAAAATTACAATAACTATAACTACATGTACACTTCCTAGCAACTTCCTATTAACAATGAACAATGACCCTAAGCTCAAATTTTCATTGTCGTCATAAGCTGTTACTTTCAGTCACAGAGCAGATGACCTCGTAGTTCCGCCCCTTCAAAAAACATTTCAGTCACAGAGCAGCGAGTGCGGCTTCGGTGGCGTAGTTGGTAGCATGTTCAAACCTGGTCGAAGTCGTCGGATTTTTAAGAGCATTAAAAATCCCTCAGTATGCCTTCCTTCGGAGGGGGAAGTAAGGCCGGCGGGCCCATGTCAAAGATTTATTGCATGTAAAAGAACCTTCCACTAAGTACAATTGTGTGAAGGTACATTTGTATGTTAGATCTGATTAATACTCTATTAAGTTCCAACGATCGCCCCCAGGTGCTGGTTATGGTGGCATCTAGTTGCCAAGTTCACAGCTAGGTGTCGTTGGCAGTAGCATTTGTTAGCAAAAGTAGGAACTACAGTACTTGAAATAGATCGTCTGCAGTCCTTACCTGAATTAAATATGTTATGTTATTTTATTTATTTATCGTATAGCATTTAGTGCCTGGAGTGTCCGAGGACATGTTCGGCTCGCCAGAGGCTGTAGCTGCTTCAAGTGGACACCCATAGGGTGAGCAACAAGTTCCGTTCAATTTCAAGTAGTTCCAACTTTCACCATTAGATGTCACTGATACCTACTGTCGACCCAAGTATTATGTGCACTCGAGTTTGAAGGTTGTTTGTGAAGTAACCAATAGACCTACATAAAATCCAATAACAACATCATTTTCGTCGTTCTATTTTACGTTAGGTCATGTAGGTTTGGAATTTTTAATATATATTTTAATATTTGATATCGCAGTTGGAACACAAAAAGTGCACGTTTTAAAGAGTGTTTCAACCATGCGTCACATTTAAGAATTATTATCTCAAAAACCCGTCATCAGTTCGAATCCAAATTTTAACACAATATACATTGGAATGTTGCATAACTGGTTTATTAATTTCAAATTGTGTGTGTCCAAGAAAAAAAGTTGTTAACATTTTTGTAAGGTAACTTTTTCTCAGCTCGGGGTGGTTGGAAAATGTAGTTCTTGGTTGCATTGTAATCCTTATACATCGAAACGTTATGCTGTATGACTGTGAAATACGTAAATTAATTCACTTATTTTATATCGGTTTGTATTTCTACAGGGAAATAACGCATGTTTCACCAGCTAGCCACTCCAGGAAATGGTGCCCACACGCATCATGGCGCGTCTCGCTCGGAAGTGATGGGCTCCATCTCAGCAACGCTGTACAGCTTTTGCCGGAGCGGCTAGCTGGAGAACCATGTGTTATTTCCTCGTACAAATACAAACCGATATAAAATAAGTGAATTAATTTACGTATTTCACAGTCATACAGCATAACTGCGTTGTCGCAGCCCCTATACTGAGGAACCACCACCATCCACTTCATTGACCGGTTTTCAGAAATTTCCGCTAGGATTCTGGACGAGGTGGAGAGGGAGAAAGGCACACTTGTACACATCACAGTACCAAGGAGTAATAAGGAGACGCCCTGCCAGCGGTATAGCATACGGAGAGTTGAAGCACTGACCACGCCCCCATACTTGCCCGGCTCGCATTACGAAGGCAGTGATTGAGCCTACGACAGTAAACTTATTTATTAGTGCGATTTAAGTATGAATACCAGTAAAAGATTCGTGTGCAGGTATAGTACGAAGTTGAAAGGTAGGCCCAGGGCGTGTAAAGTAATAAGTGGTGGAACTTCCGTATGAGTCAATGGTTAAGATGACGTAATTCTAAATTTCAACACCAGGCGCCGCGCCGAGCATATGGTCTAAAGCACATGACGGGACGGCGGTCAAGCAATGATACATTGCCGCGCGCAAATTGTACTTACGTTTTATTTCTATGCTTGTTTTAAACTTCTGTTATTATGCATAGGCCTACCAGTGAAAGAGGTCCTTTCTTCACAAGCTAATTATGAGGACGTTATAGGTTGGTTGGTTCCTTAGTTTAGGGGCTGCGACAACGCGGTCATGTAGCCCCGTGTACTTTGGGTGTGTGTAGAATTTGTCTGATAACCGGTGTTAATTGTGATGACTGTATTAGTGTGTGTATCTGTTTTTTTTTTTAAATTCAAGTAGGGACTGCAACTTTGAATTTTCAAATAGTTCCTACTTTTGCCGCCAAACGCCACCGTCAACGACTACTAGGCCTAGTTCAGAACTAGCTACTAGACGCCACCGCAGTCGGCTCTTGGCAACGAACGTAGCAACCTAAGAGCGTTGTTTACATTCTTAACCTATCCAATTTAGTTTCACACAGGTGTAATTAGTGGAAAGATCTTTAACATGCCATAAATCTATGACATGGGACCGCCGGCTTTACTTCCCCTCCGAAGGAAGGCATACTGAGGGATTTTTAACGCTCTTAAAAAATCCGACGGCTTCGGCCGGGTTTGAACCCGCTATCTTGGGCATAGAAGCTCAGCATGCTACCAACTACGCCACCGAAGCCGCTAGGACGTTATAGACAATTAGCTTTCTTCTCTTAATGAATACTTATTTATTTATCGTATGGCTTTTAGTGCCGGGAGTGTCCGAGGACATGTTCGGCTCGCCTGAGTCTGTAGCTGCTTCCAGCGGACACCCTAAAGGGCGAGCTACAAGTTCCGTTCAATTTAAAGTAGTTCCAACTTTCGCCACCAGATATCAATGATACCTAGTGGTGAACGTTGGAACTTTGATAGAGCGTTCTGACGAAATCTAACCTAACAAATTTTGCTTTACACAAGTTAAGTCTGTGAAAGGATCTTTTACATGCCATAAATCTATGACATGGGACTGCCGGCTTTACTTCCCCTCCGAAGGAAGGCATACTGAAGGATTTTAACGCTCTTAAAAATCCGACGACTTCGGCCGGGTTTGAACCCGCTATCTTGGGCACAGCAGTTCAGCATGCTACCGACTACGCCACCGAAGCCGCTTTTAATGAATACGGTCAATGGCGAGAAATGAAATACATACGAGCAGAGAGGTGAAGGATAATAATTGTCAGCAAATTAAAGAAACTATTACACTGACAGAAATTGAACCCTATAATCCTGTCAGTTAATGATGCGAGTTCTGAGAGAGCAGGCGATAACGTTGTTTATTATTTGAGTGGTTACCTGATTCACACAGCAGCAACGAAGATTGAGATATGTACTTCCTGCATTTGGTCATTGGAAAGTGATTCCGAAACATTTAATGATAGTGATGTATGTATCCTCGCCATGCTGAGAGACTTTGGCGGAAGTGAATCTAAATTTCTCAAATATCCGTCTTTATATTTATTTCACGTGATGAAAAAAAAATGATCGTGTGACCTCCTGAGAGGCCGAGTGCAGCAAGGTTACTTGCGAGTGCAGGTCTTTCTAATTGACGCCCGTGGGCGACCCGCGCGTCGTAATGAGGATGAGGTTATGATGAAGATGGCACAGTCCCCGAGCCACGGGAATTAACCCCAAGAGATTAAAATCCCTAAAGGCCCGGCCAGGAATCGAACCCGGGACACGGCGGACCAAAGCCTAGCGCGCTAACCATTTAGCCACGGAGCCGCACATTTCACGTGATGAAACGTGTAATGAAACGTGTAGATGCAGTAGTGGAGGCAAAGTTGGAGCAAGAAGGCGCGTTGTGGGGCGATATCTTTTCAGATTGTGTGGATATGATCTGTGAACTTCCTGTGCTCCGAAATGTGTGTTGCTCAGAGGATCAAAATAATAATCCCTGACACTACAGCCCTTGAAGGGCCTAGGCCTACCAAGCGACCGCTGCCCAGCCATTTGGCCTGCAGATATTGGGGTGACGCGTGGTCAGCGCATCGGGTCCCCCGGCCGTTAATCTTGGTTTTCGTGACCGGCGCGCTGTCTCACTGTCAGACAGCAACTCAATTGTCCTCACGAGGCTGAGTGCACCCCGTTCCAGCCCTCATGTCAGTTTCTAAAATCCCTGACGGAGCCGGGAATCGAATCCGAGGCCTCCGGGTGAGAGGCAGGCGCGCTACTCTAACACCACAGGGCCGGCGCTCAGAGGATCATCTGTTTCTATATTTCCCTAGGATAGTGTTTCATTACATTAAATGCCGGTTCATTTTCCGGGAGAAAGAAATGTCCAGGGGACTGAGATCCAGATCGTCTTCAAAATCAGCGAAAAAAAAATAAAGCTCTCTTCTGTTTAGAGGTAAGCTCTATTCTTCTTAGAAAGGTATTATAGTGTGTTCTGGATAGTATTTTAATATGTTCGTATTCCCTTGAAGATTTGTTTCTGTTATTCACAACTTGCTTAGTATTTAGTGCAATACTTCTTTTAATAAACAACTAGCAACCCGCCCCGGCTTCGCCCGGGAACAGTTAAGAATGGGCAAGGAATTCCTGTCAGACGTAATTTAAGAATGGCGAGGTGCATGAGACATAAATCCCCGTTCCGTCCAAACTAAAAGCACTTATATTGGGCAAAGTAACGACGATAGAGATATGCTCTCGCGGACTTTCTTGGAGAAATTTTCATGCTGAACAATTCTTACACTCATAGTATATTGATATTTTTAACGATTTGCCCAGCGTAAGCTTAAAAAGTGCACGGACGCCAGGTCCTATTATCGACCTTTTCACTGAAATCTGAAATCGTTACTGCTTGGCTCCCTTTGATCATAAATACATTATTTTCTACGGAAATCTTCCTCGAGATTACCTTTACAGAATGGTGAAAGCCACGCCAAAATCCATCCAGTGGTTCTCGAGATTACCCGTGACATCCAAGAATCGGGGACTTAGTTTTATACGAAGTAGAGGCGAGCCAGACAGGCAAGCAGAGGCCAAGTTACGCTAGTACCACCTACCGGCGGAAACGGTCAACTACCGGAGTTCCTTCACTTGTTACTTTAGATGCCCTGGGCACAGTATAGATACCAATACAGTATGGACACTTCGGCAAAACCGGAAGAACGGATTTTCAAAAAAACAATTGATAAGGGGGAGCACCAATACACCTGTAAGCCGCTAGGTAGCACCACTTATGTACAACCACATGATAAACAGCTGATTGATGAATGTATATTTTATGTCATTTATTTAACTCTATTTCAACACACTAGCTCTCATTATAATCAGATATTTTAGGAAAATAAATAACAAGAAAATAGAAAGTGTTAATACTACTGTGTTTTAATTCTAAGAAGTGTGGAATTTAATGTTTAACACCACATTCCTCCTCCAGTCCTGTGGTGTCGCATTGTGATTGCATCGTGACGATGAAAGGTTATGATATGTTTTTAATGATTAAATTAACACACGATATATTGAAAAGTGTGGGGGAAATGTGGATTTTGTTTCTTAAACTTTTGTAGTCTGAGATAATGCAATTCAAGTTTTCTACAGAAACTGTAAATAAGTGTTAATTTTTAATGTTCTTAGCTTCCTAACGTAAATACCCGGGAATTTATTTAGTCAATAAAAAGTCATGTTGATGGGTGGGGACAGCCTTATTATGCAGTGTTATTTTCACATTTCATGATATGCCTAGGCTACTTCTTACTCCTTATTTCTTAGCCTACTCACACTTCCGTTCATTATCTTGTGTTCCAAGAAGAATTCAATACCGGTACTGTAAGTCATGTGCTAAGGAATCTCTTTTCATTACCTTTATTAGTTCCACGTCTTTGTATGCCTATTATAGGAGCAACAAGTAGCTTTCAGATTCAACAAATAGACTATACATTTACTGGTAGATTGTTTTGTTTAGCCTACAGATGGCCTAAAAATAAGTAAAGTAAAGCTGAAATACAAGCTCAGGGCTTACAGTAAGTAAACCGGCCAACCACCCTTCGTACAGAGGCCTGCTTCTTTAATCCTAGAAGCCAAGGTCACACCCAGATCTCCATTCGGAGATCCTAAAGTCGTCATATTATAGTTTTGGACTGGGTTTTGATTCTTGGTTAATGCATGTTAGAATTCCAGAGTTGCATCCCGTGGTTCAAATTCCAAATATAAAAAAGAAAGGTTCTGTGGCTTATGATCACGAGAGCCACGTGAAGCTACAAGTTTGCTTTGCTTTCTGTCGCTAGTGAATGTAATAAAGTAATATAACTGGTAAATAACACTATGTGCAATGGTGTCGCCAATCAATCAAGTAAAACGCTCAGTCCTAAACTTGCTCTAACCATAGCTTAACACCAATCAGACCTAACTTTAACCTCGTCACGACTAATAAGTTGCCATCTATCCGCACCGCACTTTTTACTTGTCAGTGGTATGTCAACTCCTTATTCTCCCCATTCTGCAGAAATGGAGATAATGTAGGATGAGTTTTCCATGCGATGGATGGTTTTTACACCTGGATGAGAGAAATGTTAGGCTCATAATGCTGTGTTGCTTTTGGAGAGGCCTGGGGCAGGTCATTCCAGTTGGTACCTGTAAGCGACATGTACATCATAGCAGAATTAATACTGGTCATTAGGAGGCCTAACTACATGCCATAGTTTCAGTTACTAGGCCCAAGAGTTAACAAAGGGCTATCGTGGTGTTATCAGTTCACACTCTGCGCAGAGTGCTGGGATTCAGTTTCAAGTCTTAACAGCAGTCTTATTTTAAACACTAAAGTTTCAAAGTATGTATAATTTTATTAATGCAGCCAATGGCCATGTACTTTTCTTTTCAGGACGGGTCAGGGAAGGGATATAGGAGGGAAATTGGCCGTGGATTTATTGAAAGGAACCGTCCCGGCATTTGCCTGGTAGTGAAAATGGTAAACCACGAAAACCATTTTCAGGACGGTAGAGGTGGGATTCGAACTCACGCTCTCCCGATGCCAGCGAGGCACGAGATAGCACATTAGCGCTCTCGGCCACCAAGGCCGGTTCAAAGTAGGCCTATGTATGCCTCTTGGTAAGCTATAATCTGGAGTCATTTATATAACCATATTTTTTGACATACCGGTACTGTATATATTATTATAGTTCCAATTAGGACCTCTTTGGTCTATGACCCGTGTACTTGTGTGTGCATGGTATTTGATAATCAGTGTTGTGGTGAATGTAATGTAATTGTTGTTTTAAGGGGCGGAACTTCGAGGTCATCTGCCCCTAGAGTGTTATGGTGACTAGCAGTGTTTGTAACTTGAACAGTACTCCAAAAAAGGTTTTGCATATTGGGATTTAGTGTTTTGCTATGTGTACTATCCTACCAGCGAATTGTTACCGGTGGCGGAAATCGGAACTAATGCACTCCGCCCAGCCACACTCCTGCGATAGACGTGCAGTTGTCGCCAGAGAAACCTCATCGCATGTCATTTGTGTGCATGATTCGTGCTGGGTCGTGCGCTGTGCGGTGTGTTCTCATTGTACGACTGTGCATGCGTTCCCCCTCTTGGCCAGCAACCGCTCGCGGCAGCCATAGCGAGGCGAGCTGACGTAATGTATACACAACAGCCGTGCTCCACGTCTAGCAGTAACAATTCCCTGGTAAGGTAGTATGTAATGGCATACAAAAAACAACACACAATATGTTGTGCAAAAGAGACAAACACTAAAAGCTTAACAAAAGTGGCAATCTTTTTCTAGTTGGGGCATATCAATACCATGTATGGCCACCACGAGCCCTAAGGCATGCTTGCCGACTAAGAGGCACACCGAACTACGAACCAACCGGGTTTGGGGCAGATTATCCCACTCTTTGAAAGCAGCTTCAATCAGTTGCTGAATGTTTGTTTGTTTGTTTGTTAGAGGATTGGGACAGTGCGAAACTGCACTCTTAATCTTTTCCCATGGATGTTCGATACTGTTCATGTCCGCAGAATATGCAGGCCACTCCATTCTCAGTATGCCTTGCATCTGAAGGAACTGATGACCACCCTAGCTCGATGAGCATTATCGTCCACTAGTGTAAAGCCCTCACCCATTGTGGCAGCGAATCCTGTAACGACAGGTTTGAGGATGTTGTCTCTGTATACCAGACCGGTCATGTTACCGTGGATAGGAATTAGAGGCGTACGTCGACCAAACATGATCCCACCACAAAACATGACAATTTCCTTGCTGTTGGAGGCGTTCCTGGATGAAGAGCTTGTGAAATCTCTCACCCACCCGTTGCCACACTCGATTGCTCCTGTTGTATGGGTTTCTTCTCACGCCCAAGTACACAGGGCTGACGACCATGATGTACAACCTCCTACATGAAACAACAAGCATTAGCATAGCCACCTGGCTATGGCTTCATGAGACAGTGACGGCAGAGAATCCCAATCTTCGTGCTCCAATAGAGGAACAGTTCGACTATGGTATAATGCGCCGGATGTTACAGCCATTCCAATAGACCAAGAGGCACTAAGGAGCGATCTGGCCACCATGTTAGACAACTTCTGTACATCGACTGCAATCTGTTGTTTCATTTCAGGGGCCTGGACATCGTGGTCATTTAGCCCCGTGTACTTGGACGAGTGTGGAATTTTGATTGATAACCTGTGTTATTGTGATGCCTGTCTGAGTATGTGTATTTGCAATTCCGGTGAGGATTGGTAAGGAGGCGGCATTGGCTTTAACTTAGGAACCATCACAGCATTTGCCTGCAGAAGAAGTGGGAAATCTCGGAAGACCACTTCCAAGATGGCTGAGGTGGGAATCAAACCCTCCTCTTCTCAGTTGTGCCTCACGAGACTGAGTGTGCCCTGTTGCAGCCCTTAGACCAGAATTACATTCCTTGGCAGAGCCGGGAATCAAACCCAGACCTCTGGGGCAACAGCCAAGAATGGTAGTCATTACGCCACAAGGTGGTCCATGACTGCAATCTAGATCTGCTGTAAATATTCTCAGAATTGCTCATTAACATCACACATAGTATGGATATTTATTGTTATTTATGGGGCGGAACAGCAAGGTCATCTGTCCCTCTTAACACAAAATAATACAAATTTTAGTTGAGTTAAAATTTATAGGTGGATGCCTAATATTAATTTTAAAAATAATAATAATAATATGTATGGAATAAAAATTCAGAAAAGAAAAAGTTCTTTGAGCAAATGCACATACAGGTAAGGTATTTTTCTCACCAAGATACGATGAACTATATTATTAGTAGGGCCATGATTCTTATGCAAGATATGTTTACGTAATAGTAATAATGTGTGAGTCCTCCAGAGAGACTCGTGCGGGTATTTTTAAAGTTAACACCCATATACTGTACATTCTAAGAAGACTATTGAAACCGTAGTCTCCGAACTACCATTAAAACGAAACAAACAAACCAACCCCGTGGCACTACAGTCCATGAAGGGCCTAGGCCTACTAAGCGATCGCCACCCAGCCATTTGGCCTGCAGATTATGTGGTGACGCGTGGTGAGCGCCTCGGGTCCCCTCGGCCGTTAATCTTGGTCTCCATGAGCGTGGCGCTGCCTCATTGTCAGACAGCTATTCATTTGTCCTTGCGAGGCTGTGTACACCCAGTTCCAGCCCTCACGCCGGTTTCTGAAATCCCTGACGGAGCCTGGAATCGAACCCGAGGTCTCCTGATGCGAGGCAGGCGCGCTACCCCAACACCACCCGAGCTATATTACTCCATTTAATTGGGCATGCAAAATAATTTGAAGATGGAATGTTTGGTGCATGGAGCATTCTGGGAGGGGGGAAGGGGAATTAGAAACCATAGAAATTCACTTCTATTAGGACCAAGAGGTGGATTAGAATCCATCCCTTTTCACTTAGATCACCTCGTGGTGTAGCAACTAGCATTCTGGTCTGAGGGCTGGAACGGGATACACTCAGCTTTGTGAGGCAAAACTGAGAAGAGGTGATTTGATTCCCATCTCGGCCATCTTGTAAGTGGTTTTCCTTGGTTTTCCACTTCTACTGCAGGTAAATGCCGAGACGGTAAGCTACCCCTAACGTAAGGCCATAGTCGTCTCCTTCCCTATCCTCACCTAAAATTATAAATGCACACACTAATACAGCCATCACAATAAGGCAGTTTATGAGACAAATGATACACACATCCAAGTACACATGACTACAGGCCAAAATTTAAATTCTCCTTGGCAAAACCAGGATTCAAAACTGGGCCAACCAGTTAGAAGGCAGCTATGCTTACTTCTAGACCATGGCAGTAGCTGTGGAAACAATGGGCTTATATGTTTGGCTATTTTTATTTCTTGGATATGAATATTTCTTTTATCCCCTTACTTCACTCCCAAAGTCTTTATCGTCATAATTGACAGTGTCATGGAGCCCTTTCATTCTAGAGAAAAGGATCATCCATGCAGCCTCAACGTAGATGGAAAGTAGAAGAGGCTAAGAAAGGAATGGGGAAGTGACTGTGGTCTATGGGAAAGCCACCATCTCAGCATTTTGAGATGAGAAACAAGGAAGCTAACTTGAAATGACAGGTGAAGGGACATGAACCAACTTATTTCACAAACCAGGTCTTCAGTGTGGTGATGTGATTTGCAGTTAATGTTGTACAACATCCTTAGGCCTCAAACCCCAATCCTTCCATTTTCTAACGGGATGGGATAACCCAGAACTAATGGATCGTTGCACCTGTCTAAAACCATGGAGGATTATGTTAAGTCCTTTGGCTGTCCAACAATAAAATTGTAAGTTATTTTGATTTAGAAGTTATTGCTTTATGAGATTACTTCCAAATCCTTTGTTGTAATGCAATAAACAAACATTCCTGATATCGCCATGATCTCAAATCACTGATTTGATTTCTGATAGAGAGAGTCAGTTTTTGAAATAATGAACTGCTTCAGACCTGTCTATCACATTTGTTGACAACAAGACAAAACTATAGTTATCAGTCACAGAAGCTGCAGGTTATCTGACATGAATTCTAGTTTCTCCACTAAAAGGTAGCGATAAACAATATGTTGGTTTTTGGTGTAAAGATTTGCCTAGGTAGCTCCATTCAAAAATTGCACATTAATTTTCTTAGTAGGTAGCTAAAACCTTGCAGGTATAGTATTATTAAATTTCTTTCGTGTTAGACCAACTTAAATGTTACAGTATTTAGGAAGTTAAATTTGCTCCTCAATGACAATGCCAGGGCATTAAAAATCACTATTGAGAAAACCTCTTTACGATTAAACACTCGCTACCATATTTTATATACTCTAGGCTTCTAGGCCAACCAACTTCAGGATGTAGTCACAAAATTGGTGAGCTTCACCTCTGAAAATTGAAAACAGGAAAAAATAATGTTTCTTAAAAAAAAAAAGTCAAATGTTTCCATGAAAATATATCAGAATACCCAAACATTTGCAGAAAAATATGCCTGTTTGAGTTGGAATGTTTAGGCTTTCATGGCCAGAAAATAAATTACTGCAAATTCTTCTAGGTACGGTACTATGGATATGATGGGGCACAGACATAGAATTCACTGTAATATTTGTACGAGTTGATTCTACATAAACCATGTAAACAAGTAAGTAATACTGTAATGCAGAAAAATGTGCGATTGCAAGCAGAAGTTTGTTCTTGACACTTTTCATTCTCTCTGTGGAGTTACTTCAGGAAGAATATAGTGGTCGTAACCAGATGTGGCTGGTTGAACAATATAGGGGAAATCTGCCGGGACCTTTCCTTTTAATAGGTCACAGGCTTTTCCAGTACCTTGCCCAGTTTCATTCATCTCTAATTAACTCTGATGAGTATAATATTTCTTGAATTGTAATCTTCTGTAAATCTTTCTGCCTAATCAACCCTTAAATGAATAAATAATGTGCAAATAGTAGGACATGTTCTGGATATTAATTACATCCTTCATCAGCCATTACAATTTTAGTATGTCATTATAAAGACACACCACTCTGTCCTTCACACATCCTTAAAAAGAAAGGAGACAACTTTTCCTAAGCATCACTTCACAAACCATACGATTCCTGACCCCCACAAAAATATGAATAATCAAACGGTAGAAATTAAAATTGATGCACATTCTGAAATTTATACCGTACCACATACTATGACAAGTGTAGCAAGCACAATGCCTATGCAACATTGACATAGAGGTACTGGTACTGGATACTTGAGATAAACATTTATACCAAATTCTACACCTTTAGCTTGTATCACATGAAACCTTGGCCATGTTTACAGCTAGTATTAAACAGATTATTTCTGCAATGATGAGAATCAAGTCCTTGCCCAACAATAGAATAGGATGTGAGTTGCAGCTTGCCATTATCTGAGGAATTTCCGACATCCCTGAACAGGTTTGAACAATGTGGCTTAATGTAAACATTGAAATCTGTTGCTATGACTTAAGATAACTGTAAATTTTAAAACCATTGAGCTTTAAAATGGTATATGAAACTTAAATTTATGAAAATGTTTGGATAGGCAGTAGGCTATTTTCATGTAGATTTATATAGAATATATTTATGACCAAGACATTACATTTTCGCGAGACCACCTCGTGGTGCAGCAGATAGCTTTCTTGGCTGTCACCCCCGTAGGTCTGGGTTTGACTCCCGGCTTTGCCAAGAAATTTTGATTCTGGCCTTAGGGCTGGAATGGGTTACAGTCAGCCTCGTGAGGCAAAACTGAGAAGAGGAGGGTTCGATTCCCACCTCGGCCATCCTGGAAGTGGTTTCCCTACTCAAGGCAAATGCAGGGATGGTTGTTAACTTAAGGGCACAGCCACCTCCTTCCCAATCCTATCCCCTATTTACAAATACACACACTAGTACAGCCACCACAGTAACAAAGATTATCACACAATAAGCCCACCCAATTTCTCAATTCCCGAGTGATATAAGTGCAAGGCTTGTTGACACCCAGAGTTTGGTGTTACATCTCCTCACTTATGCAAGGCTCCACTCTTGTATGATTATTATGTACCGGTATTCATTTTCAAATAACATGGACCTATACAGTATTGCTTTAGTGGTACCATGTTCTGCATGTGACATAGTGAAGAAAAATCATCCCTACGATCGTTGCTGAAAGTATAGAAGTATCCAGGAATTTGATCAGTGTGTATCGAAGATACAGTCGTTGTTGCTTATTTTAAGGGCTGAGACATCGTGGTCATATATCCCCGTGTATTTGGGCGTGTGTGGAATGAGAGGGAGGTATCACTTGAGAAGAAATTGGGTGGGCTTATCATTTACATGGGTGGGCAAACTTTTAGTGGTCTCACAGAATTAAATAAAATTAAGGGCATTGTGATATGTCTATGAGTTAGGAACATCAAGGTTAACAGCCCTGGTTTTTAAGTCACACAGCCTTAATGCCATGCAGAGCGTAGTGAGGGGTTGCTAACCTCAATAGTTTGTCTCTGAAAGCAACACTATTTACAATTTTGATGGACTGGAGTACCTTGTCATTTCATGGGATTGTAGCTTTGGGTACACGACAATCCAAACTTCTCCAGAACTCTTCAGGAATAGCACAAAGTCCCATAGGTGAGGGAGCAAATGTTAAATCCGATTTGCATTGTAGCTTGTAATTAAAGCTCTTAATTCACTGTAAAGGGCTGCAGCTTAACAAATTACAGTTAATAAAACACATCAACTAACTTCAGTCAGGAAACCATTTACCTCCTAGGCTAAGTGGGGTTAGAAAACGGACACATTAAAGGAGACAATAGCTTCTCTAGGGTGGAGATTTAATGTTTGTTGGGCAATATTACCGTACCTAATCTCAGCCTAGCACTGCCCTCCTTGTGGTTTAAAACACTTCCTTTGAGAAATAAAGGCTACATACCCTATATATTGGCGTGTAGATTTGCCACGTTTGCCAGTAAATCCTCCTGATTACAGGCCTTTATCCAGTCATTATATCTGGATTAGGAATGAGGAATTTGTGAATTAATGGATAGGTGTTTGAGGGACTGACATCTCATGGATATTAAAACCAGAATTATTCGATGAAACGTGTGATATTTGTATTTACCGCTCCAATGCACGAGAAACCGGAATGCTGTTATGTCCAGTGTGACAAGAACTGCGCAATAAATTACCGCACAGATGTTGGTTTCCCACATTTCTGCCATTGGTTAAAATGCAAAATTATATTTCTGAGTTGATTTTAATAATTACAAACAATGTTTTCTTCAGACAAAATCGACAGGCCGCACTCAATGAATACGGGTAGACTGCTCTCTCGCGGATACATAGTGAACCGTCGCCGCCATGCGTGCGTGCGTGCGGTGCTTCCGGAACCGGCCGATTCAAAACCATGACGAAAAATTTACATGGTAAAGGCCTGATGTGTCCTTACTGTATGGTTACTATACTGTGCCCTGGGTAAGCCTATATGACCATGGAAATCAAGGAATATTTGTTGATCATTGGTGGCTAGCGTGAAGTGTACGGCAGTCAATAGGCAAATAATCGAGATACCAGTAGGCCTGCCATTTTATTCACGAATATGTATTAAATAAATTAAATACATTTAAAATATAAAGGCATGTGAACTAATTGTGTGGTGGCGTTATGGTTTTTATTGCACGATGTTTTTTTTAAATAGGCCAGTTCATTTCCGGTAACAAAATAAACACGGTCTAGGCTGAAGTTTGCGATTAACAGGCTAAAATTTGCAAATAATAGCATATCAATCTTCTAACACCCACGAGCAATAATTCTAGAGCTCAAGCCACGTTAAAAATAGTTTGGGGTAGGCTAATTAGATTACAGTAATACCGTTCATTAATTGACAAGCAGAACTGTTTCCAGTAAGAAACGAAGAAAAATATCTGTAATTAATTCCTAGCAATCAAAATACTTATATTTCTGGACACATATGCCAATAGTTGAACATTTAACGAATGATGCTAGAACTGTTCCGTAAGGTGGCTACTCTAAGGATGAAAACTTAACTCAATAAATGGCAAATAAAGTGCATTTACTTGTGAAATGACATTACTTTGGCAGGTGGGAGTTCTGTTTGTGCAAACATATGCCCCACACGTCGACATTTCGTCCCACACGCGAAATATCACCACTTTTAAGTACGTACGTCACACCATTACATGCTTTTCTTATGGGACCTCCGCAATGTTTTGAGCATATGTGAAGGAGTAACTTCTGGCTTCACTTCCTTGCCGTTAGGGCCTCTCCTTATTACTCCTTGCACAGTACTACCCTACCAGCGAATTGTTACCGGTGGCGCAAATCAGAACTAATGCGCTCCGCCCAGCCACACGCCTGCGATACATGGCAGTCGTCGCCCAAGGTTAGTAGAAGAGAGGTTGGCTCGTAACTTGCCTTCTGCTGGCAGTAGGGTGGGGGTAACGCGTCATCGGGCCTGCGAGATGTACCCCAGTCTCTATTTACAGAGTGGACAGAGGAAACTACGTGTGTTATTTACTTGTTTGTTAATACAGTATTTATTTTGTTCAAGATATGAATTGTGTTACGTGCTGTATTATACATTAATGAACAGGTGAATATTATCTAAATTAATTACATCAGATTACTATGGAATATATCTTTGCATATTCTAGCCCATGGGTAAGTTGTTTCTTTACGTTGGGTTTTCTTTTCTTTCAGTTGTTTAAGATGCCGTGAAAAAATTGCAGTGTTGCAATCTGCAAAAGTAATTCTATAATTGTTAAGAAAACGGGAGTAAAAATATCTTTCTTCAGATTTCCAAAGGATGCTAATCGTAGGAAAACGTGGGTGCAGAAATGCCATAGGAAAGATAAATTCGATCCGAATAACAAACGGATTTGCAACAAACATTTCATACCAAGTAACTTTGAAGACGAAATTTGAGCTCGACTGACACATACTCACCCTAGAATATTAAAAAATACATCACGTGGCTCAGCGGTAACGTTCTCGCTTGCTGAACCCAAGGTTGCAGGTTCGTATCCTGGCACAGTCAGCTGGCATTTGAGGGTGCGCAAGTGCGAGGGAGCCGTGACAGTAGATTTACTGGCATGTTAAAGATCCCCTTCGGGGCAAAATTCCGGCACCCCGGCGTCTCTACAAGCCAGAGTAGTTAAAAGGGACGTAAAACCAATAACATTATATTATAATTTAAAAAAAAGACGTCAATACCTTCTTTATATTTACTGTCTCAAACACAGAGCCAAGACACAACTTCACGTACAGAACGCTCCCAGAAAAAAGAAAAAATTACTGAACGAAATATTGGATTCGACATTTTCCAGTGGCAATGATACCGTCGTCAATGACGTCAATGTCAATGATACTGACACAAAATATGACGATCTTCTCATTAAATACAACGCATTACTTCAAGGGACCAAAAAACGGAAGGAAAACATGCAGCACTTAGAGACTAGAGCAAACTGTTTGCAAATCAAGAAACGTGGAATTAGAGAATTCAATTCAACAGTATGAATGTGATTTTGCCAAGAAAATTAAAGATACGTTTAGTTTAAAGATTTATTGACACCAACTCAAGTCGACATTGTTAGGAAACAGAAAACAAAGGCAAGATGGACAAACGATATTTAAGATATTTAAGCTTCCGAGCATACAAGTATACCAGAGTCACACTGAAATATCCATTACCTGGCTTATCAACTTTGAAGCGCAGGGCAGGCAATGTTGAATTACGAAACGGTTTATTGAAAAACGCAATAGAAGTAATGAAAATTAGTGGACGAAAGAAGAATGGTCGAGAGAGAGTCACTGTTCTTTCTTTCGACGAAATGAAAGTGTCATCACTGTATGAATATGATGCTAAAGCAGACGAAGTCGTTGGTCCACATACATACATACATACATGCAAGGGTTATTTCAGAACTGGAAGCAACCTGTGTACATTAATTTCGACACGAAAATGTCGAAAGATATTATAAATGAAGCGGTTATGTCACTACATAATATTGAATACGATGTAGTTTCGGACTGTGGCGGGAGGAATATGGCACTGTGGAAAGAACTCGGCATTACCATTGAAACTACACACTACGTGCATCCGATGACAGAGGAAAAAAACTACTTTCTCGCAGACGCAGCTCACCTGCTTCAATTAATTCGTAATGTGGTTGGCGAAAGTGAGAATGACATTCCGCGGGGTCACCAACATCGTGGTGCTGTTATCAGTGACAGTTTTGCTGACTCCGAGAGTGGCGGAAATGAAGACGAACGTGCAGGCAGCAATGGACAGCGATGACAGAATTAAAAATAATAATGCAGTGCTTAGTGAAGCAATGGGGATAGGTGTATCTGCGCCTGTTGGAGATATAGTCGGCTGTTAGTATGTTTGTATATATCAGTTTTATTATGTTGAAGGAGGTGTATAATTAAATTAGTCATGTAATTAAGCGTTCAGCATCATCTATTATCCACAACAATTCATTAATTGACACTTTGAAATGGCTGATGCCCTTAAAAATATTATTTACTGAGCTCGTAATGCGCTACGGACTAACGACTGATTCAAACGCAGCAGGCCCGTGACGTATTCCCGCGCGCTCTCCCATTGGCCGAGAGTTATGAGCCAACCTGTATTCTACTAACCTTGGTCGTCGCCAGCGAAACCTCATCGCATGTCATTTGTGTGCATGATTCACAATTTTTTAAAGTAAAAATATAAATAAATTAAAAAATGCAATAATCAAACAAAACACGATCAATGTCCTTCAAGGTCAAAAGAGGCACTACGTTACCGTTATTCGCCCGGAGGCGTTATATGCATCAGAATGCCTGGCGATGAATAAGAAAGGCCTGGCAGAACAACTCGAAGCTAAAGAGAGGAAGATTCTGAGAAAGATATTGGGCCCGGTCAAGGAACGAGGAGAGTATAGAAGACGACACAACGATGAACTTTATCTACATGTGGAGAAAATAACGGACACCATTCGCAAAAGAAGATTCTCCTTTTATGGCCATTTAACACGAATGAACTCCGGAAGATTGTCCAATCGAATCTGTGTCTACTTTGTGGGAAAGAAAACCAAAGGGATCTGGTTTACAGAGGTGGAAAAAGACCTACAAGAACTGGGGATATCACATGAGGACATCTTGGAACGTGACTCTTTGAAGAAGAAACTTGGGGAGATACAGAGTTTTCAGCCAAAACCTATATTGAAAACCGGCAAGAAGTGGACCGAAGAACGAAAAGAAGCTCACCGAAGAAGAATGCGCGAATACTGGGCCAATGTAAAAGAACGAGGGAAAAGGCAGTTGAAATAACGTGGTCCATGGACGATCGAAACGATTTTTTTAAATATATATATATATATTCAAAATCAGTCTCTATTCTGCTAGTCTAGAGAGTGAATTAAAAGTTGAGGTTACCAGTTTATGTTCAACGACGTCGAAATGTAAATATTATACGTCAGAAAACTGTACCATAATGATGGTCATTATAGTACTGTTTTTCATTATGAGACAGTTTCTCCAGCCAATCAGAGGTCATTCATTGACCAATTAGGTAAGGATATCTTCGCGCATGCGCTCAAAATCCAACATGTCTGACATGAATTACATGATTTGAAAGTTCAAATTGGATATCGGATCAACCATTGTAGTTACAATCCGAAACACAAAGACAAAATCAGCACGAACCTTTACGGTAACAAGAAAATACACTGAGGTATGCAAGAAATTTATGAATTTACGTCCAGAAGTTAGCAACACAACATCCTTCTATATAAATTTCCCTCTGGGTGTCAAATTACAAAGCTTGCACCCGGCACCCGAGGCCATACGATATTATTATTATTATTATTATTATTATTATTATTATTATTACCGACATGGAAAGTGCACCGCCCATATGTTCACGTAAATAAACTGGCGAATATGAGACAAGAAAAATCACTGTACCTTAATATCCCCAACTCCAATTTCTACACAGCGCATTGCTTTAAACGACTTCGGTGACACTATTAGTGAATGCTAGAGCTGGACGGCACTAGTCATCAAGCAGGCTGTAAACAATAGCATTGCCAAGCAAAGTAAATGGTCTCTGCTTTCGAAGTGCTTTGACACACGCATGCGCTCTGTTCAGTCAGCAAAGCCAGTGCGCCCTGTTCACTAACTGAAGTAACTGAATCCCACAGATATTCATGAATATTTATGTTAAAACATATAATAAAGTAATAATTATCGTCGAAAATAAACAGTCGTATGGAACTCGCCTATAATGGTAATTAAAACACTCGTATGTTCGTTTCATAAACATGATGATGATGATGATAATTGTTTTAAGGGGACTAACATCTAGGTTATCGGCCCCTAATGGTTTGGGGGATTGTGAATGATGCGATGCGAATGAAAACTAAAACTAATACCAACTAGGCCTACAGACTAGAAGAAGAAATGGTAAACAAATAAAGGATAAGGCAAATAGAGGACAGGAAGAAAAGAAATGCTCTCAACCCTCGAAGAATGAGGACTTGGAAGGGAGGAGAGCCATGAAAGGCAGATAGGAAAGAGAAAGAGGAGAGAGCCCGCCCCATGGCCAGAGGAAAAACGGGATAAAACGGACCCAGCTCAGGAATCCCGCAGGGTCGCCAACTCCCGAACTCACCATCCGTGAGCCCTTGGGGGTGTAGCACTATCCAGGGTGCACCAGAAGTGGTGGGGCTTCACACACCCTGCCTCCTTGAGGGCCTTGTGTAGAAGGCAGGAGACAACATGAAAAGAAAAAGAAGGCTGACCCCTCGAAGAATGAGGGTAACAGGAAAGATGAGACAAGAGCCAATAAAGGCGGGAAAGTGAAAGACTCCCTAGGCCTCGGATACCCTAATACCGTCGGGGTGGGAAGAGAACAAGAGTTGATCAAGAGAGGTCGACAGGAATGAAGACAGAGAGGAGCCCGACACAAGTAAGTGGAAGCAATGCCGGACACAGCTGGGGTCCCGTGGTCGCCAAGCCACGTCCCACTAGATGTGAGGCCCTGGGGGGCGTTTTATAAACATACTCCTGTCTTAATTATTGCTATTATATGCTCGTTGCATAATGCACTATTCTAGAACCGTAGTCGTTACCGATGCGAAGTGCTACCGTTAATAACGTTGCTATTAGCGCAACCGTTCTGGGGTTAATCCGGTTTAAGAATTTGAAAACAGAATGTCGATATATTTAACAGTTCCGTAGATATTTGAGGTGGCCCTGTTAGCTGAATACCCCTGGCCTATATGAAACACATGTTCTGGAAAAATAATTCACAAATTTAGGATACATAAATACGGTATATTGGCTTTCACGGCCAGTGAATTAAAACTCAGCAACTTTTCTAGATTTGTGTGGGGTTCACCTAGGGCACCAAGCTGGCTCATCAGCGGGCTCTTGGTGACCCCGCCCGGACCCACAAGAGTAGCGCACTGCGCGCTACCTCTTTACTGCGATAACTAAAAGCTCAAGCAACCATAACCTCACTGGCCGTGAAAGCCAATATACCATCTTTTTTGGAAGCCTTCATAGGGAGGTTAAGGCTGCTTGAGCTTTTAGTTCTCGCAGTGAAGAGGCGCATGTACGCTTCCTGCAAAGGGAGGTAGCGGGCAGTTCACTACTCCTGAGGGGGTCCGGGAGGGGACACCAACAGCCCGCTGATGACCCAGCTTGGTGTCCTAGCCGAAACCCCAAACAAGACACGGCACAAACCTAGAAACATTCCTTAATTTTATAATAGGCCAGGCGACAGGTAATTCAATACGGAAATAATTATTAGTGGAAAGCTGGAAATTGCTTTAATCGCTTTATTTGGACCCAGATATTACTCTCCCAAGTTGTCCCCCTCGAGCCCTTCAGGCCCTAAGAAGGTATGATTTTTTTTCTTCAAATATCTCCCAAACCATCAACTTTATCAACAAAATACCTATTATAAAAATAACAAGAAGTTCCGTGACGAACTAAAGAGCCTACTTTTCTTAAAATTTAAGATTCATGCCAATGATTAATCTATATGGAACAATCTAGAATAATGACGAAATTAAGTTGGTATTATCGAAATTTCTAATTAGTTCGAAATACTGTATACCTGGCATAATGTAGCCTAATAGAGAACTACAGTTGGCAGCCCTGGTGACTGAATATATTCTTATTTCCATCTCTTAAGGTACAGAATACAAACTTTGGTTGAAGTCCAATGGATAGCATGGACGTTACATGCAGTTAAACATTGGATCTAACAGCGCGCGTAAAATCATGTTGGCAACAATGACATACATGTATTTGTCAGAAATAATCTGAAATAATCTGATCTATCGTTGTCTCAATTTTGAATGAAATCCATTAGTTAGTATAGAAGTTACAATCATTTTAAAATTGGACCTATCAGCAGTCTTAGAATCATGTTGGCAGCACTGGCGTAGACCTATATTAGTTACTCCAAATTAATCTATATTGCCAGGTACTATACGTGTGCAGTGTTTAGAGCTATTGGCTTGCAAACTTTCTAATATATTGACATTAGGATAACAAAAATAGAGACAACATTTATTAACAGTTGGCAGCCCTGGTTGCTCTTAAGAATACGCATAGTCATATTTGTTATGGTACACATAGCACATACGAAATTTGGTTGAAATCCAAATGATAGTATAGAAGTTACATGTATTTAAAGTTGGACCTCTCAGAAGGCTTAGAATCATGCTGGTAGCACTGACGTATAGAAGTTATTCCAAATTAATATAGAATGGCAGGTACTATACGTGTTCATAGTTTAAAGTTGTCGGCTTGCATACTTTCTGATATATTGGTATTTGGGTAAAAGAAATTGAGAGCATTTATTAACAGTTGGCAGCCCTTTCTTAAGAATACGCTCAGTTATGTTTATGTACATATAGCACATACGAAATTTGGTTGAATTCCAATTGATAGTGTAGACGTTATATGCATTTAGAAATTGGACCTACCAGCAGGCTTATAATCATTTTGGCTACACTGCCATGTATGGCCTCCTGGAAATTAAACTGCAATATTATTATCTATACGTGTGCCAATTTTGAAAAAGCTCCCATTCATACCTTCCATGATATCCAACTTGGAGCTCAAATTTCAATTGCGATTTTTCAGCAGTTGGTAGCACTGACATTTTCAAATATGGCCGTGAGATATTCAGGTATAGATCTTTACTCCTACCAAATTTTGTTTTGATTGCTGCAGCCGTTTAGGAGTTGATAGGTGGGGGGACACACACAGACAGACAGAAGGACAGACAGACGGACACACATTTGCCCTATCTCATAAGTCTACTTTTTCCTCATTTTTGCAAAATGTGAAAAGTAGGCTAAAAAATAAACGAGCCTTACAGTAGTCGCATATGATGTGTAACATCTGACATAGAAGAAACCTCACGTGAAATTGTTGATACACCGGTATTTTATAGTATTATTGGCACAAATATTAATCTAATGTAAAAGGGAGTGTTTTACAGATATTGTAGTTTATAATACGGAACTCATTTTATTAGATGATTTTGTAGCTTCCACCAGCACTAGCCTAAATAAAGAATACGATATGGATCAACTAGATTAATAGACGCGACACCGCTCATAACCTTAAATTCCTTATAAACAGGTCCTTTTGATTCACAGACCAACACGCAATTTCATATGGATTCTGTTAAAATGAGTCATATTGATATGATAAATATCGTTTAAAATGATAATCTGGTAGCAAAAATATCTACCCCGTCCAGGATTCGAACCCAAGATCTCTAGATTCACAGTCATACGCAATAACCCCACGGCTATTTCGACTACGCAAATATTGTGCACAAGATGGTGACTTATTTCCACGTTCCAATTATACTGCATTACGGAATTAAGTTTCATTTATATTTTGCTTGTTTCGATAATGTTCCTGAGTGACATTGAGTTTAAAATGCCTTATGCCAATGCAATGCCGACTACTTACAATGTTGATATGAAGACTTCGAACATGTACCATGTCATTTGTTTAAATCACTTGACACCAGAGTTCGCATGAGCGTTTTCCGTTCAGTATGCCATATACATTCCACATGGCCGAGAGTGCGTCATGGTATCAAATTTCGACACCGCGCGCTGATTGTTTCTCTTACCAGTGCCAGCTGGATCGATACTTCGGTTCGATCCACCACTGCCAGCTAGGGCACACTTCCATTCGATCGATCGAGCGGGCAGTGCGTACTTCCGTTGTCCACCACTGCCAGCTAGTACACTTCAGTTTGATCGATCGAGCGGGCAGTGCATACTTTCGTTGTCCACCACTGCCAGCTAGTACACTTCCGTTTGATCGATCGAGCGGGCAGTGCATACTTCAGTTTGATCCACCACTGCCAGCTCGATCGTTCCGATCCACTTCCGTCCCCAATTTTCAAAATCACTCCCACAAAACTATCCAACAACCGAGCGGAAAGATGTTACACATCAATAATCAAGATTAAATTTCCAAAAAAATGTTCCGTACCTTTTGTCTCCTATGTGAACCGTTACGATGCTACGACCGTTCAAAGTGGAGCCCTTTTTATTTTTTGCGGAAAAGCTATGGAAATGATATGCCATATCAAAGTTTCTACATGTTATACATATTTGTCAGCATTCCAGGTGCACAAGCTGTTAACTTATTACTCAGCATTTCAATGTAAATAGCTGTGCCAAAGTACCTACCATTAGTATCATTTTGCAATATTGCGTTTTCGACTACAGAACAGCATGTGGATGCACGGTGTGTGCGGATCTCGCGGGATGATGCGGACTTGAGGAAATCTGTTGGATGGTTATCAACTCACGATCCCTTTCCTCGTGGACAACACATGGTTTCGTTAAGCACAGGAGTTGTCGGGGATGGACAAATCACTTGTCATATGGCCTATAAAATTGGAATAGCAGCACAAAAATGCAGAAACCAGACAAGCTCTAGAAGATGCCGATGTGCTCATCGTTACCACCGCACTCGAATTATCTCAGCCCGAAAATTCGGTTATTATAGTGGCTGAAGATATAGATAACCTGGTCATCTTGGCGGCTCGTGGGCCACCCTCCACGAAAATGTATTTTATGAAACCCGGCAAAGGTTCAACCAAACAACAACTATTCTGCACAACAAGTTTCAATCTCCCGCCGTGTGTGCACGAAAACATCCTCTTTTTGCATGCGTTTAGTGGGTGCGATACAACGTCTTCGTTTCTCAGGCAGGAAAAAAAATGAAATTCGTAACACTGCTGAAGAGTAATGAGGAACTGCATACAGCTGTTAGGGTTTTCCGAGACGTGAACGCAAACCCCGACGAAATTGACAACGCGGGCCAGTTTGTTTTGACTATGCCTTATGATAACAAAACCACAGGAAATACCCTGAATGAGTTGCGGTTCCAACTTTTTGCAAAATCTCTACGCAAACATCGATTTAATCTTGCAAGCTTACCTCCACCGAATCAGCGGCACGTGAGCACTCTTTAAGAACATACCATCAAATCCAAACATGGTATGGAAATTATACAAATCCACTGGATTGGGGCTGGAAAAATTCTCAATGTGGTTTGGCTCCCATAGCTACGACGAGGGATCCGGCGCCAAAAATGCTTCTAAACACAATTTTTTAGCAAATGTTCGAAAGGATGTAACACAGCGTGTGCTTGCAGGAAAACGGGCCTCCGATGCTCCAGAATCTGCATGAATTGTACGGACGGTCATGTACAAATGCTGCCGAGGAAGATGATATGGATGATTGTCACGGCGACATCGATGTTAATCTCTGACATTTGAACAGTGGATTAGGCCTCCTGGGGACACGACTAAAAAAAAAAACGCGCCATTTACTCTACCGCCAGGTGGTGTGGTAAAGAGTGATTTTATGCCAATACTACGCAATAATAATACTAATGGTGGGTACTTTGCCACAGCTGTATACATTGAAAAGCTGTTATACTTGTAACAAGTTAACAGCTTGTGCACCTGGAATGCTGACAACTATTTATAACATGTAGAAACGTTGATATGGCATATCATTTCCATAGCTTATCCGCAAGAATCAAAAAGGGCTCCACTTTGAATGGTCGTAGCATCGTAACGGTTCACATCAGAGACAAAAGGTACAGAACATTTTCGTAGGAAATTTACTCTAGATTATTTTTATAATAGGTATTTTGTTGATACAGTTGATGGTTTGGGAGATATTTGCAAACAAAACGGACAATGGTACCTTCTTAGGGCCAGACGGGCCAACGCCGACTTCGCTCGAGGGGGAAAACTCGGGAGAGTAATATCTGGGTCCAAATAAAGCGATTAAAGCTATTTCCAGATTTCCACAAATTATTTCCTTATTGAGGCTTTTTTCCCACCTGTCGCCTGGCCTCTAAGTAATACATGTCTTTCTTTTTCAGGACTTGTCTCTATATACATAAAAATGTACTGTTTCTTGATTGTCTGTTTGTCCCGTATGCGTTTATCCGATTAAGATGAAACTTTGCTGAGGTTGTTGTGCACACTCCCACGAAAGTTTTTGAATTAGTTGTTGTTTAATTTAGGGATTTTGTGACATCGTGGACATGTAGTCCTATCCCCATGTACTTAGGAATGTGTAGAATTTGTCTGATAATAATAATATCGTATGGCGTCGGATGCAAGCTTTGTTATTTGACACCCAGAGGGCAGCTTGCATGTCGATTTTTGTTGTTCCTTGAAGCACTATGAAAGTCAAGGAGGTTAGATATCTAAGCTCCTTGACACTATATCGCTTTCTAGTAGAGAAATGAAGAACTTTGTATTGGCGGAAAATCCCGAGATTAATTTTGCCTATTGAATTCAAATGGGTTCTTTAACATGCCAAAATCATACGACAAGCGTATCGTGATTGTTGCCGTCTTTCAAAAATCACTTACCACGGCCAGGAGCTAACCTGCAAGCTTGGGGTTAGTAATCCGACACGATAACCACTCAACAACCGTGGCAAGCTAATTTGTCTGATAACCTGTGTTATTGTGATGGCTTTATTATGTGTGTGTATTTGTAATTCAGATCAAGA
The DNA here is from genome assembly GCA_946902985.2 of Meconema thalassinum. Classification (NCBI taxonomy): domain Eukaryota; kingdom Metazoa; phylum Arthropoda; class Insecta; order Orthoptera; family Tettigoniidae; genus Meconema; species Meconema thalassinum. The sequence goes on from OX336388.2 coordinate 110,991,614, forward strand.
CTGGGAATGAGGCGGCCATGGCCTTAATTTAAGAACCATCCCTGCATTTGTCTGGAGTAGAAGTGTGAAACCTCGGAACACCACTTCTAGGATGGCTGAGGTGGGAATCGAACCCACCTCTTCTCAGTTTTGCCTCACGAGGCTGAGTGTACCCCCGCTCCAACCTTCAGACCAGAATTAAGTTTCTTGTCAGAGCCGGGTATCGAACCAGGGCTTCTGCGGCGACAGTCAAGAATGTTCGCCACTACGCAATGAGGAGGAGTTACCATTTAAAAAATTAGATGTCATCAAATTTCGGGCCCGTGTCATCACAACGACTTGTTTCACTTCAAGGTCACTCCAAGTTATTTGCCACAATATGTCAGCTAAATTACATTACATGCCACAGCAGAACGGCACGTCACGTTACAAGGTGCATACCATTATTTTGAAACACAGCATAAACCATGATTATCATCAAAGGATTACGTCACTTAACCTTACAAGCTAAGAACAGACATTAAGAGTGTGCATCTTCTTCACAAACTGACATTAGTGCTCTTCTACACGGAAGATGAACTGGTGGAAGACTTAAAACAGTCACAGCACCATAGCATATATACGTGCCCTAGAGGGGTACAAGGTACGTAAACTAATATATCATACAATGGTGAAATATTTATTCTGTGTTTGAAAAAATATTCATTAAGTTACTAGCAACCTGCCCCGGTTTCGCCCGGTATCTTTAACGGATTACAAAGCGTAAGCTTAAAAGGCGCACGGACGGTAGGTCCCAGACGCAATTCAGAAAAGCCGAGGTGAACAGCGAAACTCCAAACACATAATTATACTTTTCTCTGAAGTCTTAACTCGACAGTTTGATGCTGGCCGAAGCTGGGGTGATGGCTCACTCACTAGCTAGTAAACTCGCTCCAAAGCTAGAAATCTAAGTTTCCACTGATTGGGGATTGTTGGAATAAATAAATACGTAAACTTAGTTAAAGAGTTAAAGTGGGCGATGTATTAAAGGTAGAGATATCTGTCGCGGAGATTTTTGTACAACTTTTCATGCTGAACAATTCTTTTACTCATAGTAGCCTATATATATATGTTTAACCGTTTGCCCAGCGTAAGCCTAAAAGGCGCACGGACCGTAGGTTTCTCATGGACTCGATTCACTGAAATCGTTAGTGCTCGGCTTCCTTAGGTCATAAACGAATATTTTTCTACAGAAACCTTTGTCGAGAATTTTTTTACAAAATGGTGAAACCGGATCAAAATCCATCCAGTGGTTCTCGAGATTACCCGTTTCATCCAAGAATCGGGGACGTTGTTTTATACTAGAAGATTCATAAGTCATATTTCTCCCCTGAGCTTATTTTGTTCGAAATTTGAAAAATAAGCGCGAAAGAAGGGCCCCTGACCTAGTTTAAGGAACTCCAGAATGTCTTATATTGACCATGATTATTTGAAACTTTTCATTTACCTTGTTTTGAAAAGTATTTAACATGGAACTACGAGGGATGATCAGAAACTAAGGTTACAAAGCGTGCTGGGAAACGTGTACATTATATTTCACACAGCCAATACAGCCAAATGATAGTGCATACATTAGGTTATTTTTTGACAGTCTCCATAACGGTTAAGGCATTTATCACTTAGTGGGAGGAGTGTGAATATACCCTCATGGTAACAATATTGTCATTGCGTGTTCAACCACGTTATAGCGAAGTGTTTCACCTTTTTGTCTGAAGTGAATTATCGACCGCCTAGGTGCTCCTTCAAGTGGGGAAACAGGTCAAAGTCGCTTGGTGCGAGATCCGTACTGTAGGGAGAGTAGTCGATGATGTCCCAGCGAAACCACTTGAACAGCGTGGTGGTTTTCTGGGCTGTACGAGGCCGCGCGTTGTCATGAAGGAAGATGACTCCCTCGGTGAGAAATCCTGGCAGAAGTTAGATGTTTCGCCCACAGAAATCGAATAACTGAGCGGATCTCTTCGCGAGACCTGTTTCCCAAACGAGTAGCCATTTGTTGTTTACCTACAACTAGCGCTGTGAGTGGCAGGTGGCTGAAACTCTACACAGTTACTAACCTCACACTACCAATTTCTCTACAACAGACCAACTCCAGGAATATCGGCCTTGTATACAGAAACCAGACAGCAGTCATTCGAGCTGAAGGACATGAGAGAGAAGCTGGTATTCAGAAAGGTGTAAGGCAAGGCTGCAACTTATCACCCATACTTTTCAATCTTTACATTGAACAAGCAATGAAGGATATCTGAGAAAAATTTAACGTGGGAGTGAAGATTCAAGGAGAAATAATTTCAACTCTGAGATTTGCCGATGACATCTTAATCTTGGCTGACACGCCTGAGGATTTGAATGAGTTTTTGAATGATAAAGACTCCGTCTTGAGGAAAGAATTCATGATGAAAATTAATAATGTAAAACAAGAATATAAGAATGCAGCCGAAATAAATCAGAAACCTCTAAGGACATCAAATTGGCAGGAGAAAAGCTAAAGGAAGTAGGAGACTTCTGTTACTTAGGAAGCAAAATAACCAGTAATGGACGAAGCAAAGAGGATATAAAACATAATTGGCTCAGGCAAGGAAAGCATTTCTAAAAAAAAAGGATTCTGTTGAGATCGAATATAGATTTAGGTATTAGGAAGTCGTTTTTGAAAGCCTCGGTCTGGAGCGTGGCGCTCTATGGAAGTGAAACGTGGACTATTGGTGCAGCAGAAAAGAGGAGAATTGAAGCGTTTGAAATGTGATGTTACAGAAGAATGATGAAGATCAGATGGGTAGATAGGGTTACAAATGAAGAGGTATTAAGCCGAGTGGGAGAGGAGAGATGCTTCTGGCAACTGGTAATGAAGGTTGGTAGGACACATACTAAGACACCCAGGAATAGCAAGCTTAGTTATGAAAGAAAGGGACGAGGACAATAACTGTAGGGGTAGACCAAGGTTAGAATATTATGTTAAACAGGTTGCCTCGGACGTAGGGTGTGGTAGGTATGTAGAGATGAAACGATAGTCACAACAGGGAGGCTTGGAGCGCTGCATCAAACCAGTCAAAAGACTGAAGACTCAAACAGCAACAACAATAACAAACTTTACTTTCTGATCACCCCTCGTAATCGATTATTTTCAAGGAGGTTCTTCAAGACTATCTCCTTACTTCGACATAGGCTTTTCAAAAATAAAGGTTTCTTTGAATTTTCGTGAATCTTTTTAAACAGCACTGCCATGACCATCTGGCATTATTGGTTGGTTGGTTGGTTCCTCAGTTTAGGGGCTGCGACAACGCGGTCATGTAGCCCCGTGTACTTTGGGTGTGTGTAGAATCTGTCTGATAACCGGTGTTAATTGTGATGGCTGTATTAGTGTGTGTATCTGTTTTTTTTTAATTCAAGTAGGACTGAAACATGGAATTTTTCAAATAGTTCCTACTTTTGCCGGTAAACGCCACCGTCAAAGACTACTAGTTCAGAACTTAGCTACTTAACGCCACCGCAGTCGGCTCTTGGCAACGAACGTAGGAACCTAAGAGCGTTGTTTACATTCTTAACCTATACAATTTAGCTTCACACAGGTGTAATAAGTGGAAGGTTTTTTAACATGCCATAAATCTATGACATGGGACCGCCAGCTTTACTTCCCCTCCGAAGGAAGGCATACTGAGGGATTTTTAACGCTCTTAAAAATCCAACGGACCTGTTAACATATAACTCATATTAGGAAGATAACATCTAAACATCTCAGCTGCGTGTGTTGAAAGGATTCGAAAAAACCTAAAATTTTATATCTAGAAAAATATTTTAGAGAGAAATTGGAATTAAAGCTTTTTAGAACATGCGATCAGGGGCGTATATAGAGTTGTATTATTTTCTTTTTGAATTAATGCAACCCACAAACACGGTGCTACCCAATGATCACAATTCCTTGTTTACGAAGTTGATACAGCTTGGCTTTCTTCTTATATCTTTTACACGACGTCCAGTCCTCTCTACCATTAATTTTCCTAACCTGCAACCTCATTCCTCCTGAATACTAACACAAATAATGTCCTTCACGTACGAGGGCTGTTTTTTTTTATCAAGTTCCGATGGACTGTATAAAGATAACAGGTTGACAACCAAACTGATTTTACTACTAAATGTTTGCTTGTCTTAGTCACATGACCTAACATAATCGCCAAATCGATTGAAACATTTGTCGTATCGTTACACCAGCTTTCCAATGCCCTCAGCGAAATATTCTGCCGCCACTGAGGAGGGTACGTCTGGAGAGTCTCCTGAAGTTTTTCCTTTTTGACGAGGCGCTGCCGCCCAATTCTCGAAAAATGTGAAAACCATTCACGACCGCACTGTGCCACGCTACGATAGACTTTTTCAAAGAATTCAAGTGTGAGAAGTTTTGGACCATCTGCCGTTTAGTCCAAACCAGCACTGAATGATTTTCACCTTTTTCGAATGATTTTCACCTTTTTCGAGAATTGAAAATATGGTTGGTCGGCAACGCCTCGCCAAAAAGGAATCACTTTATGAGACTGTCCAGACGTAACCACCTCAGTGGTGGCAGAATATTTGCCGAGGGCATTGGTAAGCTGGTGTAACGATACGACAAATGTTTCAATCGTTTTGGCGATTATGCTGAGACATAAGAATAAAGCAAGCAAACATTAAGTAATAAAATCAATTTGGTATGTCAATCTGTTATTTTTATACAGTCCATCGGAACTTGACAAAAAATAATAATAATAAAAACATCACTCGTTTATCAGAAAAACTAGTGGTCACAGAATGGTACCCTGAGGATATCCCATGGCTTCTGTGGGACATTATAATTATCTTCTCTAATCAACGTGTACGTCTCTATTTCCTAGGGTCAGAATGGTGGAGAGATCATCAATTGCAAGGCTGGCGCAACGACTATTCCTCGCAGTAGCCCTCTCCAAAATCGCCTTCACAGGACTGGAGACGATGGTAACAGATCTGCGGCCCGAGATCATCGCTGATCGACCACAGGACCTAACTTATTTGTTTCGGGAGATCCGACCGAATTACGACTTCATCGTAATCGGCGCCGGCTCCACTGGATGTGTGGTGGCCAGAAGACTGTGCGAGGTGAAGGACTGGAACGTGTTACTTTTAGAAGCAGGAGGTGAAGAAACTATAACTTCAGATATCCCTTTAGCTTTCAGAACCCTCCAGAACGCTCCAGTATCATGGGAGCGATTAGCAGAGTTCAATCCCAACTATTGCCAGGCTTACAAGGACCACAGATGTCGCGTCAACACCGGCCGAGTGCTGGGTGGGACCAGCACAACTAACGGGATGTCATACTCGCGAGGAAATAGACGAGATTACGATCACTGGGCTTATCACGGTAACACTGGCTGGGACTACCACAGTGTTTTAGCATACTTCAAAAAGTCTGAGGACATGAGGATCCCGGAGTTGATGGAAGATGACAAGTATCACAGCTCTGGCGGTTGTCTCTCGATTGAAGAGATAAGATCCAAAACAAAGGTGTCGGATATATTCCTCAATGCCGGCAGAGAAATGGGCTACGATATCATCGACCACAACGGACACACACAACATGGATTCGCAATGATGTACAGCACTCTCAGAAATGGACTGCGATGTAATACGGCCACAGCATTCTTGAGACCAGTGAAAGATCACAAGAATCTCGACATCAGTCTCAATTCAGAGGTACAACGAATTCTGATCGACCCCCATACTAAACAAGCAAAAGGCGTCGTCTTCGTCAAGAAAGGACGTGAATATACTGTGTACGCTAATAAAGAAGTTATCTTGTCAGCTGGGGCCATACATTCTCCTAAATTGCTCATGCTGTCTGGTGTAGGGCCTAAAGAGCACCTGCAGGAAATGGGAATTTCACCAATCATTTCCGATTTACCTGTAGGGCACAATTTGCAAGACCACATAGCTATTGGAGGCATCGCTTATCTTATAAAGCCAGGCCTGGGATCGGTTCTGCATACAGATATCAAATTAACAGCCTATATAGACTTCGCTGCACATAGGCAGACTCCGGTGATGAGAACAGGGTTCGAAGAGACTGTCGGTTATGTCAACAGCGAACACAATGCATATGAAGAATGGCCTGATATTGGCTTATACCTCTCTAGCATACCTGAAAACACCGAGGGAAACAACGGACATGAACTGAACCTTGAATATTATCAAGCTGTATACGAGCCGATACTTTACAGAGACGCTTTCGAGTCACTCGGTGTTCTCTTACGTCCTCGAAGTCGTGGTTTTGTCAAGCTGAAAGGCAAGGATCCTAACCTACCTCCCGCTATTTACCCTAACTACATGTCTGACCCACACGATCTTAAGATATTGGTAGAGGCAGCAAAATACGGAATGGCTATCAGTAAAACCCGCACAATGCAGAACGCCGGTGCAACCCTGAACCCAAATCTAATCCCAGCCTGTGCTGACTTCCCACCAATGAGCGAGCCGTATTTAATGTGTGCCGCGAAGCAAGAAACACGTAGTCTGTGTCACTACGTGGGCACTTGTAAGATGGGACCAAAGCATGACCCTCAAGCTGTGGTGGATCCAAGACTCAGAGTTTACGGCGTGAAGTTCCTCCGCGTGGCTGATGCTTCCATAATCCCCTATATTCCCAGTGGAGATATCAACGCTGCGGCCATCATGATCGGCGAGAAAATTGCTGATATGATCAAAGAAGATTGGGTGTTGGTAAAGAAGAAGAAGAATAATAATAAGAAAAAGTATGAAAGCGATGAATTGTCTAGAAGCAGTGAAAACCCAACTCCCACAATTGTTGTATTGTGGAAGGAGTGATATACAGTATGACTTGTTATTTATGAGACTGACTTTGTAAACAATAGTCACAAGACTCTTGGGAACTACACAATAACCTCGTTTATCAGGCCCCCATTTATCCGGGTTTCCGGTTTATCCGGATTGATTTTTAAAATTTACTGTATTACAGTATTATTTTTTATTACAAATATATACGCGCCCTACGAATAATACTGTACACTTGACCATCAACATTCCTATAAGGAAGGTACCTACACAGGTAGGAAGCGTTTCCAGGTTTCAATAATCTTATTAGTGTACTAGCAGTAGTGCCCGGCTTCGCCCGGTGGATTTATTTGTTTTACAGAACTGGAGCGCTCAAGGATAAGGATCGGAATAAATATAGTAAATTTGATAGCAACAACGCTTATTGCAGCTGATAACCTCAGTATACTGCACCAACACCATTGCCCTATACAGAGGCATACTATTGCCATGATAATTGTTTTAAGGGGCCTAAGTTATCTTTTTGCACTAATTACTCCCCGTGACTGCAATTTATAAGCAGCTCGCAATTCTCCACCAGAAAATTGGTAGGGGCGACGTGATGCGGCCCGCATTACATGGCAACAATAGACTTCGGTATTATTGAAGCCGTTCTGGAGCGCTTGTTCTTCCGACATACTGAACACAAATCAATCTTTAAGGTTACCTGAGAGGTGTAGCCTAATGCTACATAGCCTAAACTATTCCTCTTGAGTCAGGCTATCACATACAAAAATAATTTTTCGAATCCGACTGGTAGTTCCAGAGATTAGCGCGTTTAAACACACAAACAAACACACAAACTCTTCAGCTTTATTATATTAAGTACAAGCTGCACCCGGCATGCGTTGCAATGCCAATCAAAGAAAGTGTTGGCGTTGAAATTCTGTTTCTTGAAGTGCTTTTGGATACACAACATGTTAACTGCCTCTATGCTATCGTAAAATGGATTTTCTAATTTAGAACCATTCGTGGAAGCGTGCACAACAACTTTCAAAAGTTTCATCGCTGTCACTCATTTGTTGAATTTACTCGTACGCTACCTGTTGTGAAATGGATTTACTAAGTCGAAACCCTTCCCTGGCGTGTACACAATAACTCATCAATGATTCATCGCAATCGGATGAATTGTATATGCACGTATACGGGGTTTTGTTTAAACGAATCGTGCGCTGTCACTCATTTGTTGAATCTACTCGTGCGCTACCTATTGAGAAATGTATTACTAAGTCGAAGCCCTTCCCTGGCATGTACACAATAACTCATCAAGGTTTCATCGCAATCGAAGAATGTTATATGAACGCAATAGGGGATTTTGTTGAAACGCTTCGCGCGTCGTCACCCATTTGTTGCATCTACTCTTGCGCTACTTATTGTGAAATGGATTTACTAAGTCCCCTTCCCTGGCGGGTACACAATAACTGATCAATGTTTCATCGCAATCGGATGAATAGTATATGAACGCATACCTGATTTTGTTTAAACGATTCGCGCTCCGTCACTCATTTGTTGAATCTACTCGTGCGCTACCTACTGTAAAATGTATTTACTAAGTTAGAAACCATCACGTAAGTGTCCACAACATCTCACCCAAGTTTCATCGCTATCGGACTAATGGGATATGAAGACAAAGGGGACTGTATTGAAACGCTCCGCATGTCGTCGTTCATTTGTCGAATCTACTCGTGTGCTACCTACTGTGAAATGTATTTACTAAGCCAGAAACCTTCCTTGAAGTGTCCACCATATTTCACCCAAGTTTCACCGCTAACGGCAGAATGGTATATGACCTTATACGAGACTTTGTTGAAACGCTTCGCGCGTCGTCCCTCATTTGTTGAATCAACTTGTGTGCTGCATATTGTATAGTGGATTTACTAAGCCAGAAATTTTCCATGACGTGTACACAACATCTCACCCAAGTTTCATAGCTACGGACGAATGATACATGAATGCATATGGGACTTTGTTGAAACGCTTCGCGTGTCGTCGCTCATTTGTTGATTCTACTCTTGCGCTACATATTGTAATATGGATGTACTCAGCCAGAAACCTTCCCTGGAGTGTACACAACATCTCACCCAAGTTTCATCGCAATCGGATGAATGGTATGTGAACGTATACGGGACGTTGTCGAAACGCTTCGCGCGTAGTCACTCATTTGTTGAATATAAACGTGCGCTTCGTATTGTAAAATGGATTTACTTAGCCAGAAACCTTTCCTGGAGTGTACACAGCAATTCACCAAACATTTATCACTATCAGACGACTGGTATATGAAATTATATGGGACTTTGTTGAAAAGCTTCGCGCGCCGTTGCTCATTTGTTGATTCTACTCGTGCTCTACCTATTTTTAAAGGGATTCACTAAGCTAGAAACCTTCCCTGGAGTGCACACAAAATCTCAGCCTAGTTTCATCGCTATCGGACGAATGGTATATGAACGCAAACGTGACTTTGTTGAAATGCTTCGCGCGTCGTAGCTCATTTGTTGAATCTACTCGTGCGCTGCCTATTGTAATGTGGATGTACTAAGCCAGAAAATTTCCCTGCAGTGTACACAACATTTTACGCAAGTTTCATAGCTATCGGACGAATGGTATATGAATGCATATGGGACTTTGTTGAAACGCATTGCGTGTCGTCGCTCATTTGTTGAATCTACTTGTGCGCTATCTACTGTGAAATGTATTCACTAATTTTGAAACCTTCACGTAAGTGTACACAACATCTCACCCAAGTTTCATCGCTATCGGACGAATGGTATATGAACACATACGGGACTTTGTTGAAATGCTTCGCGCATCGTCGCTCATTTGTTGAATCTACGCGTGCGCTACCTATTGTAAAATGGATTTACTAAGTCAGAAACCTTCCTTGGAGTGTACTCAACATCTCACCCAAGTTTCATCGCAATCGGACGAATGGTATATGAACGCATAGGAGACATACATACCCACAGACAAACTATCACGTTACATTAATTTTTATATATATAGATAGATAGATAGATAAGCTAAGGTGTACGTTTTACAAAACTCAAGCTCCTAAACCAGAGGGAGTTAGAAGGTAGGGTTTGTACCAAATATTCCAAATCGTCTCAATAGTACAGGAAAAATCTTTCATTTCTTGAAAAGTCAACGGAAATATATTTATTGGTTTATAAAGTGCTTTTAAACAAAATAAACAAGAAGATAGCCCCTGCGAGAATTCAGTCGCGTAAAGCCCGCATAGCACTAGAGCCAGGCGGGTAGTCTGTACACATGGGGCACACACAACCCATTGCGCAACCAGCAGCAGTGATGAATTGCTTTCTGATTACATAAATATCTACAATTTGTTTAAAAAGTGCGTTTTAAACAAATAAACATATTTATGTTCGACCCTCACTATTATGTGTTAGAAAACTGTATCATAATGATGGTCATTATAACACCGTTTTTCATTATGATACAGTTTCTCCAGCCAATCAGAGCTCGTTCATTGACCAATTAGGTAACGATACCTTCGCGCATGCACTCAAAATCCAACATGTCGGACATAAACACAACATCGAACTATAATAAATTACCGACATGGAATACGCACCGTCCATATGTTCGCGTAAATAAACTGGCGAATATGAGACAAGAAATAGCACTGTACCGGTACCTTAATATCCCCAAAACCAATTTCTACACAGCGCGTGGTTTTGACACGATTTCAGTGACAGTTTTACTGAATACTGGTGCGCAATCTGAACATATGGTATTGAAGCACACAGAGCGCATGGTTCGGTTGTCCAGAGAGCTTGGACAAGAGAGATATACTACCCACCGCAGCACCCGATCACAACATTCTACTGTAGTGACTGAACAGATATTTATGGATATTTATGAATATTTATGTTAAAACATATCATCATCATCATTTATTGCACGTGACAGGCCATTAAGTCCCATAGCAGAAAAAACAAGGGTATACAATTCTTGATTACAATATAAATAGCAAGCATAACATAATATAGGCTATAACATTGTACTTCACAACAGGAAGAATGATTTCAGCTTCTCAAATAATGGTGGCATATATTAGACCAACGATTTATATCCCTGGCATCTTCCATACTTGCATCTGGATCTACCTGATTCAGTACCAACATAACTCGATCTTTCCATCTCGTTCTTGGTCGACCTCTTGGACGTTTTCCCGTTGGCTGAAAATTGAACACACGGTTCGGGAGAGTACCTTCTGCTCTGATAATGTGTCCTAACCATTGTAATCGTCTTCTCTCTATCTCTCTACTGATGTCTGCCTTTTTATAACGTCGATATAACTCCTCTTTACTCCGTCTTTCCCAACTGTCAGTTTCTGGGCAGTATTTTGGGCCATAGATTTTCCGCAGCATTTTTCTTTCAAATGCACATATACGTTCTTCAAAAGTTCTTGGAGTCGCCCACGTTTCACAACCATACATTAAAACAGGTCGTACTAGGGTTAAAGTTATAATTATCGTCGAACATAAACAGTCGTATGCAACTCGCCTATAATGGTAATTAAGACACTCGTATGGAAATTATAAAACTCGCATACGCTCGTTTTATAAAAAAATACTCGTGTCTTAATTACAGCCATTATAGGCTCGTTGCATAATGTACTATTATACCATCATCAGATCTTGCTCATTAAGGCTTTTTAAAATTTAGATATATGCATATAAACCATATGCAGAATAATCAACAAGAAATGCATTTCGAGGAATGCTAAGATCTGTCACTACAGTACTGCTGTCAGATCACAGTTTCTGTATGCCGCAGAGACCCTCTTGATGAACAGAAAAGGCACCATGGATGACGTGAAGAAAGCCGAAATACGTATCCTCAGGAAAATCCATGGGCCGAGATTGCTCCCAGATGGAACCTACCGTTTGAAATCTAATTCTGACCTGTATCGACAGTTAGAATCAGCCAATACCAGTATGCGACGTAGGACGCTAAAGTTCTACGGGCACCTACAACGAATGAACAGCAACAGGCTTACCAAGAAGATCTTCTTAAAAATTACAAGACTGGAAGCCTGTGGCTTAATGAAGTTCTAAAGGACTTGGATTCGGCTAGAATTGCTGACCTTGATGTAGAAGATCGTTCTAAATTTTGTGCTATGGTAGAATCTTGGACCCCACCACCTAGAGTCGCTAAATGTCGGAAGCCCCTTTCGCAGGAGAGAAAGGAGAAATTATCAGCAGGGCTCAAGATATATTGGGAACGGAAAAGAGCATCGAAGAACTAATCATTAGCGCTTCGTAGTGGGCTTAAATCAATAATAATATGCAGAATAATACTGTATATATAAGGGGTGATCAAAACGTTTCCGTTTGAGGCCATTGCTGCAGCTGAACAAAAAGCACACGGGATGGCTGTTTGTCTGCAGCACCTGATGCGTTCCAATGTTAAAGGCAACACGTTCCTGAAGCGTATTGTTGCAGATGCCACCACTGGGAACCGGAATAAAAAGCGTCGACGATGCAGTGACGTCATCCATCGTCCCCTCGTCCCAAGAAGTTCAAGAGCCAACCATCAGCTGGGAAGGTGATGCTCACCCTGTTCATTGGTTACCGAGGCTCAATGCTTATTGATTTCAAGGAACCTGGTGCCTCGATCACTGGAGAACGGTACTACGCAACACTGGACAAATTACGGCGAAACGTCCGGGAATACTTCTGCTGCTTCATGATAACGCACGTCCCCATACCGCAAAAGTCATAACGCAGAAGGTACGTCAACTCAAGTGGGAGACACTGGAGCATCCACCCTCGTATAGCACTGATCTCTCCCCATGCGAATATAACGCCTTGGCCTTGAAGGTTCAACGATTCCTGTCGGACGAGGATGTGCAGCAGCCGGTTATGGACTTGTTCACGCAGCAGGACACAGTGTTTTACCACACGGGGATCTTCAATCTGGTGAGTCAGTAGAATGAGTGCCTCAATGCTCACGGCGATTTTGCCCGATTGGTAAACCGATTCTGAACTGTACGGCCGTCAATTCGGAACTTTTTGATCACTCCTTGTTGTTGTTGTTGTTTGAGTCTTCAGTCTTTTGACTGGTTTGATGCAGCTTTCCATGCGTCCCTGTCCTGAGCTAATCGTTTCATCTCTACATAACTACCACACCCTACATTCGAGGCAATCTGTTTAACATATTCTAACCTTGGTCTACCTCTACAGTTCTTGTCCTCGACCCTTCCTTCCATAACTAAGCTTGCTATTCCTGGGTGTCTTAGTATGTGTCCTACCAACCTATCTCTTCTCTTCATTAGCAGTCGCCAGAAACATCTCTCCTCTCCCACTCGCCTTAATACCTCTTCGTTTGTAACCCTATCTACCCATCTGATCTTCATCATTCTCCTGTAACACCACATTTCAAATGTCTCAATTCTCCTCTTTTCTGCTGCACCAATAGTTCATGTTTCACTTCCATAGAGCGCCACGCTCCAGACAAAGGCTTTCAAAAATGACTTCCTAATACCTAAATCTATATTCGATGTCAACAGATTCCTTTTTTGTAGAAAGGCTTTCCTTGCCTGAGCCAACCTACTTTTTATATCCTCTTTGCTTCGTCCATCACTGGTTATTCTGCTTCGTAAGTAACAGAAGTCTCCTACTTCCTTCAGCTTTTCACCTGCCAATTTGATCTCCATAGAGGTTTCTGATTTATTTCGGCTGCATTCCAGTATTTTTGTTTTACATTTATTAATTTTCATCATGAATTCTTTCCGTAAGACGGAATCCATACCATTCAAAAACTCATTCAAATCCTCAGGCTTGTCGGCCAAGATGAGGATGTCATCAGCAAATCTCAGAGTTGAAATTATTTCTCCTTGAATCTTCACTCCCACTTTAAATTTTTCTCCAATTTCCTTCATTGCTTGTTCAATGTAAAGATTGAAAAGTATGGGTGATAAGTTGCAGCCTTGCCTTACACCTTTCTGAATACCAGCTTCTCTCTCATATCCTTCAGCTCGAATGACTGCTGTCTGGTTTCTGTATAGATTGTATATCACCCTCCTATCCCTGTACTTTATTCCAATAGATTTCAAAATGTCAAATAATTTAGTGCAATCAACGTTATCAAAAGCCTTTTCTAAGTCTACAAATGCCTTATACATTTTTATTTTTAAGCTGTATATAGTACAGTATTGTGTATGGCAGATTTGTAAAAAAAAAAAAAAAAATTACATCTGACATAGAAGAAACCTCACGTGAAATTGTTGATACACCGGTATTTCATAATATTATTGGCACAAATATTAATCTATTGTAAAAGGGAGTGTTTTACAGATATTGTAGTTTATAATACGGAACTCATTTTATTAGATGATTTGTAGCTTCCACCAGCACTAGCCTAAATAAAGAATACGATATGGATCAACTATATTAATAGACGCGACACCGCTCATAACCTTAAATTCCGTATAAATAGTCCAACTTGCGAGTAATTGCAATGTGCACAGCAGTAGATCATGAAAGGCTTGCCCAGTTCCCGGACCTCTTGATTCACAGACCAACACGTAATTTCATATGGATTCTGTTAAAATGAGTCATATTGATATGATTAGCAGCAGAGTATCAAGAAGGAAGTGCGAGAACAATCAAGAGGGCAGTGCGAGAGTAGAAATATCAAGTAGACAGTGAAGAAAAAAAGAGAGTCTTGGAATTGTTATGTATTATTAGTTAATGTGTAAATAAAAAATGTTTTTGTGTGTTGATGAATGTCCAGGAAGGATACGATCCAGCTGGCAGTGCTCTTACACACTTCCGTCTGATCCACTTCCGTTCCATTTTTCAAAATCACTCCCACAAAAATATCCAGCAACCGAGTGGAAATATGTTACACATCAATAAATATCCCATTCAAAAGTTCTTCCTGTCTTAAACTTACTCTGAACTTGTAAACATTATTTGGCTGTCCTTTAGTTTCATTGAACATGTTTGACTGCAGGCAGTCGCTCACATCCGGGAGGCGAGGAGGTTCGAATTCCCCCGTCGGCAACCTTAAAGATGGTTTTCTGTGGTTTCCCATCTTCCTTCCAGGCAAATGCCAGGGTTGGTCCCTAAGTATAGGCCACGGCCACTACCTTCCAATTCTTCGTCCTTACATTCACACTTTCCTCCCCAGACAACACTCCACACGCGACGGTACTTGTAGCTCTCCTATTGGGTGTCCGCCTAGAAGAATCTACAACCTGGCGAGCCGAACATGTCCTCGGACACTCGCGGCACTAAAAGCCATACAAAAAAATGAACATGTTGGATGGAATTAAGAGAGAAGTTCCGTTGTTGTTGTTGTTGTTGTTTATTCTCTTAGCCAGTTGTTTTATTGCCGATTTATAGGAAAAGGGCTCCCTGGAAATTTCAGTCGAAACTTTTGACTTGTTCTAGCGCAAAATATCCTGCACTTTATACAAGTATTGTCTAGATATGCACTTAACGTAACGAATATTTCACATAAGGCGTTACAACACTATACACAATCACAATAAAACAACTGGTTAAGGGATTCAAACGTACAGGTTCAGTAAATAATAAAAATATAAGTAAACTTCAGTGGCGGCTCAGAAGTGAATCGGATGGTGACGCGCCGATATACGCGAAATAAAACTAAAAAGCAACTTGTTATATTGCAGTTCATCCGCAATTTTTTTCATTTTTTTCCTAACACATTAATGCCTATTGAATTCCTCAAATGTTCAATTCAAGACTCATGTTTCCGAAATGCACGAGTGACATTATTTTAAGATGTTGTTCCACACTCCTGCTTTTATTCCAATCAATAAATATGTTCAACAATACAACCTTTGTGTGTAACTCAGGACTTCCATCCACTCACTCGTCCAAAAATAGTGAAATAGTGAGTGGTTTTATTTCAAAAAAGTGAAAAAGGTGAGTTTTCGTATGAAAAAGTGAGTAAATAGTGAGTAAATGCATAGCATTATTCGCATTTATGGCCGTAGGCCTTTATCTAGTTCATAATTTTAACTTTTGTTGATATCTGTAGGCGCAATTAGGGGGGGGGGGTGTCCTGGGTAGCCCCCAAAACAAGCCATAGCCCCCAAAAATGTGACAAAACTGTATTGAAATAGATTTTTTTATGAATGTGTATCGGAAAAACCAATTAGCCCCCCCCCCCCCAAAAAAAAAATGTCAACCAAATTGCGCCTATGTTAATAATATCTCTGAGTACTATTTGTGATTTTTTCGTCGATCGCTGCAGGCACCGGCTGTGGTATTGCACCATGGAATCTTTTTATGCTTTCTGGCCGCCTGGCTCGCTGCCGGCAGCGGTGGCAGAAAAACGAACTACCCATTCATGGGTATATTTTGGATCATTTCTAACAATCTGATTGTGCACGAGACCATTTTTAATGCAGAATATGGCCAGTTTAAAAAAAAGTGAGAATAGTGAGTAATTTTATCAAATAGTGAGAAAAGTGAGGCTGCTTTGAAAATAGTGAATAATAGTGAGAAAAGTGAGTCGCTGGAAGCCCTGTGTGTAACTACTATCACACTTCATACCTTCGAGATTTGAATTTTATAACGAAAACTTTTAAATTGACGTTGCTTTATCACCACATGATTTTTTCAAATAAAGTAATGGCTTAGGCCTACCTTCGTTAAGTACCGGTAAATACCTCTTGTCTTCATCTTTCCAACGTGAAAATGGAGTTTCCAATAAACGGCACACTAAGTCTGGTAGGATTCATTATTACTAATTGCCATTACACTAACAAACATATAACACACGCAAAACGTCGCTATCTAATATACGAATTGCACGTGCAGCGAGCACAGTAACTGTTATTGTACAGGATAGCTTGAAATGAGAGCAATGTGGATGAGCAATCACTGGTGAAAGGCAACTCACTTGCTGACTGAATTCGTATCACGGAACTCCTGTTGCCATGGTTACCGCTGACTTCCGTTCCCCCTCCGGCCTTACTCTATCTAAACGGCAGGGACGTTCTTGTCAGCACATTCCTGTCGCATCAGGCTAGTTGAGCAACGCGGCAGTAAATTCACCACCGCACGACCGTGCCGTATCGAGCCGTTTGAAGGTCGATGTTCATGCCTTAATTGGTGATATCTAATGCAGTAAAAATCATGTTTAAAAAAGATACAGTCAGTCTGAGAGACTAGACTTTATATCATTTCAAATGACGCATGCTACAAACGCTACACATGTTAGAAAGGCTCAGGAGGGCTTCCGCTTCGCTTGAAGCCCCAGGACTCTTTCAAGAGACTCCATTATCCATTAACTTAGGCTTCCCGCGCGGGAAACGGAGAGCGGGAGGTGCACTCTGCTGCATGACGTCACTCACTCGCCGTCTCCGTATCGCATAACGCCAGACCCCAGGAGTAAATTCAGACTCAACAGACTCCATTACCCTTCAACTTAGGCTTCCCGCGCGGGAAACGGAGAGCGGGAGGTGCACTCTGCTGCATGACGTCACTCACTCGCCGTCTCCGCATCGCATAACGCCAGACCCCAGGAGTAAACTCAGACTCAACAGACTCCATTACCCTTCAACTTAGGCTTCCCGCGCGGTAAACGTAGAGCGGGAGGTGCACACTGCTGCATGACCTCACGCACTCGCTGTCTCCGTATCGCATAACGCCAGACCCCAGGAGTAAACTCAGACTCAACAGACTCCATTACCCTTCAACTTAGGCTTCCCGCGCGGTAAACGGAGAGCGGGAGGTGCACTCTGCTGCATGACGTCACTCACTCGCTGTCTCCGTATCGCATAACGCCAGACCCCAGGAGTAAACTCAGACTCAACAGACTCCATTACCCTTCAACTTAGGCTTCCCGCGCGGTAAACGGAGAGCGGAAGGTGCACTCTGCTGCATGACGTCACTCACTCGCTGTCTCCGTATCGCATAACGCCAGACCCCAGGAGTAAACTCAGACTCAACAGGCTCCATTACCCTTCAACTTAGGCTTCCCGCGCGGGGGACGGAGAGCGGGAGGTGCACTCTGCTCCATGACGTCACTCACTCGCCGTCTCCTTATCGCATCACGCCAGACCCCAGGAGTAAACTCAGACTCAACAGACTCCATTACCCTTCAACTTAGGCTTCCCGCGCGGGAAACGGAGAGCGGGAGGTGCACTCTGCTGCATGACGTCACTCACTCGCCGTCTCCTTATCGCATAACGCCAGACCCCAGGAGTAAACTCAGACTCAACAGACTCCATTACCCTTTAACTTAGGCTTCCCGCGCGGGGGACGGAGAGCGGGAGGTGCACTCTGCTGCATGACGTCACTCACTCGCCGTCTCCTTATCGCATAACGCCAGACCCCAGGAGTAAACTCAGACTCAACAGACTCCATTACCCTTTAACTTAGGCTTCCCGCGCGGGGGACGGAGAGCGGGAGGTGCACTCTGCTGCATGACGTCACTCACTCGCCGTCTCCTTATCGCATAACGCCAGACCCCAGGAGTAAACTCAGACTCAACAGACTCCATTACCCTTTAACTTAGGCTTCCCGCGCGGGGGACGGAGAGCGGGAGGTGCACTCTGCTGCATGACGTCACTCACTCGCCGTCTCCTTATCGCATAACGCCAGACCCCAGGAGTAAACTCAGACTCAACAGACTCCATTACCCTTTAACTTAGGCTTCCCGCGCGGTAAACGGAGAACGGGAGGTGCACTCTGCTGCATGACGTCACGCACTCGCCGTCTCCTTATCGCATAACGCCAGACCCCAGGAGTAAACTCAGACTCAACAGACTCCATTACCCTTTAACTTAGGCTTCCCGCGCGGGGGACGGAGAGCGGGAGGTGCACTCTGCTGCATGACGTCACTCACTCGCCGTCTCCTTATCGCATAACGCCAGACCCCAGGAGTAAACTCAGACTCAACAGACTCCATTACCCTTTAACTTAGGCTTCCCGCGCGGGGGATGGAGAGCGGGAGGTGCACTCTGCTGCATGACGTCACTCACTCGCCGTCTCCTTATCGCATAACGCCAGACCCCAGGAGTAAACTCAGACTCAACAGACTCCATTACCCTTTAACTTAGGCTTCCCGCGCGGGAAACGGAGATCGGGAGGTGCACTCTGCTGCATGACCTCACGCACTCGCCAGACCCCAGGAGTAAACTCAGACTCGGTGCATATGCACTGAACAACATGATGACGTCATACACGCCGTAACCGTAACGCATAACGGTAGACCAAAGCATAACGATGAAGTCGACAAGATCATTTGAAATGATAAAACCTAATGAAAGTCAAAATATTTATTTTGTAAAAAAAAAAAAACGGTGACGCGGCGATTCAAATGCTTCAATGGAGAACCGTCACAGGTAAAGTTAACTTTCGCGCAATCTGCGGCGCAAGTTCGGTTGGCTGGCGGAAGGCGTGCGCGCACCTGGTACTGCTCGGGTCCAAGCTCTGTGAACTTACGGGGTGAGGTGAAAGAGCAGGGAAGGATCAGGCGAGAAGAGAAGGGTCTGTCCTTTCTATTCCAATACTGCTAACATAGGGCCGTTGTTCAAACCACTCTGGTGTTACGAATGAGTTAGTGACTCTTCGACCAATGTATTTGGTTCTGTACTATGCATGGACCGAGAAACCTCATCACTTCTCATAGTCCGCGATGCACATTCCTCTCAGGTTCACGCAGCTTAGAGCCGAGCAGTAGCTGGCCGATGACCCCGCTCTAGCTAAAGAATCTCACTGTACGTATGTTTATACAGGATCTTCATCACCTCTGGAAACACACTCTTCACATCTGGATGAGTTTCTACGTAGACATCTTTAATTTCTTCCTCATCTTCAACACCAAGCACTTCATTATCTTTCTCACTGCTACAGCCTCTGGTGAGTCGGACACTCCTGGCACTAAAAAGCATACGCTAAATAATAAATAATCTTCCTCACACTCTGACTCATTCAGTCATCCATTTTACACTTATCAATAGTCTCTACAAACCCATAAAACAGAGTAGTCACATGTACAAGAATTGAGATTCTCTCTCTGTGGTTAACAGCCGTGAGGCTGGTTGGCAGCAGCTCGCCATTCTTCCCGTCTCTCAGTCTTCCTCTTCAGTTCACAGTATGAGCCACAACCCATATCTTGCAGTATTTGACTCATGTACTCCAGTCTGGGTCTTCCTCTACAATTCTTGCCGTCTACTGTTCCCTCGATTATAAGCTTAATCAGTCCATTGTGTCGCAGTATGTGGCCCACGAGGTGATTCCTTCTTCTTTTTAAATATTTAAGGAAGCATCTTCTCTCTTCCACTCTTCTAAAGACTTCCTCATTTGGGACCATTTCTTTCCAACTGATTTTCATAATCCTTCTATAGCACCAGGTTTCAAATGCTAGTGGTCTTTTCCTCTCTCTCTCTCTCTCCTATTGTCCAAGATTCGCTGCCATATAGCGCGACGCTCCATACATAGGTCTTCAAAATTAGTTTCCTCACATCAAGACGGATGTTCCTTGCAGTAAATAGGTTCTTCTTTTTATAGAAAGCGTTCTTGGCTTGGGCAATCCTACTTAATATCTCTCTGCTGCTTCTTCCATCATTCGTTATTTTACTTCCCAGATAATTAAACTCATTCACTTCTTGTATCTTTTCATTTCTTAACTCTATTGATGTCTGGTTTTCGCCATTTCTACTGCAGACCAATATTTTTGTTTTATTTGTATTTATTCTCATATTAAATTCTTCCTCCATTATTTTGTCCATCTTGCTCAGGATCTTTTGTAAGTCTTCTTCACTTTCTGCAATTAGCGCTATGTCATCAGCAAACCTTATCATGACAACTTTTTCTCCATGAGATTAGAGAATGAAATAGCACAAATACATTTATGTTCGACCCTGACTATTATATGTCTGAAAACTGTATCATAATGATGGTCATTATAACACTATTGTCGAATACATAGAATACGAAAGGAAGGAAGATTGTAGTTTTACGTGACCGTGAATCTTGTGATTATAAGCCACGGGACCTCCTTTTTACGTGGAATCCGAACCACAGGACATGGCATTTCACTTCGAAAATCTCACATGCATTGACCGGGAATCGAACCCGGACCGCCTTCATAGAATACGATGTGGTGGACTGTATAAAGAAATATATTTTACACTGTATGTACATGATTAAACACTGAACAAGTACAGAAGATATTACATGCGTGCTATGACACCATGTCCGGTAGCCACTGCTACCTGCTTGCAAAGTGAGTCCTGCTTGACGCAGGTAAGAAAACGACCCTTCCTCTTAATGGGTCAACAACCCTCCAGCAGGGGGACCAACTGTCATTAGAGTATGTACAGTGCCAGAGTTGCCAACATACTCCCCCCCTTGAAATAGCAAATATTTCAAACAACAATTAAATACTGTCACTTTGTTCTATTAACTGGAATAAGAGTTGAAATAAACACTATGTACACAAACATTTAAACAATTCACTTCTCTTCACTCAACAATGGGCAAAGTCTTGACACTGCTCTTTTCAAAAGAGCTCCGCTGGGTGTTTTGATGGTGACAACCCTCGTAACTCCGTCGGTTCCTGGATGCACTGCTGCGACACGGCCCAGTTTCCAATGAAGTGGAGGCACGCCCTCTTCCTTCAGAACAACCAGAGTGTCGATTTGTGGGGATTGTCCGGGCGACCGCCATTTAGAACGCTGTTGGAGTTGTCCGAGATATTCCTTGGACCATCGACGCCAAAATTGCTGGAACATAGCCTGAAGCAGTTGCCAGCGCTTCAGTCTATTCAAGGGAGTCTGAGACACATCTTCTTCCACAGGAAGATGAAATGAGCCACCGATCAGGAAGTGGGATGGGGTTAATACTTCCGGATCATTGGGATCAGAGGATAGTGGGCAGAGGGGGCGCGAATTCAAAACTGCCTCTATTTGTACAAGCACTGTAGTCATTTCTTCAAACGACAATGCAGCATTTCCTACTATTCTCTTAAGGTGATACTTAGCAGATTTAACTGCAGCCTCCCACAACCCTCCGAAGTGAGGTGAGCCAGGAGGACTAAAATGCCACTGAATCCCCTTCTCAGTAGCAAAGCTTATGAGTGACTGCTTGGTATTCATATCATTAAAGAATTTCTTTAGCTCACGTGATGCACCTACGAAATTAGTTGCGTTGTCAGTGAATATGTGGGTGCAAGTTCCTCGTCTAGCCATGAATCTTTTCAGTGATGCTAGAAAAGCAGCTGTAGACAGATCGCTTACAAGTTCAATATGTACAGCCTTTGTGGCAAAACAAACAAACATAGCTAAATATGCCTTAATCCGAGCGCCCTTCCTGGAGGAAGGCCGTAAATATACTGGGCCACAGAAATCTATTCCTGAAGATGCAAATGGTCGACTGGGAACTACTCTCCTTTCAGGTAGCGATCCCATTATCGGTTGATACGGCCGAGACGAGAATTGAAAACACGTCTTACATCGATACACTGCTTTTCGAGCACCGTTCCTCCCACATAGAGGCCAGTATTGCTGTCGCATCATAGTCAATAAAGTCTGAGCTCCAGCATGAAGAAAAACAAAATGAAAATGATCAAATAACATCATTGTAATGCGATGATTGCCAGGTAATAAAATAGGATGTCTTCTGTTGACCGATAGTTTAGTATTTTGCAGACGGCCTCCTACCCGTAACAGACCCTGCTCATCCAAATACGGTGCTAATCCATGTAATTTGCTTCCCTTGGGTAGTGGCAAATTTTGTTTGAGAGCCTTTATGTCTTGTGAAAATTCAGAACCTTGCGCAATTTTACACCATAAATACTTAGCCTGCTCTAGTTCTACCGGATTAAGAGCACCTGTTTGTCTGTCTGTTTTAGTTTTAAGATTTTTGATAAATCTGAGCACGAGAGCTGTTATTCTAATCAGCTTGCTCCAGGAAGAGTATCTGTTAATCAGATTCGATCCAAGGGACTCTGTAGATGACACTAGAACGATTTTAGTTTTCCTAACCAGGTAATTCTTGAGAGCTATGCCTCTGCTGTGAAGGCCATTCGTCTTTATTATCTGAAAGCCAAGATGGTCCCGATAACCAAAATGATGAATTTAACAGCTTCTCCGCGGTAACTCCTCTCGAGATCATATCTGCTGGGTTATGATGAGTAGAGACGTGCTGCCAACAATCAATATTTGTCAACTGTTGAATCTGCGACACTCGATTAGCGACGTATGTTTTCCACTGGTGTGGATGGCCCGAAATCCATGCTAATGCTATTGTGGAGTCAGTCCAACAAAAACACTTGTCTTTAGTTACGTTTATGGATCTCATGACTCTTTCGACCAACTGAGCAAGTAATACAGCACTGCATAGTTCTAATCTTGGTAAAGTTACTGAGCCTAATGACGCAACGCGAGACTTGGAACACAATAAGTGAACTGTTATTTTACCATCTCCTGTCTGAGATCTTACATAAACACAAGCGCCGTAAGCAATCTGAGACGCGTCACAAAATCCATGAATTTCATACTCCACAAATTCTACTGCCCTAACATGACGAGGCACTTTGAACTCCTTCAATTTAGCAATATCCTGCATATAACGAATCCATTTAATTTGAAGTTCTATTGTGAGAACCTCGTCCCAATTTAAGTTCATTTGCCACAGTTGCTGGACGAAAATCTTACCCTTAATCAATACTGGGGCCAAAAGCCCTAAGGGGTCAAATATTTTAGCCAGGTCTGATAGAATTATTCTTTTGTTTATCCGTGTCGAACTGAAATCACTTCTCAACTCAAACTGAAAAGTGTCTGTGATGGGTTTCCAAGATAGCCCCAACAACTTCAAGTCTTCACCCTCATCTACCTTAATAATGTACTTGGGATCTGTTTCGTGGTTAGAAATGCTCGATAGTACATTGGGCTCATTCGAACACCATTTTCTTAAGGTAAAACCCGCACTGGATAAAATATCTGAAACACACTTGTGAGTGGTTCTTAAGCCGTCAGTTGATTCACAACCTGTCATTAAATCGTCAACATAAAAATCCCGCCGTATTACATTCGAAGCTTCAGGAAATTCCTCCTTAGTGTCATTCGCCAATTGAAAGAGGCATCTTGTGGCCAGGAAGGGTGCACATGACGTGCCATATGTGACTGTTTTGAGACGATAATGTTTAAGCTCGTCCTTAGGGGACTCCCTCCACACGATACGCTGAAAGTCAGTATGTGCAGGTTCTATGAGGACCTGCCGATACATTTTTTCTATGTCAGCGGTCAATACATAGCGATGCATGCGAAATCTAGCCAATATTGAAAATAAATCATCTTGAACGATCGGTCCTACTAATAACAAATCATTGAGGGATAATACAGAATCGCCCTTCGAGCTGCCATCAAATACCACGCGAGTGCGCGTTGTCAATGAATTACCCTTAAATACACAATGATGCGGAAGGTAGTACTGTAATGGTTTGTTTATCTCATTACTGGGTTTCCTCCATATGATCCAGGTCAGTGTACTCTCTCATAAACTGTACGTACTCCGACTTGACTTGGGGCTGCCTTTCAAAACGCTTCTCTAGGCTGTGAAACCGTCTAATTGCCTCATTAACATTGCTACCTAGCTGACTCGGGTCCTCTTTAAGGAGTAGTGGGACTATGAACCTACCCTGTGGATTCCTTCTGTGACCGTCAGTAAATAGCCTCTCACTAATCTCTTGCTCAGAATGTCCTTGGCCAAGCAGTGCTTTCCCCGGCTCATTGAATATCTTACCTGACACAAAGAGGCAGGAAGAACTGTTATCTGCGTGCTTTTCAGACAAACCAACACTACCTGCTGCTACCCAGCCAAGAGCCGTGTTGCGAAACAACGGTAGTTTGTTTGAGAAACTGTCGAGCTGAAATTGTTCTGCGCCGATACGATCGTAAAAGAATTCTGCTCCAATGAGAATGTCTATGGATGATGACACATTAAATTGAGGATCCGCAAGGTTTTCTAATATAAACTCTGGAATACTCCAATCTGTGATGTTGATATTTTTAGTGGGTAAGCACTGACCAGTAATTGAAGGTATTACGTGAAATGTCATGATTCGTTCAAAGGAACCGAACCGCGAAGAAATCTTTGTTCTTACCACCGACCCCACCGTGATGGTAGTGTTATGCAACCCATGTATCGGAATATTAGTCATTGTCTTTAACAATCGTAATTGATGAGCTAATTCCCTGGTTATGAAGTTGAGTTGCGAGCCGCTGTCTAACACAACCCGAGCATGACGGGTTTTTCCCTCTGAATTGTTGACATTCACTACTGCTGTCGACAACAATACATGAGAGGAAACATCATTGTTGTGATTGTGCAATGAAACAGCATTACTACTATGTTGCTCATTAAGGGGAGACAATGAAGTATTATTGGACACAATACTCTTGTTTGAAGTTTGACTATTATTGTGGTTCGGTGACCCTTGGTCCCTGTGAAGCAAGGTGTTATGTTTATCCTTGCACAGCTTACAACATGAACGAGTGCACTCGTTAGCGAAGTGATTTCCAGACAGGCAATTAACACAGAGCTTATGCTTCTTGATCTCCCGCCATCTGTCATAAACACACATAGAAGTGAATGTTTTGCATCTAAATATGGGATGTTCTTCCGTGCAAAGCGGGCATTTCTGATTTTTCTGTGAAAGGAAACAATTTTTTCCTGGGTTCGTGAATGGCCTCGGTTTGAAACCAGACGCATTCGGTTTAGATGAAACGCCTACCTGCTTCAGCTGTTTTGTGCGATCACAATTCTTAGTTTCGATCGATTCCAATGCATTACATGTTTCGAGTAGAAATTTGTCCAGTGTCTGATACGATGGAAGATCAAAGGTTGGTAACGAGGTCTCCCATTTTTTAAATGTTTCAGCGTCAAATCTGCTTGTTATTAAATGTATCAAAATGGCATCTAATTGTTCTTCACAAGACAGACCAAGCGCTGATAGCGACTGTATGTGCCTTCTGAAGCCGTCATACAATTCTCTTAATGCCTTGGAAGATTCTACTTCTATTTTGTTTATCTGAAGGACCGAATTAATGTGGGAGGAAACAATTGCTCGCCGGTTATTGAACCTTTCATTTAACAGGTTCCACGCTATGTCGTAATTCGCTGCAGATATTTCTAGAGACTGTAAAACGTCTGCCGCCCTGCCCGATAGCACTGATTTTAGGTAGTGAAATTTCTGTATTTTTGACAGATTTGCATCTTCATGAATGAGATTCTTAAAGGTATCGGCAAAATTGGGCCATTCTAAATAATCACCTGCGAATGTAGGTAAACTTATTTGAGGCAGTTTAACTGAACGTGTTTGCGAACTGGAAGTTGATTCACCAATAGAATCACTTAGCGAAGTTGCTGACTTGGAAATTGCACTGTTTATGGATCTTATAAGACCAGATGTTTTAAAGTATTGCTCCTCAAAGTCGGAGCGATAAGATTCTTGTTCTGCTTGAAATGATTCATCCTCTTTCAAATCCTCTATTTGTGATTGAACTGTTTCATATTCTTCCCAGATTTTTGATAAGTGAGCCCGTCGATCTTCCAATTGATCTATGTCCTTAGATTGAGAATCTAATTTCTCTACGAAGCCTTGTATGCGAGATAAGCTAGCCTTTAACCTACCCCTTTTGCTACACAGTGATTTTATCTTTTGTTCCATTTTTCACTAGCAATTCCCAATAAACTGCTGAATGATATAAAATCACAATAGACCAAATGCATATACGTAAAAGAATGACAAAACGAAAAGACAAATACCTAACATATTTACATAATACAAAGATGAACTCCTGGTTTTGTTTCAAAGAGTTGCGGGAAAACTGCGTACAAATAACATACAGTTTTACGGGCGAAATCATGTGTGATCACTAGCAATACCAATACATTGCAAGTACAAACGAACAGTTTTGAATGGAGAAACAAAGGAATGCATATGAGTCACAAGGAATAATTAAGGATGATCGGTGACTTACCAGGATGATGAATTCTGTTGTCCAGTAGTCGCCATGCCGCCAGCAACCCACGGCATTCGTGCGAAGCCATGCTGTCTTGGGATCACAGAGTTCAATTTTCACTGTTTTCCTTGCCATCTAATCGTGCCCGGAGGACCAAAACTTATGTCGAATACATAGAATACGATGTGGTGGACTGTATAAAGAAATATATTTTACACTGTATGTACATGATTAAACACTGAACAAGTACAGAAGATATTACATGCGTGCTATGACACCATGTCCGGTAGCCACTGCTACCTGCTTGCAAAGTGAGTCCTGCTTGACGCAGGTAAGAAAACGACCCTTCCTCTTAATGGGTCAACAACCCTCCAGCAGGGGGACCAACTGTCATTAGAGTATGTACAGTGCCAGAGTTGCCAACAACTATTTTTAGCCTACTTTTCACATTTTGCAAAAATGAGGAAAAAGTAGACTTATGAGATCGATCCGGGAAAATGTCCGTCCGTCCGTCCGTCCGTCCGTCTGTCTGTCTGTCTGTCTGTCTGTCTGTCTGTCTGTCTGTCTGGCTGTGTGTGTGTCCCCCCCTATCAACTCCTAAACGACTGCAGCAATCAAAACCAAATTTAGTATGAGTAAAGATGTGCACCGGAATATCTCACGTCCATATTTGAAAATGATGTCAGTGCTACCAACTGCTGAAAAAACGCACTAGAAATTTGAGCTCCATGTTGGATATCTTGCAAGGTATGCATGGGAGCTATTCCAAACTTGGCACACATGTAGATAGTAATATTTCAGTTTAATTTCCAGGAGGCCAACTAGGACAGTGTTGCCAAAATAATTGTAAGCCTTCTGATAGGTCCAATGTTTAAATGCATATAACTTCTACACTATCAATTGGATTTCAACCAAATTTTGTATGTAATATCTGTACATAAACAGATATGACTGAGCGTATTCTTAAGAGCCACCAGGGCTGCCAACTGTTAATAATTTCTCTCTCTATTTTTTCTTATCCAAATACCAATATATCAGAAAGTATGCAAGCCAACAGCTTTAAACTATGCACACGTATATTCTGACATTTTAGATAAATTTGGAGTAACTTATATACGTCAGTTCTACCTACATGATTATAAGCCTGCTGATAGTACCAATTTTTAAATACGTGTAACTTCTATACTATCAGTTGGATTTCAACCAAATTTCATATGTGCTATGTGTACCATAACAGATATTACTATTAGTATTGTTAAGAGCAATCAGGGCTGCCAACTGTTAATAAATGCTGTCTATATATTTTTTACCCTAATATCAATATATCAGAAAGTATGCAAGCCAACAGCTCTATACTTTGCACACGTATAGCACCTGACATTCTAGATTAATTTGGAGTAATTAATGCAAGACAGTGCTGCCAACATGATTCTATGCCTGCTGATATGTCCAATTTTAAAATACATGTAACTTCTATACTAACAAATGTATTTCATCCAAAATTGGCACAAAAAGATATCATAATATTTCAGATTATTTCTGACCAGCACACGCATGACATTGTTGCCAACATGCTTTTACGCGTGCTGATAGATGCAATGTCTAACTGCATGTAACTTCCATTGGACTTCAACCAAATTTTGTATTCTGTACCTTAAGAGATGGAACTAAGAATATATTCAGTCACCAGGGCTGCCAACTGTAGTGCTCTATTAGGCTACATTATACCAGGTATATTTTGAACTAATTAGATATTTCGATATTACCAACTTAATTTCGTCATTATTCTAGATAGGTTCATATTCTGTAGAATAATCATTGGCATGAAAAGTAGGCTGTATAGTTCTTCACGGAACTTCTTGTTCATTTTGAAACAGTTTCTCCCACCAATCACAGCTCAAGAAACAGTTGTTTGACCAATTAGATAAGGATACCTTCGCGCATACGCTCAAAATCCAACATGTCTATATAAATTACCGAAAGTGCACCGTCCATATGTTCGCGTAAATAAACTGGTGAATATGAGACAAGAAATAGCACTGTACCTTAATATACCCAAAATCCAATTTCTACAAAGCGCGTTGATTTCAAACGACTACGGTGACAGGTTTACTGAATACTGGTTCACGATCTGCACATATGGCATTGAAACACACAGAGCGCATGCGTCGGTCGGTCAGAGAGGTAGTAAATCAGAGATATCCTACCCAGCGCAGCACCCGATCACAAAATTCTAGTGACAATCTCAACAGATATTTATGAATATTTATGTTAAAACATATAATAAAGTTGTAAATATGTCGAACATAAACAGTCGTATGCAACTCGCCTATAATGTTAATTAAGACACTCGTATGAAAATTATAAAACGAGCGTAACGACATTTCTATTTTAAATTTCACTGCGTGCCTAGTGTCAAAGTGGAGTATTCCAGGAGGCCATGGTCAAATACAAGGTATTCTCTGCGTTCCATGCGCACTGTTCAGTACATAAAACTGGCGAAATCTCGACAGATATTGATAAATATTTATGTTCGAACATAAAATAGTTATAATTATCGTCGAACATAAACAGTCGTATGCAACTCGCCTATAATGGTAATTAAGACACTCCTATGGAAATTATAAAACTCGCTAAACTCGTTTCATAAACATACTCGTGTCTTGTGAGTTAGCCGAGGTCGTTGCGGCATGACTGTTGGCAGTCGCTCACATCCGGGAGGCGAGGAGGTTCGAATCCCCTTGCCGGCAACCTTGAAGATGGTCTTCTGTGGTTTCCCATCTTCCTTCCAGGCAAATGCCGGGGTTGGTCCCTAACTATAGGCCACAGCCGCTACCTTCCAACTCCTCGACCCTCCCATCCAACTTTCCTCCCCAACGGTACTTGTAGCTCACCGATTGGGTGTCCGTCTCGAAGCAGCTACAAAACTGGCGAGACGAACATGTCCTCGGGCACTCCCGGCACTAAAAGCCATACGCTAAAAAAAAACTCGTGTCTTAATTATTGCAATTATAGGCTCGTTGCATAATGTACTATTAATAAAGTACGCTAGTGGTCGCGAGGATCACAGTTGTGACGATAGATTCCTCTGTAACTCAACAACACTCGCCCTATAGTAAGGCCATCGTAACTTCCGACTTGACGTTTCAGTGCTACGCTAGAGCTATCTAGCAGTCAGAAGTAAAGTCACTCTAACCAGCCAATCACAGGCAGCCATTGAATCAATGTATCACAACAAATCGAGTTTCGTTCACCACGTTGCCTGCTTAATCGCGACATCGAGAACGAAACTGGAATTGTCGTGATTTGAACGACTGCGTGTGATTGGCTGGTTTAAGTGATTTCACTTCCGACCGCTAGATAGCTCTAGCATAGCACTGAAACGTCAAGTCGGAAGTTACGAAGGCTTTACTAGGCTATAGGTTAGGAGGCAAGTGATCTATCGATAGGGAAGGGTGCGCAAGGTACACAAAGGTTCAAGTCATACTAATGCACAGGAACGACAGAAACTAAACGGTTGGATCACTATCGTGATCCGTGTGACTAATGGAGTGTAAACACGGCTCTGTTATTCCTTCGTTCTTTCTTTCTTCCCACTTTAACCCCATATCTTGTAGTATACGTCTTCAACTTGAACTGCCACCCTGAAACCAAATGCTGTTTTATAAGTTTTAAGAGCAGTTTGGGCACAGTTATTTTTTTCGAATATAAAAATTACTAGCTAACCCACGCGAGAAATCACGCATGTTCATAAATCACACTTTCCCCAATAGGTTTATGAGAGACTTAAGGAGAAAGGCTGTTATGTTTTTATTTCGACCAAATGATTATTAGAACACTATTTACAATTCAGTTAGAATTCCAAGTTCTACTTTCCCTAATTTAAGAAGGTAATCACTGAAAATTGGATCATCATAACACTCACCGGTTATTCGATATTTATGAAATTATACGATTTGAGTACTCATTCATTTGATTTACTGTTTCTGAAATCCATGAAAAATGATAAAGGAAAGATCTCAGAATGTTAAAATGACATGAAACAGGCGTCACAGCGGCCAAAATGTGAAATGGACAGCAATTATGGAGCGTATTTTCCTACAGCAACAGTATCTGCAAATCCCACACTTCGTACATTTTTAAAAGTCATTTTTTAAAGAATTTATAGATATTTATGAAATTAGAGTGCAATTCGTCACGATCGGTCGCTTGTGAGCGCCGCAGGAGGGATCTGTACTACTGAAATAATAATATATGATTAATAGTTCGCTGAATAACACATTTATCTAAATCATTCACGACAGTGATGCGATTGGGTACCCGATGGGTCTTACCTGGCGCAGCAGCCCTGTTCCACATATTTACTTACTCCCTTCTTTAGTTAGTTAGTTAGTTAGTTATTATGGTTTTAAGAGGCGGAACTACCAGGTCATCTAATCCCCGCCCTCCTTTAATAATCCTTCAAACTACCGACTAAGATCAAACAAGGAGATAAACGAAAGGTTGGAAGACCTGGATCAGGAAAAGACCCCTGAGTTTCTATGGACACAGGGTCAGAATGGAACCATCAAGGATGAATAAACAAATCTCTCTATATAAAAATCGAAGTTACCGGATAGTTTGTCCCCTATGCGTTCATATACCATTCATCCGATTGCGATGAAACTTGGGCGAGTTGTTATGTGCGCTCCAGGGAAGGTTTCTAGCTACAAGTTATTTATATAACACAAAAGGGAACCCTTAAATCCCACAGTAACCCAATTGCACAAGCTGTATACTTATCGTTATCACAGAGCAACGCCAGGTGTGAGAATGGCCTGCTGATTCATCGCGAGGTGACATGAAGAGACTGTAAGCACCCCGCCGTGTTATCTGTAGAGCTCTGCGCGGATAGACAACACGTTATCCGCATCCGCCCCGCATCCGCACGGCTGTTATCCGCATCCGCCCCGCATCCGCACGGCTGTTATCCGCATCCGCACGGCTATTATCCGCATCCGCACGGCTGTTATCCGCATCCGCCCCTCATCCGCACGGCTGTTATCCGCATCCGCACGGCTTTATCCGCATCCGCCCC
The DNA here is from genome assembly GCA_946902985.2 of Meconema thalassinum. Taxonomy (NCBI): domain Eukaryota; kingdom Metazoa; phylum Arthropoda; class Insecta; order Orthoptera; family Tettigoniidae; genus Meconema; species Meconema thalassinum. The sequence goes on from OX336388.2 coordinate 111,023,512, forward strand.
GCATCCGCACGGCTGTTATCCGCATCCGCCCCGCATCCGCACGGCTGTTATCCGTGACTTTTACCCATACGTTTGTTATCCGATTCTACTGGCTTTACAATAATATTTTCATTGTGTTGCTTTACTGTATACTTTATCTTGTAGACATTTGAGCAGCAAATCGAACCATTAGGCTATGTATGTCATGTGCTATGTCCACACAGCCAGAACTGCAACCCTTTTCAGTTCGGAGTGTTGATTATGCTTAATGACATAATTTGAATGGGATTAGCGTAAATCATCTTACATTTGTCATGAAAAGCCATAACGGAAAAATATGATATGTCATAAACATCCGGGCCCTAAGAAGGGAGAGTGGGGGAATTGTGTGCACTTAAGCAAGAATAGGTCTTGTGATTATGAAATAATAGATAACACAACTGCAGTTATGAATAAGGGAGCCTTAGTAATCCTATATTCGGTGTGCAGAAACAAATTTAATTCAAAAATAAATTTGGTGGACTATAATTCGAAATCTCACAAATATGCATTTGGGCACGATTACCCACCCAGCAGGGTAATCATGCAAATGGGTTGGGAAATTGTGCGCATGGGATGAATGTTGGAAAGCCATACTAATACAATGTGAATTGGCAGAAACTTGCACTGTGCATTAACATTAGAATATTCAAATGCTTTTTACAAAAGCATAACAATGCAATGAACTAAAATTCTGCAGTTTTGGATATTAGAATAAAATATCTTCGTTTCGTTAGCATTAGAGGAGGCAATCCAATTTAGGCTTGTTCTTTCAGGTTATCTCAACGTTAATGCAGGATATCTCTTCAAGAACTCATACAACCAATATTTGCCTGCTAGACTTTTAACTTTATGGAAATTATGGGGAATCTTATTCTTCTCTGCAAACTTGAACTCGAACCGTCTGACAAGCTTTGTGGGCGCTAAGCCATAAAATAATTTTGCCAATGCCAAAAGGTATTCGGATAATTATGACTCCATTTCGTTGCTAAAACATCTATACGGACTAGAGGAGGTGGAGCAAGACAATTTTGCAGCAACTGCTTGGTAGGATTGACTGGGGAATGTTGAAACTTCTCCCCACTTCCCTTATTTTCCTCCCATCATCCTTAATTGCACGTCGAGATTTCTGCACATTTTCTGCTGGGTAGGAGTTTTTCTCCGCTTTCCACGTATAATTTCTTGGCATCTGGAGAACAAACACGAAATATTTTGTCATTAATGTCGCATTGTATTTGTAGTCTATTTGTAGTACTTGTATCATATATGATCTGCGCACCATACCCCACGCTGCTTTTAAAACGTAACTCACTGAATAAACTAATTTATTATATTGAAAAATAAATACATGCAAAACCACTGTACGCACTGGTATTTAAAACTACATTTAATTTTAAATAATTGAATCACAACTGTAGGCTTACCTTCTTATTTGCTGGCTGCAGAAAATAACATGAAACGTGTTAAGTTGCTTCATCCAAGCCTCCGGTTATCACATAGCGACTGGCATCATGCTGACTGTCCCTATCTGATAGGTACGATGACACCTTTAGGGTAGCAGTTAACTGAGTTGCTAGTTGTACTACCAACTCGAAAAACATAGGTGCACACGATTACCCGCTGCGCATAATTACGCAACTTTCCCCATGATATTCAACAAGTTCGGATTGTATTCTAAAAACTATCCGCAAATTTACTCCAAATATTATCCGCGGATATCCGCATCCGCGCAGGGCTTTAGTTATCTGGTATTGCTGTCTATCCCAATACAGTTCACGCCACGGTTTTTGGCCGGGGGTTCTTCAAACTGAACTCAAGCTTGGAAAACCAATATGGCATTCCAACGCATGAAGGGTATACTGTAGCTAGTTTTTGATAAAATATTCAATCTTAAGAGCCAGGGGGGCTACACCAAGCAGATGAAGGAAGAACTCAAGAGGAATCACAGATTAAGACTGTTATTGTTATTGTTGTTTTAAGGGACGTAACTACGAGGTCATCTGCCCCTCTTAACACAGATTAAATAATACAACATGGAGTGCGGTAATACTTACAAAAGGGAATTTAGAACGAAAATACTCACAAAAGGAATCGATTGAAAAATACGCACAAAAAGTAGGTTAGGTTCAAAATACGTACAAAATGCAATGTAGAGTGGAAATACGTACAGAATGCAATTGAGGTTCAAAATACTTACAAAATGCAATTAAAATTGAAAATACACAATACAATTCTGATTGAAAAACTCCCATTTCAGAACCAAAATACTCACAAAGTGCAATTGAAATTCAAAATGCTTACAAAATGCAACTGAAGTTGAAAATGGTTTCAAAATGGAGGGTAGATTCGAACTACTCATTTGGATGGACAATACTTACAAAATGCAATTTAGATTGAAAATACTTACAAAATGTAAGATACCCACAAAATGCAATTGAGAATCAAAATGCCCACCAAACAAAATACAATTTAGGTTGAAAATACTTGCAAAAATCGGTGAAGACTGCCAAGACAGAAACCAAATCAGGGAAAGACTTTCTAACTACGGTTCTTGTGGAGGAAAAGAGAGAGCCCAGGCGAGGAGGATGAACAGAGGAGAGAAAGGCGCAACACTCTGAAAGAATGAAGGAAATGTAGAGGAAGAGGAAGGAAGAAAGAAAGAAAGAAAGAAAGAAAGAAAGAAAGAAAGAAAGACCGATGACAAGGAAATGAAGTGATATTTGCGTGGTCTTTAGTTTTAGCCGGTTCGCAAGGGGGGAAAAATCCTTCAAACGGTCCTCTCTGGCACAATTGTTGCAGCTACCACTATATTCTGTACATTTTCCAGAAGAATTATGACCTTGCCCGACGCTCCTACACTTTTCATAAACAATAATGCACCTTAAAGATGGTATATTGGCTTTCACGGCCGATGAAATAAAACTCAGCAATTCTTGTAGGTTTGTGCCGTGTCTTGTGTGGGGTTTCGCCTAGGACACCAAGCTGGCTCATCGGCGGGCTCTTGGTGTTTCCGCCCGGCCGTGTCACCGGCCGTGAAAGCCAACATACCATCTTTTTGGAATCCTTCATAGGGAGGTTAAGGCTGCTTGAGCTTTTAGTTCTCGCAGTTAGTGCAGTTGCACTCTATATAAAGGGAGGTAGCGCGCAGTTCGTTACTCCTGTGGCGGTCCGGGCGGGAACACCAAGAGCCCTCCGATAAGCCAGCTTGGTGTCCTAGGCGAAACCCCACCCAAGACACGGCACAAACCTACAAGAATTGCTGAGTTTTAATAATGCACCTTATGTATAACCACACGAGTTTGGCTGTGAAGAGTTTTGCCAAGAAGCCCCACTATGCACAAGACGCAAAAAAGGAACGGAACTACGATAACAGTCTATCATCAGCAGAGCACACACAACACGATTATGACACAGCCTGCTTTACGTCCAACTGATAACTCACGTAACAAGAACACATGAGGCTTATTTTATAGTTGCATGCTACTGTACACGCCAAGCACGTATATTAACATGGTTTAACCCGCGGGGACTGGCGCAAGGGTATTTTTTGACCCAAAGCTTAATTAATGCTTTATAGCCTCCGTGGCTTAGGCGGCAGCACGCCGGCCTCTCACCGCTGGGTCCGTGGTTCAAATCCCGGTCACTCCATGTGAGATCTGTGCTGGACAAAACGGAGGCAGACAGGTTTTTCTCCGGGTACTCCGGTTTTCCCTGTCAAAATTTCATTCCAGCAACACTCTCCACTATCATTTCATTTCATCTGTCATTCATTTAATCATTGCCCCAGAGGAGTGCGTCAGGCCTCGGCAGCCGGCACGGTTCATATCCTCGCCGCTAGTTGGGGGCTTTATTCATTCCATTCCTGACCCGGTCGGAGACTGGAAGCAGGCTGTGGATTTTCATTTTCGTTTTGGTCAGCCCTGATTTCCTTTCACTTACTGTACCTTCCTTCCTAGCCTTGTGCTTCACCATGCAAAAGAAACATGTCCATAGATTTTTGAATAAAAATGAAAATCCACAGCCTGCTTCCAGTCGACCGACTGGAATGGAATGAATGAAGCCCCCATCTAGCGGCGAAGAAATGAACTGTGCCGGCTGCCGAAGCCTGTCGCACTTCTTCGGGACAATGATTAAATGAATGACAGATGATATGAAATGATAGTTGCGAGTGTTGCTGGAATGGATTTTTGACAGGGAAAACCGGAGTACCCGGAGAAAAACCTGTCTACCTCCGTTTTGTCCAGCACAGATCTCACATGAACTGACCGGGATTTGAACCATGGACCCAGCAGTGAGAGGCCGGCGCGCTGCCGCCTGAGCCCCGGAGGCTCCTAGCTTTTTGAACACTCAAGTTATTTCTATATTATTTACGGTCGGGTCAGATTTACCCATTGCGCCAGTCCTCCCGTGACAATTTTCGGCTAATGTTAGTCGGGACAATCTGTAAAAAAAATAAAATAAGGGGGAAACCACCTATTTTGGTGCAGCACTATCACATAGGTCAGGTTCATGTTGACCCACGTTTTGGGTCTAGGGACACCTTGGTCATCAGCTCCTTTGTTCAAAAAATTTGCCACCTCTTTCAAGGCCAAGTATACTGTTAGGAAAATTATTGTCTTTAGCTGGAGCGGAACGGGCAACCGACTGCCGGGAGCACGTGCCTTCCGCCAGCCAACCGAGCTCGCACCGCAGATTGTGCGCAGGTGGAAACCGTAACGAAGTACATTAATTAATGGTAAATTCACCAGCAAATAATGACTAAAGAACTTACCTCTACACAGAAGATGCTGAAAATGCTCTCCTTCAACTGACAGACAGGCGTTGTACCGTGTAAATAAATTAGCGTTCACACGTTGTAATTCCCTTCTGTTGTGAGGGATATCTGCTGCCGTATATTTTTCTCCAACTCCACCAGAGTACGGGTAATTGATCTGTACACATTGAATGTTAAATTAACCCACAATTGAACAACAAACGAGCTTAGGTTAATTACAGTAAACATGCCAGGAGGAGGTATGTGTGAGTGTGTAACGATGTCTGTCTGTTAGCTAAAGGAGAACATTTTCAGCATCTTCTGTGAAAAGATAAGTTCTTACCTTTAACTGGTGACGTTAGGTCATCCACATTCACAAGAAATAAAAGAACATCTGTGCTTCTTTAATTAAATCTTGCAGCTGTTGTTTATGCTACCTTCTTATCTGTGCGCTGACACTACACACCCTCTTTGATGAAAGTTTAGTGACTTAAGGGACTTTAATGACCCTGGTTAGCTCGCCTCCGCCTCACGCAACCCCGCAGACCGAGCTCGGTTGGCTGGCGGAAGGCACGCGCGGGTGGCAGCCGGCCGCCAATCCCGCTCCAGCAAAAGAATCTCACTGTATAAATACATTTTGTATTGGGAATGGTTCATAGGAACACACAAGGTTAAAATTACTTCATTTAAAATCCGTACGACTACGACAAAAAAGGAGTGACACACTAAGGGTCAAAATGACCCGGCGCCATTCCTCATGTAATATTTTTTCACGCCGGGTCTCTAGGGTAAACGGGACCATTTTATAGTTATACCTGCTCGCGCCTTGCGATTCCCTTCTCCCGCAAGGCACGAGACTGAGGCGGTCAGGACGCATTTCCCCCTCCCGCAGCTCCAATGAAGACATAGGAAGTACTGTATTTCTGAGCTTCGTATTGGTTAGTTAGTTAGTTATTGTTATTTTAAGGGGCGGAACTACGAGGTCATCTGCCCCTCTTAACACTGATTAAATTATACAAATTTGGAATGGAATTTAAAATTTAGAGGCGGATACCTAAATTTGAAAAGACCGAAAATTAATAAAACAAAAAATTAAGTAAAACTAATAATTAGACTATAAAATAAACAAAAATTACGGGAAAACAGAAAAAATCATCATTCATAAACGAACAAGTCGTTGAGTCAATGTTCACTGGAAAATTTAGATTGCTGGCCCTAACCCACTCTCACTTATAAAGCGGATGACGAGATCAGCAGCCACCGCGTCATCGGCTAATATAAGTGCGAGTGTCATCTCCAAACCAAGGTAGTTTCGTATTGGCCGTCCTGCCGCGCCTGCAGGACTTTCTAGAAGGTTCTAGCGGCGCCCTCCTGACTCCTAATTGGGAAGGTAGATGGTGGCAGGGGCACACATCATTTCTAACATGGAGGAAGATTGTCGATTGAGGTGTGGATAATAGCCTATTTGCTGTTGGCTCGAATTAACGTAAAACAGACATTGAAACTTGCGTTAGGTAAAGCTTAAAACATCCCACGCAGGAAGTGAATGCATTCCAATCAGCATTTAAGATCTAACTGAAATCATTCGACATTTAGCCACATGGATTAAGAGCGTTAAAATCCCTCAGTATGCCTTCCTTCGGAGGGGAAGTAAAGCCGGCGGTCCCATGTCATAGATTCATGGCATGAAAAAGAAACTTCCAATAACTAAACTTGTGGAAGCTAAAATGTTAATGTTAGTTTGATAACGCTATATTAGTTCCAACGTTCGTCACCAGGTCTGGCTGCGATGGCATCTGCAGTAGTAGCCAAGTTCGCAGCTAGATGTCGTGGACGGTAGCATTTGGTAGCAAAAGTAGGAACTACTTGAAAAATTCATCGTCTGCACTCCCTCTACCTGAATCATAGATAACACACGCTAATACAGCCATCAAAATTAACACCAGTTATCAGAAAAATTCTTCACACACCCAAAGTACACGGGACTACATGACCGCGTTGTCGCAGTTCCTAAACTAAGGAACCAACCAACCAACCAACCAACCAACCATTCTCATACAATCCAAGCGAAAGCAAATAGGGAAGTAACAAGAAACGTGAAAGACGCAGATCTTAGCAAAAACTAAAATTATTATTAAACAAGTAGTTCCGTGACCTGGCGACTCTAAATATAGTCTTAGTTCCATCTCTTAAGGTGTACATGCAAAATTTGGTTGAGGTCCAATAGATAGTATGCACATAACATATATTTAAATATTGAACTTATCAGCATGCGTAAAATCAGGTTGGCGACACTGCCATAAATAGGATGCTCAAACTTAAATTGAAATATTATGATCTATAGATGTGCCAATTTTGAAATAACTCCATTTATTAGTATGGAAGTTACATATGATTCAACATTAACCCTATCAGCACGCGTAGAATCATATTGGCAGCACTGTCGTATATCAGTTACTGAAAATTAACCTAAATTTGCAGGTACTATATGTATGCAAAGTTTAGAACTGTTGGTTTGCATACTTTCCGATATATTGAGATTAGGATAAAAATATATAGAGTGCATTTTTCAACAGTTGGCAGCCCTGTTGACACTAAAGAAAATGCATATTCATATCTGCTCCGATGCGCAAATCACATACCAAATTTGGTTGAAATCCAATAGATAGTATGGCAGTTACATGCATCTAAAGATTGGACCTAACAGCAGGCATAGAATCATGTTGGCAACACTCTCAAGTAGGGGCTCCTGTAAATTAGTTTGATGTAAAATTATGTATATGTGTGTCAATTTTGGAACAATTCCCATGCATATCTTCCGAGATATATCCAACATAGACCTCAATTTTCAATTGTGATTTTTCAGCAGTTGGTAGCACTGACGTTATTTTCAAATATGGCCAAGAGATATTCAGGCATAGGTCTTTACTCATACCAAATTTGGTTTCGATAGTTGCAGCTGTTTAGGAGTTGGTAGCGGGGGGGGGGGGGGGGGGGGGCGAACACAGCCCGGATCGATCTCATAAGTCTACTTTTTCCTCATTTTAACAAAATGTGAAAAGTAGGCTAAAAGATCCAAGTCAACTAAAATAAAACTTGAGGAGTTCATCATCCGAAAAGTCCCTGCGGTCAAGTACCCAGGAGAGTGGATCTCGGCAAACCAGAGTGAGAATCTGGCCATAGACAACAGGAGCACCAAGTTCGAGAAGGCCTACCAATCCTGCCGTAGCATCTACGCATCGAAGTTCCTCTCCAAAAACCTCAAACTCAGACACTACAATTCAGTAGTAAAACCATCTGTTCTGTACGCCTCTGAGTGCCTCGTGATGGCCAGGAAAGGCCCACTCAGGAAACTTGAACTCAAGGAGAGGAAGATCCTGCGGAGGATACTAGGACCTATACGGGAAGAGGGAGGCACCTACAGAATTCGGCTCAATGATGAGCTTTACAGCCATCAAGAAGACATTGTGGCTTGTATAAGAAAAGGGCGCCTGGCCTTCTATGGACACTTGACCCGCATGATCCCTTGCCGGCTCACCAGTAAGATCTTCACAGTGGCAGGAAGAGGGAAGGTATCTAGGACCAAGTGGATCTCTACGGTCAGGACGGATTTAGACCACCTAGGGATTCCACTTAATTCCATACAGGACCGCCAACAATTCCGGCAAGCCATCCGACAGGGAGTTTTTCCTGTATCACTGACATCTAGGAATAACACCGGTGTCAGCAGACCACCATGGTCGGAAGAAAGAAAGCTGGCTCATAGTCAGATGATGAAAAAGTACTGGAAGAAGAGAAAAGACAAAACGACGAGGAGATACGAGCCCCGTGGTCCTCAGTAGGCCCAAACGAAGCAGAAGAAGAAGAAGAAGAAAACTATCCGCAAATTTACTATAAACATTATTCGCTACTTATCCACTGTCCGCAGAGCCATGCAATCTATATCCACATGGCGAATAAATTTGCGGATATCCGTATCCGCCCAGGGCTTTATCGATGAGTTTACATGGAATAGCATGACTCAAGTATATCTTTGACACAACCAAGCGGTCCCCGTACGTGCGATCTTGTCCACGGCAAACCGCGCTCCAATGCACGATAAGGATGGCGATGACAGTTTCGTTGCATTATCTCTACCGCGTAGTGCATACAGTCAGTATCAAAGGTATATAAGACTGAGTCCAGGGATCCAACAGGACAGAAGCAACGAACAACCAGCCGGGAAGATTTCGGAGACCTCACTGGAAATAGACTGCATCCAAGTTCCCACATCAATGACTACTGTGCATCTTCAACATCATTCGCAATAGTCTGAATCATTTCCAGGTACAGTATATAATGATAACGCCCTCCAACCTTGTGGTGTAGCGCTGTTGTTGATGATTCATTGGGTGTGTGTGAGTAAAGTTTGTGTAATAACCTGTGTTATTGCGATGACTGTATCATTGTGTGTCTACCCCTTATTATTTCCGTTTTCGAACGGGGTCGGCGATGAGATGCGATGAAAGTCTTTGTGGCGGATGGATTTTAAGGCCGGATGCCCTTCCTGACGCCAAACTCATGAGAGGAGGTAATGGGAGTTAATGGTGAATGAAACTGGACAAGGATGTGGACGGAAGCGGCCGTGGCCTGTCAGAAGGTACCATCCCAGCATTTACCTGGAGTTGAAAATGGGAAACCACGGAAAGCCATTTCAAGGACGGCCGACGGTGGGGCTCGAATCCATGTCTACCGAGTTCGTAGGTACTTTGGCCCCAATGGTCTAGCACTGCGCGTTAGTGAGCATAGCTACCGCTGTCGGTGATGACTAAGGTTCGGATGTTAAGGTAAAGTCATATTTTTAGCCTATTTTCAATTTTGAAAAAAATAGGCTTATGAGATCACCTTTTGTCCGTGTGTGTGTGCGTGTGTGTGTGCGTGCGTGTGTGTGTGTGAGGTGTGTGTGTGTGTCCCCCTAATAAAATCTAAACGGCTGGAGCGATTTCAATAAAACTCGGGAAGGTCATAGCACTATTCCCGGCGACCTCGACCGTGCCCTTCAAATTTTGTTACGTCTCACCAATCCAACATGGCGGCTGTGCGAAATATTTCACTAGCATTCAATATCTCCGAAACTATTACCAATATCGCCCTGAAATTGTGTACGGTGATAAAGGGCACTACTAGAAGTTCACCTATGAGACTTTCAAAAAACCTGGTGACTACAAAACCAACATGGCGGTCAAGCGAAGTTGAGACTTTTAGATAGACTTTTCTCGCGATTTAACTATCCAAACGTAATGAAACTTGGTACAGCAAATGTTTATACACATTGTAATGCACTAGAGTCTAATTTAGTTCAATTGTTTACATAACCTCAAAATGGCGGCTGTGCGAAATATTTCACTGACATTCTATATCTCCGAAACTATTACAGATACCACCCTGCAATTTTGTACGGTGATAAAGGGTACTGATACAAGTTTACCTATGTATATTTCATAAACCTGTAAAGTACAAAACGAACATGGCGACCAAGCGAATTTGAAATATTTTAATATACTTTTCTCGTGATTTAACTCTCTGAGCGCAGTGTAATGTGGTACAGTAAATGATTTTGCAGATTGTAATGCACTGCCATCTAATTTCATTCAATTGTTTACATAACCTCAAGATGGCGGCTGTGCGAAATTTTAAAATTAAGTTTTTATTTCTTGTGTCGTAATCATGCGATCGAAGTGAAAGTTTGAATAATGAACCTAGGCAATAATTGTCCTTGAATGGTACATAACTATATGGCCTATACATATAACAATCCTAAATGGCGAGCTTCCGAAATATTTAGACGGTTCTCAATATCTATGAATCTTTTATAGAAACCAAACTGTTTTTTTTATGTTCATAGATACTATGAACATATGTTCACCTATAGGACTTTCATTAACCTGGTAAGCACAAATCCAACATGGCGGCGACGCGAAGTATAAATATTTAAATGGACGTTTCTCGCGAATTAACTATCCGAGTGCCGTGAAACGTGGCACATTAAATGCTTATACAAATGTTGATCCACTGGCATCTAATTTATTTCAATTGTTTGCATAATCACAAGATGGCTGCTGTGTGTAATTTTAAAATCTCGTTTTTACTTCTTGTGTTCTAATCATGCGATTGAAGTTTGAATACCACACGTACACAGTAATCTTAATGTAATAGTACAAAAATAAAAATCCAACCTGGCGACCATCGGAAATATTTAGACGGTTCTCAATATCTACGAATCTGTTACAGCAATTAAACTGAAATTTTGTATGTTGATAGAGGCAATTAACATGAGCAGGATATATGAAAATAGGCTGTATAGTTCTTCACGGAACTACTTGTTTTCTTTCGCTCATTTTACCCGAAATCTGAAAAATAAGTTTGAATGACGGGTCCCTGGCAAAGCAATTTGATGTTGCCTATAAATGCATATTTCGGCCATATTTATTGTTTTGGTCATATTTGGTCATATTTTAGTGATATAAGGTCATATTTGGTTATAATTTCAGCATTTTTGTTTAAATTGAGGCGTCGTTAACAAGGTACGTGTTATCTGCGTCGAGTTTCAAACACAGGATTTCCGAACTGTGTAGTGTAGTGTGATACTGAATGAATGTTGAAAATTTGAATGTACTGTAGCTCTCTGTCAGTTTGTATGATTAAATGTGTCTGGTGTATTATCGCTGATCGCGTTTTGGCACTTAAGACGTTTACTGTACGTTAGTGATACTCTACCTATCCCAAAAATTCATGTCATATTTCATAGTTTTTTAGGTCATATTTTATAGTTTTAGGTTATATTTAGCTAGTTTTTAGGCCATATTTGTTTGCATATTTTGTACTTCTTTATGTATTAAACTTCCGAACCCTAGTGACGACAGTATCAGTGTGAGTAGTTAGTTGTACGAGTGATTTCAAATTTCAATCCTTTGTCCACGAATCTTGAGTGAGCAATCGGTAATAAAAGACTTCCCACCTCTCTGGTCTAAATTAAAATAAAGTAATCAAAACAAAACGTGTGACATTCTGCATTAACAATTAGTTTACAGTGAGATTGATTAAACATTTGGAATAATTTCAGCGCCATAAGTCACAAAACGTGCGAAGTAAATGATAGAGTCGAACCATTTGCACTCCTCTGTATTACGGTTTTTAGAGACTGCCGGGGTGCCGGAATTTTGCCCCGAATGGGAAACTTAACGTGTCAGTAAATGTACTGACACGACTCCCGCACATTTGCGCACCCTAAAATACCCACTGACTGTACCAGGAATCGATCCAGCAGCATTGGGTACAGCAGGCGAGAACGTTACCACTGAGCTAAGCAGCCAGTCTTATTAAATGAAATTATTAGTTACAAGATAAATTCTTTCAAAGCTGCTACGGAGGCGTAGTTGGTAGCATGATGAGCTTCTATGCCCAAGATCACGGGTTCAAACCCGGCCGAAGTCATTGGATTTTTAAGAGCGTTAAAAATCCCTCAGTGTGCCGTCCTTCGGAGGGGAAGTATGGCCGGGGGCCCATGTCATAGAATTATGGCATGTAAAAGAACCTTCCACTAATTACACTTGTGTGAAGCTAAATTATAGGTAGGATTTGACTAACGCTTTTAGGTTCCAACGATCGTCGCCAGGAGCCGACTGCGGTGCATTTGGTAACCAAGTTCAGTACCAGTTGTCGTTGTTGACGGTGGCGTTTGATTGCAATAGTAAGAACTACTAGAAAATTGAATGTCTGCAGTCCTTAATTGAATTAAGCTACAGATAACACACACTAATACAATTATCACAATTAACACCGGTTATCAGACAAATTCTACACACACCCAAAGTACACGGGGCTACATGACCGCGTTCTCGCAGCCCCTAAACTAAGGAACCAACCAACCAGTCATAAGATAAATTCTTTCAATTTAAGGAGTTGTTGAAAAGTTTTCAGATTATAGCTTCAAGGCTATCTACAATGTATAAGGCATGATCAAAAGGTTTCCGTTTGAGGGCGTTGGTGCATTTGGTAACCAAGTTCAGTACCAGTTGTTGTTGTTGTTGTTGTTGACGGTGGCGTTTACTTCCCCTCCGAAGAAAGGCATACTTAGGGATTTTCGGCCTTTCTGTGTATCTTTAAGTACGCCTGTAACTCGTGTTCGAATGTTTGGAGCATCGTAAAATTAGGTATCCATGAGAGTCAATACACCAATTATTTATAAAACTCTTCACCGTACTTCTCATTGAAGGATTGGTATAGGAAGAAACTTTTCAAAATACATGCTAAAATAGGCGAAATATAAAAAATTATCCTGGAAGGACGACCAAAGCATATGTTGCGCTTCTCAATGTGGGACACAAAATTCGGGAGTCTATAATGAGTCTCCGAAAACCACATTTTAAGGCCCTTAAATTAACAGCGTGTGTGATATTCCCAGAATACTAACTTCGCTCTGATAAACATATGAAGGAATAACAAGCCCCTAACCATTGCAACATTAGCTCAATTGATAACGTCTGGTTATTAATACCGAAGACCGTTCGAAGAGCGGGTACTTCTGCTAGTATGGTTATAATTTCAGCATTTTTGTTTAAACTTTGGCGTCGTTAACAAGGTACGTGTTATCTGCGTCTAGTTTCAAACACAGGATTTCTGAGTAGTGTAGTAGATATATTTTTCTTTATTTTCTCGGAACAGGCAGATAGCAGGTTTAGAAGATCTGATTCCAAGAAGGCGCTCCCCTACGGACGTCTTTTAGCCCATCGTTCTGGACAAGTTGGATTGCGAAACTTACGCATGAGGTCACGGAACATGACGATAGTGTGCTTCCACCTTTCAACAGGATATCACTCCAGTAGATATATTTAACTCAGAAGCAATTAGCAAACAAGGAAATTATTTTTATCCATAATGGTCGGTATTGAATTTAAATTCCACTAAATAACTTACTCTTATTTACGTCTTTTCAATACTTGTATGATTATTAGTACTGTTTAGTACTGGTACATGTTTCCAACAATAATGTTGTTCTTCATCAGCCACATTATAAACACTTATAGGCATAAAATACATTGCAAATATACATAGATCATTAAAAAAATCTAAAATCAAAATAATACATGTCCAATACACTGGAAAATTGTTTTGGCACTTAAGACGTTTACTGTATGTTAGTGATACTCTACACATCCCAAAAATCATGTCATATTTCATAGTTTTAGGTCATATTTTATGGTTTTTAGGTCATATTTTGCTAGTATATATATATATATATATATATATATATATATATATATATATATATATATACGCGGATTTTCTTTTTATGCCATACCAAATCATTTTAATATACAGTAATCAATATTTTATTAACACAACTCAACATCGCATCCAAAGACATTCCAAAGACACTACACTCAAAGATAACAAAACCAAAGCTATGTAAATCAAAACACTGACTATTTTCTAAATCAAAACACTGTCTATTTTCTACAGGAAGTCGATTGCTCGAACGAGCTTTAGTTCACTTTCTCCACACTTTTAACTTACATTTTCTTTCATGAAAAATCTTCCTTTTCACTTTCGGAGCCTGTTACCGCTATTACATCTTTAGAGCAGGAAGGTGTAGTACTGCTGTAGCTCTGCATACTTCTACTGTAATTTTGGCCACAATATCCTACAGCCTACTAGCCTACTAACAATAAGCAACGTACAAACAGCGGCCGTGAGTTTGAGATAGATTTACAATACTAACTGTGGATGCGTAGGAGCCTTCGCATGAAACTGGGAAATCTCTTGGCAGCTGGGAAGAAAATAGAGGATAGGCGGATTCTTTGTACAAGTGCACTAGCACTGAGCCCTGCATGTTGCGCTTACTTAGCATTTAAGCACGAGAATGATAATTTTAGGGACTTTCCCTGTTGGAGTGTTGACCTTGACCCGTGTAAGGCTGAACTTTGCCTATCTTTATTGATTAACTTAATTAAAATTATTACATGGCTTTCAGGATTTACTTATTAATCACAGGAGACAATTTCATGGAAAAATCCGTTAAGCCCGGCTCTGGTTTTATTAAAATAACACCAGTATTCCGCTATGGCGCTATATGAACATTTCCGGCACCAGATGAACTTCAGAAACACCAGATCTGGTGCTAAAAACACCAAATGACCAGGCGCGCTCGCCTTCCGCCAGCCAACCGAACCCAGGCCGCAGTGCGCACAGGTAAAAACCGTAACATAGTACATTAATTAATGGTAAATTTACCAGAAAAATCATGATTAAAGAGCTTACCTTTCGGCATAAAATGCTGAAAATTTTCTCCTTCAGCTGACAGACAGGTGTTGTATCGTGTAAATAAATTAGCGTTTACAAGTTGTACTGTAATTCTCCTTCCGCCAAAGCGTGTTTGGTTTGTTGGTTGGTTCTTAAGTTTAGGGGCTGCGACAACGCGGTCATGTAGCGCCGTGTACTTTGGGTGTGTGTAGAATCTGTCTGATAACCGGTGTTAATTGTGATGACTTTTGCATTTTTCAAATAGATCCTACTTTTGCCACCAAAAGCCACCGTCAACGACTGCTAGTTCAGAACTTAGCTACTAGACACCACCGCAGTCAGTTCTTGGCAACGAACGTAGGAACCTAAGAGCGTTGTTCACATTCTTAACCTCTCCAATTTAGCTTCGCACAGGTGTAATTAATGGAAGGTTCCTTAACATACCATTTAATCTATGACATGGGACCGCAGGCTTTACTTCCCCTCTAAAGGAAGGCATATTGAGGGATTTTTAACGCTCTTAAAAATCCGACGACTTCGGCCGGGTTCGAACCCACGATATTGGGCATAGAAGCTCAGCATGCTACAGACTACGCCACCGAAGCCGCTCCAAGCGTGTTTACAATAATTAATCGAAGCACGGACCTAACCCCGTTTGATGTTAAATTGTGGGAAAATTTAAATCACAAAGTGTAGAAATCAATTACCAGTATTACAACGTGTGAAAGTTAATTTATTTACACGCCACAACGCCTGCCTGTAAGCTGAGGGAGGACATTTTCAGTATCTTCTGCGAAAAGTTAAGCTCTTTAATCATTAATTAATGTCCTATGTTACGATTTTATCATTTCAAATGATCTTGTCGACTTCATTGTTACGCTTGAGTCAAAAGTTATGCGTTACGGAGACGGTGACGTCGTGCAGCCGCGCGGGAAGCCTAAGTTAATGGGTAATGGACGGCGAGTGCGTGACGTCATGCAGCCACGCGCGAAGCCTAAGTTAACGGTTAATGGAGTCTGTTGAAAGAGTCCTGGGGCGTCGAGCGACCTGGGGCTTCGAGCGAAGCGAAAAGAATACAGGGTGTCTCCTAAAGAGGAGTACAAGATGCCAGATAAGAATACAGGGTGACTCCTAAAGAGATATACAAGACGCCAGATAAGAATACAAGGTGATTCTTAAAGAGGTGCACAAGATGACAGACAAGAATACAGGGTGACTCCTAAAGAGGCGTACAAGATGTCACACAAGAATACAGGGTGACTTCTAAACAGATATACAAGATGCCAGATAAGAATACAGGGTGCCTCCTAAAGAGGTGTGCAGGATGTCAGAGCAAAATACAGTACAAGATGCCAGATAAGAAAACAGGGTGACTCCTAAAGAGATATACAATATGCCAGATAAGAATACAAGGTGACTCTTAAAGAGGTGTACAAGATGGCAGAGAAGAATACAGCATGACTCCTAAAGAGATATACATGATGCCAGATAAGAATACAAGGTGACTCCTAAAGAGGTGCACAAGATGTCAGACAAGAATACAGGGTGACTCCTGAAGAGATGTACAAGATGTCACACAAGAATACAGGGTGACTTCTAAAGAGATATACAAGATGCCAGTTAAGAATACAGGGTGCCTCCTAATGAGGTGTGCAGGATGTCAGAGCAAAATACAGGGAGACACTTAACGAGGTGTACAGTATGTTAGATTCAATTCAATTACAGGGTGACCCTTAAAGAGGTTTGCAAGATATCAGATTCAAATAATGGGTGACCCTTAAAGAGTTGTAAAAGATGTCAGACTCAAATGCAGGGTGACACTTAAAGAGGTGCCCACGCGGGAAGCCTAAGTTAATGGGTAATGGAGTCTGTTGAAAGAGTCCTCCTGAGCCTTTCTGGCATGTGTAGCATTTGTAGCATGCGTCATTTGAAATGATATAATGTCTAGTCTTTCAGACTGACTGTAATTTTTTTTTACCTGCGCGCACTGCGGCCCGAGTACGGTTGTCTCGCGGAAGGCGAGTGCGCCTGGTAGCTGGCCGCTGGTCCCGCTTCAGCAAAAGAATCTCCCTGTACAAGGGATTACAGATATCTTACGATCAGACCAAGTACTTTGAGAATCGGCACTGCGGAAACACACCTTTGACGACCATACATGGAACGATTGGAAGAGTCAATGGCTTTCGTTATCTTGGTGAATGGGTCCACCCCAATGGTACGAGGGCAGATCAAAAAAATAAGTTGCACTTCCCAGTTATGGCCATTTATTACACCACCTATACAACAGCAACACGTCTATAACTACATACAATGTAACGTCACTTTTCCACATAGTTTCCAAGAGACTCCAAACATTTCTGCGAACGCACAACCAACTTGTCGATGCCGGATGAATAGAAAGTTCCTCCAGCGTTCTGCAACCACACGGAGACAGCGGCCTTCACCTCCTCATCGGGTCTGGAAACGTCGACAACCAAGCTTAGTTTTGAGCTTACCGAACAGATGAAAGTTACATGGCGCTAGGTCGGGACTGTAGGGTGGATATTGTCAGACCTCCCACTAGAAACGCTGCAGCAGTTCGCTCGTTTGGCGGGCCTTGTGAGGTGTTGCGTTATCGTGCAACAAAATTACACCGGCGCTCAATTTCCCCCGGTACTTCTCTTTAATCGTGCAATTCTTCCTTTTGGCCCATAGGAATAGGATTGTCGCACGCACCTCATATTTGGAGTGAACGTCCAGTCGACGCGCCATTGCATTTGGCCGCTATTCACTCCATACAAGACGAGACACCACAGCGACCTGCCTAACAGCCGTGTGGGTAGTGTATGTCCTTTTCTCCGTTGTGCCCACGTTTGCGACACACAGCTCGCTACTGCAGCGCGTTAGTGCACCTAACTTTTTGATCCACCTTCGTAGAAATGGCACCTCCATCTTAGCAAGGCGTAACAAAGGAAGGAAGCTTGTAGTTTAACGTGACCGTTAATCTCGCGATCATAAGCCACGGGACCTCCGTTTTACGTGGAATCCGAACCACAGGACATGGCATTTCACATCGAAAATCTCACATGCATTGACCGGGAATCGAACCCGGCCCGCCTTGGTGAGAGGCATACAGCTTGACCGCTGCGCCACCACGCCCCTTACAAGACTGGAATCCAGTGGAAGTACTAAAGGACTTGGATTCGGCTAGAATTGCTGACCTTGATGTAGAAGATCGTTCTAAATTTTGTGCTATGGTAGAGTCGTGGACCCCACCACCTAGAGTCTCTAAATGTCGGAAGCCCCTTTCGCAGGAGAGAAAGGAGAAATTATCAGCAGGGCTCAAGAGATATTGGGAACGGAAAATAGCATCCAAGAAGAGCCTGTTATAAGCGCTCCGTAGTGGGCTTAAATCAATAATAATAATAATAATAATTATAATGTTTCTCCCTTTAAATACCCAATCACCAACACCAACTTGACGCTCTGCTGTACTCGCGCTTGTGTATTCTGCTGGTGAATACTGTAGTACAGGACAGCTGCACAGAAAAAATCCCTTTTGTTCCAAAAACTGTGCTATGGTTGGCTTTTTGTAAATCGTTAGAAAATCACAAAAAAGCTTAACTCTGAATTTTAGAATAATTTGCACGATCACTTTGTCGGAAAACTAAAAAAAAAACATTGAAAAGCGTTTTTCTCTAAATCGACGTATTTTAAAGAAAAGTTTTTTAAACAAAAATGTAGAGGACATTGTCACCAACAATTCGTCTCATTGAGGTCATGTCATAAGTTTTGAAATGCAGAAGCTAGGTGGCGCCAAAGTTTCCAAAAAAGTGTTTTTTCACTTTTTGTCCTAGGAAAAATGTTTTGTTCACAAAAGAGCGAATCAGAAATTTGTTCCTCTCAAAATTGTCTACAACATTTATTGAAACTTTTTTTTCCCCCTCCGCCTTACCGTTCCAAAGTTATAGTCTGCCGAAGTGTGCAAATTGTACTATTCAGACGGCACGAAGGTTAATATGTGTACAGTTATGATTGATACGTTGCGATTGAAATAGATATGATTGCTTGAGCTAATTAACAAACACTGCCCGCGTCCTGTTTGACCGAGCCTTAGGCAGCTGTCCGACACCGGTCCCGGTCTAAACTATGCCCACCGCTCTCTCCGCAGTAACAATAGTAGCCTTGACTACGCAGCGTTGCATTTGCTGCGTTATAACTTTGGAACGGTAAGTCGGAGGAAACAAACGTTTAAATAAATGTTGAAGACAATTTTGAGAGGAACAAATTTCTGATTCACTCTTTTGTGAAAAAACTATTTTTTTTTCTAGGACAAAAGGTGAAAAAACACTTTTTTGGAAACTTTGGCGCCACCTAGCTTCTGCATTTCAAAACGTATGACATTACCTCAATGAGACGAATTGTTGGTGACAATGTCCTCTACATTGTTGTTTAAAAAACCTTTCTTAAAAAATACGTCGATTCAGAGAAAAACGCTTTTCAATGTTTTTATGAGTTTTCCGACAAAATTATCGTGCAAATTATTCTAAAATTCAAAGTTAAGCTTTTTGTGCTTTTCTAACGATTTACAAAAAAGCCAACCATAGCACAGTTTTTGGAACAAAACCATTCCAGCTGTACTGTACTACTGTGCTCCTGTGTGGATGGACAGCGTCCACACAAAAAAGATTGATGTGCAGCTTAATGAAGCCATGAGAGTTATCACTGGGACTGTCAGATCTACTCCCATTCAGTGGTTACCTGTCCTAACTAATATTGCTCCGCAAGATCTAAGGAGGACAGCAGCTAAGGTAAAGTTGCTCAAGAAGATCATATCTCAGAAGAACTCTCCATTGTACGATGCCCTACGAGATCCACCAACAACTCGTCTGAAATCACGCAAGCCACCCTGGGTTGATTTGGAAAGTGTCAGTTCTTTCAACGTGACCTCCAAATGGCGACAGCGCGGGCAAGAGCATCAACCCAACAATGCTTATCTGGTTCAAGATCCGACAAGGAAGGTTGAGGAATTCCATCTACCACGACAAACCTGGTCGAAGCTGAACGGTATTAGGACGGGTCAAGGGAGGTGTGGTCACACCTTGAAGAAGTGGGGTTTCTGTTCATCTGCTGATTGCGACTGCGGAGCAGAAGATAAGACGATGGACCATATTGTTAAGGAGTGCCCCCTTCGAGCGTTTGACGGTGATTTGAGGACTCGACAACAATTTACTCGGTGTGCTCTGGACTGGTTGTCAAGTTTGGACATTTCCATTTGAATGATACTTTTGTGTACTTGTAAATCCATGCGATATATATATATATATGTATACATACCAACACCAGTATGAGGTGAAACACCCTTGAAAGTCGTAGACAGTAATTAATCTTCTCTGTTTTCCAGGGTCATCATGGTGCACTCAGACGCGATGGCAAGCATGTTGCGCCGTCTATTCATCGCGACAACGCTTACCGGCATCGCGTTCCATCCAGCGTTGGAAAACACCGTAATAGAACTGCGTCCAGATATCATCGCGGATCGACCAAAAGACCTCAGCTATTTGGGTCGGGAGATCCGACCGAAATACGACTTCATCGTGATTGGCGGAGGGGCGACAGGAAATGTGGTTGCCAGCCGACTGAGTGAGGTGAAGGACTGGGACATTCTTCTTCTGGAAGCAGGCTGTGAAGAACCGATAACGTCTGATATCCCTAAAGCTTTTAGACAGTTCCGATCGAAAATATATGCTGAGTTCGATCCTAAATATTGTCAAGCTTTCGAAAACCATAGATGTCCCATCGACAACACCAGAGTGCTTGGAGGATCCAGCACAACCAATATGATGTCATACTCGCGAGGAAATAGACGAGATTACGATCACTGGGCTCATCACGGTAATATTGGTTGGGACTACCACAGCGTTTTAAAATACTACAAGAAGTCTGAAGACATGAGGATCCCGGAGTTGATGGCAGATGAGAAGTATCACAGCACTGGAGGTTGTCTCTCTATTGAGGAGATGAGATACAAAACAAAGGTGTCGGATATATTCCTCAATGCCGGCAGAGAAATGGGCTACGACATCATCGACCCAAATGGACCAACACAGCACGGATTTGCGAGGATGTACAGCACTCTCAGAAATGGACTACGGTGCAATACGGCCACAGCTTTCTTGAGACCAGTGAAAGATTGCAAGAATCTGGACATCAGTCTCAATTCAGAGGTACATCGTATTCTGATCGATCCCCATACTAAACGTGCAAGAGGCGTTGTCTTCACCAAGAATGGAATTGAACACACGGTGTATGCCGATAAAGAAATTATAGTGTCTGCTGGGACCAAGAACTCTCCTAAATTGCTCATGGTATCTGGCATAGGCCCAAAAGAGCATCTGGAAGAAGTGGGAATTTCTCCAATCGTTTGCGATCTACCAGTTGGACGCAATTTGCAAGATCACATAGCTATTGGAGGCATTCCTTACCTTATTAAGCCAGGCCTGGGATCAGTTCTGCACAGAGAGTTAATATTTGAATTCTACCAAGACTTCGCTAGTAACAATGCGGGTCCTATGATGGGAACAGGGTTCGAAGAGTCTGTCGCTTATGTCAACAGCAAATGTTCGGAAGATAAAGAATGGCCAGATATTGGCTTGTACCTCAACAGTATACCTGATAACACCGAGGGGGTTAACCTACGTGGACTGAGCAACGAGGTTTATCAAGCTGTATACGAGCCGATACTTTACAAAGACGCATTCGAGTCACTCGGTGTTCTCTTGCATCCTCGCAGTCGTGGTTGTATCAAATTGAATGCCAAGAATCCGCATCTAGACCCCATTATTTACCCTAACTACATGTCTGACCCACAGGATCTTAAGATATTGATAGAAGCAGCGAGATACGGTTTTGAAATCAGTAAAACAAAGGCGATGCAGAAGGCTGGTGCTACATTAAGCCCATATCCTTTCCCTGATTGCGCAGACCATCCACCAATGAGCGATGAGTATTTAGCGTGCGCCGCCAAGCAAGAAACACGTAGTATGGGCCGCTTTGTGGGCACTTGTAAAATGGGCCCTAAAAATGATCCTGAAGCTGTGGTGGATCCACGACTCAGAGTTTACGGAGTGAAATACCTCCGCGTGGCGGGAGCTTCCATAATGCCCTACATCATTAGTGGAAGCATCAACGCTGCAGCCATCATGATAGGGGAGAAAGCCGCCGACATGATCAAAGAGGATTGGGTTTTGATGAAGAGGAATTCGAAGAGATACCGTGATTTCATAAAACACCACCACGGATGACTTGAGAGCAACCGATAAAAGAACAATAATTGAGTCAAGTTACAAAACTCGTTTAATCCACTTGTGAATAAGGATCGTGTCGTAAAATTATTTATTTAATTATTTTATTTCGTTATTTTTTATTTTTGTTTTGTTTTACTTTATTTCGTTTTATTTTGTTTAATTTTTTGTTTTTTATTTTGTTTCGCTTTATTATGTTTTTGTTTTTATTTTGTTTTGTTTATTTTGTTATATTTTATTTTGTTTTATTTTGATTTTGGTTTGTTTATTTTGTTTTGTTTTATTTTGATTTTCCAGAAAACAAACACAAACCAAAAACAAAACAAAAATCACGAAGCAAAAAGCAAAATTCAAACACAAAAGCAAAAGCATAAAACAAAAATAAGAAACACAAACAAAAAGCAAAATTCAAAAATAGCAAAAGCAGAAAACAAACACAAAACCTAAACAAAAAAGACGAAGCAAAAAGCAATACTCAAAAACAAAAGCAAAAGCAGAAACAAAAAACAAGAAACATAAAGCAAAAAGCAAAATTTCAAAAAAAAAAAAGCAGAAAACAAACACAAAACCAAGAAAGAAAAGCAAAAAGTAAAATTCAAAAGCAAAAGCACAAAGCAAACACAAAGCAAAAAGTAGAAAACAACAAACACAAAAGATACGTGAGGCCAAGTACAGAGAAACGTTTCTCATGACAATAATTCTTATTCACAAAGGGATTAAACGTGAGTTTTAGCTGGACGACTCATTTGGTAACAGTTGTAGATTTAACAATGTGTTGAGAGTGTGCCGTACTGTCTCCAGGGGTACCACCGTAGTGAAAGTGGGCAGGATATGAATACTTTTAAATGAAAATCAGATCGGGAATATGTGAAAATACAGTTAACACCACAGTTATCGGCCAGTCGATTACGTGCCGAGTGCGACCGTGTCGGATGCGACCCAGTAAAAATCGTGGCTGTAGCGACCCTGCTAGTAGCTTACGGTGCCCCATGCGACCCATTGTTCGAGAGAAGAATTGAAGATCTTATTTCCAAAATGACGTAAATCCATGAAATGCAAAACTTCAGAAATCGCGCTTTTGTTTCTTCGTATAACAAGAGTTTAGTGCTTTTCAGTCGGTCAACACGAATGTACCCAAAAGAGATGGGTTATGCCCTAATCCTGAAATAAATTACATGAGATTAATAAAACACTACAACACCACAATGTTCTTCGTATAATTAAATTCACATATGATTATGAATATAATGTAATTTCATTCCTTTTATGTACATCCTGACACTGTTTTTTTTTTTTTTTAATCTGCCATCAATGGAAATTGTGGTAGCCTAATCGTCTCCTGTAAGTTGGAGTTAGGACATTTTGGAAATAAATCATATATTGACATACGCTTTGAGTGGCATTTATGAACATTTAAAATAATGGTTTAAACACAACAACACTAACTGATGCTCTACATATTCTTCAAAGTTAGGCATGGCCTTGATTTATCACGTGATATCACGTGATGTAAAGAGAGCCATCGGATTGGTCAACATGGATATAATACACATTGGAAATGAATACACGTTCGAGTTACGTCACATTGCAATTTTTTTTAATTTGTCGTGTGGCCTCCTGAGAGGCCGAGTGCAGGTTTTTCTAGTCAACGCCCGTGGGCGACTTGCGCGTCGGGATGAGAGATGGAATGGATGAAGGTGAATGAAACTGGGCAAGGAAGTGGCCGTGGCCTGTCAGAAGGTACCGTCCCAGCATTTGCCTGGTGTTGAAAATGGGAAACCACGGAAAACCATTTCAAGGACTGCCGGCGATGGGGCTCGAACCCACGCGTCTACTGAGTCAGCAGAGAGCTTGGCCCCATGACCTAACGCTACGCTTTAGCGTGCGTAGTCACTGCTGTCGGTACTTTGCAAATAAACTTAGTGCTTACATCTCTGTTAATATGGGATATGTGAAGTATTGCGACTTAAAACTTTAGCTCTACGTTGAGAGAACCTATAATCTTGCTTATGAAAGAAAAAAACTGAAAACCCGTCAATTTTGGATTTACATAACTTTGGAAATAAGTTCTTTAACTTTTACAGCGCCTAACCTAACCTAAGCGGAATTTTAGCAGAGACAGATGTGTTAGAAATTTCCAGATTCCACCGATACATCAGTGCTTGGGTCGCTAATGGCACAATGGCAAATTGGTGGGTCGCTTGCGGCACGGATCGCATCCGGCACGACACTGGCCTCTCGGCCCTGGTTGCGCAATCGCACAGAGGACAGTCAGTTGCGCGGAAAACAACTCACATATCAATTGCACATGCCAGAGGCTCGCCGATTGTCCTGCCACCGGGAATGACCGTAAACTGTATAGAAGAAAGACTGTGTCAAGGATTCAAATTTCATTTCTGTAGCATCTAATCACTGCATACGACCTACATAGTGTTTAAATGAAAGGTATATTTTACGTCTATGATTATGGAAAGTCACAAACACAACTTATGATGATAACTAGATGGTAAATTAACAAGTTTAACAGGCCATTTCAGTGAATTGTTAGAAGACATTATGTGATGTTACGATTTATTGCTTCAATTATGTGACGATTCTTTTGAAGAAGAAAAAAAAACGGAGACAATTTTGTGATAGACGTTAGCTGACGACTTATTTTTCTACATTGTGGATGTTTGTCAGTATTGTATGATGTTTATTAAATAATGGAAGTATATTATACTGTACTACTTCTTCTTCTTTATCTCAGCCTTTTCTCACGTCACGTAGAGTCAGCATTACTTTGCTGGATTCCTCTATACCATGCTCCCTCCCTCTTCCATCCTTTTTCTCTGAGGTCTCCTACAACCTTGTCTTTCCTCTCCTCCTTGAACACCTCAATTTCCAGATTTCCAACTCTTTTCCCCACGTAGTCCTCCTCTCTTCTCAACACATGGCCATACCATCGGAGCCAGGGGCGTATATACATTTATTTTCGGGGGAGGGGGGGGGGATGACTATCCTGGAAAATTGTGCGTATTCTCAGGGGACTGCCACCGCAAAATACCCAGAAATATCAACCAATATCTTAGAGCATATAACTTTGTGTAATTAGATAAGAGTTAATTGTAAAATTCTAAGTTTAGTGGCAGATGACCTCGTAGATCCGCCCCTTAAAACAACAATAACTAACTAACTAAAGTTCTAAGTTTATATAGCCTATAATTAGTGGCTAAACAAAAAAAGTTGTAAAATATAACATAACACAAAATAAAATGTTATACTTAATGAATTTTCTATTATGGCCTATGGAGTATGAATGGTAAATATCTAAATATCTGTCAATTTATTAAACAGAAAGATAAACAGGAATTATAACAACTCTAGCCAAAAGAACGGAATGTATTTGTGAGGCATCAACTCTTCAGGAAGAGTTACATGCGTTACAAACCATGTTTAAGGGTGATGGCTATAACTTAATAATTTATAAAATGTTCCGTCATTTCAATACTAGTTGTATTCAAGATGTTAACACTGGTACATGTTTCGGACACTTATGTGTCCTTCTTCAGCCAGAAATACATATTAAAACACTTATAAGTAACAAAACACACGTTTAAATACATTGTAATACACTGAGTAGTCATTAGATATTAAACCAAGATGCCTCGTAGTTCATGCACCTGGAGGAAGTTGGCCCATTTTATAACTATTTAGGGATGTCAACTCTGCTGGTTGACAGTAGTCATTTAGTTCTTGTTGGTTCCACCTTGTGCCAATGCTTATTATGATAAAACTTTTGAAAACTTGATGAAAGTCTTGCCAGTTGTATGTTGATGAAGTTCTATTTTGCTAAAATATTAAAAGTGGAAATGACGTATACCGTAGTTGCACTTTTTCCTTTGGTCTCTGGTATTTGGTTGTATTATGCACCGACCGTGTTCGTGGTAGTTAGAAACTTTAGGGTTCCTTATGTGATACTAATGAAGACGGAAAAGTCATTATTATTGAGTGGATTCTTTTGAGGTCCAATGTTTGATCTGAGGTGGTCTTTGTTGCAATTCCCTGATGTATGTATCTCTAAAATAACAATGTAATGGCTATAATGAATCCACTATATATAGGTCCCTATATCCCAGAAGGAGGGATAGACAACCTTCTCAGAGCTCCGACGTGGGGGGAACTGCTTATCTCCCTTATATTCACAACACCACTGACCGCGTTGTTAAGATACTCCGCAACCACAAGATAAAAACAGTTTTTGGCACTATGACGAAAATTGGTCAACGTTTAGCATTAAACAAATATAAATTGTCCCCCATACTACAACCTGCGGTGTATGAAGTCACTTGTACTTGCGGAAAAGTCTACAGTGGACAAACAAAACGCTCCATTGCAACTCGCATCAAAGAGCATCAAAGGAACATCCGTTTAAACCAACCTGACAAATCAGCTATTACCGGTATCACCCTGAAAATTTGTACGGAGATAAAGGGTACTGCTGGAAGTTCATCCATGAGACTTTCAAAAATCGGTTTAAACACGAACATGGCGGCCAAGCGAAGATGAAAGTTTAAATAGACTTTTCTCGCGATTTAACAATCCAAACGCAATGAAACTTAGTACAGCAAATGTTTATACACATTGTAATACACTGGTATCTAATTTAGTTCAATTGTTGACATAACCTCAAGATGGCGGATGTGCGAATTTTAAAATTAAGTTGTGTCGTAATCATGCGATCGAAGTGAAAGTTTGAATAATGAACCTACGCAATAATTTTCCTTTAATGGTACATGACTCTATGGCCTATATTTATAACAAACCAACATGGCGACCATCCGAAATATTTAGACGGATCTCAAAATCTACTAATCTATCACAGCAATCAAACTGATTTTTTTAATGTTCATAGGGGCTATGCAAATAAGTTCACCTATAGGGCTTTCAATAACCTGGTGATCACAAATCCAACATGGCGGCGACGCGAAGTATAAATATTCACATGGTCGTTTCTCGCAATTTAACCATCCGAGTGCAGTGACATTTGGTACAGTAAATCCTTATACAAATGTTAATCCACTGGCATCTATTTTTTTTTTAATCGTTTCCATAACCACAAGATGGCAAGTGTGCGAAATTTTAAAATCTCGTTTTTACTTCTTGTGTCCTAATCATGCGATTGAAGTTTGAATACTACACGTACACAATAATCTTCATGTAACAGTACATAACTCTAAGACCTACATATATAAAAATCTAACATGGCGACCATACGTAATATTTAGTCAGTTCTCAAAATCAACGAATCTATTACAGCAATCAAACTGAAATTTTGTATGTTGATAGAGGCAATTAACATAAGTAGGATATATGAAAATAGGCTGTCTAGTTCTTCACGGAACTACTTGTTTTAATTCAAGTAAGGACTGCAGACTTTGAATTTTTCAAATAGTTCCTACTTTTGCCGCTAAACGCCACCGTCAACGACTACTAGTTCAGAACTTAGCTACTAGACGCCACCGCAGTCGGCTCCTGACAACGACCGTAGGAACCTAAGAGCGCTGTTTACATTCTTAACCTATAGATAATTTAGCTTCACACAGGTGTAATTAGTGAAAGGTTCTTTAACATGCCATATTTCTATGACATGGGACCGCCGCACAGTGGGCCAGAATCTTGAAAACGTGGCCAAAATATAAAGAGTTGTTCAATTTGTACGAAAGTTAGTATGTAAAGTTTATCGAAGTTGCTGATTAAGAATATATCAAAAAGTCAAAATGGCGGATTCAAGATGACGGTCAAATCTTGATAAAAGTAATTTTATTCATAAAAAAGTATTTTTGGGGGGAATTATCGAGGTTGCTGATAAGTATTGAGTTCAAAAATTAAAAAATTGTGGATCCAAGATGGCAGACAAAAATCGATAAAAGTCTTATTATTTATTTAAAACTCAATATTTAGGGGTTGTTGTAGGTAATGGTTAAAATGCTCAAAAAAGGAAAAGCTCGGAAAAAGGACCAAATAGATGATAGAAGATGGTGTAAAATATTACAAATAATAATATTAATTCAATTAAAATTATTCATTTAGTAAATTGTTTGTAACTATAATTAGAAGTTGTCGTTTCCTTCTTCTTTTTCATCTTTCATCATCTTCTTTATCTTCTCCTGCTTCTTGAACTGAATCGTCGTCATCATCATCATCAACATCTTCAAGGACTGTTTCCTCATCATCTGCATCGAAATGTTCACAATCTTCCGCCACAGGAACTAAGAGGGCAACGGCTTCTGGCGACAAACTCTTATGTTTCTTTGGTGATGATTTGCGTAGAGAAGAAATATAGGGGTCTGTAGTTGCCAGCGATCTCCCGAACACGTCTTCCATAGTTTCAACTCTGGAAAACCTTCGATAAATACTCAGGCGATATTGCTTTATCAACTTATTGGTTGATTATTGAGTTGATCGATGGGTAAAATGGCCGAAGAAATAATTTCTGGTCCGTGGATCAACAATCTATGGACTGTTGTTGGCAGGGGTATTCTTTGACGTAGTGTCTGGCAGTTGCTATGGCATAAGCTCGAAACTTTTCAACGTCGAAATTGTCTGCAAAATAATGTGAAATCGGTGGATTAGTTCTTCGGAAACTCCAGTTATCAACGCTGATGTTGGAGTGTTTTCAAAGAAACGTGGAGAGGTGTTTCCGTCCTTTTTCAACTAATTACATTCTTTACAATGCTTCTAGGCATCGATTATAAATTAAATTGTACAAATGTAGCTCATAATTAATTAATGTTATTGTCTTTTTCAGCGTGTCTCAATAATGACATTTTGCAAATATCGCTTAAAACGTGGCTCAAAGCCGGAGTTGGTACTAGTTGGTGGATTTGAAGGTTAATTTACAATGGTAATGATATATATTTGCGTACACAGTCCAAAGAAAGCGGAATGTCGTGGAATTCGTAACTTATCTCTATTTTTTAAGCAAGTTTTAAAATTTTCTTGTGATTTTCCGGTATTGAATTAATTAAAAGAAAACGTGTATAATTTAATGACTTCATAATGATATAAATTGTGTTTATATAGTACATACCTCCTGGAACACCCACCATATTGAAAATATTCGCTTCATTTACATAGAACACAAATATTTGTCTTTAACGACAAGACTATTTTGTAGCCTGGCCGGCTGCACGCACCGCTAACATTGAATTGCCGCGATTGACCTGAAATATAACGGACGAAATGAACACCTACTCGTCCACACAACTGGTATTCAGTAGTCCCAACATTACTGTAGCCAACCTGATAGTCCAAAATTCCCATCTAGAAACTTTTTTTTTTCCTTTTTGGCCACGTTTTCAAGATTCTGGACCACTGTGCGCCGGCTTTACTTCCCCTCCGAAGCAAGGCATACTGACGGATTTTAACGCTCTCCGACAACTTCGGCCGGGTTTGAAATCGCGACCTTGGGCATAGAAGCTCAGCCACCGAAGCCGCTAGAAATTCGAAATTAGTTAATTCATTAAAAATGCCAAAACGAAATCGATAGGAACATAAATGGAAAATGAAAAATAAATATATAACCATTATAATTAGAAAAACAAAAAATAATATTACATTACATTCCATTATGCGAACCAGCCAAAACTAAGGACCACGCAAATATCATTTCATTTCCTTCTCATATAACTGGAATAAAATAATTATTCTTGTAAATATGGGTCCGCCCAGTCAATACCTTTAATTATAATGTAATCGAAGATCACATCTATTTATACATTACAGGACATGTTTCGGGATCCCATTTATCCCTTCATCAGCTTATATAAGATTGGCTCAACAAATTAAGATAGAGCACTCCTTAGTACACACTTTTTTTTTTTTGTCGTGTAGCCTCCTGAGAGGCCGAGTGCAGGTCGACGCCCGTGGGCGACCTGCGCGTCGGGATGAGAGATGGAATGGATGAAGATGAATGAAACTGAGCAAGAATGTGGAAGGAAGCGGCTGTGGCCTGTCAGAAGGTACTGTCCCAGTATTTTCCTGGTGTTGAAAATGGGGAAACCACGGAAAACCATTTCAAGGACAGCCGACGGTGGGGCTCGAACCCACGCGTCTACCGAGTCAGCAGAGAGCTTGGCCCCTTGACCCAACGCAGCGCTTTAGCCCGCGTAGCCACTGCTGTCGGTCACACATAGTTAAAACAGGGTGATAAATGAAAATGGAATGTATGGTGTGTGAAAGCATATGGACAAGATATGGCAGACTCTAAAACCTAATACACTCGATAAAACATGGTTTAAAACGCACATCAATTAATGACATTAAAGATAAAAACGCTGAAAGCTAAAATAGCAAGTCCCAATTCGTTAAAATGCATAAAATTCAGTATATTAAGATAAAATGTTTTTTCATGAAGCGGTTATTCATTGTCATGTGAAACTCTAATTCTTGTGTGTCCACACTGTGCTGAGTAAGTCTTGAAGTTTACAAATCTTGAAGTATGCGCTACTGTTTAAGCTTCATAACATTAAGTCTTCATTGTCCTTTACTGTATTAGGTTTTAGAGTCTGCCATATCTTGTCCATATGTTTTCACACACCATTTTCATTTATCACCCTGTTTTAACTATGTGTGTACAAAGGAGTGCTCTATCTTAATTTGCTGAGCCAATCTTATATAAGCTGATGAAGGGATCAGGATAAATGGGATCCCGAAACATGTCCTGTAATGTATAAATAGATGTGATCTTCGATTACATTATAATTAAAGGTATTGACTGGGCGGACCCATATTTACAAGAATAACATGTCTGATTTCCTTCTCATAGTTCTTTCTTCCTTTCTCTTCCTCCACACTTCCTTCATTCTTTCAGAGTGTTGCGTCTTTCCCTCTGCTGTCCATCTTCCTCCCCTGCGTTCTCTCTTTTATCCCACAAGAACCTTTATGTTCGAAAGTATTTCCCTGACTTGTGTTCTGTCTCGACAGTCGTCATCTGTAATTCCTAGCCTCCGGAGTTCTTCCTTCATCTGCTTGGTGTAACCCCCTTGGCTCTTCAGATTATAAATTTTATCAAAAATTTGTTTATTTATTCTTGTTGTATCCATTCTAACCACATGTCCGTAGACACGTAAACACTTTTTCCTAATTGTTGTTTCCAGGTCTTCCACCCTTTCATATATCTCCGTGTCTGATCTTAGTCTGTAGGTTCCTTGTTCCA
Source organism: Meconema thalassinum (assembly GCA_946902985.2). Lineage (NCBI taxonomy): Eukaryota > Metazoa > Arthropoda > Insecta > Orthoptera > Tettigoniidae > Meconema > Meconema thalassinum. The sequence goes on from OX336388.2 coordinate 111,055,046, forward strand.
CTTTTGGGCTGTAAATCCTCCTCAATATCCTCCTTTCAATCTTCAGAAGCTTTTCTAGCTTCGTCAAATTTGCCGTCTCCACACCATATAAGATCACCGGTTTTACCACAGCATTGTAGTGTTGTAGTTTGGCATTAAGGGAGAGGTTCTTTTTGTTGTATATATTTTTAGTGGAAAAGTTGGAGTCTTTCTAGCTTAAGTCTTCTGTTTTTCATTGAATCTTTGTCCAGTCCATTGTTGCTAATGATCTCTCCGAGGTATTTAAACTGTTATAATCTTCCTCTTTCTCTTTACATCATTCCCACTCCTATGTGGGGTCGATGTTTCTGACAGCTCTCCTCCATTTAACTCGGTCATGCACATCCTCTTCTGACAACTGTTTTTCTCTGAGGTCCTCCTGTACACAATCCATCCATCTTCGGTCTGCCTCGCATCCTCACTCCCTGTATTTGCATGTCTAACATCTTCCTCCCCACGTAGGATTCCTCCCTTCTTCTCACATGCCCGTACCATTGAAGTCGCTTTTCTTGTATCTTCATAGATATTTCCATGTTCCTCTTATTTTGATATTTTCCACTCTATCACGCTTAGTCACTCCACTCATCCACCTGAGCATTTTAATTTCCGTGATGTCAAGCCTGTTTGTGTGCGTTTTGCGTGCAGGCCATGTTTCAGAACCATACAGCAATGCAGGTCTTACGACAGTTTTATATATTTTCCCCTTAACCTTAGGCTTGATCCTGCGGTCACAGAGCACTCCTGACATTTTCCTCCAGTTCATCCATCCTACCTGAATCCTGTGTGACACTTCCACATCCAGATTTCCATCTCCAGTCACCACCGAACCCAGGTATTTGAACTCATCCACTCTATTTAACGTTTCCCCTTGCATTCTGATCTCACCGTCTTGATCTGTATTGAACCTCATATAGTCTTTCTGCTAATCCTGAGTCAATTTAAAATGTTATAATAATTAAAATAAATTTATTTATTTATTTATCGTATGGCTTTTAGTGCCGGGAGTGTCCGAGGACATGTTCGGCTCGCCTGAGTCTGTAGCTGCTTCCAGCGGATACCCTATATAAAGGATGAGCTACAAGTTCCGTTCAATTTCAAGTAGTTCCAACTTTCGCCACCAGATATCAATGGTACCTAGTGGTGAACGTTGGAACTTTGATAGAGCGTTCTGACGAAATCTAACCTAACAAATTTTGCTTTACACAAGTTTAGTCTGTGAAAGGATCTTTTACATGCCATAAATCTATGACATGGGACCGCCGGCTTTACTTCCCCTCCGAAGGAAGGCATACTGAAGGATTTTTAACGCTCTTAAAAAATCCGACGACTTCGGCCGGGTTTGAACCCGCTATCTTGGGCACAGCAGTTCAGCATGCTACCGACTACGCCACCGAAGCCGCTATTAAAATAAATTAAAATGTAGAAACACATCATCATCATCATGTATTGTATTAACAAGCCATTAAGACCCAGGACAGACAATAAGAGCAAAAAACAAAAACTCATATACAAAACAACCAGGGGCGTATATAAGGGGGGGGGGGGGGGCGGAAATTTTTGTCAGATATATTATTTGTTTATGAATTAAAAACCAATATAATCATGTACTATTGTTACTAAGTGACGTAGCAACGTTGCAAAGCAAGGCGAAGGTAGAGCGATGTAAACCGTGTGACTCGGTTTGCTCTGATCTTACGTGTAACAACATATCCTCGTATTACTCTCCAGTGCCTTCGATCTTATGAACGAACCAAGTGCCCTTGAAGCTTGTGACAAAAGTTTTTTCCCTAACTTTTATACCCATATCAAACTTTTGGCAAATTTGCCTCTCTCTGTACCTACAGATACTGCCGAACGGAATGTGAGTTGGTTGAAAACCTACTTAAGAAATTCTACTTCTGAAAACAGACTCAACGGTTTAGTATTGTAATCTATTCACCGATACATACATCTCACTGACGATGAAGTTATGAACCGATTTGGCAATGCTTCAAGAAACCTTGACTTTATATATAGTTTGATGATTATGATAATTGTTGTTTTAAGGGGCCTAACATCTAGGTTATCGGCCCCTAATTGTTTGGGTGATCGTGAAGATGAAAATGAAATGCAAACTATATCTAAAAAGTAACTACTAACTTATATACTAGAAGAAGAAAGGGAAAACAAAAGGAGAATAAGGCAAATAAGGGACAGGAGGAAAAGAAATGCCCCCAACCCTCGAAGAATGCGGATTGAGGGACTTACAAGGAAGGAGAGCTATGAAAAGCAGATAGGAAAGTGAAAGAGTAGAGGAGCCTCTCCACAGGTGAGGGACAAAAGAGGAAAACCGGACCCAGCTCAGGAATCCCTTGGGGTCGCCAACTCCCGAACTCACCAGCCGTAAGCCCCTGAGGGTGTAGCAAAATCCAGGGTGCACCAGAAGTGGTGGGGCTACATACACCCTGCCTCCTTTAGGGCCTTGAGCAGAAGGCAGGAGATAACAGGAAAAGAAAAAGAAGGCTGACCTCAAGCAGAAGGAGGGTATCAGAAAAGATGAGACAAGGGCCAATTAAGGCGGGAAAAGAAGAGATACCCTAATACCATCGGGGTCGGAAGAGAACAAGAGTTGACCAAGTGAGGTCGACAGGAAAGAAGACGGAGAGGAGCCCGGCACAAGTAAGTGGAAGCAATGCCGGACTCAGCTGGGGCCACGTGGTCGCCAACCCACGTCCCACTAGATGCGAGCCCCTGGGGGGTTTTTAGTGTGAGTTGTAAATCAAAACAGTAACATTAATTCTCTCCATGTAAACACTATCAAGTGACCAAGATGATTGTATTATTAAAAGTATCATAAAATGGTCTTAGTTATGTTTGACATTAACCAAACATAAAACATCACAACAAATTGGTTGAAAAAGTGATGCCAGATAGCCTTAAAACTCATCATTTTGCACCAAATTATGCAAAAGTTTCCCGGGCAGAACCCCGGACCCCCTATTCTTTGGGCCTATACCATGCCCCTCACCCCCAGTTGGGCACCCCCCGAAATAAAATTCTATATACGCCCCTGAAAACAACACAGGCATTGCAACAGGAGGGATTGAGACTTTTCACAAGTATCGGTCGCAGATGGTCTTCCACCTTTCTCTGTCCCTTGCATCCTCCACAGTTGCTGTTGGTTCCACCTTTACCAGTGACATTATCGCTCGATCCTTCCATCTTGTTCTAGGGCGGCCTCTCGGGCGTCTGCCAGTTGGTGTCGAGCTGAAAACACGATTGGATATGGAATCCTCAGCTCGAATGACATGTCCCAACCATTGCAACCTCCTCCTCCTCTCCAGAATCCGGTTGATGCTCGTCTTCCCAAAGCGTTGATAAAGGTCTTGGTGAGATCTTCTTTCCCACCTTTCTATTTCTACATTATATAGTGGATCATATATTTTGCGCAAGACCTTTCTTTCAAAAACGCAGAGACGTTCCTCAAGTGTTTGAGGTTTGGCCCAGGTCTCACAGCAATATAGGACCACAGGTCTCACCAAGGTCATGTAGATATGTACCTTATTTTCCTGTGAATTCAAACGTGATTTGAAAAGATTGTTCAAGCTATAGAAAACACGATTCGCTGTAGTTATCCTTTGCTATCTCATTCCTTTTCGAAAAGACCGATCCTAAATATTTGAAATCCTCTACCATCTCAAAATTGTGCCCATCAATATTGATGCTATTAAGATTGTTTGGCCGGCGAGACACCCTAAGATATTTTGTTAGACACACATGAAAGTTTTGCCCTGTAAAGGGTTAACGTTCGAAGTGGGACGGCCACAGTTAAGTACCAAAAAATTAGCGCGTATCTGACATCATGTCTTTGTGGCCGAATCGTTGAAGCTCCGGTTAGATTTGACGTGTGAGAATCCGTGGTATTAGCCTTTCAAGATACTGTAGATCCTGAGGACTTCCGGACTTGCACTGTGCGTGTCAGCCGTTGAGAATGCCGCTCCTGTGTGGAACGCTTCAGCACACGCTAAGCAGGTTGATACTGCTGTCAACGACACTGCTAGGATAATCTCGGGATGCCTACAACCAACACCAGTGCACAAACTATACCCTATTGTTGGAATAGCCCCACCCAACATCCGGAGGGCCACTACTGCGGACGCCGAGAGAACAAAGCAGGAGAATGTCCATCGACATCCACTATATGGTCACCAGACAGCAAGGTCTCGCCTGATCCTGCAAAAGTTTCCTTGCTAGGACTCTGCCGCTCCAGAGACAACTCGTCTCAACAGATGGAGGAGCTCACTGCCCACATACATGTCACCAAAGGAAGAACTGGCTCCTGGCGCTGACCTACCTTATCCTGTGTGGAGGTCCCTCAGCCACTTAAGAGTGGGTGTCCCTCGATGCAAGACCAACCTGCAAAAATGGGGAATCTTCCAGCAGACGCAGACACCTCTTGTGAATGTGGAGCTGAACAAGACCCAAGCCACCTACTTATCTGCCCCCTCCTGGACAACCCATGCACAATGGAAGATGTTTTTAGAGGAAGTAACAAGGCCATCGCAGCTGCAGTTTTTTGGAAATGTTGACCGGACACGGAAATGAATTAATGAATGAATGAATGAAGATACGATTGTAGGTGGCCGAAGTGGGAACTATTCTTTGTTTACTTGTGTCATGCTGTCAGTCTGCTTGGTTGACGGGTACAGAATAATGACGAAATTAAGTTGGTAATATCGAAATATCTAATTAGTTCAAAATATACCTGGTATAATGTAGCCTAATAGAGCACTACAGTTGGCAGCCCTGGTGACTTAATATATTCTTAGTTCCACCTCGTAAGGTACCGAATACAAAATTAGGTTGAAGTCCAATGGACGTTACATGCAGTTAGACACTGGATCTATCAGCACGCGTAAAAGCATGTTGGCAACAATGTCATGCGTGTGCTGGTCAGAAATAATCTGAAATATTATGATATCTGTTGTGCCAATTTTGGATGAAATCCGTTTGTTAGTATAGAAGTTACATGTATTTTAAATTTGGACATATCAGCAGGCATAGAATCATGTTGGCAGCACTGCCTTGTATTAATTACTCCAAATTAATCTAGAATGTCAGGTGCTATACGTGTGCAAAGTATAGAGCTGTTGGCTTGCATACTTTCTGATATATTGATATTAGGGTAAAAAATATAGACAGTATTTATTAACAGTTGGCAGCCCTGATTGCTCTTAACAATACTTATAGTCATATCTGTTATGGTACACATAGAACATACGAAATTTGGGTGAAATCCAACTGATAGTATAGAAGTTACATGTATTTAAAAATGGGTACTATCAGCAGGCTTATAATCATGTTGGTAGAACTGACGTATATAAGTTACTCCAAATTAATCTAAAATGTCAGAATATACGTGTGCATAGTTCAAAGCTGTTGGCTTGCATACTTTTTGATATATTGGTATTTGGATAAAAAAAAATAGAGAGAGGAATTATTAACAGTTGGCAGCCCTGGTGGCTCTTAAGAATACGCTCAATCATATCTGTTTATGTACAGATATTACATACAAAATTTGGTTGAAATCCAATTGATAGTGTAGAAGTTATATGCATTTAAATATTGGACCTATCAGAAGGCTTAAAATTATTTTGGCAACACTGTCATTGTTGGCCTCCTGGAAATTAATCTGAAATAGTATTATCTGCATGTGTACCAATTTTGGAATAGCTCCCATGCATACCTTGCGAGATATCCAACATGGAGCTCAAATTTCTAGTGCGTTTTTTCAGCAGTTGGTAGCACTGACATCATTTTCAAATATGGACGTGCGATATTCCGGTACACATCTTCACTCATACTAAATTTCGTTTTGATTGCTGCAGCCGTTTAGGAGTTGATAGGGGGGGGGGGGACACACACACAGACAGACAGTCAGACATACAGACAGACAGAAGGACAGACAGAAGGACAGACAGACAGACATTTTCCCGGATCGATCGCATAAGTCTACTTTTTCCCCATTTTTGCAAAATGTGAAAAGTAGGCTAAAAATACCATAAACCGACTGATGATTGTCAATGTGTGCTGTGCCGGCAGACCTGTGACAAATATCACATATTGACATCAGAGTTGCCAAATCTTGAAATAGAAAAGAACTAAACCCTGCGCTTTAAAACACCAGAAAAGCACCAGCTGGACTCTGATTCAAAACACTAGAAAAACACCAAAAATATATAAATATATACGCCGATTTTCTTTTAACTTACATTTCTTTCATGAAAAATCTTCCTTTTCACTTTCGGAGCCTGCTACCGCTATTACATCTTTAGAGCAGGAAGGTGTAGTACTGCTGTAGCTCTGCATACTTCTACTGTAATTTTGGCCACTATATCCTACAGCCTACTAAGTAACGTACAAACAGCGGCCGGGAGTTTGAGATAGATTTAAAATACTGTCTGTGGTTGCGTAAGAGCCTTCGCATAAAACTGGGAAATCCCCTGGCAGCTGGGAAGAAAATAGAGGATAGGCGGATTCTTTGTACAAGTGCACTTGCACTGAGCCCTGCATATTGCGCTTTCTTAGCATTTATGCACGAGAATGAGAATTTTAGGGACTTTCCCTGCTGGAGTGTTGACCTTGACCCGTGTAAGGCTGAACTTTGCCTATCTTTATTGATTAACTTGATTAAAATTATTACATGGCTTTCAGGATTTACTCATTAGTAACAGGAGACAATTTCATGGAAAAATCCGTTAAGCACGAGATTTGGCTCTGGTTGTATTGAAATAACACCAGTATTTCGCTATGGCGCTATATGAAAATTTCCGGCACCAGATGAACTTCAGAAACACCAGATCTGGTGCTAAAAACACCAAATTGGCAACTCGGATTGACAAGCGTCAAGAGGACAAAATCGCTTACAGAATAAAGCGAAGAATAATCTGTTCTTTTAGATGTGCTTCTATGTGTAAATTAATGCTCCATTTGAGCGCACTTTTCTTGTTAAATAAAAATAATAATTCGCCCATTATTCACTTTTCCGTTCACAATCTCTACATAAGTTAGTATAAAACAAGGTCTCCGAATCTTGGATGTAACGGGTAATCTCGAAAACCACTGGATGGACGTTGATGCGGTTTTCACCATTCTATAAAGGATATCTCGAGCAAGGTTTTTGTAGAAGAACATTCATTTATGACCAGAGGAAGCCGAGCAGTAACGATTTCAGGGAATCGAGTCGAAGAAAAGCCTGCCATCCGTCCACCTTTTAAGCTTACGCTGGGCAAACCGTTAAAAATATCGAAATACTATGAGTGTAAGAATTGTTCAGCATGAAAAGTTATACAAAAAAGAGTCCCTGACAGCATAACTCTATGTTTAACACATCGCCCACTATAAGTCTTAATACGTTTTCATTCCTTCCAAAAATCTCCATTCAGTGGAAAATTAAATTACTAACTTCAGAGCAAGTTTACAAGCGAGCCTATCACTCCAGCTTTGACCAGCATCAAACTGTCGAGTCGTGTCGAGTTAAGACTTCAGAGAAGAGTAGGCCTATATGTGTTTGGAGTTCGGTGTTCACCTCAGCTTTTCTGAATTGCGTCTGGGACCTTCCGTCCGTGCGCCTTTTAAGCTTACGCTGGGTGTCGAATACATAGAATAAGATGTGGTGGACTGTATAAAGAAATATATTTTACATTGTATGTACATGATTAAACACTGAACAAGTACAGTAGATATTACATGCGTGCGATGACACCATGTCCGGTAGCCACTGCTACCTGCTTGCAAGTGAGTCCTGCTTGACGCAGGTAAGAAAACGACCCTTCCTCTTAATGGGTCAACAACCCTCCAGCAGGGGGACCAACTGTCATTAGAGTATGTACAGTGCCAGAGTTGCCAACATACTCCCCCCCTTGAAATAGCAAATATTTCAAACAACAATTAAATACTGTCACTTTGTTCTATTAACTGGAATAAGAGTTGAAATAAACACTATGTACACAAACATTTAAACAATTCACTTCTCTTCACTCAACAATGGGCAAAGTCTTGACACTGCTCTTTTCAAAAGAGCTCCGCTGGGTGTTTTGATGGTAACAACCCTCGTAACTCCGTCGGTTCCTGGATGCACTGCTGCGACACGGCCCAGTTTCCAATGAAATGGAGGCACGCCCTCTTCCTTCAGAACAACCAGAGTGTCGATTTGTGGGGATTGTCCGGGCGACCGCCATTTAGAACGCTGTTGGAGTTGTCCGAGATATTCCTTGGACCATCGACGCCAAAATTGCTGGAACATAGCCTGAAGCAGTTGCCAGCGCTTCAGTCTATTCAAGGGAGTCTGAGACACATCTTCTTCCACAGGAAGATGAAATGAGCCACCGATCAGGAAGTGGGATGGGGTTAATACTTCCGGATCATTGGGATCAGAGGATAGTGGGCAGAGGGGGCGCGAATTCAAAACTGCCTCTATCTGTACAAGCACTGTAGTCATTTCTTCAAACGACAATGCAGCATTTCCTACTATTCTCTTAAGGTGATACTTAGCTGATTTAACTGCAGCCTCCCACAACCCTCCGAAGTGAGGTGAACCAGGAGGACTAAAATGCCACTGAATCCCCTTCTCAGTAGCAAAGCTTATGAGTGACTGCTTGGTATTCATATCATTAAAGAATTTCTTTAGCTCACGTGATGCACCTACGAAATTAGTTGCGTTGTCAGTGAATATGTGGGTGCAAGTTCCTCGTCTAGCCATGAATCTTTTCAGTGATACTAAAAAAGCAGCTGTAGACAGATCGCTTACAAGTTCAATATGTACAGCCTTTGTGGCAAAACAAACAAACAAACAAACAAACAAACATTGCTATATATGCCTTAATCCGAGCGCCCTTCCTGGACGAAGGCCGTAAATATACTGGGCCACAGAAATATATTCCTGAAGATGCAAATGGTCGACTGGGAACTACTCTCCTTTCAGGTAGCGATCCCATTAACGGTTGATACGGCCGAGACGAGAATTGAAAACACGTCTTACATCGATACACTGCCTTTCGAGCACCGTTCCTCCCACATAGAGGCCAGTATTGCTGTCGCATCATTGTCAATAAAGTCTGAGCTCCAGCATGAAGAAAAACAAAATGCAAATGATCAAATAACATTATTGTAATGCGATGATTGCCAGGTAATAAAATAGGATGTCTTCTGTTGACCGATAGTTTAGTATTTTGCAGACGGCCTCCTACCCGTAACAGACCCTGCTCATCCAAATACGGTGCTAATCCATGTAATTTGCTTCCCTTGGGTAGTGGCAAATTTTGTTTGAGAGCCTTTATGTCTTGTGAAAATTCAGAACCTTGCGCAATTTTACACCATAAATACTTAGCCTGCTCTAGTTCTACCGGATTAAGAGCACCTGTTTGTCTGTCTGTTTTAGTTTTAAGATTTTTGATAAATCTGAGCACGAGAGCTGTTATTCTAATCAGCTTGCTCCAGGAAGAGTATCTGTTAATCAGATTCGATCCAAGGGATTCTGTAGATGACACTAGAACGATTTTAGTTTTCCTAACTTCAGGTAATTCTTGAGAGCTATGCCTCTGCTGTGAAGGCCATTCGTCTTTATTATCTGAAAGCCAAGATGGTCCCGATAACCAAAATGATGAATTTAACAGCTTCTCCGCGGTAACTCCTCTCGAGATCATATCTGCTGGGTTATGATGAGTAGAGACGTGCTGCTAACAATCAATATTTGTCAACTGTTGAATCTGCGACACTCGATTAGCGACGTATGTTTTCCACTGGTGTGGATGGCCCGAAATCCATGCTAATGCTATTGTGGAGTCAGTCCAACAAAAACACTTGTCTTTAGTTACGTTTATGGATCTCATGACTCTTTCGACCAACTGAGCAAGTAATACAGCACTGCATAGTTCTAATCTTGGTAAAGTTACTGAGCCTAATGACGCAACGCGAGACTTGGAACACAATAAGTGAACTGTTATTTTACCATCTCCTGTCTGAGATCTTAAATAAACACAAGCGCCGTAAGCAATCTGAGACGCGTCACAAAATCCATGAATTTCATACTCCACAAATTCTACTGCCCTAACATGACGAGGCACTTTGAACTCCTTCAATTTAGCAATATCCTGCATATAACGAATCCATTTAATTTGAAGTTCTATTGTGAGAACGTCGTCCCAATTTAAGTTCATTTGCCACAGTTGCTGGACGAAAATCTTACCCTTAATCAATACTGGGGCCAAAAGCCCTAAGGGGTCAAATATTTTAGCCAGGTCTGATAGAATTATTTTTTTGTTTATCTGTGTCGAACTGAAATCACTTCTCAACTCAAACTGAAAAGTGTCTGTGATGGGTTTCCAAGATAGCCCCAACAACTTCAAGTCTTCACCCTCATCTACCTTAATAATGTACTTGGGATCTGTTTCGTGGTTAGAAATGCTCGATAGTACATTGGGCTCATTCGAACACCATTTTCTTAAGGTAAAACCCGCACTGGATAAAATATCTGAAACACACTTGTGAGTGGTTCTTAAGCCGTCAGTTGATTCACAACCTGTCATTAAATCGTCAACATAAAAATCCCGCCGTATTACATTCGAAGCTTCAGGAAATTCCTCCTTAGTGTCATTCGCCAATTGAGAGAGGCATCTTGTGGCCAGGAAGGGTGCACATGACGTGCCATATGTGACTGTTTTGAGACGATAATGTTTAAGCTCGTCCTTAGGGGACTCCCTCCACACGATACGCTGAAAGTCAGTATGTGCAGGTTCTATGAGGACCTGCCGATACATTTTTTCTATGTCAGCGGTCAATACATAGCGATGCATGCGAAATCTAGCCAATATTGAAAATAAATCATCTTGAACGATCGGTCCTACTAATAACAAATCATTGAGGGATAATACAGAATCGCCCTTCGAGCTGCCATCAAATACCACGCGAGTGCGCGTTGTCAATGAATTACCCTTAAATACACAATGATGCGGAAGGTAGTACTGTAATGGTTTGTTTATCTCATTACTGGGAATTTCCTCCATATGATCCAGGTCAGTGTACTCTCTCATAAACTGTACGTACTCCGACTTGACTTGGGGCTGCCTTTCAAAACGCTTCTCTAGGCTGTGAAACCGTCTAATTGCCTCATTAACATTGCTACCTAGCTGACTCGGGTCCTCTTTAAGGAGTAGTGGGACTATGAACCTACCCTGTGGATTCCTTCTGTGACCGTCAGTAAATAGCCTCTCACTAATCTCTTGCTCAGAATGTCCTTGGCCAAGCAGTGCTTTCCCCGGCTCATTGAATATCTTACCTGACACAAAGAGGCAGGAAGAACTGTAATCTGCGTGCCTTTCAGACAAACCAACACTACCTGCTGCTACCCAGCCAAGAGCCGTGTTGCGAAACAACGGTAGTTTGTTTGAGAAACTGTCGAGCTGAAATTGTTCTGCGCCGATAAGATCGTAAAAGAATTCTGCTCCAATGAGAATGTCTATGGATGATGACACATTAAATTGAGGATCCGCAAGGTTTTCTAATATAAACTCTGGAATACTCCAATCTGTGATGTTGATATTTTTAGTGGGTAAGCACTGACCAGTAATTGAAGGTATTACGTGAAATGTCATGATTCGTTCAAAGGAACCGAACCGCGAAGAAATCTTTGTTCTTACCACCGACCCCACCTTGATGGTAGTGTTATGCAACCCATGTATCGGAATATTAGTCATTGTCTTTAACAATCGTAATTGATGAGCTAATTCCCTGGTTATGAAGTTGAGTTGCGAGCCGCTGTCTAACACAACCCGAGCATGACGGGTTTTTCCCTCTGAATTGTTGACATTCACTACTGCTGTCGACAACAATACATGAGAGGAAACATCATTGTTGTGATTGTGCAATGAAACAGCATTACTACTATGTTGCTCATTAAGGGGAGACAATGAAGTATTATTGGACACAATACTCTTGTTTGAAGTTTGACTATTATTGTGGTTCGGTGACCCTTGGTCCCTGTGAAGCAAGGTGTTGTGTTTATCCTTGCACAGCTTACAACATGAACGAGTGCACTCGTTAGCGAAGTGATTTCCAGACAGGCAATTAACACAGAGCTTATGCTTCTTGATCTCCCGCCATCTGTCATAAACACACATAGAAGTGAATGTTTTGCATCTAAATATGGGATGTTCTTCCGTGCAAAACGGGCATTTCTGATTTTTCTGTGAAAGGAAACAATTTTTCCCTGGGTTCGTGAATGGCCTCGGTTTGAAACCAGATGCATTCGGTTTAGATGAAACGCCTACCTGCTTCAGCTGTTTTGTGCGATCACAATTCTTAGTTTCTATCGATTCCAATGCATTACATGTTTCGAGTAGAAATTTGTCCAGTGTCTGATACGATGGAAGATCAAAGGTTGGTAACGAGGTCTCCCATTTTTTTAATGTTTCAGCGTCAAATCTGTTTGTTATTAAATGTATCAAAATGGCATCTAATTGTTCTTCACAAGACAGACCAAGCGCTGATAGCGACTGTATGTGCCTTCTGAAGCCGTCATACAAGTCTCTTAATGCCTTGGAAGATTCTACTTCTATTTTGTTAATCTGAAGGACCGAATTAATGTGGGAGGAAACAATTGCTCGCCGGTTATTGAACCTTTCATTTAACAGGTTCCACGCTATGTCGTAATTCGCTGCAGATATTTCTAGAGACTGTAACACGTCTGCCGCCCTGCCTGATACCACTGATTTTAGGTAATGAAATTTCTGTATTTTTGACAAATTTGCATCTTCATGAATGAGATTCTTAAAAGTATCGGCAAAATTGGGCCATTCTAAATAATCACCTGCGAATGTAGGTAAACTTATTTGAGGCAGTTTAACTGAACGTGTTTGCGAACTGGTAGTTGATTCACCAATAGAATCACTTAGCGAAGTTGCTGACTTGGAAATTGCACTGTTTATGGATCTTATAAGACCAGATGTTTTGAAGTATTGCTCCTCAAAGTCGGAGCGATAAGATTCTTGTTCTGCTTGAAATGATTCATCCTCTTTCAAATCCTCTATTTGTGATTGAACTGTTTCATATTCTTCCCAGATTTTTGATAAGTGAGTCCGTCGATCTTCCAACTGATCTACGTCTGAGAATCTAATTTCTCTACGAAGCCTTGTATGCGAGATAAGCTAGCCTTTAACCTACCCCTTTTGCTACACAGTGATTTTATCTTTTGTTCCATTTTTCACTAGCAATTCCCAACAAACTGCTGAATGATATAAAATCACAATAGACCAAATGCATATACGTAAAAGAATGACAAAACGAAAAGAGTTGCGGGAAAACTGCGTACAAATAACATACAGTTTTACGGGCGAAATCATGTGTGATCACTAGCAATACCAATACATTGCAAGTACAAACGAACAGTTTTGAATGGAGAAACAAAGGAATGCATATGAGTCACAAGGAATAATTAAGGATGATCGGTGACTTACCAGGATGATGAATTCTGTTGTCCAGTAGTCGCCATGCCGCCAGCAACCCACGGCATTCGTGCGAAGCCATGCTGTCTTGGGATCACAGAGTTCAATTTTCACTGTTTTCCTTGCCATCTAATCGTGCCCGGAGGACCAAAACTTATGTCGAATACATAGAATAAGATGTGGTGGACTGTATAAAGAAATATATTTTACATTGTATGTACATGATTAAACACTGAACAAGTACAGTAGATATTACATGCGTGCGATGACACCATGTCCGGTAGCCACTGCTACCTGCTTGCAAGTGAGTCCTGCTTGACGCAGGTAAGAAAACGACCCTTCCTCTTAATGGGTCAACAACCCTCCAGCAGGGGGACCAACTGTCATTAGAGTATGTACAGTGCCAGAGTTGCCAACACTGGGTAAACCGTTAAAGATACCGGGTGAAGCAGGGGCGGGTTGCTAGTAATTATTAGGGCTAGGATTTTTAGGTAAATAAATATTTTTCTATGTAAATACATATTTTAAGCATTTTTTCTATAAATACATAAATTGCTGCTTTTCACTTATTAGCACATAAAAAGACATAATATTTACATTTATAAAAATCAGTATGCTAGATCATTCAGTATATTGCAGTTTTGTTCTGTGATACTTCAACGGGGAAGAACCTGTGAGCTATCTAATCTTCATGCAGAGCGTATGTCAGCTTGCAAATGTATTATTCTTAACTTGTCGCCACGTGCCACTCACTGTGGAAGCCGGGGATTTCCTTGTCCATAGACATATTGCACTACGTGCTAGACCTCCTCCTCCCCAACCTACCTGGAACCAGTGTCACTCACATGCAGTTCATGTCAGTGTAAGGCAGTTCTACGATGCCTAAATTAAAAACAAATACAAGATATCATCTGTTGCAGAATTTAAAGATAATTTTACTCCTGATGGGGGCGTTCTGTTCTGCCAACCACGTGGGAATGCAATCAAGGCTGAACAGCGATCTCAAGTTACACAATACCTGAAGGGCAAGAAACTTATAGCCGCAGTTTTGCGCCTTCAGAATAAGTGTTTTGCGATAGTCATCAGTAGGGCTCGGATCGATATGCTCGATAAAATCTCCAGATATGCTCGAAAACCATGTGTTTTATGCTCGATAGATATGCTCGAAAAAACCGTTATATGCTCGAAAAAAAACATTATATGCTCGATATATATGCTCGAAACCCCCATTATAAGCGGTTAAATATGCAGAATATGCTCGAAAAACACCGTTCAAAACTATAGAAAGGAAAGTGAAACGAAAAAACCAATAACATACTCGCATTCAAGTTTTTCAAGTATATAGTCTATAAGAGAAGTGTTCTTATAAAAGTTACAGTTTAAAAGTTCATTTACAAAATCTTCAGAATTAGGCGAGTCAATGAAGTAGATCTGCATTGGTCTGTACAACAAGAAATTTTCTATGTTTTCAGTTTTGAATGTTTTTCTTTAATCAGTCAATAAAAGTTTCAATGACGAGAATGACCTCACTAAAGGTTAAAAACCTGCGGTTCTATTATTCGCACCAGATAGGCTTTTCAATAATTATTTCTGTTTTCGAACCTTAAGGATGGCCAGGGCCCGAATTCGGGGGAGAATTCGAAGAAAAACTAACTATTTAGACGAAACCCACAAGAATATGCATTTATATGCTTCTATTCTGAAAACCGCGGTTTTATGCATTTATATGTTCGATAAATTTCAATTCTGTTGGTCCCAGACAGGTGAAAATACCGCCGAAAGGCTTCTTTCAATGTGTACTATTCAGGAAAAAAAAATGCAAATATGCTCGAATCCGAGCCCTAGTTATCAGTCATTTGCAATGGGCAAGCTGAAGATGTATCTCGCTGTGTATTGTAATGCTTCAGCAGTCAGTGAGACATAATAAATTGCATTCATGGATACTGCATATTGTTTATAATCACATTAATAAACTAAATTATAATTAAATATTTTTACCTTTTTGTCACATATTTCAGGTATTTTTAATACATGAGCCTCCGTGGCTTAGGCGGCAGCACGCCGGCCTCTCACCGCTGGGTCCGTGGTTCAAATCCCGGTCACTCCATGTGAGATCTGTGCTGGACAAAACGGAGGCAGACAGGTTTTTCTCCGGGTATTCCGGTTTTCCCTGTCAACATTTCATTCCATCAACACTCTCCACTACCATTTCATTTCATCTGTCATTCATTTAATCATTGCCCCAGAGGAGTGCGACAGGCTTCGGCAGGCGGCACAGTTCATATCCTCGCCGCTAGATGGGGGGCTTCATTCATTCCACTCCTGACCCGGTCGGTCGACTGGAAGCAGGCTGTGGATTTTCATTTTTAATACATAAAAAAATAAATATTTCCCCGATTTTAGCACCTAAAAATCCGAGCCCTAGTAATTATATATGCAAAGCCTACGATTCTAATCAATGACGCACCAAAAATAAGGCAAATAAGGCCAATGTCAAGCTCTTGTCTCTCAATCAAATTCTACACACACAAGAATACATGCGGCTGTATGACCACGATGCCACAGCCTCTAAAATGAGGAGCAACAACAACAACAACAAGGATTTAGAAATAACACGGCCGTGTGAAGTCAGCATTCCAAGGTCACTAGACGAGTGTTCGCACGCGTCAGCACATTCCGTTACACACACACGGCAAATACTTGTACGCACAGACAGAAATAAGCGGCTTCGGAGGCGAAGTTGGTAGCATGCTGAGTTTCTATGCCCAAGATCGTGGGGTCGAACCCGGACGAAGTCATCGGAATTTTTAGAGCGTTAAAAATCCCTCAGTACGCCTTCTTTTGGAGGGGAAGTAAAGCCGGCGGGCCCTTGGTATAGATTTGTGCCTTGTAAAAGAACCTTCTACTAACTACAGTACACTTGTGTGAAGCTGAAATTTGTAGGTTAGTTTTAGCTATATTAGTTCCATCGTTCGCCACCGGGTGCCGATTGCGATGCCATCTAGTAGCCAAGTTTGTGGACATTGGCAATTGGTAGCAAAAGTAGGAACTAAACTTGAAATTGATCGTGAGCAGTCCTTGCCTGAATCACAGATAACACACTAATACAGCCATCACAATATTAACACCGGTTATCAGACAGATTCTACACACACCCAATGTACACGGGGCTATATGACCGGGATGCTGCAGCCCCTAAACTACGGAGCCAACCAACCAGAGACAGAAAGTGGCATGACCTTGTTACAACACGTTGCAGGTTCGTATCCTGGCGCAGTCAGCTGGCATTTGAGGGTGCACAAATGCGAGGGAGCCGTGTCAGTAGATTTACTGGCACGTTAAAGATCCCCTTCGGGGCAAAATTCCGGCACCCCGGCGTCTCTAAAAGCCACAGTAGTAAAAAGGGACGTAAAACCAATAACATAACATTATTATTATTATTGTTACAATAACACAAGGGACAAGGTCCAATTTTTGTTTTTAAAACACCGCGCGTAGTTATTATGATGACTTCAGGGGGGCTGATACATTTTTTCAATTTTTTGTTTTTGATCTCGAATGAAAGAATACATATTTCATTACCTAAATCGGAAGTTTTATAGCGACATTTTTGATTTTGACCGAGATATTTAGATTTAAATTCATACAAGTACTGAACTGTCAGCTGTGTGGCTGTGTAAGTGAAAATGTATATACTGTACTATGATTAGAGCCGTTTTCCCCAAGAGTTTAATTTTTCATACAAAAAACAAAATAACACGAGAACGAATGGTCTAAATTGCATGAAATTTGGAATTCCCCGTGTTGAAACTAGGCTAAAGATAGAGGGTGAAGATCAATTATTGAATTCCTTTGAAAAATATACCTAGTGTGCCTAAAACATCAAGTTAAATTGTTTTTTTTTAATTTTCAAATGAAATACCTATAACAGGGTAACTTATTCTTCAATTAGCTTTTCACCTGCCAATTTGATGTCCATAGAGGTTTCTGATTTATTTCGGCTGCATTCCAATATTTTTGTCTTACATTTATTAATTTTCAACATGAATTTTTTCCTCAAGACCGAGTCCATACCATTCAAAAACTCATTCAAATCCTCAGGCGTATCGGCCAAAATGACGATATCATCAGCAAATATCAGAGTTGAAATTATTTCTTCTTGAATCTTCACTCCCACTTTGAATTTTTCTCCAATTTCCTTCATTGCTTGTTTAATTCCTTCATTGCTTGTTTAATATGAAGATTGAAAAGTATGGGTGATAAGTTGCAGCCTTGCCTTACACCTTTCTGAATACCAGCTTCTCTCTCATGTCATTCAGCTCGAATGACTGCTGTCTGGTTTCTGTATGGATTGTAGATCACCCTCCTATCCCTGTACTTTATTCCAATCGTTTTCAAAATGTCAAACAATTTAGCCCAATCAACGTTATCAAAAGCCTTTTCTAAGTCTATGACTGCTGTCTGGTTTCTGTATAGATTGTAGATCACACTCCTATCCCTGTACTTTTTTTCCAATCGTTTTCAAAATGTCAAACAATTTAGCCTGATTAACGTTATCAAAAGCCTTTTCTAAGTCCACAAATGCCATGAACGTTCTCTTATCTTTTCTTATTCTACCTGTACATAGCCCAATGTATTGTTTGGGTGTGTGTGATAATCTCTGTTATTGTGATTGTTATACTAGTGTGTGTATTTGTAAATTAAGTAAGGATTCATCGCAGCATTTGCCTGGATTAGAAGTGTGGAAACCATGGAAAACCACTACAAGGATGGCTGAGGTGAGAATCGAACCCTTTTCTCTACAGTTCTAGCCCTCACACCATAATTAAAAGTTCTTGGCAGAGTAGGGAATCGAACCCGGCTTCCGGGGTGAAGCCACTAACGCTAGCCACTACACCACAAGGTCCACAAGAAGATTCAGAAATTCCGAATGCAGTAATTTCAACTCAGAGAAGTTGAAAATCATTCCAAGGATGGCACGGGTGAAAATTTAATTGAGGAAAATTTTAACTCATTTAAGGGGCAGATGAACTCGCTGTTCCGCCTCTTAAAACTCCAATAACTAACTAACAAACTAACTCAACTAAAATCATTTAGAATATTAATCTTACCTGGCACATTATCACTCTGAGGGGTTGTCTACTGTAAATAGCAGTGTATCTTTTGCTCGCTAATCACTGAACACTTACCTGTAACAAACAAAAAACACAAATAAATACACAATTATTATTATTATTTAATCTCCAAAGAGCAGTGAAAGCTATTTTACCATAAGGTATGTTAGGGTTGTAGTTTATACAAAATATACAATTTCTGTGATAAAATCCAATACATAAACAACAAAATAGACATGAACAGAAATGAAAAGATAAAAGTATGATATGTACAATCCTTAATACTATGAGTACTAATACACACATCAAAAAAAGTTTTACATCACCTCGGTTCCAAGAGTTCCGGAACCGTTAAATACAAAGGGAATAGAGATCAACACAAACAACATTTCAGCTCGTTTTATTGCTCATGAGACCCACACATTGCATGTTGTACCATCATACAGCTAGACTTTCAGCATTTGTGGTCCAGATTGCAGTACACACCACTACCTCTAATACCCAGTAGCACGTCCTCTTGCATTGATGCATGCCTGTATTCGCCGTGGCATACTATCCACAAGTTCATCAAGACACTGTTGGTCCAAATTGTCCCACTCCTCAACGACAATTCGGCGTAAATCTCTCAGAGTGGTTGGTGGGTCAAGACGTCCATAAACAGCCCTTTTCAACATATCCCAGGCATGTTCGATAGGGTTCATGTCTGGCGAACATGCTGGCCACTGTAGTCGAGCGATGTCGTTATCTTGAAGGAACGCATTCACAAGATGTGCACGATGAGGTCGAGAATTGTCGTCCATGAAGACAAATGCCTCTCCAATATTCTGCCGATATGGTTGCACTATGGGTCGGAGGATGTCATTCAGGTATCGTAAAGCCGTTTCGGAGCCTTCCATGACCACCAGTGGCGTACGTCGGCCCCACATAATGCCACCCCAAAACATCAGGGAACCACCACCTTGCTGCACTCGCTGGACAGTGTGTCTAAGACGTTCAGCCTGACCAGGGTGCCTCTAAACACGTCTCCGACGATTGTCTGGTTGAAGGCATATGCGACACTCATCGGTGAAGAGAACGTGATGCCAATTCCGTGGGGTCCATTCAGCATGTTGTTGGGCCCATCTGTACCGCGCTGCATGGTGTCGGGGTTGCAAAGCTGGACCTCGCCATGGACGTCGGGAGTGAAGTTGCGCATCATGCAGCCTATTGCGCACAGTTTGAGTTGAAACACGACGTCCTGTGGCTGAACGAAACTCATTATTCAACATGGTGGCATTGCTGTCAGGGTTCCTCCGAGCGGCAATCCGTAAGTAGCGGTCATCCACTACAGTAGTAGCCCTTGGACGGCCTGAGCGAGGCCTGTCATCGACAGTTCCTGTATCTCTGTACCTCCTCCATGTCCGAACAACATCGCTTTGGTTCACTCTGAGACGCCTGGAAACTTCCCTTGTTGAGAGCCCTTCTTGACACAAAGTAACAATGCGGACGCGATCGAACTGCGGTATTGACCTTCTAGGCATGGTAGAACTACAGACAACATGAGCAGCGTACCTTCGTCCTGGTGGAATGACTGGAACTGATCGGCTGTCGTACCCCCTCCGTCTAATAGGCCCTGCTCATGCATGGTTGTTTACATCTTTGAGCAGTTTTAGTGACATCTATGAACAGTCAAAGGGACTGTATCTTGGATACAATATACACAGTCAACGTCTATATGCCGGAGATCTGGGAACCGAGGTGATGCAAAACTTTTTTTGATGTGTGTATTTAAAATACCAGATCATAATATCTACAATACACGTGTTAATCAGCTAATAAGCAGAAAATATCAAGTTATATCTCTTTAAAAACATAACCAATAAATTTTCACGGTGGGTGAGTGGATAACGTGTCGGTCTACTAACTCCAAGATTGCAGGTTCGCTCCTGGCCGTGGTAAGTGATTTTTGAAAGGCGGCAAGAATTACGACTCGCATGTCATACGATGTTGGCATGTCAAAGAACCCATTTGAATTCAGTAGGCAGTGTTCATAATGGCAAAATTAATCTCGGGAGTTTCCGCCAACACAAAGTTCCTCATTTCTCTGCTAGAAAGCACTATAGTGTTCAAGGAGCTTAGATATCTAACCTCCTTGACTTTCATAGTGCTTCAAGGAACAACGAAATTCGACATGCACACTACGCTCTGGGTGTCAAATAACAAAGCTTGCACCCAACACCCGAGGCCATACGATTAATAAATACATAAATAAATTATTATTCATTCTGAAAATTGAAAGGAGCAGCATTTTTTATAAAATACGAAATTTAGTGGTTTTTCGAAATAGCAGCTGCAAGTTAACAAATGCATCTTAAGTTCAAAACGTGCTCTCTCAAAAGCAGGACAGTTGAATAGAATGTGTTCTACAGTTTGATTGTCTTCAGTGCAGAAGCACAGTGAGCCATTTTGTGTTGGAATTTTGAAACGCTCGAAGTAAGTATTGAATTTACCATGTCGTGATAGCACCTGAGTTAAATGAAAGGTGCACAGTATACTGTATATTTACATCCCGGCCTATTATATACATAATACACAATTAAATTGGTAAATACTTAATCTATACAAATAAAGTAGGCATTCTGTCAGAACATCTGAACTTCCTGCTGAATTTTATATTTATACCGGATGTACCCTCTTTTTAAGTGCAATGGGTACCATATTTCGACCTCCAGAAATTTTCAACATATCTTCGCGTTTCACATCCCCTAGATCCCAAAATCACCGTCAGTCAGAAGTTGACATACAAATATCTATAAATATATCACATCTTGTGTACACGATAACTACCACCATTTTCTACCAATCACCTTTAACTTGATACATAATATATCTCTACTTAGAATAAACCGAAGTCCTCGATTCTTGGAAGTCGCGGGTAATCTCGAGAACCACTGGATGGATTTTGATGCGGTTTTCACTATTCTGTAAAGGATATCTCGAGGAAGGTATCTGTAGAAAATAATTTATTTATGATCAAAGGAAGCCAAGCCGTAACGATTTCAATGAAAAGTCTAAAATAAAAAAAAAACTGGCGTCCGTGCGCTTTTTAAGCCTACGCTGGAAAAACAGTTAAAACAAGATTGTCAGTAAAGAACATATAGCCTACTTTCTCCTAAATGCATGGGTATTGTTATAACTCTTTGTACTTTTCAAGGAGTATAATTGAATGTTGGTTGTAGTAGCTTGTTGAAATACAACGTGCTATAGGGATATTAAACATGAATATGAGGTGCCCTTTGCTAGTGCTACCTCTGTAAAAAAAATCATTCAATTCGGTTTCACCGTGTTTGAATTGATCTGGGGAATGGATTTGCACACATACATGGCCGCTATTTGCAAACTATTGGGCTGATGATCTTGTAGTCAGTCATAAGATGCTTTCCACAAAAAGGCATGTTGTTGCAAAATCCGGTAGAGATCAAATTATTAGGATGGTCGAAATTTGATTTAAGCTTTTAACATTTGGGTGGCCGTCATTCCGTTTCCGTCAAGATGGCGGCGATATAAAACATGACACTGAGGTGCCTTTTGCTAGTGCTACCTCTGTACCAAATTTCGTTCAATTCGGGTTCACCGTATTTGAATTGATAGGGGGAATCGATTTGCACACATACTTGGCCACCATCTGCAAACTCTTGGGCTGATGATCTAGCAGTTTGGTCAGAATATGCTTCCCACATAAAGATTTGCTGTTGCAAAATTTGGTAGAGACTAGATTATTAGGTTGGTCGTAATTACATTTTAGCCTTTAACATTTGGGTGGCCGCGATTACGTTTCCGTCAAGATGGCGGTGATATAAAACATGACACTGAGGTGGCCTTTTCTAGTGCTACCTCTGTACCAAATTTCGTTCCATTCGGTTTCACCGTGTTCGAATTAATAGGGGGAATCGATCTTCACACAAAGATGGCCGCCATCCGCAATATATTAGGCTAATGACCTATTAGTTTGGTCATAGGATGCTCCCTCCATAATGGTATGTTGATGCAAAATTTGGTAGAGATCGGATGATTAGGTTAATCGTAATTTGATTTAAGCTTTGAATATTTGTGTGGCCGCCATTACGTTTCCGTCAGGATGGCGGCGATATAAAACATGACACTGAGGTGCCCTTGCTAGTGCTACCTCTGTACCAAATTTCATTCCATTCGGTTTCACCGTGTTCGAATTAATAGGGGTAATCGATTTTGACACAAAGATGACCGCCATCCGCAAACTATTAGGCTAATGACCTATTAGATTTGTCAAAGGATGCTCCCTTCATAAAGGTATGTTGTTGAAAAATTTGGTAGAGATCGGATGATTAGGTTAGTCGTAATTTTATTTAAGCTTTGAACATTTGGGTGGCCGCCATTACGTTTCCGTCAAGATGGCGGCGATATAAAACATGACACTGGGGTGCCCTTTGCTAGTGCTACCTCTGTACCAAATTTCATTCCATTCGGTTTCACCGTGTTCGAATTAATAGGGGTAATCGATTTTGACACAAAGATGGCCGCCATCCGCAAACTATTAGGCTAATGACCTATTAGATTTGTCAAAGGATGCTCCCTTCATAAAGGTATGTTGTTGAAAAATTTGGTAGAGATCGGATGATTAGGTTAGTCGTAATTTTATTTAAGCTTTGAACATTTGGGTGGCCGCCATTACGTTTCCGTCAAGATGGCGGCGATATAAAACATGACACTGGGGTGCCCTTTGCTAGTGCTACCTCTGTACCAAATTTCATTCCATTCGGTTTCACCGTGTTCGAATTAATAGGGGTAATCGATTTTGACACAAAGATGGCCGCCATCCGCAAACTATTAGGCTAATGACCTATTATATTTGTCAAAGGATGCTCCCTCCATAAAGGTATGTTGTTGCAAAATTTGGTAGAGATCGGATGATTAGGTTAGTCGTAATTTGAATTAAGCTTTGAACATTTGTGTGGCCGCCATTACGTTTCCGTCAATATGGCGGCGATATAAAACATGACACTGGGGTGCCCTATGCTAGTACTACCTCTGTACCAAATTTCGTTCCATTCGGTTTCACCGTGTTCGAATTAATAGGGGCAATCGATTTTCACACAAAGATGGCCGCCATCCGCAAACTATTAGGCTAATGACCTATTATATTTGTCAAAGGATGCTGCCCCCATAAAGGTATGTTGTTGCAAAATTTGGTAGAGATCGGATGATTAGGTTAGTCGTAATTTGATTTAAGCTTTGAACATTTGTGCGTGGCCGCCATTACGTTTCCGTCAAGATGGCGGCGATATAAAACATGACACTGAGGTGTCCTTTGCTGGTGCTACCTTTGTACCAAATTTCGTTCAATTTGCGCTCACCGTGTTCGAATTGATAGGGGGGGGACAGACATTCAGAGTACACACACTCACACACACACACACACACACACACACAGACACACACACAGACAGACACACTTTTTTTCGCCCTGTATTGATCTCATAAGTCTACTTTCATTTTTTGCAAAAATCGAAAGTAGGCTAAAAATATATATACTATGAGTGTAAGAATTGTTCAGCATGAAAAGTTCTAAAAAAAAAAAATGAAAACATAAAACCACTTACAGTGGGCAAAGAATTAAAGATAGAGATATGCTCTCCCGGACTTTTTTTTGTAGAACTTTTCATGCTGAACAAGTCTTACGCCCCTAGTATATTGATATTTTTAACGGTTTGCACAGCGTAAGCTTGAGATATCCTTTACAGAATGGTGAAAACCGCATTAAAATCCATCCAGTGGTTTTCAAGATTCCCGTGACGTCCAAGAATCGGGGGCTTTGTTTTATACTAAGTAGAGATAGATATTCGGGGTCATCGAAAAAGATGGCCTTACTTTTGATTTGTAATAGCCCAGACTGTAATAAAGATAATTTAATTATATTCTTCTATTAACTTCTACTAAAATAAATACACTAAATTAAAACAGAAAATATAATTACACCAAAAGATAGAGAAAATCATAAAAGTTTTGTTTACCTATTTAGTAGGTTTCGATGTGAGCTCCACCTGTGGCACGAATCACCGATGCGACATGATTCGGCGGACCTGGACGGAGGTGGACTATCAATTGGATGTGTGTCGTGCCACAGACGGAGCTCACATCGATATCTACTAAATAGGTAAACAAAACTTGATGATTTTCTTTATCTTTTGGTGTAAAAATAATTAAATTATCTTTATTACAGCCTGCGCTAATACACATCAAAATTAAGGCCATCCTTTTCGATGACCCTGTATATAAATCTTTTCAGAATTAAATTAAGAATAAAATTATCCAAAAACAAACAAACTTGAAAACCTGAAATTTTAATATAACCTACGGGTTCTCGTAAGGGCTGACTCTAATTTTGCTGAAGTAAGTTCCATTGTTGGACCGAAATATGTTCTAATTTGAATAGAATTTGTATTGATTGGCGTGGCATTTTGATTATACTTGTATAATATTTTATTGCAAACTTTGCATTGAACGCTTCTTTAAGGAAGTGAATGTACGGTATTATCCTTTTATAGGGCAAAACTATATTTTATTTTAATGTGTTTTTACATTTTAATTTATTTTAATTATTATAATTCTTCTTGCATCGTTATGCCCGACTCAGGAGCACGGTTGAACCTGTTTAGCTGATGTGTTGGCCTTCTTTTCCTTCCAAAATCTCTTCATCCTCTCGCTGAGCGCCTTTCTTCGGTCTTCTGTCCAAGTTATGGTGGCCCTGGTGTTGGGTTTGTCTTCAAATTGGTGATTGTCGATTAGGGTTCTGAATTTGCATCTGTCCTGTATAATATTGTCTGAAATGTTGATTTCCTGGAGATCTGTTTCAATTTCACGTAGCCAGCTGTTCTTGGTTTTTAGTGAGAGGGTCAAGTTGAGAATTCTTTTAGTCAATCTGCCATTGTTCATTCTGATAATGTGCCCGTAAAATTTCAATCGTCTTTTCCGAAAAGTATGAGACATTTTTTCATATTGGCGATATATTTCCTGGGATGACTTTTTCCTCCAGATTCCCTCTATAAAATATGGGCCAAAAAATTTTCGTAAAATTTTCATTTCTTGTTTTTCAATCTCTTTGGTTAAAGATTTGCCACCAATGATTAAGGTTTCTGATGCATATAACGACTCCGGTTTGATTACTGTATTATAATGTCTAAGTTTTGCTTTCCGAGATATTGATTTTTTGTTATAGGCTACCTATTCCAAGTGATTCTGTAAGCTTTCTGTAATTTCGAAATTCTCTCTTTATTTGCTTCACGGTTTAAACCAGAGGGCTGAATAATTTCTCCCAGATATTTGAATTCGTTCACTTGAAAGATTTTGCCGAATTTAGTTCTCATAGGTTGTCCGTCAAGTATCGTGAGGCTCCTTCCATGTACTGAGTTTTCTCATAAGAAATTTGAAGTCCCGTTTTGATGACAATTTCATGTAATTTCTCAATGGAATGAATTGCTTCTTGCCTGTTATTAGAAAGGATTGCTATGTCATCAGCAAAGGCCAAACAATGTACATGAATTCTATCTTTGAGTAGTCTGCCAAGGGTTATTCCCTTACTTTCCTTTTCCCAGGTTCTGATTATCTTCTCAAGTACGAGGTTGAACAGTAACGGAGATAATCCGTCTCCTTGGCGGACCCCAGTGTTAATTGCAAAAGGCTCAGATATTTCGCCGAGGAATTTAACTTTTGAAGTAGTGCCAGTTAATGTTTGTCTGATTAATTCTCTTGTTTTTCTATCCACTTGAAATTCTTCTAGAGTATTGAAAAGTGTTTGACGATCTATAGAGTCATATGCTTTTCTGAAATCTACAAAGGTAATGACTGTCTGTCTGGTTTTGCGCATTTGTAGGATGGTTTTGAGATTAAGAATTTGTTCCGTACATGATCTTCCTTTTCGGAAACCTGCCTGGTATTCTCCAATCAGACGGTCTGTTTGTTTCTCAAGTCTAGTGAGCAGGGCTTTGGAGAAAATTTTATAAATAACTGGTATCAAGGAAATTCCTCTATAATTATTGATGTTGGTTTTATCCTCTTTCTTGTGCAGTGGATGGATTAGCGCACATTTCCAATCCTCAGGTATTTCTTCGGTGATCCAGATGTTCTCAAGAATTGAGTGGATTTTCCGGGCTACGTTCTCACCACCTTTCTTCAGCATTTCGGCAATTATACCATCTTCCCCTGGGGCTTTATTATTTTTGAGTCCATGGATTATTTCTTTAATTTCTTCCAATGTTGGGGGTTCTGAATCTTGGTTGGATTTTTTTTTCAAAGATGAGTTGTTCTTTAGGGGATTCACAGTTTAAAAGATCCTTGAAATAATCTGCTAGAAGTTTGCAATTTTCTTGATTATTTGTTTCCAATGTCCCATCCGGGTGTTTGAAGCAAAGGCTGGGTGCCTGATAATTTGATAATTCTTCTCTGAATGTTTTGTAGAAGTTTCGTGTATTGTTTTTAGTAAAATCTTGTTCAATTTCAGCCAATTTGTAGTCATCGTACTTGCGTTTTTCAGATCTGATGATTTTAGAGGTTTGTTTCTGTACTTTGGTGAATTCGTGCCAATTTTGTTCCGTTTTGTGAGAATTCCAATTCTGCCAGGCTTTAATTCTCAAGTTAGCCTTGTCACAGGTTTCGTTCCATCACCTATGCTTGCGTTTCCTGGGCGGTGTTGCAATGTTTTGAGAAGCTTTCGAAAGTATATCTCTGAGGTCTAACCAGCCAGAAGAATCGTGAGTAGGGATACTTTCTTGGAAAGTACTGGCGTTCTGTTTAAGAAATTCTGGATTGACGCGCAGATTTTTTGTTATTTTTGGTTTGGACTTGTTTAGTTGAAATTTTACCTTGATTAAGGATAGATGGTGGTCAGAGTCAATGACTCCTTTCTTGACTTTGACATTCATAATTTCTTTTTGATTCTTTTTGGAAATAGCCACATGATCTATTTGAAATTCTCCTAAGTGAAAATTAGGGGATCTCCAGGTCTTTTTCTTGTGTTGAAGTGCCAGGAAATGTGATGACATTAGTTTGAGATCAAAGGTTTTGCAAAAATCAAGTAATCTTTCTCCATTTTTATTGGTTCTATTGTTTGCTGGATATAGTCCTACAATGGTCCTGAATTTTCTTTCTCTACCAATTTGGGCATTAAAATCTCCCAAGAGGATTTTTATGTGATGATTTGGAATGATGGCTGTAGTTTCTTCCAGCAGTTCCCAGAAGTCTTCCACCTTTTGTGGAATTATTATTGTAATTGTTAATAATATTATTTTTTGTTTCTCTAATTTTAATGTTTATATAATTATTCATTTTTAATTTTAAATTTATGTTCTTATAGATTTAATTTTGAGATATTTTATTGAATTAACTAATTAACTAATTTCGAATTGATTTTTACAATTATATTCATATTTTTTACAGTTACGTTCATTATTTTAATTTCTATATTTCTTTTAATAGGCTACTGTAATTTTATTTTTAGAAAAGACTCACATTGGACGAATATTGGGACAGAGGCGACTACAATGGTTTGGACACATCTTACGAACGGACGGATCCCTTCCTAAGAGAGTCCTCCAATCTCAACCCACGGGAAAACGCCCGAGAGGACGCCCAAGAACACGATGGAAGGATTTAGTGACGACAATCCTTCAAGAAATGGAACCAACAGCCGTGGAGGATGATGCTAGAGATCGGAAAAGATAGGAGTGCCATCTGCAGCAAATACCTCCTCTTGTGATGGACTGACTCTCCTTTTATTGGATTTTGTTTGTTTGTGTTTAATCGTTTCAAATGATCTTGTCGACTTCGTCGTTATGCTTGGGTCCAACGTTATGCGTTACGGAGACGGAGTCGGAAGTGACGTCATGAAGCCGCGCGGGAAGCAGAAGCTAATGGTTATTGGAGTATGTTGAAAGAGTCCTGAGGCGTCGAGCGACCTAGGGCTTTGAGCGAAGCGAGCACAAGAATACAGGGTGACTTCTGAATAGATATACAAGATGCCAAATAAGAATACAGGGTGCCTCCTAAAGAGGTGTGCAGGATGTCAGTGCAAAATACAGTACAAGATTCCAGATAACAATACAGGGTGACTCCTAAAGAGATATACAAGATGCCTAATAAGAATACGAGGTGACTCCTAAAGAGGTGTACAAGATGGCAGAGAAGAATACAGGGTGACTCCTAAAGAGGTGCACAAGATGTCAGACAAGAATACAGGGTGACTCCTAAAGAGGTGCTCAAGATGTCAGACAAGAATACAGGGTGACTCCTAAAGGGATATACAAGATGCCAGATAAGAATACAGGGTGCCTCCTAAAGAGGTGCACAAGATGTCAGACAAGAATACAGGGTGACTCCTAAAGAGGTGCTCAAGATGTCAGACAAGAATACAGGGTGACTCCTAAAGGGATATACAAGATGCCAGATAAGAATACAGGGTGCCTCCTAAAGACGTGTGCAGGATGTCAGAGTAAATTACAGGGTGACACTTAACGAGGTGTACAGTATGTTAGATTCAATTCAAATACAGGGTGACCCTTAAAGAGGTTTGACAGATATCAGATTCAAATAATGGGTGACTCTTAAACAGTTGTAAAAGATGTCAGACTCAAATACAGGGTGACCCTTAAAGAGCCTAAGTTAACGGGTAATGGAGTATGTTGAAAGAGTCCTGAGGCGTCGAGCGACCTAGGGCTTTGAGCGAAGCGAACACAAGAATACAGGGTGACTTCTGAATAGATATACAAGATGCCAAATAAGAATACAGGGTGCCTCCTAAAGAGGTGTGCAGGATGTCAGTGCAAAATACAGTACAAGATGCCAGATAACAATACAGGGTGACTCCTAAAGAGATATACAAGATGCCTAATAAGAATACGAGGCGACTCCTAAAGAGGTGTACAAGATGGCAGAGAAGAATACAGGGTGACTCCTAAAGAGGTGCACAAGATGTCAGACAAGAATACAGGGTGACTCCTAAAGAGGTGCTCAAGATGTCAGACAAGAATACAGGGTGACTCCTAAAGAAGTGTACAAGATGTCACACAAGAATACAGGGTGACTCCTAAAGGGATATACAAGATGCCAGATAAGAATACAGGGTGCCTCCTAAAGACGTGTGCAGGATGTCAGAGTAAATTACAGGGTGACACTTAACGAGGTGTACAGTATGTTAGATTCAATTCAAATACAGGGTGACCCTTAAAGAGGTTTGACAGATATCAGATTCAAATAATGGGTGACTCTTAAACAGTTGTAAAAGATGTCAGACTCAAATACAGGGTGACCCTTAAAGAGCCTAAGTTAACGGGTAATGGAGTATGTTGAAAGAGTCCTGGGGCTTCGAGCGAAGCGAGAAGCCCTCCTGAGCCTTTCTAACATGTGTAGCATTTGTAGCATGCGTCATTTGAAATGATATAACATCTAGTCTTTCAGACTGACTGACTGTAATTTTTCTCTCTGGGTTGTTACTGACTTTCAAAATCTACGTAACTGCATACAATGCTTACAATTAACGCTAACATCTAGTCTTTCAGACCGACTGTAATTTTTTAAATATATTTTCCTTTGTAACATTTTTTTGGTTTTTGTAATATTTGTAATATTTTCTTTTCCTATTGTACTTCTGCTGTTGGCCACAAAGGCCCGTTTAATGCAATAAATGACGATAATGATGATGATTTTTATTTCTATATTTATATTTTATTTTTACACTTTAATTGTTAATGTTTTTAGTTTTTTTTTAATTTATCCAACACATAACGTCAAGTAGAAACTTAGGTATTTTTGATTTTTAGAAATACTAGCACTTCGGCATGAAATTTGGCTTAATGATTCAACTACCAGCATCATTGAAAGCATAAACTGTCCTAATGACAGAGATCACTAACCCGTAAAGAGTTAAAGAATGTGGACATTAGCATGAACTCCCCGTCAATTTGCTGACGAAGAACAACCCAAGGTCACACGCGTCGCCTTGACACCTATAAACACTCCATATTGTTTGCACACAACACATAAATTAGATTACATTCCAAAAGTAACATCATTTCTTCTCACACCCGGCGAACAAGCAACAGTCGACAGTGGTGTTTCGGATAGAAAGGCTGTGAACTGGTGGAAGAACAGCGTCAAGAGGATCACCGCACGTCATTGGAAAATCTAAGGTAGGCCTACCTCTTCCTCGATATCACCCCCGTAGGGGAAGTGTTGTTGAATCATTTAGGGGCTTTACGACATCGTGATCATGTAGCCCCGTGTACGTGGGTGTGAGATTTTTCTGATAACTTGCGCTATTGTGCTCTCTGTAGTAATTGAGACGATTTTTGATGATGATGATGATGATGATGATGATAATTGTTGTTTTAAAGGGCCTAACATCTAGGTTATCGGCCCCTAATGATCTGGGTGATAGCGAAAATGAAAATGAAATGGAAATCAGAACGAAAATTAAGTGAGACGGAAAATACTTACAAAAAGGAATTCAGATTGAAACTACTCACAAAATGGAGAGTGGAAATACAAAAGGGAATTTAGAAAGAAAATACCCACAAAAGGAATAGATTGAAAGATACCCACAAAATGAAGGCTAGGTTCAAAATACGTACAAAATGCAATGTAGAGTCAAAATACATACAAAATGCAATTGAAATTCAAAATACTTACAAAATGCAAATGAGATCGAAAATACGGACAAAATGCAATTGAGGTTCAAATTATTTACAAAATGCAATTGAAATAGAAAAAAACTAATGCAATTTAGATTGAAATAGGCCGGTTCAGATTCAAAATACTCACAAAGTGCAATTGAAATTCAAAATACTAACAAAATGCATTTAAAATTGAAAATGCTTACAAAATGTACGGTAGATTCAAACTACTCATATGGATTGACAATACTTACAAAATGCAGTTTAGATTGAAAATACTTACAAAATGTAATTGAGATTCAAAATACCCACAAAATGCAATTGAGATTCAAAATACTTTCAAAATGCCCACCATACAAAATGAAATTTAGATTTAAAATTCTTGCGAAATGTGGTTTAGGTTGAAAATACTTACAAAATGCAATTGAAATTCAAAATACTCACTAAAATGTCCTGCTCCTACATTGCTAAAAAGCAATTTAGATTGATGAATGAAATGAAAATCCACAGCCTGCTTCCAGTCTCCGACCGGGTCAGGAATGGAATGAATGAAGCCCCCATCTAGCGGCGAGGAATATGAACTGTGCCGGCTGCCGAGGCCTGACGCACTCCTCTGGGGCAATGATTAAATGAATGACAGATGAAATGAAGTGATAGTGGAGAGTGTTGCTGGAATGAAATGTTGACAGGGAAAACCGGAGTACCCGGAGAAAAACCTGTCTGCCTCCGTTTTGTCTAGCACAGATCTCACATGGAGTGACCGGGATTTGAACCACGGACCCAGCGGTGAGAGGCCGGCGTGCTGCCGCCTAAGCAACGGAGGCTAATTTAGATTGATAATCTTTACAAAATGTAATTGAGGTGGAAAACACTCGCGAAATGCAATTTAGATCGAAAAAACTTACAAAATGCAACGTAGATTAAATAGACCTACAAAATGTAGTGTAGATGCAAAAAAGATCGCTAAAGGGAATTTAGATACTGGGGGAGCCAATTAACAAAAACAGTGCGGGAATCTTAAAGAGAAAAGGAAATATAATGAAAAGAAAACAAGAGGTCTGACCCTTCGAAGAAGGAGGGATCAGGAAAGATGAGACAAGGGCCAATTAATGCGGGAAAGTGAAAGACTCCCTAGGCTTCGGAGACCCTAATGCCGTCGGGGTCGGAAAAGGACAAGAGTTGACCAAGGGAGGTCGACAGGAAAGAAGACGGAGAGGAGCCCGGCACATGTAAGTGGGAGCAATACCGGACTCAGATGGGGTCCCGTGGTCACAAACCCACGTCCCACTAGATGTGAGCCCCTGGGGGAAGACGAATTTTGAATGAGGCGGCGGTGGCTTTAAGTTAGGAACCATCCCAGCATTTGTATGGAATAGAACTGGGGGGAAAACCACTTCATTGGAAGATCTAAGGTCATGTAGCCCCGTGTACTTGGGTGAGTGTGGAATATGTCTGATAAATATATAGTCTATCATTGCGATGGCTGTATTAGTGTGTGTATTTGTAATTCAGAAGAGGTTTGGGAAAGAGGCGGTTGTGGCCTTAATTAAGTATAATATTTTACGTCTCTGTGTAGCCTCCGTGGCTTAGGCCGCAGCACGCCGGCCTCTCACCGCTGGATCCGTGGTTCAAATCCCGGTCACTCCATGTGCGATTTGTGCTGGACAAAGCGGAGGCAGGCAGGTTTTCCTCCGGGTGCTCCGGTTTTCCCTGTCAATATTTCATTCCAGCAACACTCTCCACTTTCATTTAATTTGTCATTCATTTAATCATTACCCCAGGGAAGTGCGACAGACTTCGGCAGCCGGCACAGTTCATATCCTCGCCGCTAGATGGGGGCTTCATTCATTCCATTCCCTGACCCGGTCAGTTGACTGCTGTGGCTTTTAGAGACGCCAGGGTGTCGGAATTTTGCCCCGAAGGAGATCTCAAACGTGCTAGTATATCTAATAATAATGTTATTTGTTTTACGTCCCTATTAATATCTGCGGCTTTTAGAAACGCCGGGGTGCCGGAATTTTGCCCCGAAGAGGATCTTTAACGTGCTACTGACACGGCTCCCTCGCATTTGAGAATCCCCCAAATGCCGGCTGACTGTGCCAAGATTGGACCCTGTAACCTTGGGCACAGCGGTAACGTTACGCAGCCATTCCCTTAATTTAGGAACTATCCCGGCATTTGCCTGGAGTAGAAGTGGGAAACCACTGAAAACCAGGATGACTGAGGTGGGAATCGAACCCACCTATTCACAGTTTTCCCTCACGAGGCTGAGTGTATCCCATTCCAGCCCTCAGACAAAAATTAAATTTGTAGAGTCAGGAATGGAACCCGCGGTGAATGCTAGCAACGAGGCGGGCCCGTAGGGGACTGGTTGTATTATCGTGTCGGGGGTATAACATTGGCCTCTCCTAAACGTGGTCAATTGTGTATTCTCCCGTATTTATGAGTTGTTGTTGATTCATTTTTAGGGCTTGGTGCGTCATGGTCATTAGCCCCATAGCTTGCCACGGTGGGTGAGTGGTTAACGTGTCGGTCTACTAACTCCAAGCTTGCAGGTTCGCTCCTGGCCGTGGTAAGTGATTTCTGAAAGGCGGCAAAAAGCACGGCACGCATGTCATACGATGTTGGCATGTTAAAGAACCCATTTGAATTCAGTAGGCTGTGTTCATAGTGGCAAAATTTATCTCGAGAGCCAACACAAAGTTCCTCATATCTCTACTAGAAAGCGCTTAGATATCTAACCTCCTTGATCCTCATAGTTCTTCAAGGAACAACGCAATTCGACATGCAAGCTACCCTCTGGGTGTAAAATAACAAACCTCGCACCCGGCAACCGAGGCCATACCATATTATTATTATTATTATTATTATTATTATTATTTTTATCATCCCCATGTAGTTGGGTGTTTGTTGAACCTGTCTGATAGGAAGTTTGTAGTTTTACGTGGCCATTAATCTCGCGATAACGACAGCGGTGGCTACGCTCGCTAAAGCGCAGCGTTAGGTCATGGGGCCGAGCTCTCTGCTGACTCGGTAGACCCGTGGGTTCGAGCCCCACCATCAGCCGTCCTTGAAATGGGTTTCCGTGGTTTCCCCCCACTTTCAACACCAGGCAAATGCTGGGACAGTACCTTCTGACAGGCCACGGCCACTTCCTTCCACATCCTTGCCCAGTTTCATTCATCTTCATCCATTCAATCTCTCATCCCGGCACGCACGTCGCCCACGGGCGTCGACTAGAAAGACCTGCACTCAACCTCTCAGGAGGCCACACGACGGGGGGGGGGGGGGAAATCTCGCTATCATGAGCCACGAGACTTCCATTTTATTACGTGGAATCCGAACCACAGGACGTGATATTTCTCTTCGAATATCTCACATGCATTGACCGGGAATCGAACCCGGCCCGTCTAGAACCAATCTGATAACCTGTATTTATGTGATATATGGAGTATTGTGTGTAAATGTGTTAGGGACAGGAATGAGGTAGGTGCCCCGGGACTATCCCGGCATTTTCCTGGAGGGAGTGTTGAAAAACCCGGTTAATAACCACACTCGGGATAGCCGCAGTCAGCAACTGGATTCGAATCTGCTGCAGCTGCCCGCGTGGTCATGGTGCACGTGTATTTATTAATGTTGTTTATGCATTAAGGTAGAGCCTCCGTGGCTTAGGCGGCAGTACGCCGGCCTCTGACCACTGGGCCCGTGGTTCAAATCCCGGTCACTCCATGTGAGATGTGTGCTGGACAAAGCGGAGGCAGACAGGTTTTTCTCCGGTTTTCCCTGTCACAAATTTCATTCCAGCAACACTCTCCACTATCATTTCATTTCATCTGTCATTCATTTAATCATTGCCCCAGGGGAGTGCGACAGGCTTCGGCAGCCGGCACAAAACATATCCTCTCCGCTGACCCGGTCGGTCGACTGGAAGCAGGCTGTGGATTTTAATTTTCATGTTGATGCATTAAGGGTCTTTGCGACCTCGTAGTCAAGCAGCCTTGTGCACTTGGGTATGTGATTTTTCTCACAACCTGCGCTATTGTGGTGTCTGTAGTAATAATTAGAAATGAGGCGGTTGTGGCCTTAAGTTAGAAACCATCCCGGCATTTATCTGGAATAGAAGTGAGCAAACCACGAAAAACCATATCAAGGATTGCTGAGGTGGAAATCAAACCCGCTTATTATAAGTTTTACCTCACGAGGCTGAGTGTACCCCGTTCCAACCCTCAGAATAAGAATTAAATTTCTTGACAAAGCCGAGAATCGAACCATGACTTTCGGGCTGACAGACTAATATGCTAGCAACTACACCACGAGGTGGTAAAATTCATAATTTTTCAACGTAATTAAGACAAAAACAGTGTTGATAATGTTAACAATCAATCAGTTAAAGGCAATGTTTTGTCGATGCAACCATTTTCTCTTTCTTCTGCAGCCCGTCTCATTTAGTAATAGGAAGCGTAAGTTAATGAAGATTCGATGCCAAGTCTAGAAGGATTATTTGTCCTCAGTCATCCAAAGCCTTTCTTCCCCGTGAACTTCCCTTCCAGCAGATAGGTTAGAAAGGTATTATTATGTCACTAGATGCTTGCTACGGTGGGTGAGTGGTTATCGTGTCGGACTACCAACCCCAAGCTTGCAGGTTCGATCCTGGCCATGGTAAGTGATTTTTGAAAAGGCGACAAAAATCACGGCACGCATGCCATACGATGTTGGTATATTAAAGAACCCATTTGAATTCAGTAGGCCGTGTTTATGATGGAAAAATTAATTCCGGGATTTTGCGCCAACACAAAAGAAACTTCCTCTTTTCTCTACTCACGATATAGAGAAAATGAGCTAAATTTATTGGCCACATCTAGTGACATAATAATAATAATATCGTATGGCCTCGAGTGCCGGGTGAAAACTTTGTTATGTAACGCCCAGAGGGCAGCTTGCATGTTAATTTTTTTTGTTCCTGAGAGCGCTAAGAAAGTCAAGGAGGTTAGATATCAAAACTCCTTGACACTAGAGCACTTTCTGCAGGGTCATTATCTATGTGCGCCCCGATCAACACGGCAAGCTAAGCCGGCTGTGACTGGCGCAGATCGCGGGCGAGCGTACGCCATTCAGCCGGTGGTGGGCGCACCGCGCTAACTCATATCGTTAGTTCACACGTGTTTTATCAGTCATATGGACATGTATCTGCAAAGCTCAGACGTTAGTGTTGCACGTTTACTGAGTATTGTGATTACTGTGATTGTTGGTCATGCCTAGACACCAATTCACATTGCGCGAACGTGTATATATCCATAATTCGTATATGAAAAGCAGAAAATCGTGTTCTGAAACGAGACGAAAATTTCGAATCACGTTTCCAGGAAGACCTGTGCCTAATGCCATTACAATTAGGAGGCTCGCTAAACGATTGAAGGAAACAGGCTCCGTAAATAATAAGAGAGTTGACAGACATTCTTTCATCAGAAGATGTCAGGTGTGTGTTACAAGAGAGGGAGGACATTTTCAGCATCGTCTGAGACCACTGTAAGAACACATTATTGAACATGTTTGGTAAAAGTGTGAAAGTGCGCGCCTCCACCGGGTGAACCAGGTACGAGCGCCCGCGATCTGCGCCAGTCACAGCAGGATTAGCTTGGCGTGTTTATCGGGACGCACATAGATAATGACCCTGTAGAAAGTGCTATAGTCTCAAGGAGCTTAGATATCTAACCTCCTTGACTTTCACAGTGATCTAAGGAACAACAAAATTCGCCATGCAAGCTGCCCTCAGGTTGCAAATAACAAAGCTTACACTCGGCACTCGAGGCCATATGATATTATTATTTTGTCCCTAGATGAGGTCAATGAACTTAGCTCTCTTTCACTATATCGTGAGTGGAGACAGTTAAAATTCTTGAATGAAAGGGGCTAAAATTCTTGGTTATTAAGGGTAAAATTGAAAAATTCTTGAGTAAAACTATTTTTCACACTTCTTTATTAAGTTATTATGTCAGTAATAATTAGTTATTGAGAGCAGGGGCGTATATACATTTGGGGGGGGGGGGCTGACTATCCTGGAAAATTGTGAGTATTCTCGGGGGATTGTCACCGCAAAATACCCAGAAATATGAACCAATATCTTAGAGCATATAACTTCGTGTAATTATTTTAGATAAGAGTTAATTGTAAAATTCTAAGTTTATATAGCCTACAATTAGTAATCAAATAACAAAAAAAGTTGTAAAATAAAACAACAAATGAAATGTTATACTTATTTTTTTTAAATTGATAATTGATTTCTCAAAAGTACCGTAGCCTACTATGGAATTCTCCATATTGTATCACAAGGCTGAGTGTACCCCGTTCCAGCCCTCAAACCAGAATTAAAATATCTTGGTAGAGCTAGGAATCGCCTATAAACACGGCTACACAAGAAACGACATATATCGATCTATGATCGATATTCTTATTCCTCTCCTCTAGCGTCTGCCACCTATCAAGTCATTTACGAACCATTTCAACTCATGCCATCTAGCGACAAAATTCCACACCTTGTGGATTTTTTCAGATATGCCAAGGCAGAGAACAGTTCTGTTTTGGAACTTGGTCAATAAATATTATGAAAAGTAAAAAGAAAAAAAAACTATCTAAAATTTACAAATTTAGTTAATTTATTTATTAATTGCCGAAAAATTCCGCTGTTTTTTTTTTCTCGCGAATAACGACCAACAATGATGCTAAATTCACGAGTCATATCATTTTTGCTATTTTTGGAGAGTGTTCCGCGAGTTTAAGCGTGTAATTATATGATACTAGCTCTTAAACCCGGCGTTGCTTGGGATCACAATTGGATGTTAGGATATCGTAGCTTTGCTCGCTGTGAAGTATTGTGTGCAACCCGGAGGCAGGTTATAATGAGCAATATTTTGCCACTCAAAGTAGTTGTGCGTGTTCTTTTTTCTGATAAACAATTTGTTGAAATTGTTAAGTAGGTGGGTACGACGGCTCTACCGGTAAACTGCTTGTTGCTTATAATAGATTAATCCTGAAATTTAGCTAATATAACTCAATATTTAAGGAGCCTATTTTAATCTAAGTGTGCATTATTAACCTAGGCCTAACTATTACATTTAAAGGCCAATGAATTTCTTTTACATCATTGTATTTACCTCACGTGTATTGCCGAACAGCAACATTTCAAGAGTATAATGGCAGTCCGCAGATAAACTCCAGCTTCATAATAATTTATACATTTGATTAGGGGAATAACAAATACTTAATAAATTCCATAAAAATATCATCTAAGAATTTATATGGCCACGCACACTTAAATAAGAACCACCCATAGGAGTGCAGAGACACCTTGTGGCCACGAGACAAACTAACCCTATCAAACATGGTAGCAATTGTCATATCCGCACTAAGTAATATTGTGCAAACTAATCATGTCATGATTTAGAATAAAAGTAACAAAACAAACTATAATTATTTCAAGTAATAATAACAAAACCATTTTAAACATATCAATATTTCTAAGTTTGTACCGTGTCTTGTGACGGGTTTGACCAGTAAGATTTATAAGGCAAACTTAATAAACTAATGGGAGGGTCGGTAGGATACGCCACAGTAGTCTGTAAATTTAGGTTGCACATAATGGCAGAAAACGACCAAACAGTAGTTAATTATTTGCAAATAGAAGCAATCAAGTAACAAAAAAGAATTCTATAAACAGTAAGAAAGCATCCCGTGCAAAATGGAAACAATAATACCCTGGTAAACCGTCGTAAAGATACAAAAACTCACGTACAATGAGCAACGCAGAGACTATAAAATTAGACTCAAAATCACGCCCGTGTCCGACCCCATAATCCACCTTTATATATAATAAAGTTCATGTACGGATATAAAATATGTACATTTCTCAATCATACTCGTAAAATAGGCCTATCGAATCCTCGCCAATGCTGTAAGTCCCCATCATCGTGACGATGCCCTTAAATAAAATTATAAAGCTTGTGGGGCATGGAAATTAAGTTTTTGTGTCAAAGGAATGGAGAGGGGTGTCCGAATTTTCAAGTAGATAGTGTTACTCGCCTTGTTCCAAATGGTAAGTACGTAAAATTCAGTTCAGATCGGTGAAACGGTGTAGATTTGAGCCAAGAAAAGCGGTGTAGATTTGTGCCAAAGGGCCTAAATGAAAGGAATGGAGAGGGCTATCTAAAATTATTGTTGCCAAAAACCTTCCTTGAGGTGTGCTCTACAACTCTACAAAATTTCAATGCAATCGGTTAAACGGTGTCGGAGTCCATTAGCCTCGGACAGATATACATTTCCATTTTTATATATATAAGATTTTTAATTTAAAACATGTTCTAAACCAATGATTATTTAAAACTCATCAATTGTTCTATGTTTTTGCCGAGTCTTGTGTGGGGTTTCGCCTAGGACACCAAGCTGGCTCATCAGCGGGTTCTTGGTGTCTCCGCCCGGACAAACAGAAGAATTGCTGAGTTACCTGCAAGTTACCACTTGTGTGGAGGAATGCTAGAGTAATTGCAATTCTCAAACCAGGAAAAGATCCAAACGATCCGAAAAATTACAGACCTATCTCACTGTTGTGTCATCTATACAAGATCCTAGAACGGATGATCCTTGAAAGACTTACAGCGATCATCGAACCTCTCTTCATTCCAGAGCAAGCCGGATTTCGTAAACGGAAATGTTGTCCTCACAGGTTCTCCACCAGACACAATATATTGAAGATGGGTTTGAAAATCACAGGGGAGGCTTTTATCGATTTATCTGCTGCATATGATACAGTTAATCATCGTATACTGTAGCGCAAATTTTATAACATGGCAAAGGACTACAAGATGACTCAAGTCATTAGCAATCTTCTTCAAAATCGACGAATTTCAAGAACAGAATAGTCGATGGAGGAAACAAAAGAATGGCTTGCCACAAGGCAGTGTTCTTGCCCCAATGCTCTTCAATATTTATACGAATGACCAACCTCTCCCAGTTGATACCAAATGAATCATATACGCGGATGATCGAGCTATTGCTACTCAAGCAAACCGCTCTGAGACTATAGAAGGTAAGCTATCAGAGGCTCTTTCTGAACTATCCTACTAATAGAGGAAAACCAATTGACGCCTAACCCATATAAAACTCAGGTATAAGCCTTCCATCTAAAGAACAGACAAGCTTCAAGGAAATTACAGGTACCATGGGAAGACACTCAACTAGATCACTGCCCAACACCTAAATATTTAGGTGTGACATTGGATCGTGCTCTCACCTATAAACAGCATTGCATAAATGTCAAGCAAAAAGTGTCAGCCAGAAACAACATCCTTCGCAAACTGTCTGGAACCAATTAGAGTACACAGCCAAAGACGATGAGAACTACAGCCCTGGCTCTGTGTTACTCCGTTGCTGAGTACGCTTGTCCTGTTTGGTACAGTTCCAGTCAAGCTAAACAAGTTGACACTTCTCTTAATGATAATAATAATAATAATAATAATAATAATAATATCGTATGGCCTCGGTTGCCGGGTGCAAGCTTTGTTATTTGACACCCAAAGGGTAGCTTGCATGTCGAATTTCGTTGTTCCTTGAAGCACTAAGAAAGTCAAGGAGATTAGATATCTAAGCTCCTTGTACACTATACTTCTCTTAATGAAACATGCCGAATTGTCACTGGCTGTTTGAGACCAACACCACAAGATAGAATCTACTGTTTGGCTGGAATCGCCCCACCAGATATTAGAAGAGAAGTTGCAGCCAGGACTGAGAAAACCAAAGCAATTACCTCATGCGCACACATATTGTACGGATATGAACCTGCCCATCGACAACTGAGGTTTAGGAGGAGTTTCCTGATTACAACAGAACACTCCGATCACGAAAACCAAGATTAACGGCCGAGGCTGTATTAGTGTGTATTATCTGTTTTTAAATCAAGTAAGCCATCACAATTGACACCGGTTATCAGACAGATTCTACAACCACCCAAAGTACACGGGGCTACATGACCGCGTTGTCACAGCCCCTATACTGAGGAACCAACCAACCTAAGTCCGAGGGAAAAGCCAACCTGGAGGGTAAACCGACGAAAAGAAGAAAACAGAAGCGTTTGACCTCAAACTATGTATTTATATTACCGGTATATGTACAAGTCTCGCACGAAAAAAAAAGAACGTTCCTAAGGTTCTGTTATACACTTTTTGAATCTTTTCAAGAGATAAAACAAAAGTAAAGAAGCTGGGCATTTCCGGGATATGAACCCGGCACCTCTCGCACACGAAGCAGGAACCGTACCCCTAGACCAAGAGGCCGACGTGCAAGATACAGAAAATGGAGGTACTTCAATTTAATGTATTCTGTGAATATGATATGTTGAATATTACACCCTAATACAACCACCACAATAACACAGGTTATTATTGTCTATTTGGGTCTGGCTGCGTGGCTCAGGGGTAACGTTCTCGCTTGCTGAGCCCAAGGTTGCAGGTTCGAAACCTGGCGCAGTCAGCTGGCATTTGAGGGTGCGCAAATGCGAGGGAGCCGTGTCAGTACATTTACTGGCACGTTAAAGATCCCCTTCGGGGCAAAATTCCGGCACCCCGGCGTCTCTAAAAGCCAGGGTAGTTAAAAGGGACGTAAAACCAATAACATTATTATTATTATTAATGTCTATTAGATATATGTCGTTGTTCTATTAGACTGTGGTGTGTGAGTGTGTCTGGTAGCAGTTGCATTGTTTATTAGTTCTAGTTCATTGTTTCAGTAGACTGTGATGTGTGAGGGTGCATGTGAGTGTGCCTGGTGACAGACTGTTTTAGTGGTAGTATTTGTTGTTGGTGGAACTTTAGTATTTTTTTCGTTAGTAGAATTTTGGTATTTAATTGTTGGTACGGTAGAAGGTTAGTATTTTTGTTTAGTAGAATTGCTCTTTACTTATTCTGAAAGGGAGTAGCAGCCTTTCAGAATAAATCAATTCTTTACTAGTCTTATAGACGGTTAAGATATTGATAATATAAGCCAAATAATGGCTACACTGCGTCCTGCTGCACGGCTGAAAGCAACGGGAAACTACAGCCGTATGCTATTCCCGAGGATATGCACCTCTCTATGCATAATTACATGTGATGATGGCCTCCTCCCTTGTAAAATTTCAATCCGGAGGTAAACTAGTCCCCCGTTCGGATCTCCGGGTGGGGACTACTCGAGAGGGGGTTAACATCACAGAAGTGACAAAGAGGAAATCTGACATTCTACGGATCGGAGCGTGGAATGTTAGAAGTCTGCTAGGAAGTGGAAGGTTAGAAAACTTAGAAAGGGAAATGGATAGGTTGAGGTTGGATTTGGTTGGGATTAGTGAAATGCGCTGGCAGGAAGAACAGGACTTTTGGTCAGGAGACTATAGGGTCA
Organism: Meconema thalassinum; assembly: GCA_946902985.2. NCBI lineage: Eukaryota > Metazoa > Arthropoda > Insecta > Orthoptera > Tettigoniidae > Meconema > Meconema thalassinum. The sequence goes on from OX336388.2 coordinate 111,097,754, forward strand.
TTAGCACTAAATCAAACAATGGCCAAGCAGGGGTTGGCCTCATATTGAGTAGGAAACTTGGACAGCGGGTGGAATATTATGAACAATATAGTGAACGGATTATTGTAACAAAAATCAATACTAAACCTACCTGCACCACAGTGGTACAAGTCTATATGCCTACCAGTCAAGCTGATGATGAGGATGTTGAAAAGGTCTACGAAGAAATAGACGAAATTCTGAGGTATATCAAGGGTGATGAAAATGTTATAGTAATGGGAGATTGGAATGCTGTGGTAGGAAAAGGGAGAGAAGGGAAAATAGTAGGGGATTTCGGATTAGGTGAAAGGAATGATCGAGGAAGCAGGCTGGTAGAATTCTGCACCGAGCATGAGTTGGTCATAGCTAACACCTTATTCAATAACCACAATAGAAGAATATACACATGGATGAGACCAGGAGATACAGGGCGTTACCAAATCGACTTCATTATGGTCAAGCAGAGGTTTCGAAACCAGATTTTGGATTGTAAAGCATATCCTGGTGCTGACATAAACTCTGACCACAATCTGGTCGTAATGAAATGCAGATTAAAGTTGAAGAAACTGAAGAAAAGTCAAAAGCCAAAAAGGTGGGCAATAGACAGACTGAAAGAGAAGGATGTAAACGAAAGATTCAAGAAGAGTATAAAGGAAGGACTAATGAAAAACCCTAAACAAACTTCAATTGCAGACGAATGGGCACTTTTGAAGAATGAAATAACAAAATCCGCAGAAGAAAACATTGGTAGGAAAGAAAGAATAGGTAGAAAACCGTGGATCACTCAGGATATACTAGAATTGATGGATGAAAGGCGGAAACACAAGAATGTAAGAGATGAGAAGGGGAAAGCAGAATACAGACGTCTGAGAAATGAGGTTAACAAGAAGTGCAAGGAAGCGAAAGAAGAATGGTTGAAAGAGAAATGTGCAGGTACAGAAAATTGTCTGAAATTAGGTAAAGTAGACACAGCTTATCGAAGGATTAAGAATACGTTTGGGGAAAAGAAGACTAAGTGCTGTAATATTAAGGACACAAATGGAAAGCCTCTAACAGATAGGGAAGAAAAGGTTGAGAGATGGAAAGCTTACATAGAGAGTTTGTATAAGGGAAAGGAGATTGAGAATCATATAATGGAAAGGGAGGAGGAAATTGATGAGGATGCGAAAGGAGATTTAATATTGAGATCAGAATTTGATAGAGCTTTGGAAGACTTAAGCAGGAACAAAGCACCAGGCATAGATGATATACCGATTGAGTTGCTACGCTGCATAGGAGATGAAGGTCTGATCAGGTTATTTCACTTGGTGTGTAGGATTTATGAGACAGGTGAGGTACCCCCTGATTTCAAGAAGAATGTAATCATCCCTATACCAAAGAAAGTGGGAGCTGACAGATGTGAAGATTACCGTACAATCAGCTTGATTACTCATGCTTCAAAGATCCTGTCTAGGATAATTTACAAGAGGATTGAAAGCCAGATAGAAACGGAGTTGGGTGAAGACCAGTTTGGTTTCAGGAGAAATGTAGGAACAAGGGAAGCTGTACTAAGTCTTAGGCTGATTTTGGAAGGTAGAATAAGGAAAGATAAGAGAACGTTCATGGCTTTTGTAGACTTAGAAAAGGCTTTTGATAACGTTGATTGGACTAAATTGTTTGACATTTTGAAATCGATTGGAATAAAGTACAGGGATAGGAGGGTGATATACAATCTATACAGAAACCAGACAGCAGTCATTCGAGTTGAAGGACATGAGAGAGAAGCTGGTATTCAGAAAGGTGTAAGGCAAGGCTGCAACTTATCACCCATACTTTTCAATCTTTACATTGAACAAGCAATGAAGGAAATTAGAGAAAAATTTAAAGTGGGAGTGAAGATTCAAGGAGAAATAATTTCAACTCTGAGATTTGCTGATGACATAGTCATCTTGGCCGACAAGCCTGAGGATTTGAATGAGTTTTTGAATGGTATGGACTCCGTCTTACAGAAAGAATTCATGATGAAAATTAATAAATGTAAAACAAAAATACTGGAATGCAGCCGAAATAAATCAGAAACCTCTATGGAGATCAAATTGACAGGTGAAAAGCTGAAGGAAGTAGAAGACTTCTGTTACTTAGGAAGTAGAATAACCAGTGATGGACGAAGCAAAGAGGATATAAAAAGTAGGTTGGCTCAGGCAAAGAAAGCTTTTCTACAAAAAAGGAATCTGCTGACATCGAATATAGATTTAGGTATTAGGAAGTCGTTTTTGAAAGCCTTTGTCTGGAGCGTGGCGCTCTATGGAAGTGAAACTTGGACTATTGGTGCAGCAGAAAAGAGGAGAATAGAAGCATTTGAAATGTGGTGTTACAGGAGAATGATGAAGATCAGATGGGTAGATAGGGTTACAAACATAGAGGTATTAAGACGAGTGGGAGAGGAGAGATGTTTCTGGCGACTGCTAATGAAGAGAAGAGATAGGTTGGTAGGACACATACTAAGACACCCAGGAATAGCAAGCTTAGTTATGGAAGGAAGGGTCGAGGACAAGAACTGTAGGGGTAGACCAAGGTTAGAATATGTTAAACAGATTGCCTCAGATGTAGGGTGTGGTAGTTATGTAGAGATGAAACGATTAGCTCAGGACAGGGAGGCATGGAGAGCTGCATCAAACCAGTCAAAAGACTGAAGACTCAAACAACATACACTACAGTATTTTACATTCAGTAAAGTGTAGTAAATATAGATAAGCTCTGGCACAATCACACGATTTATTTTGAAACAGAGAGGATATAAGCTTCTCACTTCGTAAGCAATCGTAAAGCTACCATGTGGTGACGCGAAGTCAATCGTATAACTTCGGCTTTCTACGCTACTCGCAGCCCTGTGCGTTAGCTGTCTGTAACGTCAAGTATGGTTTATGAACGCATACGGGACTAGTTTGAAACGCTCTAACGTGCAGAGACAAACATAATAATTCGACATCACCGCCACCTATGGTACAAAACATAACTTTCCGCCACGGGCAGAGTGTAAGTTATGGCGGTAGTTGCACAGGTTGCCACCAGGTGGCTCTAACGTGCAGAGACAAACAGTCCAAATACATCAGCTATCACTAAGGCCAGCGGTTTCCATGACGACTGTTTTTTACTGTACTATATTGTGGTTCTAAAATTGTGTTCATTCCACCTACCGGGTCAAATTGTGAATCTAAACCATACACGGACCCCCTCTAACGCACATAAAAAATGTCATCAAAATCTGTCCAGCCATTTAGGAGGAGTTCAGTGACGTACACACGTGTCGAAGAATTATATACATAATAAAGATCTCTATATATATAAAGATACTAGCAGAAGTGCCCATTCTTCGAACGGTCTTCGGTATTAATAACCAGACGTAATCAATTGAGCTACTGTTGCATTGGTTAGAGACTTGGAACCTGCTTGTCGACAAAGAAAAATGATTAGTTAAAATATGCTCTGAAACAAAACTTACCTAACGTGTACTTCCTGACGTGAAAATAAAATTAAAAACCTCGTAGACGGAACGCAATACACGTCAAATAAAACTGACCTTCACTGATGTGTCAAGTCCCCATCCAGAGGGAGACCCCTTTAATAAATTATAAAGGCTTGTGGTGCATGAAAATTCAGGTGTTTTTTTAGTCTCCAATGGCCCAAATTCCTAAAAGCAAAAAAAAACTATTTCAATTCAGGAATTTTTGAAAATAATGTTTCTGTTTGGAGATATAATAGACCTTCTGTACGACATAACGCACATTTAAGTCGTGTGAAAAAAATCTAGGGTACCCCTTGAACCCCCTTAAGCGTACTGATGAATTTTACAGTTTTAGTTGATTCCGTAATAACCTTATAGCAATTTGCAAACATTCACAGAAATTTAATAAATGGAGTGGCTTTACTTCTTGCAAAAATAGATGGAAAGTTGGATGTCACCTTTTGAGACACTGTTGTCATGGTTAATGGCTTGCATTCCTTCATTAGTTTATTAAATAAAATTAGTTTTCTGGGAATATCTCAGAAACTGTTAGTTTTAGAGCCTTAAAATGTAGTTTTCGGGGACCCTTTGCGGCTATTTAGGGGCACCGAGTTTTGTTTCTGACACCAAGTGGCTGAAAATAAGCTTTGTCTCGTCGTTGTAGGCCGTAGTATAATAATGATAATAATATAACAATATAGGGATATGGATATAGTAGCCCTTCCGTACCACACCCGCACGTGTAAATCGCCTGAAAAAAATCTAGAGTACCCTTTGACCCCCTTAAGCGCATTATATGACATTGATGAAATTTACAGCTTAATTTGGTTCCGTTATAACCTTATAGCCGTTTGCAATCTATCTCAGTGATGTAATAAATGTAATTGTATTGCGTCCTACAGCATTAGATGGACCTGTGAGATTCCGTTGCCATGGTTACCGGCTTGCATTATTTCGTTATTGTATTAAATGAAATTAGTTTTCTGGAAATATCTCAAAAACTGTTGGTTTTAGGGCCTTAAAATGTGGTTTTCGGGGGCCCTCGTTTCTCACATTGAGGGGCTGAAAATGAGCTTTGTCTCGCCCTTCTACGCCGATTTCAGCAAGTATTTTAAGGGGTAGGCCCCCTTTTATGAGAGGTACAGAGAAGAGTTACATCAATGATTAGTGTGCCTCTGAAGGATATCTGTACCAAATTTTACGTTGATCCACCCAGCCGTTCTCGAGTTGTAAGGGAACAACCACTTTGTCTACAGACAGACAGACAGACAGACAGACAGACAAAACTTTTATTTTCGCGCGCATCCGTCATAAAACAGTTTGAAACGCGTAAATAACGCAAATTTCCGTAGAAATTCAGAAAAGACAGACAAACTTTCATTCTTATATATGGAGAGATTATATTAGCCTATACACACCGTATATAAAGCAATCAACAGGTCAGTGTCAAACACATCTAAAAGTCCACCATAAACGTAATGCTTCAGAGTAATATAAATGGGCAGATGACCTCGTAGTTCCGCCCCTTAAAACAACAATAACTAACTAACTAATTTAATATATTTTTGTTCTGTTGTGTTACCTTGCAACCCCACCATTATCTCCAGAGCTACAATAATAAAACACCCTTCAATTCAAAAGAACTGACATTCATTGATTGCCTGCCTTCTGTTACCTAGCAACCGCACCATGATCTCCTCAGGTTCCGGAAGATAACACCCTGCAGCGCAATACAACTAACATTCATTGGTTTAGGAATGTCTGTTTCGCGGGCTTATAGGCCGTGTTCTACGGACATTTCGCTGAAAACTGCGTTCAGCATGTTCACAGGTTACATTAAGCGAGGTAAAACAAGTAAACAGAAGATATATAAATAGTCAACAACCCACACATAGAGGCTACCATAGCAACGGCGTACCACATAAAAGTAATGCATCAAGGACAGGGCTGCTCTTCTGTTGCATCTTCTCGTCTACGACGGTCAATGAGGGCAGGCTTGAGGGGATTAAGAACTGGAAGCCAAGCTCTGTTCACACGTTCTGCTTCCTCCTTAAGATTGAAGCTGTTAGTATGCTTCAGGATTTCAATGGCCTCCCGTTTTAGCCTGGCATGATAAAACACCGTGGTGGACAGAACTTCGGTGTCTCCATATCTTATGTCGTGACGTGCGAGTAGGGAGTGTGCTGCAACAGTGGATTTATCTGTTTGTCCCAGCCGGCTGTGTCGTTCATGTTCCTTGAGGCGAGTGGCAATACCTCTTTTCGTTGTTCCAATATATACTTGGCCACAATCACACGGGATTTTATAAACCCCTGCCGCGGTATGAGGATGTCACTTATCTTTAGCGGACCTAAACATGTCCTTAATTTTTATCGTAGGCCTGTATAGGGTGTATATATCGTGGGACTCGAGTAGCCTCCCTATTCTGTCCGTGACCTTTTTTATATACTGTATATAAGGAAAGCTCTAGCCAGGGGCTGCTTGTCTCCAATTACCCTTGTAGTTGGACGTCTTGGATGGAGTGCTCGCTGGATATCTTTCTGGCTGTACCCATTGGCGCGTAGGGCCTCGTTGAGGTGTTTAATTTCTTGGTTTTTGGCACTGCTTTTCACAAATTCTTTTCGCGCGGTCAGCCAGTGTTTTTATCACTCCGTATTTCTGTCGTGGGTGGTGGTTGGACGTCTTATGTAAATATCGGTCAGTATGGGTCGGCTTACGGTAAACAAAATGTCCTTAGAACACGGCCTATAAGCCCGCGAAACAGACATTCCTATTTCAACGCCGGTCGTGAAAGTCTGAATTTTTACTTACTCATTGGTTTCTTGTCTTGAGTTCCTAGCAACCACACCATGACCCCCTAAGCTACAACAACATAACACCCTGAAGTGCAATACAACTAACGCTAATTGGTTTCTTGTCTTCTGTTTCCTAGCAACCGCACCATGGTCCGCACTACACTGGCATACTCATCCACAAGAATAGCCACCACCGCCGCCATCGTCACCCTCTTCATAACCATGATTGATGAGGGCATCAGAGTCCTGCGTCCTGACATCTACCGAGGTCGACCGCAAGACGTCAACACACTCGGTAGACCGATCCTCGAGAAATATGACTTCATTGTGGTTGGAGCTGGATCGGCAGGAAGCGTCGTGGCCAATCGACTGTCCGAGGAAGCAGATTGGGACGTACTCCTTCTAGAAGCTGGGGGTCATGCATCGTTGGTATCGGATATCCCCTCTAGTTTCAACAATATTCAGCGAGGTTCGAAGGTTTGGGAAATGTATTCCGAGCCCGATCCAAGGTTCTGCCAAGCCGAAGACGGTGGAAGATGTTACGTCCACTCCGGAAAATCCCTCGGAGGTACAAGTTCAGTGAACGCAATGGCATATACTCGAGGAAACAGACGGGATTATGATACCTGGGCTGCACTTGGCAACACTGGATGGGATTACGAGAGTGTTTTGTATTATTTCAGGAAGTCGGAAGACATGCGGTTGGAGGACCTGATGGACGATAGCGTCCATCATGATACCGGTGGATATTTGACAGTTGACAGGTTTAAATATAGCCCACCTATCGAGAACGTTCTACTGCAAGCGGGACAAGAAATGGGATACCCCCTAATCGATCACAATGGAGCCACACACAGAGGTTTCTCACGAATGTATTTCACAGCCAGAGACGGATTCCGTTGTAGTACATCCAAAGCATTTCTAGAACCAGCTCGGGATCGTATCAACCTTGACATCAGCATGTATTCGCTGGTAGAACGCGTTCTCATTGATCCCGACAGTAAGCAGGCTTATGGAGTTATATTCATCAAGAGGGGTAAAAGGCACACTGTGTATGCTACTAAGGAAGTAATCATTTCAGCTGGTGCTTTGCATTCGCCCAAACTGCTCATGCTGTCAGGCATAGGACCACAAGAGCATCTGACCGAAATTGGTATTTCGCCAATCATACACAATCTACCAGTAGGTCATAATCTTCAGGATCATATAGCTGTAGGAAGTATGATCTATGAGATAAATCAACCATTAGTGAATAACGATCAGACGAGACTATTCACTATCGGTAACACTCTACAGTTCTTCCTCAACACTGACGGACCCCTAATGCAATCGGTTAGCAACTGGTGCACTGGATTTCTCTGCTCCAGTTATTCTGAGGATCCTGAATGGCCGGATATTGGTCTTTATTTCTGGAATGCAGCAGAATTTGCAGATGAAATTACACCTGACAATGAGACTGATCCGACGACCTCGCAATCAACGATCAACAGAGATGTTTATCAAATATTCGGCCTACTACTGCGTCCAAAAAGTCGAGGGATTGTTCGGTTAAGAGACACCAATCCCAGATCACAACCGGCTATACATTTAAATTATTTATCGGACGAATCTGATATCCATAGATTGATAGAAGGTGTCAGGTTCGGACTAGAACTTAGCAACACTGACACGATGCAACAGTTTGGAGCTACTCATAGACCTTATCCTGCCTGTACACACTTGCCGGTAATGAGTGACCAATACATACTGTGCGTCCTCAGACAGAGCACCTCCTCAGCGAACCATTTCTCTGGTACCTGCAAGATGGGACCTGACTGGGACCCTGAAGCAGTGGTGGATCCTAGGCTAAGAGTCAGAGGGGTCAGGAACCTCAGGGTAGCAGATGCTTCTATCTTCCCACAAATACCTTCAGCAAACACAAATGCGCCAGCCATAATGGTTGGGGAGAAAGCTTCCGATATGGTCAAAGAAGACTGGGTCGATTTCATGACAAGACAAAGATGGAAGCAATCAAGACGACTATTTGACGAGTTGAATTGCCAAACGTCTTAAGTGATATTAATTTTATATGAGATTTTTCTTTATAGAAAGCTTTAAAGTCATTTCAAGTGTTGCCTAAATTAATCGATCACTTTAAAGTCAATTTATACCCAATTAAATTAATTGGGTAAATATTCTACCTCATAAAATTGCATCTGATTAATTATTATTTGCATAGATAACAAGAGGGAGGGGGTTACAATGATGACATGTTTCGATAGGCGAGCAGACATCTTTAGTACCAGGTTGACCAAATCAATCATAAATAAAAAAACTCCAAAGTTGTACTATCAAACAATCCTCAACTTCGCTGATTAGTAGTGGAGAAGCGCGACTATTTGTGGGTAGCGTTTCATAGAGTAATAATTGTGTTTCATTGTATATTATGATTGATTTGAATAACCTAGATCTGACGATGTTCGCTTGAAGGAACGAAACATATCATTCTTGTAAACATATCCCCCCCCCCTCTTGCATTCTGTGCAAGTCATAATTAATTACAAGTAATTGTTTCAGGTAGATTTGTATATAGCCTATTCACCTAATTTAATTTAATTGATCGACTTAGAAGTTATCGATTAATTTGTTTTGACATAGAAATATTCTAAAACTATAAGGGATATTTTTAATTTAAGTCGGATAGGCTGTAGCGATGTGAATTTCGTACACCTGTCATAACGCGCAATCACGCAGGTTCCCGACATGCTTTGCCCAAAACCAGACGCCATTTGTGGAGTGCCATGAAGCACCGGTTTATATCGTGAAGTTGAAATGTGCCAGATGATTGTGAATTACGGCTTGCAATTCGATTTTTGACACTAAATAACGTACCCACAGCGGATAGATAATATTGTGAGGTGTATGGTCCCCGATGCAATGAGTAACAGCAAAGTGTGCAATTGGGTGTGATTGTTCAAGGACGGATGGGACAAAGTCCATGATGAACAGTGATCAGGCTTGACCTTCTCCAACGACTTCGGACCGGATGAGCAAGCATTGACAGGATGCACTCGAACACGTTATAGACATTAAGATTAAGACCTTCCTCATTATGCTCTTGCTCTGCAAAACATAACATTTTATAAGCGAAGAATATTATCATTTGACTCAATGAAAAATATATTCGAGTTAAATTAGTTGAGGGCGAAAAATATTGCCACTTCATTCACTTAGAAATACAGTACATTCGAGTTCAAATTATTTGAGAAACACTGATTTCAAATTCTCACAAATTGAAGAGCAAATTTGTAAATTGTTTTAAATCTTGTTGATTTTCAATAGTATACGACTAAATAAATGTTATGCATTCTAGTACAGGGCGCCAGGAAATGTTCTCCGGTGCTGCTGCTGCTGCTGCTGCTGCTGCTGCGAGAGGTTGCGTCATCAGTTTAGTTGGCAGCACAGTGTCCTTGATAGGGTGAAGGCCACATGTGTGGGCTGTCGAAATCGTCAGTGCTTATAGTTAGATTATTGGAAGAGTGAAACAGTATGTTATGAATGGCTGTGGTGAGTATAACGTTTACTGTTTGTTATAATACAAGCGACAGCCGTGCTGCCAACGAAACTGGTGACGTAATCTCTCGCAGCAGCTTGTGGGCACTGCGGAGAACATTCCCTGGCACCTTGTATCATCTCGCACTAGTTTGTATTTCCTAAACTTATAATATCACCTCTTGGACCATCCAGTGAAAGAAGAAAAGATAATAAATGTTGTCACTTTACATATTTTTAAAGCTTTACTGAGCTGGATCGGGGCTTGTTCCACGAATGAACTTTGCAACTTTTCACCTTGCACTTTGCACTTTTCAGTTCAGATTTTGTTCCACCATCACTTTTCAGATTTGTCTTGCAAAGTGAAAAGTTAGGAATCTTTTCACTTTTGAAGCCTGTTATGTTCCTCCATTGGTGCAGAAATGCAAAGTGCAAAGGAATGAATGAAACTTTTTCAGAAATCTTTGCAAAGAGACGATTCCCTTTTCAGCTTTTAATGAGCAAGTCTCTACACTAGTTTTTCGGCGCAAAATAGGTTAGGACAAAAGCTTTTGTTATCATCAAGTGAGGATAGTGATGAAGAATCCAACAAGAGGACGTACAAAGACAGGATGAATTTTCATAACCTCACTTTGACGGCATTTCTTAAGTGTTTTCGTATTACCCCAATACAAGCTGACTATATTCTTCAAATAATTAGCCATTTATTGAAACCTGCAGCAAAGAGAATTCGATCTCTTTCCGAATAAGAACAAATTCTTATATGCTTACATTGGTTAGGAAAGCGATGCATGGGATATCAAAATCAACTATTTGCTGAACTGTTACTTAAGTCCTCAAGTTCACCACGAAAAATAAAGCATTAAACTATGGAGTATTATACAGTTTGTCCATGGAATAAACATGATCGGATCATTCCTACGTAAAGGCTTTTAACTTTGCAAAGAAATTGAAAAGTAATACATAGATCATGATGGAACAGAAAGACTTTGCACTTTGCAAAAATTGAAAAGTGCAAAGTGAAAAGTGAAAAGTTGCAAAGTTCATTCGTAGAACAAGCCCCTGGAATGCCATTTTGGCAAATGCTGTTCGTCTGAATGTCACACTTCATGTAAATAACAGTAATAACATAATAAAAAGAGTAATATTTTTTATTATGCATCACAATTATTGATTTTCCCTTACTAAAACCATCCTCAAATGATTTCCTATTACCTCCTAAGTAAGTTAACTCCACATCATAATGGTCCTGTTACTCCTACTACTCTTAAAAGAGAGATCAAAATCATTGTGTGATTATGCTAAACAAATCTAATTGACAATGTGCGCAATTCTTGAATAAATTAAATACCGGTAGTGAGAGATTTGTAAGTCTGTGCCAATAGAGCATTTTGTAGCGTTTAAACATTTTCAATTTATATAGGGTGTAACTAAATACTGTATGTGTGAAAGCTCCGAGGAGCGGCTTCGGTGGCGTAGTTAGTAGCATGCCGAGCGTCTATGCCCAAGATAGCGGGTTCAAACCCTGCCGAAGCCGTCGGATTTTTTAAAAGCGTTAAAAATCCCTCCCTCCCGCCGGTACCGTCACCTTGCAGAAGGCAATCAGGTATTGCCGGGTGTTTGGAGGCTTGGGAGCTCAAATGATCCTTGGGGCTATGCCAGCGGGAGCTTCGGCTCCTGGTAGGGCCACCCAAGCTGGACAGGCCTAAGGTGATGAGCCAGACTAAGAGCGGTACCCTGGTCCTCCGGGTTGGGGGTTGGGCGTGGGGCTAACAACCCTACCCCGGAAAAAAACACTTGTTACGGAACCAAATGACAAAGGAAACCGGACGGATGAAATGGATAAACGACCTTGGCAACGGAAACGGTACATGAATTTGTATTTTGGGACATCGAATGTAAGAACACTGAGTAAACCTGGAGGATTACGGAACTTGAAGAAGGAAATGAAGAGATACATGGGTTGTTTTTTTTAAGTTTTGGCACGTTAGTTATAACTGGATTAATAACTCAGATGGTTCCAAGTTACACACGCCCTCGATGTAGCCCCCACCGTTGCATACATCGTGTTCCCAGCGATGCGGAAGTCGTTGGATCATTTTGGCACTGCCCAATCTATTGATGGTACGAAGAGAGCGCTCGGCAGCCTGCTTAACGTCTTCAATGGTACGGAAGCGCTGCCATACTGTTCCCTGAGGGCAAACCGTTAATGCGGCGTACTATTGTTCGTTTCTGCAAGACCATCACCGAGGAGCTCTGAGAAGGAAACGGCGCCACCACATGGTTACACCGCACATCGTTCTGCATGACAATGCTAGGGCACACACAGCAGGCGTTGTGTCGGCATTGGTGGATCGCTGGGGCTGGGAGGTCCTCTATCATCCCCCATATTCTCCCGACATCAGTCCCTGCGACTATGATCTCATCCCGATGATGAAGATTACAATGCGCGGGGAGCAGGCTGCCGAGCGCTCTCTTCGTACCATCAATAGATTGGGCAGTGCCAACGGGATCCAACGACTTCCACATCGCTGGGAACACGTTGTACGCAACGGTGGGGACTACATCGAGGGCCTGTGTAACTTGGAACCATCTGAGTTATTAATCCAGTTTTAACTAAGGTGCCAAAACAAAAAAACCAACCCATGTATAATGTAAAGCTGGCAGCAATACAAGAGGTAAAATGGAATGGAAGTGGAATACTTGCCACGGGGACACACACCCTGTTCTATAGTTGTGGGAACAGAGGATATGGAGGGACAGGTTTTCTTGTTGATAATGAGCATAAAAATGTTATACTAAATTTTAAGCCTGTTAACGAAAGGATGTGTGTATTAAGAGTGAAAGCCCGTTACTTCAATATATCCTTCATATGTACATACACACCAACCAAAGATGCAGAGGAGGAAGAAAAGGATCTTTTCTATGAGCAGCTGGAACAGGAACTAGCACGAGTGGCAAAGCATGATGTTAAGGTTGTTATGGGGGACTTTAATGCACAAGTGGGAAGAGAAATTGCCTACAGGAGCACAGCGAGAAAGGAGAGTTTACATGAGGTGGCCAATGATAATGGTTTTAGACTGATTGATTTTGCTATAGGCAGTAACATGCTTATCAAAAGCACATGGATGCAAAGGAAGGATATAAGGAAAGTGACATGGTGCTCCCCTAATGGGATCACAGAAAACCAAATTGATCATGTGCTTATAGATAGACGACATGCCTCAGATGTGTTGGAAGTGGATAGCTGTCGAGGAGCAGACGGAGATAGTGATCATTTTCTGGTAAGAGTTAAATATAGACAAAGGATAGCCAAGTACGGAGAGATTAAGAGAGCTGTTATACATAGGTTTTATGATGCTAAATTAAGAAAGAATGAAAGCATAGCTCAGCAATACACAATGGTTTTGACAAGTAAGCTTAATGAAGTGGAAGAGAAGCAAGGGGAAAGCATAGAAGAACAGTGGCAGACGGTCAAAGATATAATACAAAACACGGCGGAAACTGTGCTGGGCAGAAAGAAGAAACTGAGGATGCAGGATTGGTTTGATGAAGAGTGTAGAAAGAAGATTGAAGAAAGGAATGAGGCAAGAAGAAGAATGTTACAAAGAAGAACAAGAACTGCTGTAGAGGAATATAGGGAGAAGAGAAAAGAATCAGACAAGGAATGTAGAAAGAAGAAGAGAGATTTTGAGAAGCAGAGGATTGAGGAGTTAGAGGAGAGAAAGACGGCTCAGGAAACCAGAGAGTTCTATTCAAGGGTTAAATATATAAAGAAAGGATTTCAACCCAGAGCAGCTTTCTGTAAAGATAAGGAGGGCAACTTGATTGGAGGTAAAGATGATATGTTAAATAGAGGGGTGGAGTATTTTAGTGAATTGCTGAATGCGGAAATTGGATATGAAGGTGAGGTAGAAGTTGGACAGCGGGAGGAGATGGGACAGGAACAAAATGAAATAGAGACGGACATGGAATCAGTCAAGGAACCCACATTGGAAGAAGTTGAAAATGGTATTAAGGCCCTAAAAATAATAATGCGCCGGGAGAAGATAACATCACAGCAGAAATGATAAAATATGGAGGGAAAGAACTAACAAGACGGTTTCATTAGATCATGGTAGAGATATGGAAAAGGAGCAAATGCCAAAGCAGTGGAACATAGTAATACTCTGCCCTAAACATAAGAAACGTGACAAAGCAGACTGTGGTAATTATAGAGAGATAGCATTGCTGTGTATTGTGTATAAAGTTTTAGCAAAAATTATAGCTGGAAGGTTGAGAATATATGTAGAGGAATATCTAGGAGATTACCAGTGTGGCTTCAGAGTTAATAGATCTACTACGGACCAAATTTTTACCATCAGACAGATCCTAGAAAAATGTTACGAGTTCAACATTGATGTACACCAGCTGTTTATAGATTTTAAACAAGCATATGATAGCATTAAAAGGAATCAGCTATGGAAGGCAATGGAAGAGGCAGGAATACCTAATAAATTAACAAGAATGATACAAATGACTTTGGAAAGAACAATATGTAAGTAAAGGTTGAAGGTATTCTATCAAATACCTTTGAAGTCAACCAAGGATTACGACAGGGTGATGTTCTCTCCACCTTACTGTTTAACATTGCCTTGGAGAATGTAATGCGAAGGATACAAGAGGGCAACGCAGGAGGTACATTGCTTACCTTACCTTACCTTGATACTTTTCTCGAAGCTCGATGTAAAAGTCGCAAAACACGCTGTTGCAATTTGTACGAATATTTTTGGTTTGCTAAACGCATCAAATTTCTATCCATGAAGCTTGCAAAAGAAATTGGTCTGGTTTTGTACGTTTGGTTATTTTGTGATTGCGTTTTTAGTGATACCATTTTTCATAACAATTTCGATTCTCTGACCCCCCCCCCCGAAGCCAAACTCTAGATCGATTCTCTGACCCCCCCCCCCCCAAAACCAAGCTCTAGATCCGCGCCTGCGAGTGACGCAAGACCTTGCTTATGCAGATGATATTGATTTATTATCTAGGAGGAAACAGGATTTGGAAGAGAAGCTAAGGAAATTAGAGGAATACGGGGCAGAGATTGGATTGACGATTAATCAGTCAAAAACGAAGTATACGCTAACATCTAGGAGAAAATATGATGAATTAGAGAAAAATGTGAAACTGAATGAGAAAGAATATGAACGCTGTAAAAATTTTAAATATTTAGGGTCAATGATAGCTGAAAACAATGACATGAGATAAGAAATACATGCAAGGATAGCAGCTGGAAATAGGAGTTACTATGCTTAAAGCAAAGTTTTTAAATCAAGAAGTCTTAGTAGAAATGTGAAGCTGACTGTATATCGTATGCTAGTGATACCTGTGGTGATGTATGGTTCGGAGACTTGGACCA
This sequence comes from Meconema thalassinum, assembly GCA_946902985.2. NCBI lineage: Eukaryota > Metazoa > Arthropoda > Insecta > Orthoptera > Tettigoniidae > Meconema > Meconema thalassinum. Next base: position 111,112,980 of record OX336388.2, read on the forward strand.
TGACACAAGGTGATGAGGAATTGTTAAGGAGATGGGAAAGGAAAATACTTAGGAAAGTATATGGACCAGTAAAAGAGGGTGAATTCTGGCGAATCAGAAATAATATGGAGATAAGAGAGTTGTATGGTAAGCCAGATATAGTAGTGGAAGTAAAGAGTAGTAGACTGCGTTGGTTGGGACATGTCGAAAGAATGACAGAGAACAGGGTGGTAAGGAAGGTCTTCAATGGGAAGCCAGGAGGACGGCGTGTGAGAGGAAGACCTAGGACCAGATGGCTGGATAACGTGGAGGAGGATCTGAGAAGGATGGGAGTCAGAAGATGGAGAACCAAAGCAGTCAACAGGGAAGAATGGGTGGAGAATGTCCGGGAGGCCAAGGCCCTACAAGGGCTGTAGCGCCAAGGAGTAAGTAAGTAATTAAAAATCCCTCAGTACGCCTTCCTTCGGAGGGGAAGTAAAGCCGGCGGTCCCATTTCATAGATTTAAGGCATGTTAAAGAACCTTCCACTAATTACACCTGTGTGAAGGTAAATGATATATAGGTTAAACATTTGACTATTCTTAGGTACCTACGTTCGTCGTCAAGAGCCGACTGCGGTGGCATCTGGTAACTAAGTTCTGAACTAGTTGGTCGTTGACGGTGGCATTTGGCGGCAAAAGTAGGAACTACTTGGAAAAAATTGAATGTCTACAGTCCTTACTTGAATTAAAACAGATACACACACTAATACAATCATCGCAATTAACACCGGCTATCAGACAGATTACCTCCCGCACCTTGGCTCAGCCCGGAACTTAAAGTACTGATGGCTAAGCGCGATGTGGCACACAGAAAGTTTAAGAGATTACCCACTCAACAGAATTATGATGATTACAAAAAACTTCGAAACAAAACTTCCCAAACGGTAGGTAATGCTCGAATCAGACATGCTCATAACCTGCTAGGAGGTAATATTAAACCCTCTGCGGCGTGGAAGGAACTAAGAAATATGGGAATAGGTAGAGAGAAAATTGACAACCCCATTAATCTACCTCTTGACACACTCAACGATCATTTTACAACTATCGGACACTCAGTTGACCCTGACATGAAACACAGAACTTTGATCAATAACTACAACATCCCCACCCCAAACAGAGAAACATTCCATTTCTCGCATGTTACCCCCTCACAAGTCAGACGTGCTATTCTTCGAATAAAATCGAAATCTAAAGGGATTGACAATATAGAAATCGAATTATTCAAACGTATCATTGATATTATACTTCCCACAATAACACACATATTCAATCACTCGTTAATGACAGGTATGTACCCATCGCTTTGGAAAGCGGCCTTCGTCATCCCAATCCCAAAAAATACACAGGCTAAACATGTAAGCGATTATCGCCCAGTCAGTATACTATCATCCCTCTCCAAATCACTGGAATTTATCGTCCACGAACAACTCTCCTCCTATTTGCTAGAGCACAATATCCTTGATGAACACCAATCCGGCTTCCGCAAAAATCATAGTACTAGTACTGCACTACTCAAGGTCACGGATGACATAAGAAAGGCTATGGATAGTGGGCTAGTAACAATCCTAACACTGCTTGATTTCAGTAAAGCCTTCGATTCTGTTGACCATGACATATTACTCTCTTGTCTATTTAAAATTCATCTCTCCAAGAACAGTATCCAATGGATGGACTCTTATCTACGTGGACGTCAACAATGTGTTAAAATTAACTTAAATCAAATGTCTTCATGGCGTCCAGTTGAGAGAGGAGTCCCTCAGGGGCCAGTCCTTGGACCGCTCCTGTTTTCAATATATATAAACGACATTCCGTCATCAATCACTAAATGCAAACACCACCTATATGCTGATGATGTACAAATCTACCTGCATTCAGCACCAGAAAAACTATCGGAAGCAATCGGCACCTTTAATGAATACTTAACTGAAATCTGTAACTGGACTCGCTTACATGGACTACGACTCAATGAGGCTAAAACCCAAGCAATCATAATCTCCCACCCGAAAATCCTCCTAAAACTAAAAAATGAACCCACATTACCAAAATTACGCTTGTGCGATTCCCCAATCGAATTCCGTGAGTCAGTTAAAGATCTAGGCGTTATTATAGATAAACATTTTTCCTGGACGCAGCACGTCTGCAATGTTTCCAGAAAAGTATTTTCCGCATTGAATTCACTTAGAAGATTCTGGAATATTTTCTCTCGTGTATTAAAGGAACGACTTGTTTCCTCCCTAATATTACCTAATTTTGATTACTGCGTGGTATACAAAGATCTCGCTGTTACTCTTAAAAAAAACTCCAACATGCACAAAATGCCTGTGTACGCTACATATTTAATTTACGGTATTATGACCATGTCACCCCCGCTTATGAGCAACTTAACTGGTTACGTCTAAATCAACGCCGCGACCTCCATTCCTTATGCCTTCTTCAACAAATACTCTCAACTTCAACTCCAGCTTACCTGCATTCTCAGTTTCACCGCCTCTCGTACGAGCATAGTCTTGGAACACGGTCAAAAAACGACACACTCTTGCTGATACCCATACACCGCACAGTACGCTATACCAACTCCTTCGTTGTTGCTACTGCACGACTATGGAACAATCTGCCTCGCTCTGTCAGAGGAGCAACCCCGTCCAGCTTCAAGCAGCGTTGCCAGAAGTACATACTCACTAAGTAAATGAAAGTTGAACTCAACATTTATGCTTATATTCTTACGTCGTATTACATATATTCAAACTTTCCAACTCTCACTTTCTCATTTACTCTCTATTTAGATATCTAAATAACCTCCTTCAGTAACGACTAATTATCTTCATCATCATCATCTTCATCACCATCATTAGTCTACTTGTTTTCAGTAGCCTATTTCCTTTACCTTACTGTAATTTTAAACTTACTCCTAAGTATCTTAGTTATTTACCCTAACAATGCAACAATTTACAGCCTACACCACCAAGCTAATCCAGTTTATATGTATTTTATATTGTATAAATATTGTAAAATTGTTAGATTTAAGTTGTATTTGTATTGTTCATTATCAAGCTAATCAATTTCATATGTATTTTGTATTATATCAACATTGTAATATTGTTAGATTTAAGTTGTATTTGTATTGTTCTTTACTTATTATTTGTATAATCTGGTTAGATGGAAGAGAGGGCCCAATGGCCCTAATCTTGCCAGTCAAAATAAATCTATCTATCTAAATCTATCTATCTATGAATAAATCGTGAACTAGGGTCTCCAGCAAACCAGGAGAGTACAAAAATAAGTGGACTGTAAAAACAAATTAAGACATGTCTGGTCAGAACATTTACTTCCAATACGGACCTGTACACATATATACCAAAGAGTATAGAATAACAGAGTATACAATAACAGAGGATGCTAACGAACACAATAGTTCTCTAATCTGCCGTCGAGCGCTGCAGAGCGACCGAGCTGGCTGTCGAGTGATCGAGACGGCTGTACTCAACTTACCGGCCGCCAATAAATATTTACTTTCTTATCACTATAATGTTACACTGAAAACAGAAAGAAACAAAACTGAAGTGCTATGGTTCATTAATTACACTGCACTTGCTTCAGGCAGAGGACACAATTTCACAATCGGTCGTTTCTTCGGAGTCGAGAAGTTCTTGAAGTTCCTTCTTGACTCCCACGAAGTTAGTGCCATGATCACTGTAGATAGTTTGGCAACGTCCACGACGTGATATAAATCTACTCAATGCTGCCATGAAAGCTCGTGTCGTAAGGCTGCTAACAACTTCGAGATGTACAGCTTTGGTAGCTACGCACACAAATAGTGCGACGTAACATTTATCCCTTGTCATTGACCTGAGAGAACCAGTCTTTACAAGAAATGGCCCTGCATAGTCTATCCCACAGTTTAAAAAGGGTCGAACTAACTCAACGCGAACACGTGGTAGTTGTCCCATTAGTTGAGTTGAAGATTTTGCTCTTAGTCGGAAACATGTCAAGCAATTATGAATTATTCGTCTGACTGTCGTTCTACCATTCACAATCCAGTATTTCTGCCTAAGGGAGGCCAGAAGAAGTTGACAGCCAGCATACAAGAGACAACTGTGTTCATGTTCAATTATCAATTTGGTGATGTGATGATGAGGTGGCAAGATCACAGGATGTTTTTGTTCATATGGCAGATTAGACCGTTCTAACCGTCCACCAACTCGTAGCAGCCCGTTGAGGTCTAAACCAGGATGTAGACTTCTTAAGTGACTCTTACAATGAACTTCTTGGTCTGATTCCAGCTGTTTGATTTCCATGTGGTATGCTAACTCCTGAGCCTGTCTGATGCATGTTGTCAGAGCATTCTGCAATTCCTTTAAAGAAAGAGGTCCAGCGGCTCGCTCTGTCTTCAATTTTGAACAATTACGTACAAATCTAAAGGTGTATGCTACAACTCGTTGCAATCTCGATAAGCTAGAGAATCTTGTGATGAGTCCATCGTCGGGAGTAGTCATTAAGTAACTTACAGGCTTAATCTTCTGCTCTGGTGGTTCCTACTGCTCTGGGAGATTGTCTAATGTAGGCCAGTGTTTAGAATCTTCACTCAACCAAGCTGGTGCATTCCACCATAACTTATTATTCTTAAGATCCTTTGGATGTACACCTCGTGATATCAGATCAGCGGGGTTAAACTGTGAAGAAACGTGTCGCCAAATAGCACCTTCTGTAATTTCCTGTTTTCAGCTACTCGGTTGGCTACAAAAGTCTTCCATCTTCATGATGGAGCCGAAAGCCACGTCAATACAATAGTAGAGTCTGTCCACAAGAATATGTTCGCTAATGTAAGATTCAAGGCCTTGACTACCCTCTGCAATAATTGAGATAATAGCAATGCTCCACATAATTCCAATCGTGGAAGAGATAATTTCTTCAATGGTGCTATCCGGGACTTGGAGCAAAGAAGTCTTACAGAAGTGGTTCCATCCTTGTTTGTGGAGTGTACATACAAGCACCCTCCAAACGCAGCTTCCGATGAATCACAGAACCCATGAAGCTGTACAGTTACTGAGCTGTCACCTAGAATTCTGCGATCAATGTAGATTTCATCAATCCATGGGAGCTGATTATAGAGTGATGTCCAAGTTGCAGCCAATTCTTCTGATAAAGGCTGGTCCCAAGATAGCCGTTCTTGCCATAACTTCTGAAGAAATATCTTGCATAAAATTACTATAGGACTGATGAAGCCTAGAGGGTCAAAAATGCTGGAAACAATGGATAAAACTAGACGTTTTGTAAAACCATGAGGATAGGGTTTTGGCTTGAAAACACTAATAACTTGAAACTGGTCAGCAGCTGGGTGCCATACCAATCCTAATGTTTTAACTTCACCCTTGTCAAGCTGTAATGGTAACTGAGTCTCCCTTAGCTCTGGTGAGACATTCTCTAGAATACCTGGGTGATTGCTGCACCACTTACGCAGTGAGAATCCACCATTCTGTAGTATGTTTATCAACTCTTGCTGCACTTGAAGAGCCTCTTCGAAGGTCGCACATCCCGAGATACAATCGTCAACATAGAAATCTTCCATCATTGATTTCTGAGCCTTCGGACAGGCATGAGCTTCCTCACTGGCCAGTTGTTGAATGCATCTAATAGCTAAGAATGGCGCACATGACATGCCGTACGTAACAGTCTTCAATTGATACTCCTTGGCAGGATCTGTCAATTTCTCTCTCCATATTATCCTTTGATATCTACAGTCTTGGGGATGTACCAGAATCTGACAGCTTGCCACGGTGGGTGAGTGGATAGCGTGTCGGTCTACTAACCCCAAGATTGCAGGTTCGCCCCTGGCCGTGGTAAGTGATTTTTGAAAGGCGGCAAAAATACGATACGCATGTCATACGATGTTGGCATGTCAAAGAACCCATTTGAATTCAGTAGGTCGAGTTCATAATGGCAAAATTAATCTCGGGAGTTTCCGCCAACTCAAAGTTCCTCATTTCTCTACTAGAAAGCGCTATAATGTTCAAGGAGCTTAGATATCTATTATCTAACCTCCTTGACTTTCATAGTGATTCATGGAACAACGAAATTCGACATGCAAGCTACCCTCTGGGCGTCAAATTACAAAGCTTGCACCAGGCACCCGAGGCCATACGATATTATTATTATTACCAGAATCTGACGGTACATTTTTTCTATGTCCGCAGTAAAGGCAATGGCATTCCTTCTGAATCTTAAGATAATAGAGTAGAGGTCTTGCTGGATGGTTGGGCCGACGAGTAGAAGGTCATTCAATGACACTCCGTTGCTGGATGCTGCAGAACAATCGAATACTACTCTAGTCTTAGTGGTAGAGCTGCTTGCCTTAACCACTGCATGATGTGGCATATAATAGCAACGTGCTGTGGTA